>JBBPCZ010000136.1:11130172-11155903 GCA_037974445.1 Brycinus macrolepidotus
ACACACACACACACACACACACACACACACACACACACACACACACACACACACACACACACACACACACACGTCCTCTTTGAGTGTTTCCTAGGAGACCAGCAACAGTATTGTGTGCTGCTGTCCACCAGACAGTCATGCTGTTGTTTATTTGAGTCTTGTTGGGGTGCAAAGGTTAGCATTTGGGTTAAGAGAATAGAAGAACACCTGTTGCAAGATGAGACGTAAAACTGAGTCAGACTGTTTACATCACACATTATATGCACCCAAGAGACATCTAATGTGTATTTTCTGTGAGTTTGAGTGAGTAACAGAGACAGAGAGAAAGAAAGACACAGGCAGACTTCAAATGCACCATTTCACATCAAACCATCATGAATCAATCACTTTGTTTACATCTACACCGTTAAATTATGTTGAATTTGGACAAAAATCAGAATTTATCCTTTTCCTAAGTTTCCCTATATAGCAAAGCAGAAATGACCATTTCTTGGGAGCGATTAGGATGGCAACTGCTGCCATGAATATGCAGAAAGTACTAATGTACATAAAAGCCTTAAGTTCTCCTGCTAGAGGTGTAACAACAAATACTTTCAGGTTCAATAATATTTTGGGTATTTTATGTGTTAAAAAAATATTCTTGATTCTACCAGTCATTATATACTAGACAGACTGAGTTGGTTCAGAGAAATAAAGATCAATTTGTGTGCTGCCTTCTAGCAAAAACCCCAGAAACTGTTAAGCCCTTTAGAAAGAAAAGCGCAGTCTGAGTGTGTCCGGAGCATAAACCCTGCCTTTTATCATCCACTTTATTCTGATAGGATCCACCCCAGCTGCCTAGTCTTGATCACTGACGTCAGTTTCCACAAAGGATGGTTAATAAGAGAAAGAAACTGAGGGGGTCCATTGACAATGGTTTTAAATATTGATAATGTATTCGCCTTACACTGTTTTTGCTGTCTCTACTCACATTTTAAGTGATTTTGCGGTTCCAGGAGGATTTAGTAAGGCATTTCATGAAGCAATTCTGCAGCTCCTACAATCCATGCCAATAGAGATTCCACACTTTAGTAAGGAGCCTGGCAGAAGTGGCAGCTGACAGCTCTCTCCAGTAAGGGGTCTGGAGGCTCGGTCTGAAGCAGAGCCATTTGGGCCCACACACAGATGGATCAGACAGCTGAGCACAGCTCTAACGAGAGGATGGGGCCAAAGCATTCACTGGGAAAGGCAGCTGCCCAAATCAACTCATCAATGAGACAAAAGCCGAAGCGGGGAGGGGGAGGTTATCACTGCAGCGTATACAACCTGGAAATGGCAGCATTACGATGGAATGCAGGTCATATAAATAAGGCTGCGTGTGTCTGCACATGCCTTTTTCAAAATGAATACTGTCACAAAGGCTTATCTCCCCATTCAGGCATAATGCAGGGGATTATACTTAGAACTGAGTCTTGGCTACCTGTCAGGATAATTGGCACATATCCAGCCATGTGCATTCTCATCTAGCATTTAAAAGTGGACTCATGGCAGGTCACAGAGGTGCTCTCAACATCACAGGATGAAAGTCACAGATTTTACAGAATAAAAACACACAGGTTATATTGATTACATCATGAACTAGGGAGATATTTAAAGCGACATTGTGTGTGTGTGTGTGTGTGTGTGTGTGTGTGTGTGTGTGTGTGTGTAAGAGAAAGTCTTTGTTATGCATGACTGAGGCACTGCAACTAGAGTGTGTAAAATCTCTGCTTAGCTGTGCAGAATCATAAGTAAGCTAGATTATGTGAGTAGTTTCAACTTTGGTTATACAGCAGAGAGAGAGGGACAGAGGGAGAGAGAAAAAGAGACACTAAAAATAGCTCCTATTGTCGCTGGTGGGTTTGAATGCTGTAGCAGCACAAGACAGTGATTTAGAGACTGAGAGGCACACAAGTCACAGAAATGTAAAACCAGCCAAGCAGTTTGGAGAATTGGTTGAAACCCTCTAATGTCTATCAGATATTAGAGCATACGGTCACGGCTTGAGAAACTGATGTGGGCCTGGCTTGTACTAATTGTCTCAAAACATGGTCACTTCACCTACACTGCTTTTCATGCTGTATTTTAACACAAAGGAGAATGAAAGTGTGTTAGGAAAATATGTCCTACTTTTAACAGAGCTCAGCGGCAGAATGGGGGCTTTATGGCCAGTCTTTGGGAGAATTAATGACATGAGATGCCACATAACTATGCCAACATGAGGCCTCTTTAATCAAGTCTTTGAGAGAACACTTACAAAGTGATAATCATCGAGATCACTAAAACCCTTAAACATGAGATTCAATAACGCTGCAGCGAACAAAGCAAAGACTAAGCTTTGTAACTAACAAACTGCTGAATAAAAGGGTTCAGCACAAACAAGTGCACCATGAGAACATTGTGTACACCTTACTGCAGCCAAAAAGAGACGAGTGGGGGGAATGTCCATCACTCTTTCTTACAGAGACATACACACAACACTGGGTTATGGCACCTCAACACAAAGCAGGAAGCATGGAGTGATTGATCATGTCAAAAAGCTGTGTCTCAAAATGCTGACGTTTTCTAAACGCCCTCTAGCTGAGAAGCATGCAGAGTCATATTCAAACTGAGTGGAGACCTCACAGCAAGATACAGGAAGAACAGGTTCCCAGAGGATAGATGAGGCTTGTGTGTGCACACGCACACACAACAGTTTAGTTCCTACCACTCCAGATTGGTAGATTTGTGCAAGCAATAATCAATGCAGCTACAACAAACTAGCCTGTTAAGAAAAAAAGAAGAAGAAAAAAAAAAAATTATATATATATATATTTCATTATCAATAACAGTCACCATTGAATACACCTTAGTGTCAAGCTAAAAAGCTTTATTACAAAACAACATTAAAGTAACAAGTCGCAATTATACATCACTACTTCCCAAACAAACCCTCATAGCTCCAAAATGGAAAAATTTAAATGCAAGTCAAGGTAACAAGGTTGTATTCATTCTGAAGCATTTCTATTGGTCCACTCACCTTGAAATTTTAACAGCTGCAAATGGCATACATTGGTTAAATTAATACAAAATGCAAGGTGTTCTTCAGAGATTCAGAAAATGGTAGTGAATACACACTGTTGGTTGCCCTCCGTTTAAATGGCATATACAATTTACAAAATGCATAATTTAATGTGATACAGGTGTTGATTCCATACTTAAAATAGCAAAAATAAAGAGCACCTGAAAATGTGCCCTATATTAATATATAATTTTAGGTATATTCCAGAATGCAGGTTTCTTTGCATCACAGAAACAGGAAACAAAAGCTGGATGTTATGGTTATCACCATGCACGATACAATACAATGTGTTGTATTGTTACACCCCCAGAATATACCCAAACCACATTTTCTGTAAGTTACTCATTCAGAACAGGTTTAACGACTACAGCACGTAAATGGAATTCACTAAAACATTTACTTACAATAGTTCTTTCTGATCATATCAGAAGGCTCAAAACCTCCGACTGCCATTCTGACAACTAATCCATCTGAAAATCCTGTAGACCATTCCCCAGCACATACCTCAAACTGAACAGACACCACAATCAGTGTGAAAGACATCCATGAGAACAGAAGAGAGAGAGCATGCAAGATGAGAACAAGAGTGAGAGCAAAAGAGAGAGCAAGAGAGCATGAGCAAAAGAGGGAGAGAGAAAGAGAGACAACGTTCCTCTTGCTGTGTCAGGTGTGGTATAAAGTGGTAGAAAGACGGCAGTTAGATCAAAACACATCTTAAAAGAAGTCTCACTAGGTCTTAAAGTAAGAAAACTGATCTAGTGATGCATTAGGGTGTAAACATCTCAAACTCCATCCGAGTTCCTGCCTTCTTGTGTCTAAAAGTGCATATATGCATCCAATAAACCTTCTATCCCCATTTGCTCTTGTTGGATCCCCCTTCTCTCTCTCTCTTACACACACACTTGCAATGGTGCCAAGCCTCTGGGATTTATGTGGCTCTGAGTGTGTGTGCGCGCATGTAGAGGGAGGGGGGAGCTGCAGTTGTGCTACAGTGTGGTGCTCCACTGCTCAGTAGGAGAAGCAATCCATCTGCAATGTAAAGTGCTGTATAGGCCTTAACCCTTACATGGCTGCTACAGTTACTGCCCCTCTGTTTGAGAACCGCTCTCAGACATTCTAGCACTATTACAGAACATCAAAATCATCCACAGTGGTCTTAAGCTCTTTATGGAAGAGCTGCTCTCTAAACACACAGAAATACTCGTGCACAACTTTGGCTTATGAGTAGCGTATTAAATCAGCATACTCAAAATAACCGCAACAAAAACACTTTCAATACCTCCTCTTCTTCTGATGTGACAACAATGACCCAAACAATTTGATGTCAGCTCCACAGAACACAGGATTACAGTGCACAAAACAGATTTTGAAGCAGCAGTATTTGCATATCACATACAGTTGGAAGCTCCGGTACCAAAGAGAGAAGAGTGATATGCTGCATAGAAAGGCCAACACTGCATGGTTTCTCAAGTGCCCCGAGCCAAGGTGGTATTCATCTCTCCCTCTCTTGGTCACCCACAGACGCACTCACAGTATAAGCCTTTTTTTCGATGTTTTACGGACAGGTGGACCAGCTGGGATAAGTAGTTTGCTGCTGTAGACTAGTGTGGGGGCACACAGAGACATACTTGTCTCCAATCCCTCACCTCTGCACAGATGCTGCACAGATGTTTTGAGCGACAGCAGTGATACAAGCCACTCCTGATGGATACACACGCACCCTATCTAGGAGATTTCTGGCAGGCTGTCATGGTGGAATGTGTGTCAGTACACAGGCCAGGAGTGGTGACAGATTCCATGAATGTTTTCCTTTCCTCTCTCCCTGTGGTGATGCTGCTAGCAAAGAGCACAAATGAATCATTACACCAACAGAGGATCACAGGGGGGACAGAAAACCAGCAACCAAACACTTCCCAGCTCTGTTTTGACCATGATCATGTTTATTTACACACACAAATTTGCAATACACTCTGTAGAGCTGTAGATAAGCAGTACATTCGCTCTTATCTGAGACGGGTTATCTGCCGTTTCTTGTACAATAGTTCAAATTCTGCTTCAGGTATAAAAAGGAATAAATAAAAAAAAAGTATCAGCATTAACAGACAATAAAACAGAAGAACATGTTTGGGGAAGCAAAAAAAAAAAGGGGGGGGCAGGGGATGTGGCATCAGTGAAGCTGTTCTATATCGAAAAGGCTATAAATAGCTCAAGGCTGCTGACGCCAAAGTATTATAAAGAGCCCATATGTAATGATTAGGGTTCAGGTTTCACAAGAAGAGCAAGAAGCAAGCACAGTGAGCTGCAGCATGGATGGATTCTGCAGTTCAGTTTCATCCACTGACTTTCACATGTACTGGGACACGTAGATTATATTTCAAAGAGGGCTGAAGATGGTTATAGCATTTCCATAAGTCAAACTTATGATGGGTCATAGAATACAAAGTAAAGAATTCAAAGAGCAGTGTGACAAAATGGTTCTTATTAATACACACCAGCAAGAGCTAACTGACTATCAACTGCAAAACGATGAATATTATAGCTGGATGTTTAAAACTTAAATCTTTGTAAACACAGTGGCATTTTCAAGGCCTTAAAGTCCACTCCTACTAATATAGCAGCTCTGCTTATTCTCTAATCTCTCAGAAAGTAAAGTAATCTGATTGATAAAAAAAAAAAGCATTTAAACTGATGATCCTCAGCGTATTATCAATTCAAAACACCCTGGTCTCTTGGATGCTGATAAGTAACAGCCCATCCCCTAATAACCAAAACACACACAGACAAGCACACAAATCTCTCTCAGTGAAGCATGAGCAGACAAACGGATGAAAGGTATCTCCGCTGAGACATGGAGATCAGGGTTCTCATTTCACTAAGGGAGATTAATGAGGACATGCAATTGATTAAGTTTGGGTTTGTTATACATAGTAAGAGATAAGATGGGATGCTCGTGTGTGTGTGCGCATGAGAACACAAGCTTTTCTTTTTTTCCTGACAAATTTATAAGGAAACCGATTAAAATCAGGAGACAAAATATAAGATGAAGCTCTACTGACAAGTCCTCCAATTTCAAAGTGCTATAATACCCTTAGCAAGACCAAATTCTTGTTTTAGTACTGTTCTGTGTAAATGACTGTGGGGGGAGCTGTGCTTAAATGGCACACAGTTTACTGAGCCTCTTCAAAGTCTTCAAAGAATCATGTGAGGAGCTACATAACAAGTCAATCTCACAAGAGCAGGAATTGTCCCTGCTTGTAAAAATGGAGCAACTGTGTTCTTGTTCCCTCCCCTTCTATAAATGCATGCCTCAATCCTCTGTTAACCTAAAACAAGTGGAATTTTATCCTCTCGCTTACCATATCTAAAATCAGGAACACAGTAAATAGAGACCTCTAGGCAACTAGCAACAACTAGAGGATCATGGAATTGCTACATTGGCTACCAACAGTATATTATTCGTTCTTATCAACCAAAACTCTAATTTCATTTTGATCACGTGACCAACTCTTAAAAGAAACACAGATAAAATAAGCAGACTGTCCACAATGAACAGAGAATGAGAAAAGAAGTTTTGTAGAACAAAGTTGAACAAAATCAGCAAGATTCAGAGTCACTGGGATGTAGGCCAAGCAGTTATTGGGTAAAAGGCAATAATGAAAAATACATCAACTGGCCCAAAAGTCTTTATGCCTTATTCAAGAGCTATCTCAAAAAAAACATACTCAACTGCACTGTAGCACAGCAACAGCAATTATAAGGTCAGGATAAGCTGGTGTGTGTACAATACATAAGGTAAGACCATGTGTTCGGAGCACTTGGCCTATGCCCAGATGACACCCAGCTAAGTAATACTACACCAGACAGCAGGAAATAAAGTCTCCATTAACCTCAGGCAGCACTGCTTACCTATGACCCCGACCACGGCATCAACTGGAGAAAATCTGAACGTGCTGCATGAGGGCCGTTCACTTCAGCAGTGGAACACTCCCATTCATGACTCATCACTCAGAAATTTACAGACTGTTAATACGCAACCTTTACCAAACCACATTAACGTAACCCAGAGCAGCTCACTCCTTTTACTGTTGTGGAATGGGAGTGGATGAAAGGAGAGTGAGCAAGCCAAAGTATAAGACCATGACAGCATAGACTTGGTATGCGATACGACTGACTCCTTCTGAAACATCACAGTATCTATTTCACTCTAAAAAGAAAATGAGTAGAGACATGTGACCAATTACTTAACGCACAAAAAGGAACGTGTAACAGTGCGTGTCTGACATCCTATTAACTGGTTGTGTGGTGATGCAGAGTCAAATAGGCCGTCTAACTATAAATGCTGTTTCATCCCATTGGCTGGTACTTAATAGCTTGCTAAATATTTATCAGTTGTCTGGTGATCCACATTACAATTCATAGGTTATTAAGTGATTAACAAAATTTATGACTAATACAGTATGGTGAACATACAGTACATTTATTTGTTAGCAAAGAATACTTAGTGTAATTTTTAGTCAATATTAAGTAAGTAACATGCAAATGTAGAAAATCTCAATGTGTGCAAAAACTTTTGACTGGTAGTTCTGACAGGCAGCTGGTGGCCTAGTGGTTAGGGCGTTCGCTCCGCGATCAGAAAGTCGTGGGGTCAAATGCCAAAACTGTTAGTGGCACCTCTGAGGTACCCTTGAGCAAGGTGTTGTCCCCAAACACTGCTTCCCAGGCGCTGTATTCCTGGCTGCCCGCTGCTTCACTTGGTGAATGGGTTAAATAGGTTAAATGCAGAGGAAGAATTTCGTGCAGTTCATACTGTGTGCTGTGGTGTGTTCACGTATGACAGAATGGTCACTTTACGCATTTCAGAAGAAACAACATACACTTAATTTAAATTATCTTATTTTGTCCTGTGCGCATGAATGAAGTTACTTTTAACACACTGTTGTTAAGGAATGTATGATATTTGTTACTTGAACTTGGAGTTTAAAGAGGAGTAGTATTAAGGTTTTAGCCTTCTGTGAGAGCATTTTAACTGGCCATCAAGAGCAATAGCAAACTTATGTGTAGTTTTGTAACCACGCCCACCTGCAGTTAGTGACTTTTTGTGACTTCTAGTGATTTCTAAATACCAGCATTTAGCTTGCTTAACAAACATCTGAATATACAAATTTAAGTTTCTCAAATATAGCTACGTTATCTTAGCCCTAGTATTTATACATCTCCAGTATTATTTTTTCCAAAAGCACAGTACCCCAGCAGGCAGCTCAATACAACAAATTCCTTAAGTCTCCTTTCAGTTTCACTCATGACAAATCAATAGGTTGCAAACTCAACCCTTTGGTGTCAAGTTATTACACACCCATTTACACACCTTCTTCATTGAAGACACTGTGCTCGTAGCAGCAATATCACTGAAAACACGCTCTGCTCTGACAGGTCTATTTTGGGATCTTATGTCTCAGCACATCTATTTCTGGGTCGAGTAAAAAGGTAATGAAATTGAGTTTGGGCATCATACAACATTTTCACATAAGAGTTCTGTGCAAAACATCATAAATATCTTAATGGCTAGACATGTGTAAATTTTAAAAGGAACACACATTCAGACCTTGTTTGTTTTTATGCATTTTGTATATTTATGTACTTGTCATATAGCCTTTATTTGTTTCCCTCAACACTTAAAGGAACGGTTCTACACTCAAAGAATCTGAACGCATAAACAAACAAGAGTTCAATGTTTGAATGTTCAGCAACCACAAAGATAAATACGAATATGTACAGCTCGCCAAATTTCCTCCATACTGAGCAGTGCAGGCAGCTTGAGGCACATGGAGAGCTGAGGACTGCATTAACCTATTCAGTTTTAACAAACAGAGAACACACACCCACATTAACCCATCTCAACACGGCATATCCACTGAGTGGGAAACAGATAACCCAACATAATTCATCTTCACATTCTCTCAGAAATACAACAATAAACTACTAAGATTAAATAATCTTACATTCCAAATATTTTCTTATAAACACAAAACCCTTTAAAGTAAACTAAACTAACAGATACATCTGCTTTCGTTCAACTTACTGCTTGCAAGCAATACTACTAGGTCACTGTCTAAGGCATAAACCATCCGACCAACCGATACACACACACACACACACACACACACACACACACACACACACACACACACACACACACACACACACACACACACTAATCCCTTGATCCACAAGTGAGAATACATGTCCAAGTTTCTCAGTGAAGCAGGTCACCTGACATGAATGAAACAACATAGGCAAGATGGAGTGAGACACACACTCACGCCATAAGGCCGCATTTTGGCTTATTTCTATGACCTTGATCCCTTCATCCCCATCACAAACAATCATAAAACAACTGACAGCACACATCCTCTCCTTCACTGGTTGAAAAGAACCTCAGAGCACTGGACTGGAGGAAACTGATCCATAAATGGACCGCTCTTCTAGAAACTCTTACTGACTTTCAAACAAAAACAGGCGCTTTTCACTTTCTCCCCGTTTTCCTCTGTGTCCAACCCCTACGGTGAAGTCAACTCTCATTGTTTCAGGAGATTAAATTTAGTGAGAGAACTCAGCACCCTCCCTCTCCAACTCTCACAGCAGCTAAAAGCATTAAAAAATTGACCCGTACTCCACTACTATACTATACAATCCATTTTTGGTACAAATGCTTTAAGCTGTTAAGCCAGCTAGTTTAGTGGAGAAACCTTCATGGGAAACCTTTACAACTTGCATCTAAAGATTATGCTGATTATTTTGCAGGTAACCAACTTTAGGAGTACAGGCAAGGATAACCATAATTTTTTGATAACACAAATTATAAGTAATGAATCAGGGATGTAATGTTCTTTCTGAGCACAGGTTAAAACACTGACCTGAATCATCACATAATAAATGACGTAAATTTAAGCTCTTAACTAACACTGTTAATGAGAAGCAACTGGAAAGTACATGTTATCGTCTTTCATATAGTCACTTTACCTTGTGTGACCCGTGCAAAACATTTTTGTAAGTATGTCAGCATGTGTGAGGTCCCTAAATAAAAAGGATACCAAGGCTCTGCTCAGAACAAAACATTACGTATTTTTTTGCCAAGAAAACACTGCATGTTGATGTTGACAATTCTGAAGACGGGGAATAATCTAACACAGAAATCTGGACAACAGTATCACTGTGATTACTCAGACATGGACTAGTAGATTGACAAATTCAAGCTATTCAAATTATAGACTATGACATCCCAAATTAAGATGTATTTTAAACTTCACAACTCTATTTTCTACATGGTCGTTAAATAACATGAATCAAACAGATCGCTAATATCGTTTAACAGTTTTTTTGGAACAGTCTATGATTCGAGAAACGACAAAAATGTGAAAATAATGAGTGGAGTAAAGTGAAACAACAAAAGGGGAAAGACAGGTCAGACACATTCCTGGGATGTTACTGCCTGGCTTCCAGAAGCTCACCTGTGAAGTTTCGATCGATACCGAAACGCCCAAGTTAAATAATCCCTTAAAGACACATTTTACTCTCTAACTCACATTACAGCGAGGTTAAACCTGATCATGTTAGCCACAAAGGCCCAAAAACCTACAAAACAAATCCACAAATGTCTCAATCATTTAAAACTGTAAAATGAAAGCTGCATAGCTACTAAATATAGTCAACTGCCAGTACTTAACCAGCCTGCATTAGTTCACTACATAATTTTATGGTCGTGCCTTTAAAATATGAAGCAAAATCAGTTACACACGCTATTATACACACTGCATATAACATCTGAAAACATATATTATGTGAAGGGTAGCTAAAATCAGCAGGTGTAATACCTTCCTATGAAAACGGCAGCGTTAGTTAGCTAATAGCGTTTAGTGTTAAATAACCAAGTTTGTTAGATAACTCAGAGACACACCAATAGTGTTACTAACAGTCCCGTTTATATATACTGATGTAAGTTAAATTAAACATTATCAGTCACTGTGTTTTGCTGCTGCCGTGTCGTGCTAACCGCAGCTAGCTAAAGCTGGAGCTAGAGCTAGAGCTAAAGCTAAAGATATCCGGACCCACCGGCGTTTAGTAAACACATGACCTTAGACAGAGGCAGCTGTGGACGGCTAGAGATTTCATGCCTCCCGAGCTGCTGGATGTTTTGGCTAACGAAATCAGAGTATTTTCTGTCACTGCTGGCTTCAACGACGTTATTAAAGTTAAATAAAAAAGCATAGCGTTTACCTTATTAGAGGCAGCCCTGGCAGACATTTTGTTCCTTGGCCAAAAACCGTTTGTAGCCCTTTTTTAAATACGGGCTGAGCTTAGCTGCGTTTGCTTGCTCAAGTAAAAAACGGTCCAGGTCCGTGTCCGTCGCCCTGGTGCCGCAGCGCCGGGCTGCAGTTGTTTTGTCTCTCTTTTTAGCTCTGCTCGATGAGCAACATGTCAGAGACGGTGCTGAAGAGGAGGAGAGCCGAGTCCAAAGTTGGGGGGAAAAGCTCCTCTTCTATAGCAGCGCACGGCTACCCACCGCTGGAGCCGATGACAACGAAGTCTCGAACGAGTACAGCTCCAAAATACGCCCCGACACGAAGACCGAACCCACTCCAAGCGATTCAGGAGTCTGCCGCAGCTCCAGGTGTGTGTCTGAACACGTGAAAGAGGAGAGGAGAGAGGGAGGACAGCGGTGTCCTCAGTAATGTGTGCAGCTCCACTGCAATGGCAGACACTCCGGATGCCTCTCCCCCAGCACCGCGAATCCAAGCAACAGCCGTGACATGTCTGTCTGGGAGAGTCCATCACGCTGTTCCGGGGTGGGAATAAAAATCGAAAAACGGAGCACAGCTCACCCTGGACAGGTGTCGTATTGCCGTATTAGTATATTATTATAATTAGCGGATATAGCTCAGATTTTCCCCTAACCCAGAAAAAAAACAAACAAGAAGCTGCCTGAATCCTAATGAATGGATCAGGCCACGAGAAATGGTTCGTTCCGACCACCACCAGCAGCAAAATAAAAACAAAACAAAAAAAGATATCGTAATTATTAAGAATTTTTTTTATTCTCAAAAATTGCAGTTGTTCGTTTAAGCAAAGTCTGTATGTGCAGAACAGATGCTTTTGAAGGGAGAGAATATTTTTTTTCTTTCTTTCCATCTGTAAACCGCTGTATGAGGGATCAAAGTTAGACCACATCAGCCCTCGAACCACACAGGAAACCTCAGTCTGTCTCAGCTGCCTGAGTGAACACACAGAAACCACTGCAGCTGGAAATCAGTCACTGAGTGAGATTACTAATCGTCTACATACAGTCCTGCAGAATTATTGGCACCTTTGAGAGAGATTCGAGGAAAAAGTTCCAAAAAAAAAGTTTCAGTTTGTTGTCACACTGAAGAATGTATCTTTATCCTGGTGTATTCTTTTACTGGAGCATTATTACTGTGTTTCTCCTTATATATATATCCACTGTGTGTGTGTGTGTGTATGTATATATATAGCTGTGTCGCTGTGTCTGTATACTTGTGTCCCACAGACACACACTTCCCCACTTTTCAACACTTAGGTGAAACCTTTCTGTTTTAACAGTTTTAAATCTATATTCTGTTAATCACTACTGGATAATAAAACAATAAAACTCTTAATATGACTAGTGATTCAAAGATTGAGTGGTAATGCTGGTGTGTTTTATGTATTCATGGACACACAAACACACACCTGAAGATGGTTTTAAAATCTTATGTAAAACATATCAGTATATGCTTAACACAGTAACTACAAGCCAATATAACACTAGGAAAATAATTTTTTTTCAAGTCCATTTATCAAGGTAGTGTGAGAGTTGAAAATTCATCAAAGTAATTCAAGGATGACAGAACTGAATTGCTAAAAATGTTTTTAGGACCGGAACATCGCTTTTGGAGTCTCTGTCATCATCAGATGTTTTTAAATAGACCGAAGTGTTCGTTTCATTCCCACATAACCACAGATGATGTATTTTCTGGCTAAACAGTCTTACATTATCAAATTTTATCAGTAACTATGTAACCTGGTGGCATGAAAGAGAACGACAGCAGGAATAAAGCAACATATAAAGGCTACCACTAGTTTTAGATGGATATGCAGTAAATCACTTTTAGTGTTTCGGGGGACAGGTTTACACTGTATAACTCCATATATACACACCACTGCACTACTGGTTATATGTACCACAAACAGTCATAACCATTTCCCAGCCTCTCTTTGAATTAAACAGGCTGTGTTTGTTAATCTGCCTGATATATGTGAATCATTCTGCTCTGATTGGCTGCCTCTTGCAAAAAGCGGTCCAGGCTAAAACACTTCTTGGAACTTCAACATGAATAAGCAGATTAAACTATTGTAGCCTTAATATGCTGTCTTGTGAAAATACATAGATATTCATGAAAAAAAGAAATTAAAATGGTCTCTTTTTAATTTTCAAAGGACTATGGACTAATACGGAATGGTACATTCCACATCAAACTGTTCCATTGAGGAAAAAGCTAAGAAAAAATGTTTTTTCCTGATATGGGACTGTTTACCTTCAAATGTAAGGAAAAAGGAACTTTGGCCACATAGGTTTATATTTTTTGGATGTTTATGTAACGCTTTCTTTAGTGAACATGTCAGGCTCTCTTTTTTGCTCCTTTATTCACCCCTCTGGAATGTACTCACTATCAGTCCAAAAATACCAGAGAAAATTAAGCAGACTTGTTTTTTACAGCAGGCTATAGAGAGGTACAATGCACATGGCCCTATAAGCAAGAAGGTGTTTAACTGACATTTAAACTGCCAGACATAACTCACTTTTTGTAATTGGCTCAGCAAAGAACGCATCCAAGACACATGTAGGAATGTCATGGCTCATAGGATTGTGTGTTGTGTAATACTGTTATGCAGTGAGCACCACTGATGACGATGTCTGTTCCATACCATCACTCAGCCCCAGTAATTCACACTGCGCTCCCGGAGGCTGCAGCACCCAAGCAGCCGGGCCTGCCTGTCACAATGCTTAAGACACAAATGGCAGACCAGGCTAAATTGTTTCTGACATTGGCATCTCCATAGCACCTCAGCTCGTTCTCCAGCATACAGAATTCCCCGCACACCCAGCATCGGCTCTTAACGATACAGAACAGTCATGCACAGCGGATCCCATAATTAGCAAAAACAATGTGACATTCGCTGTCATTGTTTCAGGAGAAAAAAACTCAAGATGTGCTGTTACTGTGTGGCAACTGGTATGTTTGTTAGAGTCAGGAGATCGTGAGCAAGTCCAGGCTCTTTCAAGTAACTATTGTCATTAGCCTGTACTGAATGTCCTCTATGTGTATTATCCCTGTTCAAGCTCTCAGCAGAAACACTGAGAAGTTACAGAGCAGGCGAAGACTCTCTCTTCAAAGAAAATATGCCGTTTGTTAAAATGAACCAGGAGGGTAAATCAGGTGGACTGGTGGTCCATACTAGACAGTGGCAGAAGGAGAGTCTATATTTGACATTGTGATATATTTGACAGCAAGATACAGTCATATGCAAAAGTTCTAAGGACATGTTTGGTTGATTCTCTTACTGAAAATAAGTACACATTTTCTACGGGAAACAAACTTATATATATGTAATTTTTCCTGCTAGTTTAGGGCACAATTTCTGTTTATATGCTGCGCTACAAACATTGGAAGAAAGAAAGCATAAAATGTAAAATGCGCCATAACTTTTACCAAGTCCACATTTTATGTTTTTTTCTCCTATATTCCAGGAATCCAGGAATTATGCAGTAATTGTGCATTTAAATGTGCAGAAATGTGTTCTATGTAGAGGATGTGTTCTTATTTTCACAAAGAAAATCAACAGAACCTGTAATGTGACCGGGTTGCCCAGACATTTGCATATGACTCTATATATAAAATATGTATAATTGACATCTAACAAACTAAACACATGTCAAAGACAGCCTCTGTCATAACAAAATAATAATAATAATAAGTCAATTTTTTATTGCACCTTCCACAATCTCAAGGACCTTGTATGTCCAAAATGGTCATTTAGGAAATGAAGAGCTGGAGGAGAAAATTGTCTTCAGTGCTAGTTAACATAGGAATGTTTAGGCTAACTTTTTGCCTAAACACTAAAATAAAAAGTGGAGTCACTAGGTTTTGATATAACAGCAACACAGGTGAAGAAACAGCCTAGTTTAGGAGTTTTGGGCTACAGATTCAGTATAGATGGCGGATTTTCAATAACACTAACAATACAGTTTAATCAAAGTCCAGTTAAATTACTATAGTGCCCAGAGCAAGCAAAAGCATACTCGCATACAACATTCCATTAAAAGGTCTGCGTCCTTAGTGTAAGCACTTTTTTGCTGCATGAAGCTGTTGTGGTCTTTGTAATTCCCCTGACCGCCTCTGTCACCTCTTATCTCTACCATTAATGAGCACAGGGGAGATACAGGCTCAGTGTGAACCAAGAGGAGACAGGGGTCCTGCGATGTTGCTGACGTAAGGAGACCTCATGCTGTTGCCACCGGAGGATAGAGAGATAGAGGGGGGAAAAGGGAGGGAGACAGCGGGGGATGGTGTTGACTTCAGGAATGCCGGGACAAGGTCACATCAATGCAC
The DNA here is from genome assembly GCA_037974445.1 of Brycinus macrolepidotus. Classification (NCBI taxonomy): domain Eukaryota; kingdom Metazoa; phylum Chordata; class Actinopteri; order Characiformes; family Alestidae; genus Brycinus; species Brycinus macrolepidotus. The sequence goes on from JBBPCZ010000136.1 coordinate 11,145,917, forward strand.
TGAACAAATAAAACAGCAATAAGGTGTAACTGCGTGACGGATGGTATCAGGAGCAGCGTCACTGTTCTATAATCAGCTTTGGTCAATACATTTTCAATGTGTCAACTGTGTAGAGCAACACTGCTGGGTTCTCTGATCAGTTCAAGTGGCTCTAATGTTCAGTGAGTTGCACACAGAGTCAAGCAAACATTACCCAAATGCATAGACATGCCCTGTACTTTTTTTTACTGAAATGTTATACCTGAAATGAGGTAAATGCAGACGCTATAGCTTCGGCAATACTGAACCCTGTCTGCTATATGACGACGTCAGCTCGGGACGGAAGATGATAATATCAATTGCTCAGTGAGGCATGAGGGCACTGAAGCACAATGTTGCTTTGACAATCTTTTCTGCAGGGCAGCAATGCAGACAACATTTACTGTGTTCATTTAATCTATACTGACTTAATAAAAACACCCAGACAGGGCTGAAATATTATGTTTCAGTGTAGCCTGCATTTTTCACAAATATGCTCCACGAGCACAATTTATCATGCAGGTACACATTTTGAATGTAGAATGTAGCTGAAGGTAGTGCTACTGTAATTCTCTAGCAGTTAAAAAAATGATAAGTATACACACCCTTAGAACACACACCCTTAAAAGTTCCAGAAAGGGTTCTTCAGAGCAATGTCATTTTGGTTCCTTAAAACAACTTTCAATATATGGTAAATAACATTGTTTTTTTAACTAAAATTACCTTCATCAGTCTCACTATGAAATTGTACCATATATTAAGTCATTTATGACACAAAGCATGCACTCTTGGTACGGTTATTTTGTTACTAGTCTGAGACTCAGTTCAAGTATGAAGTGGAACATTGAACATTTCCTTATAAGTTTTAAAATATTTAGGACTAGAATATCTAGAACTAGATATTCATGCGTATTTCAAGTGTATTTTGCACACACCACTGGCTGATTTCTTTACTTAATGTAAGTGTTAACATTTTATTTTCAATACATTTTCCCTAGTTTTTGTTAATGGCCTGGCAAACAAGCCAAAAATGCATATTTCAGCCCATATGCGAATATGAAATCAGTAACAACATCCACTGGGCACAGAGTGAGTCAATGGCATGAGGAAAAGTGAATCACAAATTCCGAGGGAGCTCCCTGAGTCTATTACAGCATTTGGCCGTGGGCGAGAATGAATCACCAGGCAGGACCAACAGTCCAGTAAGCAAAAGTCTTGTGGTGACTGTATGAGAACAGAAACTTCGATGCCCAGTCTTTGGCAGCTGCTTCGCCAGCAGCAACACAACCTAAAAATATGGGTTAACAAAACTTAATGAAGCTCTATGAACTGTTTAAAAGTCCTTATGCTTGACATTTGGCAGCTGCTGTGTTTGCGACTAACACGGACAAACAAAAAGTCATCATGGAATTCAAAAAAACTATACAACAAAAGGCTCAAATCCCCCAGCCTTCCTCTGCCAGGATAAGGCCTCATCGTCCACGCAAACTGGTGCCAGATGTACTCATATGACATCACACCGGTGTAGCTGCTAATGCCTAACACAACAGAATCAAATGCCAAGTGATTATGTAGCGCGGTTCCAGCTCATTCACTGCATAAAAAAGACAGAGAGGCCTGCAAGGGTTTGCAGCAGGAACAGGATCTCAGCAGAAAAGTGTTAAACCTCTTTAATCGAGAATATTCTCTCAGTAGTAGTAAAAGGATGACCCTAAACATCCAAGCTGGTCTTTGTAACTCAATTACACGCACAAGCTCATTATCCGAGCATGTTTTCCCAAAGTTAATAGTTTAGAGATGCATAATTGTAAAAGGTCAAAGCACAGATGAAACACTGAGGTTTACGTAATAGCTTTTTTCCCTTTTCGATTTCTGTTTTCATGAGTATCGGAAAAAAGGAAGCCCTACTCAACAGATTTTTGTCCCGTCAGCTGTTATAGAGCAGCCACACTGTAAAGCAATTAAGGGATTGATTTGGAAGAAGACTCATTTTGTGCTTACTGGCCTGTCAATAGCTCTTGGTTGGAATGATTAAGTCCAATTTTAGTTATTTTTAACGGTTATTCTACTCTGACCACCAAGGTCAAAGGTTTGTGTTTCCAATAGCTTGTTTCTGATTTTATTCTACACCAGTGATATGCCAGAAACTAATATTTAACTGCTGGTATATTGATTATGGAGACCATGCAGTCAGACAGTCTAATTTTGGATGCCACCTAAGATATCACAGCTATGATTAGGTTTCATAGACAGGTACAAGTCTGTGTTCTCTGTGTAAAATTACCTGTGGGTTAGCTGACACCAGTGTTATTTAGACCAATTAAGTGCTCTGTACTGAGCCCAAAGTTCAGCGTTTATTTATTTATGTTTGAAAATAGATGTTTCTGCAGCTTATAAAAATCATATGAGTGTGGTTCATCTTTCAACGCCTCTTCCCCTCAACAGCTCTTTCGTTCTCATCCATCATTAAGATAAACATCTAGGGCTGAGAGGCGCGAGAGAACCATGTTTTGGGAGAATGTTGTTGGAGACGGAGAGGCGAGCAAACTCAGAGTGACATGGAGGAGGGCTGCACTGTAATTCAGATGACGCAGAGGTCTGAGGGGTTTGCCAGTACACCACCTTTTTAAAAACCACGAGGCTCAGGAGCTCAGACACTGGAGCATGGTACAGGAAAGCACTTCTTCATACTCATATCCAGGGCATTTCACTTACCTCACACTCTTAAAGGTAAAGGGTCCAGAAAAGATTATTTGCAAGATACCACAGACAAGACTCTTTTAGTTCCCTATGAAACCTTTCTTTACACTCACAGACTTATGGTTCTTTAATGAACCAAAACTGGTTCTTCTATGGCATTCCTTAAAGAACTCTTTTGTGGGACTTTTTTTAAGTGTGCAAGCAGAGGTGGGCGAGATCCTGAAACTATACTCAATAAAGTCCAGTCAGTTGAGAATGAATCACCAGGCAGGACCAACAGTCTAGTAAGCAAAAGTTTTGTGGTGAATGTATAAGAATAGTAACCCACAACCTCGATGTCCAGTCTTTGGCAGCTCTTTAGACAGCAACAACACAGCTTGGTACTTCTGTGAAATAATGACTCAAGTAAAAATACAGGTACCTTTCCAGAAAGTAACATGAACAAGTAATAGGACTGCAGTGGAACTTCTTGGTATGTCCAGCACCCACTAAAGGAACTGAAGTTTGTTAGGCTGTTCAGTTTTTGATTCAGTCTCAGTCTAAAATAAAACAACAGACCTCAAAAGCCAGAGATCAAAAAGCAGTGTAGATTAGAGGTGGGTAGTGTGACAGTATTTGCCATCATTGTAATAAGTTTTGTTTTTGTGATCCAGATTATGCTTTTCTGAGCTCATTATGGATATTGTCAGTGCTTGAAGACCAACATCATGTTTCATTAAAAACAGAGAATAATATAATGTAATATAATATAATATAATATAATATAATATAATATAATATTTCTTGGATATCTTCAGAGTTTTATGTTTCCCCTTTTACACAAAAATATAACCTTGGTTCAGTAAAAGGCTTATCGCTCTAGTTTTTAAGCAGGTATTTTTCCAACTAGTAGTATACTGCTTTGGATGCGTGCCAATGAAAAAAATATGTTACTGCCCTTGTGCAAATAATGTCTATAGGTGAAATTAGGTGATGTCAGTTATGGCTCATTCTGACATTTAGATCTGGTTCCCCAATCATATTCCCCCAGCTTGAATCCACTTTACTGTACTCTGTCTTAAAAGCCATGGATTCCAAATAGTTCTTGGCTTGTTCATAAGGTTCAAAGAAGAGCCTTTACATTATGTGGAGATTTTTTAAAAGTTAAAAAGATTCTTCTTACTTACGTTGACAAAAACGGTTCTTCTAATGAACCACTAAATGAGGGGTTCCTTAGGGAACTAAAACCCGTTCTTCTATGGAGTCACTCAAAATAAGTCATTTTGGAACCTTCATTTTTAAGCGTGTAGCTGTGGGATAGGATTTGTAGAAAGAATTCTATCATGTAGGCCTTCCTTTCTAAAACAGCGGAGAGATTTTCGACGAGAGACACTGAAGCACAATCGATGAGAGATCATAAATTCACAAAGGAGGGCGACGGCAGATTAATTAAGCACAGTCGATTAGCCCAGAAGCTCAGAGCTTCTGAATCTTTTCATTCATGCTCAGAGAGACCACACAGACTTGAGCGCAGAAAACATGAGCCAATATTCAATAATAAAGTATATCTCAACACTCAACTCAATTTAAAACACAGCTTTTTGTTCTATTAACTTACCAATTGAAATTCTGTTAATTCAAAATGTTAAGGCAGTGCAGAAAGTTGAAGTTACATTTTAAGTTGCAATATTACAGTGTACGTATATATATTAGCTCATCTATGCAGTGTTTTTTTTATTAATATAATATTGTCACCTAAAATAGTAATAAAAGGTTTCATTATCATGATATTACATCTTTCGAATCATGTCCTCCCATCAATTAGAAATGTCTCCAGCCGCTTTCCTAAAGGATTAATCAGTGGCAGCGTCATTTCTTGAAGAGGAACTTATAAATAAGAATTGGGTACACATTCAGAGCAAACATCATTATGAGCATTAACAGAGCAATATACTAAAATGGGTATGTTTGGCACACCTTTGTGTTTTAGTGGCGAGTGTATTTGGTGAAAAAGATTTTGCATGCTCATAATCACTCATTTTCAACACACTTATCCCATATGTAATCTCACTAGGCCTACAGTTAATGATCTAACAAAGCTTCACATGGATTCATCAGTGGCTAATGTCTCTCCTGATTGATGGTCTTGTTGCCAATGAGAGGCAGGCACAAGACAATTAGCAAATGGTGGCTGTGAACACTTGCTCCTATGGTGGGCCGAGGGAGTTGGGGGGTAAGAGTGAGGAGGTGGGGAAAGAAAAATCATCTGTGGGGTAATCTACCGCACTGCGCAAAAAGCCCCGACATGGCAATAAATCTCTTCCACTTCACAATTCCTCCGCAAATCAATTCTATTAATTCCCATCTGTGTTTTCTATAAGAGGGTGAATGTTTACAAGAAGCTTTAGATATATGAGTCTCATAGTATCCACAGGAGCAGATAAAAACCAGAGCAATGAGGTGGGTTTAGGTGGGCTTGGTTTGCATGTGTATGTATGTGCTGACTTTGGCAGTGGGGGAGGATGAGGTGGAGTGTATTAATCACCAGGGGGCAGTGATGAGCATGGGGTGACTCACTCCACCATCAGCATTAACCAAATCTGTTACTGAGTGTGTTTCATTAGAGGAAAAAATCAAATAACAGTGTCATTGCCATTGCCCTTTACACTTATTACATAACAAACCTTTATCAGAAAAAAAGGAATCAGTTTTACTTTGGAATTCTTCCTCAACTGAAATGGCCTCAATCAAGCTGACCCAAAGCCGTTACACCCAACACATCAAGCCTGATGGGCACTTAACTTCTTTCCTCTTGCCACATAAACGTAACTGATGATTCTCGGAATAGCCATTAATATCTTTCTCCATGCATGCATACAGAGATGCAGACAAAGGCATTCATTGAAAAGACAAAGAAATGACACCTCTTTCTTCAATTAGGGATGCACCAGTCCCATTTTTATTTCCCAATACTATTTGGGTCAACCCTAGTATGGGCTGAATCCCCTCATCTAAGGTATCAGCCCATACTGGGCTGACCCAAATAGCATTTTACAGGTTTTCAGTAATTGCTTATATTTTTGAATGAGAACTCGAATAATAATTGTCAAAATCCCTTAACAGTGCCATAATAAAAAATATATATATATTACTGCTCAAATAGCTTTTTGTAGACTTTGAATATCTGTTGGTATTCTTCTTTGGCATTAGGTTGTAACGTGAGTAAATAAGAAATATAATTTTTTTAATAATCATCAGTGTTTAGTTAGCAACAACAGTAATCAATGTTCTCCTCCTCATCCACTGCCAGAACTCGGATGTGTAGCACTATACTTTCAATATAAATATTTGAGATGGTTCATAAAACCAAACATTTCAAAATCTTCTTGCAAATTTTATCATTGTCCGATAATTTCAACTGCTTCCACATGTGTGATATAAGGCATCTCTGTTCTTTTAGCCTCAGTGGCCTAATATAAACCGTTTATTGAATTGATTCATCACTTACAATGTACAGAATAAAATACACACCCTGTACGTCCTCTTACATGCACACACACACAAAAACACACAAACACACACACACTGCACTATCATTAATTGATCTCTGGTGCCAGTCAGTGTATTCCACAGGGAAAATACAACTAATGAAATGTACCGGCAGCATTTATTCAAGAGCTTGGGCAGACAGTCCTGACAAAGTGGCTGAATACAGTCACAGAAAGAAACATTAACAGTAAGCATACCTATCGGTCTCTCTCTCTCATATATACACACACAAACACACACACACACACACACACACACACACACAAAGCGCACTACTATAAGTCAAATGCTTCTGAAATTCAAAGTCTTGTTATAAAGACATGAGTGACAGTCCATTTGCTTTTCATCTGCAGAAAGGCCTCCTACTAACAATAAATTTAACACTAATGACAATGGAGGCCACTCGAGTGCAGATCAACAGCTTCTGTACGGAATCTCTCCCTGTTTGACATTGTAAAATGCTTCCACCAGCAGCCATCCCCTTGAGACACTATAGGAGAATAACCAAAGCGGTGTGATTCATATTTGGAAGGTAAGGCACACAATTCTGTCAGCCAGCATCCAAAGCCTCTCCATTTCCACTCTCACAGAACAGGGAACTTGCTGACAATGGAGTGCCGGAGTAGTGAGGTCATTATTCTCTCAGCACTGGCCAGCACTGTCTCTTTTAATAGTGAAACTCTGCCCTCTGCAGGAGCCTGCCTGCACATTAGACTTATTGGCTCTGACTACATTACTCTGTACACCCACACACCTCTGTGGAAGGGATGTAGCCCTCACTGTGTCAAATATGTAGGACACATTTGCTTTGAACTGTATGCATTTTAGCTGTGAAATGTAATGGAGTGTTCAGCTCATGAGAGAACATCATACTGAATAATGGCAAATTATTGGTAAATAATTATTGGGTTAATGCAAAATGCACACTTTGCATTAAACAAATTATTATTATAACCAACATTTATTATTATTATCAGTATTGTTGTCTTACAGATATTAGTAGCATATGTGTTCTAACATGTGTATTTATTGCCATCTCTCTCACCCACAGGCCTGGCTGAACGCGAAAAAGCTCTTGGCAGCATATGGTGTCTCCTTAGGACTCCACACAGATCTCTCACATTCAACCACGCAGCATAAACAAGCCCAGCCCAACACACTCCTATTTGTGCTCCCCTGTGCCTATACAGAGTCCATCCTGTAACAATGTAACATTATCACCATTTACGACTTTGTGGTTAATGATTATATTACATTTTGCACAGGTAACAAATGCAAACAAGTGCTGTATATATCAATGGTAATAACATGAAGTGGCCATTTTGTCATACGTGAACACACCACAGCGTTAAATTCTTTCTCTGCATTTAACCCATTCACCCAAGTGAAGCAGCGGGCAGCCAAGAACACAGCACCAGGGAGCAGTGTGTGGGGACGGCACCTTGCTCAAACAGTGGTGCCACTAGCAGTACTGGGATGTGAGCCCACAACCTTCTGATTGCAGGGGCAATGCCCTAACCACTAGGCCACCTGCTGCCCCATCGCCCCATACACTTTTTCTGATGTCATCTGACACTACCAAACCAACAGTCAGATGACATCAGATAAAGTGTATTTTGAAATATGAATTCATTTCATGATCAGCTCTGCTAGTGAAAGCAGAAGCACTAAATAAGCACGGCTGGATGGCTGTAATGGCTCAATTCAATTCCACTCCAGTATATACTGTATAAGTGGTGGCTGGGTGTATGTGTGCGTCATTTACCTGAGGAGGAGATGGTACTAGGATCACTATGGGAAGAAGGCAAGTCAAGTAAGGCTGTGTGATACTCTGGGAAACTTTGGGTTCATGTAGATGTTACTTTGAAACCACGTACCTAAACACTGTTGCAGACCAACTACACCCCTTCTTGGCAATGGAACATGACAGAAAGCTCAAGGTGTTAACCTGGGCTCCAAATTCCCCAGATCTCAGTCCAGTTGAGGATCTGTGAGATGTGCTGTTTAAACTAGTCTGATCCATGGAGGCCCTACCTTGCACCTTACAGGACATAAAGAATCTGCCGCTATTTTCTTTGTGCCAGATCCCACAGCACTACCTTCAGAGGTCTTGTGGAGTCCTTGTATCAACAAGTCAGAGTTGTTTTGGTGGCACCTCACAATATTACGCAGTTGTTATGGCTGATCGTTGTATTTTACAGTGAAGTCATTTGCAAACCTCACAATATATTTTTTGACATTTATTTTAACCAAACATTTTTTTTCATCATCCACTGGTTTGCAGTGATTTGCTTTTAGTACGTAAGAGCAGGCTTCACACCATGCTAGATTGGACCTTCTCCTATGGTGCTCCACACCTGTGGAATCAGCTCCCTGATAACATATTTTAAATCTTTAAATCTTCTTCTCTCTGTTTCTGTTCCTTTTCTTAATTTGATTTACTTTGTTTCATTTTAATGTATTATTCTTTTATTATGGATGTCCACTGTGACCATTGTCAGTTCTTATCTCATAAATATTTTTATGTAATTTTTAATTATATAATAGAATTAATATATATTAATATAATAATAACAATTATTGTTGTTGTTATTGATTTTATTATTATTATTACTGTAATGCTTTTTTACTCTAATTTATAGGATAATAATGAATGAGCTGTAATTATTATACACCTTACAAACAATTTAACACACACTGATTCAGTTGATCAATGTTAAGAATCCTAACCTTTAGATCTATAGAAGTGGGGCAATCAGAGCTATAATACGACTCTGCAATTTAAACACAGGAAGAAAAACAGAGAACCAGCTAGTTAGAAGAGGTGGTCAGATGTACACTGTTCCCGCAGACATTCAGTGAATTTGTTCTCCGTTAATAAAGAAAACATAAAATCTTTATGTTCATTTCAGTGCTACTTCTAATCTTTGGCTTGTAGAGTAGCTGTAGGGGATCTAACAGCTTTGTGGAACTTCACTTAGCTTTACAGCAATAACTTTATGCCGGTACAGAGGGAGAAAAAATGACACATACACACATCCTTCAAAAGAAACCCACTCTCGGCATTAAAACATTATTTTCCCAAAGCCTTTGTGTTTGAAACCTCTGGAGGGGTTTAATGGTATTCAGCTGAAGAGGCAGAATCTTTTCCATTAGAGTAAATTAACACCAAGGGGAGGATGGTGGGGGGGTGGAGGTGGAGAGGGAGTCAATAGTAAATGTCTTGCTCAAAGCTCGGAAAGCACTGCTTACCAAAATCAAACAGTACAGCATAAGAGCAATCATAAAACACTCTCTAATGATTCAAGAACAGTACAAATAAAGCCTGTAAGCTTGTAGAAATTCCAACCAATTAGCCTATGAGGGGAATTGATATTCCACTTTCTTTGTAAATGAATAAAAGCAGCTTAGAAGGCAAAATATGTACACATTACTGCTGGGTGATACTGACAAAATTCAATCTAACAGTATTTTCATAGTATCAGGTGATATATATGTTTTCACTAATCTTCTTCTTCTGCTTTCGGCTCCTCCTGTTTTATTAGAGGTCGCTATAGTGGATCAACATCTCAATTTCCTTCTATCCTATGCATCTCACTCTCCCATATCCATTTATGGACCACATCCATAAACCTTCCTCTTCTTCTCTTCCCTGGCAGCTCCATCCTCAGCATCCTTCTCCCAACACACTCAGAGTCTCTCCTCAGCATCCTTCTCCCAACACATTCAGAGTCTCTCCTC
>JBBPCZ010000136.1:11156003-11169840 GCA_037974445.1 Brycinus macrolepidotus
CCTTCTCCCAACACACTCAGAGTCTCTCCTCAGCATCCTTCTCCCAACACACTCAGAGTCTCTCCTCAGGATCCTTCCCCCAACACACTCAGTGTCTCTCCTCAGCATCCTTCCCCCAACACACTCAGAGTCTCTCCTCAGCACCTGTCTAAACCAATGCCACCTCACCTCTCCGACTTTTCCTCCAAAAGGTCCAACTCGAGCTGTCCCTCTAATAAACTCACTCCTGATCCTGTCCATCCTCATCACTTCCAATGCAACATTTTCAACTCCGCCACCTTCAGCTCTGCGCAAAACCATATATATTTTCATTAATACTGTTGTAAAAGTCCCTACCAGGGCTAGGCTAAAAGTATACCTTTCAAACATTACAATCAGAGCTTGTACTGGACTCTATGGATTGTTCTGCTCTGCTTCTTTTAAGATCACACTAAAACTTTACACCTTACACAGCATTGTAAGTAAACTAGACTAGATTTCTACAATTTCTACTTATCAAATAATCTGAAACACTCATCAGATGTCATGTACAGCACTAGGGTGGTAATTGCCTAGTGGGTAAAACACTTGCCTGTGAACCTGATAACCATAAAGTTGTAGGCTCGACTTTCTACCCTTGAGTCCTCGAGCAAGACAAGAAACCCTCTGTTGCTCCAGAGAGACTGTTCCTGTAACTAATGATTGTAAGTCGCTCTGGATAAGAGCGTCAGCCAAATGCCCCCTTTCCCTTTAAAAAATTACAGTGTAAATGTACAACAACTACTTGGCAGTAGAGTTGCCAGGTAGTTACTGTAATTACTCACAACGCTCATACTGTAATGTTTGTTTAAGTATTTTTAAATTCAGTACAAAACTGTATTTTTCAAGACAACATATTATAACCAACACTATATAATTTTCAGAAATAAAAAAGCTGAAACAGCAGCTGGAATTGTACAGTATCAACTGTGAGAAAGTAAAGGTAAATCATGACTCGGCAAATACCAGACAGACTGAACTCTGTAGCGAGCCAGAGTTTGCATTGTTGTAGCAGTGGTAATCAGATTTGAATACAAAGTGAATGTTTCTACATTAAAGTCAAAATTAAAAAATCATGAATTTATTTGAATATGCTATGCTTTATTTTGTCAATTCACATTGTACTTACCTAGCATGCTATTAGCTTACTAATGTTAGCTAACTATGTTAATGTCAGCTAATTTTATCACTAATTAATTATAAACGTTATCCCGTTTTGCAGATATTAATGCAGCTCTGCTCTTTTAACATTTAAATAATGGAAAACTGAAAAAACAATGTTAAACTGGAGCGAAGGGGACAGTCCTCTGCTGCTTCAGAAGAGCACTTTTGGCACCTAGTTTTACAGTGAAAATGATACTACTACATGTTTTAATGTATTACTAAAATATATGTAATACATTAAAACATGTAGTAGTTGCTCTGTAGCTCTGTTCTGTTCTGTTCTGCTCTGTGTTGCACCATGGTCCTGGAGGCACGTTATCTCATTTCACTGTATACTGTGTGTATGGTTGAAATGACAATAAAAACCTACTTGACTACTTGACTTGACTAAAATACAATACAAATATAATAATATAATCATGTAATAAAATATCATATTACTGTAGTAATACATTGACGTGCTTGATACAGTATATATCTGTTTTGTGAATGCTTTCCCAGAATTCAACAAAGGAATTACAGAAATTATAGTAATTCTTTACAGTGTGCAATTAGGTTTGGCATCTATCAATATCTCAAAAATTGAAAATCAATACTGCTGTGTAACAATTCCAGTGTCGTGGTATAGACAATATATTGCCCAGGGCTCATACAAATCCACACTATCAGTTCAACAGAAGCTATACTTGTGGATAGGTTGGCAATAGTTTCTCGTTTTTTTCTGGTGGCCTACACACTACAGGCCAAGTTTAGCAGGTTTTTCCCCCCAGTGTTCCAGCACTGTAGCTGATCTCTGACCCAGCTGATCCTCCTCCACTGAACTGGGCTTCAGTCCCAAATCATTCCAATTGCCATAAATCAAGCGGAGATGCCAATAATGTCTCTCAGATTTACAGGCATCGGCTTCCTCTGAGTTACAGCCAGCACATGAGAGCGCTCTTTGCATAGGCAATGGCAAATAGGAGAATCATTCATAAAAAACAGTACTATCACGGAGCTTAGGAGGAATCCAAGGTGATAACTAGCTTTTACATCACTCTGTTTACATTACTGTTTACTCTGTTTACATTGCTCTGTTTACATCACTCTGTTTACATTGCTGTGCTAAAATGGCTCAATGCACTTTAACATCCCACTTGCACATTGTACATATGTAAATCTATCAGATTGCTGCTACACTTGTAATTAAAAAACCCCCACTAAAATTAACCTCTAACTTGAGTTGCTCCTTGTTTAAGCTGATTTACTTTTTTAGATTTGTGTTTTTATTGGTGTTTTAGAAATTTTCAGACTTGTGTTTCTAAATTTAAAGTTGTACTTACTTTTATACTTAATTCTTCTTTACTTGTACTTATTTTTTATTTTTATTTGTGTTTTAGAAATGTTCAGATTTGTGTTTCATTTAAAATTGTAATTATTTTATAATGTTTGCACAGTCATAAAAGGAGGGGTTCAGGATACATTTCACTGCGTGTTGTACTTTGTATAACTACGCATGTTACAAATAAAGAATCTTGAATCTTGAATCTTCCAGTTTTACAGATACATGTTTTCACAATAAATAAAGACAGCACTAATATAGTGTGTTGTGCACGAGGAAATAAATAGTTCTTAGAGCTATACAGAAACCATATTAAAAAGAATAATTCATTTTTTCACTCCAACACACTGCTCTCCAAAGAATATCATGTTGTGACTGTACTTTTGACTTTTACGAAAAGCCTGAATGCAGTAGTATTCAGTCTGGAGGCAAAAATGTGACTAGGTTTCATAACCTACAGACTGAAAGTAAGCAATATTGCTGTGAAAAACAGCCATGAAAGCTGATAGAGGATGCTGGGCCTTGAAGAAATATGAAACTGAGAACAATACACCTGCCTTTCTGCTATATATTTTATTTACTGTGTAAAATCTCATTTTAGCACATTTCAACAATTGAATGTGCAGCAACAGGAACAGCCAAATAGCCTTGACTGTAGTGAATGGCATCTACTACCTTTACTGCTATATAGCACAGCTATTTTTTAGCTCTTGAATGAAGGGTCCTCTATGGATTGACGTAAGCATCAATCAGGTCTACGATGGACTGACACTGGCATCAATAAGATCTAATTAAGTTTCTCCTTGAAGGGGTAATTTGGAGCGCAGTTTTTAGAGGTAAATTATAAAATAAAATTAAAAAAACATGTTGATTTTAGTCACTAAAATAACCTGAATTAATAGCGTAAAATATAACAAATAAATTTAACAGTATAGCTGTTCTTTTTCTTTTTTAGAGTGAATCTTTAGTATGGACAGTAATAGACGCTGTTCTTTGGGAGCTTTGTTTAGGGAATCTTGGGATTTAACATCAATTCATAATTATTTTACACACTTAACTAAATGTTATAACGAAATATATCTAAACCAACACATTTACACATACAGTTAGTCCACCCATTACTGTCAGGGCTACAAGGAGCCTGTTTTCCGAATGAGGCATAACACATTACATAAATGAGTCTTAAAGTGACAAAAAACAGCCTGTTTAATTTGACGACTGATTTTGGTACACAATCCAACATATTGGATTATAAGTGAATTTTATGTGGAAAAAAAAATTACGCAAGAAAAATGTGGGATTAAGGCCCTTTAATAGAAACAGAGCAGAATTTTTCCTGCAGCGTGTGTGTTTTTAGTGCTATGCCATATGTTAAGTTTGAGGGGGCACACATGGTCACATGGCCATGCTCTCTCCCAGGTTGTATGAGGCCCGTGGTATCAGCCTCACAGCTGGCCTGCTCTCGGCACAGCCCCCTGTGGTTCCACACGCAAGCAAGTAAACATCACCCTCTCACACGCAGCAGACCCACATACTCTGTAACACACACACACAAACACACACTATAAAGGTACGTCATAATGACACACGTCATGCAAAAAAAAATAAAAAATACACTGGAAATCCCACATGCATTTGCCTGATGGAATGATCTGATGAGGACAACACACCGGAATGCTTGAATTATGTTCATTATTCAATAAAGTGTGAACACATTTTTTTGTCCAAAATAACATGTAAAAATCCAAATGTTATTAATGTCTATATTCCACTACTGTGAACACAGATCCTGCGGTCACGTCCATGTGTTCACTACATTTATGATGCAACTAATTGTTCCTTAAAGAACTGTAATGGAACTGTATTATTGTGAGGTCAGAGACTTACGATCTATGTCATAATACAGTGCTGTAAACACGAGCACAACAATAACGTCACGTACACACAGATCTGAGGACAGGGGTAGTTATAAAGGCAAAAGAGGACATGAGACACAGGTTCCACCTTGCAAGAGATCAAACATGATGAACACTACACAAAAGCATATGGCACACACACACACACACACACTACCATTATGGTGTCACAAGAACAAAACGTTCTCTTCCCACTGTTCTCCCCCTCTCTCTCTCTCTTGTCTGGCTCGAGGGCGGGATCGTGCCTCCTCCCCTCCACGCTCCACAGCTCCAGAACCGCTCAATGTATAGGAGACATTCCACCAACACAGTAACTCTTTTGTCCCACTACACATTTTCATAAAAATGCCTTAAACACACAGAATATTCAAAAATATGCATAATTGTTTGTTTTTTTTTAAATTAAAGTATTATTATGTAAACTTACACAGCAAAAGAAGACTTTTAACAATTTAATTTTTTTCAAAAATCTGTGCATTCACTGGCAAGACTAAAAAGGTTTGTATTGGTGAAATGTCTCATATCTACCCTCCTCGTCTTTCCCTTTCTCTTCCCTTGCTCTCGACCTCCTTACTGTCCTCCCCTGGCTCATTCCTCATTCGGGACAGCTCCCTCACCTTCCTGCCTCTCTGCGCACTCCACAGCCCTTCTATATTCAAGCAAAAGACCCATACACTCTGGGCTGTCACAGGGGAAGAATACACCACTTCACCATCCCCCTCCCATACCCTCCTCTCTTTACCCTTTTCATCCACCCCCCCTCCCCTCCCCTGCACACCGTTCATCAGGATAGCCCCTTTTCCTCCCTCCTCACGTGCACCGGCACACCGCCTTCCTCTTTCTCCTCGCTGCATTTCTCACCTTCTCTTCTCTCTCTCACTCCCTCTCTCACTCCCTCTCTCTCTCTCTCTCTCTCTCTCGCTCTCTCTCTCTCTCTCCCATGCAGGTCCTCTGAATATGCAGATTGGTTAAATCAGCTGCAGTCTTGCTCGCCCTCAGCCCCCCCAAAACAAATGCAGCTGCAGCACTTTCCCAAGACTGCGTGGGGATATAAGTGCTTATCCTGGGTTTTTTTCAGGGGAGAGCAGAGGGACAAGGGGAGCACTCAGATTCGAAGCACATCGCAGAAACAGGGACCTGAAACAGCCAATATCACGTTCACATCATGAGCAATGTCCTTATAGACAATAGGCATGAGAGATCACACGTCCCTTGAAAGCAACTAATCCCACTTTAATTCAGGCTCACTAGCAACCATTAGAACCTGAAGGGTCTTTTCAATTCATTCATATTCAATTCCTGCCTTGCAACACTCACTGCAGGACAAAAAAAAAAAAAAAATTTTAAAACACACTTTTGCAGAGTGCAGAATGAAAGAAAACGCAGCGTAAGAACAATGGCAAGCATCTTTCGCTCATAATTGTGCCCTGAGGCTCATGAGTTTAGCACAGTTTAAACAAATATAACTCTGCCATGACCCAAATGATCTCAAGCTTACACAGAAATGGAAAAATGGAAGAGTGATGAATATGCATTGGAAAATGACAGTGTATAAATGAACACCACACGGGCTAATTACTGAATAAGTGGGTTACTGAGCCCTACCGCACAACATCAGCACTCTGTCCAGTAACACACATCACATTCACGTCATTTTTTTTTCCTCTGACATTGATTGTGTCCTTCGGAATAAAATGAAAAAGAACACAGACATGGAATGAAGTGAAGACAGGGTGCAAGGACATGATTGATGAGCTTTTGGACTGTGTGTTTTGTGAGTGAGTGAGAATGGTAGAGATGGAGAGATGAATGGATGAACATAAGGACAGTGACATGGACGACCACACAACAGGAGATGGAGGGAGGGAGGGAGGAATGGAAAGAACAAAAGAGAGAGAGAGAGAAAGAGAGAGAGAGAGAAAGAGAGAGAGAGAGAGAGTGACCGAGTAAGAAAGAGAGAGATAGACGAAGAGGGTAAGAGGCAGAGGGTAAATGGAGGAAGAAAGAGAATAACAGAGGGGGACAGAGATGGAGAGAAAGACAGAAAGGACCAGAGAAAAAATGAGTGCGAGAGAGAGGGGGAATAGGAGAGAGAGAGAGAGAGAGAGACAGAGAATGGGAAGGAGAGAGAGTGTGTGCATGACAGAGAGAGAGAGAAAAAAACAAGAGAGAGAGAGAGTTTGATGGACTGCAGGTTCCTGTGATGTATCTGACGGCGCTGCAGTTTCTCCCTCCCCCACCCTTCTGATGAAGCGTGCAGCTTTCTGCAGCCTTTGCACTACCAACTGATTCACCCTGTTCATGAGCCAGAGTGCTGCTTGCCAAACCAAATGACAGTAGGAGTGGGCAAGCTGCCAAAAACCTGATCTGACTCCAAACACAGAGACTTTTATATTCAGAACAACAACAAGGACCAATAAAATAAATGCATAAATAAAGACTGCAATCATTGTCCAAAAGCAACAAGCAACAAACTCTCCAACTGCAGCTCAACACAGCGTGATGTAACAATCAGGCACACCAGTGGTTCTTAACCCTGATCCTGGAGTAGCCCTGCTCCGCGAGTGTTTTTCTGCTCTAACACAGCAGTTCAACTCAGGAAGAGCTCGTTAATTAGTTGATTAGTTGAATCAGGTGTGTCATGGCAGGAAATCACACTAATGAGAGTGAAGCACAGGAAAGGAAGGCTAAGAAAAAGATGCCCTGAGCAGTTATAAAAAATGCAAAAAGCAGGTGAATCACAATAATGAGTCTCATTTGATACAGAAGTTTGTTTGAGACACTTACTCACCTTCAGCGTTTCTTTCAAAATAAAAGGTATTCATGGGGAACTTGTTTCCCCTCTATAGCAGAAAGAGCCTCAGCTGCATGGGAATAGGGATAGCAGTAATACCACAGATAATTCTGCAATAATCCTTGGGTATGCGGAAAAAATATCAAAATATTACTGCAGTTACAATGGGAATAGGGATAAGATTTACTGTAGGAACAGTAATAAAATGTCTACTGATCAGTGGAAATGGCAAAAAATGGAAATTAAAGGACTTAAAGTCATTTTACAACAGCTAAACTGGAGCATTTGGCAGGAATATGGTTCATTTTACCATCATCAGTTTGTTGAAATGTATGTGACTAAACGCAAACAGAAGTCCTTGTTGTCAGTCTCTCCCCAAAACTCAGCTAACCTGTGTGTTTATTACCTTGTTTAATTTTATAAGCTACAAGCTGCTATGGACATATTGAAGATTAACTCATCAGAATTATACATTGTTCTAGTGAAAACAATTCCATTATGAATATTGCAAGATTGATTGATACGACCTATGCCTTTATAATCATGCAATATAGTGTTTTTTATACTCAGATTCCTTATAATGCTCCTCTGGAAAATCAGTGGGATAGAATTTCATCTCTCTGCAGTTCAGTTCAGTCACAAGAGCATTAGTAAGGTCAGGTACTG
This sequence comes from Brycinus macrolepidotus, assembly GCA_037974445.1. Taxonomy (NCBI): domain Eukaryota; kingdom Metazoa; phylum Chordata; class Actinopteri; order Characiformes; family Alestidae; genus Brycinus; species Brycinus macrolepidotus. Next base: position 11,163,883 of record JBBPCZ010000136.1, read on the forward strand.
AGGCTAGGTTATTAATTCTGGATCACAAAGCTCCAGTGGAAATCTTTGACTGTAAGAGCTAGGACTTCAGTCTGTGCCATAAATATCAAAACACGCTCAAAAAGGAGGAAAAAGAACACCTCTGTGATAATGCTAATTTCTACTAGGACCCGTATGGGATTCTAGTAGTATGATAGCACTAAGCTAACTGCATTGCACATTCACATTTTTGGCCATTCTAGATTTAACATGGACATCCGAAGCTTGTAAAAACATTTTTTGTTTTAATCACAAATAACTGGTCCCATCCACTGGAAATCATAAAGCGAGTGGCTGATTTCACTAACTAAGGCCTAACCACCAGGAGAGCTGTTATAGCTATATCAACATAGATACCACTAAGAAAAAAAATCTGACAGGAAAATCTTGGGCATTTCAAGAATTTAACACAAAACATGATTCTACTGATTAAAAATTCAATAAAATTACAGAAATGTCTTCTTTCCCAGAAATCATTAGGCTTTTTCTGAAGGTCTATAAGGCATGAAAGTTCTTATCTGAAATGGTGTTGGGTGGAGCTACATCACTCCAGAGAACGTGGTTCCACTGAACCACAGCCCAGTACTGAACACTTTTATATCCCTCTAACCAACGTTTGACATTGGGCATAGTGATCTTAGGCTCATGTGCAGCAGCTCTAGAGTGTTTCATGCTTTTTGCAGTGCTATTCTACAGAGATTTTACAAAAATTGGGTGCACCTTAAAGCAGCTGAATTCACTAATTAGAAAGTGTGCCTAGATACGTATACAGTATATGTTGTGTGTGAAAAAATGGCTGACGGCCATTGTGTAATCCTTTGCAGTTTTTGACCGTGTCTACACTACAGCACTTCAAACACTGGCTAACTACACAATAAAATTTTGTGATACGTGGTTTATGTTTATGCTCAGTGCTGGTTGTAAACTGGCCAGGCCTTACTGCAGTGGGTGGTTTGTAATCCCTCTTTCTCTGTCTCTCTCTCTCTCTGGAACGGCTCAGCAGAGCGAGTGGCAGCAGCACACACTCTTCACTCGAGCGCTGCTGCGGCCTCATCACTCACTGTACGCTGGCCCGTTACTCTCATCAGCTGTGTTTGCAATTCGGCACTGTCAGCAAGATTTCGTGTGTGCGTGTGTGTGCGTGTCAGATTGGATGTAGAAGTCACACAGATATATGTACATTTAAAAAGCACGGGACTAGAGGCTTATTTCACTGAGATGCTCAGAGTCTGTAAGTGCTTTTTAAACCCAGGCCGAGCGGCAACTTTTAAAGGCCACTTACAAGGAGGCACTCACTCACTTCTCTGGGGCAGACAGACATTGTGGGGAGACCATTGTTCAAACACAAGTTAGCCCTGAATCCTGGCAGCAAACCAAGCCTGCCATTAGACTGACAATTATACAGGAGAGGCCTGTGTGCCTCCCTGATATCAGTAATAGATTTCCTGAATGGGCACCCAGAAGACAAAGTCTTTTAATTAGTTAGCAGAACTGTGCCAAATTTCAATCGGTGGTAGAAATGAGAGAGGTGAACATTTATGTTAAGAACAACAGTGATTATTGTAAAGTATTTTAAGAAGGTGAGAAACAGAATAATATATTAATATATTAACGCTATTATATTAACACTAAGGATACACCAGTCAGGAACTGTTAGGGCTGACTCTGATTCTTTCTTTAAAGCCAAACTGTTCAATGGCTGATTTTTATTAGCCTTTTTTAAACTCTTAAGAACACAGAAACACATCTCTGGTACTTTCTGTTAGCCAAAGATTACACCATAATATTATTGTTTGCCCTTTAGCGGAGCCAAAATTGCATTTATTGCAAAACAGTTGCCTTTTTAAAGAACATAATATCCAGTATAGTAAAGTTAGTTAGTGTAGTTAGAGGCTATTTAACACAATGCAGAATTATAAAACAACATTCTAGTTCAATTCTGATTACGCATCTTTAAATCTTAAATCTATTCAATGCATTTTAAAATGTTTACTTGTTTAATGAATTTTGTAATTTTACCTGAAATTATGTTATTCTGTTGGCAGATACTGCAAAAAAACTCCTAAAAATTAAATAAAAATTGCCCATTGATATATAAAAAAAAAGGTTCATTTCTGAGGCTGAGGGCTCTAGATGTTGTGTGATTCTTAGCATTTTTGACCATGTCTACACTACAGCACTTCAAACACTGCCAAACTGTGCAGTAAATTTTGTGATCCGTGGTTTATTTTTACGCTCAGTGCTGGTTGTGAAGTGACCAGGCTTTACAGCAGTGGGTGGTTCGTAATCCCTCTCTCTTATTTCTTGAAACAAACAAAATCATCTGCCAACTGCACAGATAATCTAACAAGATAAAATTACTTCAAACAAGTAATAGCATCTACAATTCTCATAATATTCTTACAAAATATAGATTGAAAATGATTTCTTGGAAAGTTATTATTTTTGCAGTCCGCATCGCCCTTCATCTTGTGCATAATTTTAAAAACACTGGCCTGTTTTAAAAAGGAAGAACAAAGGATAGCAGCACAACACAATAAATGTTGAAAGGTCTGCAAAAAACCCCAAAAAAACACTGTGCTATCATTTGTTTGCATACAAGATGTGTGAGTGAGACGTAGCAGACTGACATAAGAAACATCTGTTTCGCATGTTATTTCCATGGTGCTCGGCTAAATTTGCCACTGAAGTGGTTTGAAGATGAGCAAACTTTTGACTCCTCTGAACAAAAGGTGATACCAAAAGCCACAGCAGGATTTCTCTGCATGTTATTATGTAAGCCTGAAAATAAGAGGCTACAATAGAGCCTGCCATGGGTACATGCAGACACTGCTTTAAAAACACTGCGTAACCTCCAGAGAAATCAAATACATTTAAGCAGAATTACTGATGTACTAGTAGTTTGTAGTACTGTGTGCTGCAATCTAATTCCACTCAGATCAACCGAGACGTGAGTGCAGTGAGGTCATCTGTACAGAATCTCCAGTGTGTGCAACAGGGAAACATTTTAAAGTCCGAACAAGTGACAGCTGACTCGTGGTTGTTTAATAATGGCCTGAGCTCATTATAATAATAACGTTGCCACAGTGTTTTCAGAAGAAGACCACTGAGCTAATGAGAGCACGGCAATTTGTGTGGCATCACCACACACCTCAATGGAGCAGAATCCAAAGCAGCCCAAAGGATGATCATAGCTAGTTAGGCTTAGCATTAGCACGGTTGCATAAACAATCCATCAGGCATTCCGAATGTCTACACAGAGAGCACATGACAGCTGCATGAAGCATTTATAGCGCATAATTGATGAGGCCTGGGAGCCTGCAGCATTGTTTTAAAAGTAATAGGAGGCATTGTTATTGTCTGTCATGAAATATGCATAACATGCTCTATTAATATGTATATTGACTCTGCCTCTTCGTATGCCCACATGAACATATTCTGCAAGTTCTGTGGGGCTTCTGTAAATACCCAAAGGACAAAAACCCACTACACACTATTATGCAAACACACACACACACACACATGCTCACAGAACATATATATATATATACCCACACACACATGCACACACACACACACACACACACACACACAGACTCACACAAATTATTGCACTGTGTGCAGTCTTTAACTCACATTAGAGTCCAGCAGGTCGATGCTGTCCAGGCTCTTGCTGCGGTGGATTCGGCCCTTGATTCTACGCAGAGATGGCTTGCCTTGCACCGAACTCTCTGACTCTGCCACCCCAGAAAGTGTATCAGGAGTGGGGATGAAGCCGTGGATTTTAGGATAGTACCTAAGAAAGAAGAGAATCACACAGCATGTTATGAACGTAAAGGTGCACAGATGAAAAGGACAAACTGGATTCATGGTTATATGAACTGATCAAGTGAAGAAAGACTAAGCCACTTACACAGCTGGCCCGTATTTATCTTTTTCGTGTTTGGGGAAAATCCTGAAAGAGGCAAAAAGAAAGAAAGAGTGAGAGAAAGAGAGAGAGAAAGAGAGAGAGAGAGAGAGAGAGAGAGAGAGAGAAAGAGAAAGAGAGAGAGAGAGAGAGAGAGAGAGAAAGAGAGAGAGAGAGAGAGAGAGAGATTTTAGCACAAAAGCACAGCACACTTCATTCCTCCATATAATTACTACATACATAATACATAGAGTGGCCTTTACATACTGTACACATATTTACAATTTTATATGTGTATTTTCTCGAATGTTTCACAAATACATATACATCAACAAGTCACTTTATTAGGTACACCTGCCTCATATCTACTTGCTGTTTTATTAGTTCAGTTCACCAAATAGGTGCACTTTGTAGTTTACAATTACAGACTACAGTCCATCTGTTATCCTACATCATTTGTGAGCCCTCTTTGCCCCATTCATTAATGGTCAGAACAGATCATTCTCAGCACAGCAGTAACACTGACATGTTGGTGCTGAGAATGATCCTGCTTACTGGTGATCCTGTAGGGGTCCTGACCATTGATGAACTGGGTAAATGCGGCTAACAAATGTTGCAGAGAAACAGATGGACAACAGTCTGTAACTGTAAACTACAAAGTGTACCTATAAGGTGAATCGAGCTGATAAAATGGACAATGAGTGTAGATACAAGGCAGGTGTACCTAATTAAGTGACTTGTTGATGTACGTATATGTATTTGTGAAAGATTTGAGGAAATACACAAATAAAATTGCTAATGTTTGTTTACTAATGATAAATAGCAAAAGCATGTTAAAAGTAGCTCCAAATATGGTACATATTTTGTCATAGTCCATAGTCCTACTGAAATCCGTCCAAACCCACCGTACACTTGTATTGTAAGGCTGCTCAGAACTTTATAATGCCTGGCTACGATACAGACACATCTATTACTGTAGACATGGCCGAATGGCAGGCTGGAAGATGAAGCAAGAGATTACAGAAGAAAACAAAGAAGAAATGTTTCACTGAGTTTTAGGGTTTTAAAGTCACTATAGCCCATTGGGTGTTGTGGTATTTAGACCAACTGTGCATAATTGCTTTTAAAGGGGAAAAATCCCCATAGGACACAAAGTTATAAAACTCCCATCTTGATGCTGTTGACTTGTCAGCTTGAACAATGAAAACACTTCTTGAGGTGCCCTGGGGCCCTCGAATTAACAGCCATCTCTGACTGCTTTATAGACAAGATTCTGCGTTCTATAGTCACGTTATCTGCTATTGGGTATTTTTACCACAACTCATTATTACAGAGGAAAAGAAGTTACAATTAATGCCACAAAATAAAGAAAAAAATCATAGATTTTCTGAGAAGACGTTTTCTTGCGTTACCTGTACATTCCAGAAGATACACACATAGGACTGCCATCCACGGTATTAACAAACACCATTATATCTGAAATACTTAGCGTAAGCAAAACTGGCAGCATAATATTACATAACAAGCTCCCAGGGGATGTCGATTTACATACTGTACCTCAAATACCCTTAGAAAAATCAAACAAACCTGCAGTAACTGCTGTTTGAGCACGCACCGTTGAGGGTGTCATAATCAATTCATTCCACACCAGTACCACACACGGTCATTTTTAACTTGTTTATTAAATCCCGTTCATCAATAATTTATGTCACATCTGCTCTATCTGGACTTCAAAGCATCTCTCACACAAGACCATGCATGCAGTATTTACCGAGATTCATGAGATCACATGGACTCAGTTCAATAACAGAAGAACAGCGCTGAATCAAGTATATCACGATCTAAAAGACACAGACATTGCGGAAAAGTATCCATTTGTGAAATATGTGATGCATTAGGTTATAGTGAGAGAAGATGGCAGTGCTGTCAAACTTCACTGAGAAATCCTCTGTATAGTAATTACAGACGTTTACAGACGTTATGACTTTTAATACTGCCCAGTAACGCTGCTATGTCTAAATGTATATGTTTAT
>JBBPCZ010000136.1:11177854-11190868 GCA_037974445.1 Brycinus macrolepidotus
TAGGAAATCCAGGACCCAGTTACAGAGTGAGGTGTTCATGCCCAGTAGGCCTAGTTTCCCCACCAGTTTCTGTGGAAAAGTAGTGTTAAATGCTGAGCTAAAGTCTGTGAATGGCATTCTGACATAGCTGTCCTTTGAGTCCAGATGAGAAAGGGTGAGGTGAAGGGCAGTTGAAATTGCGTCATCAGTTGTCTGGTTGGCGCGGTATGCAAACTGCAGTGGGTCGAGCTGGTCTGGGAGGTGTGCTTTCGTGTGCCTCAGTTCCAAGCACTTTGTGATGATGGGAATGCAACAGGCCGGTAGTCATTCAGGCAGAACACTGATGACTTCTTGGGCACGGGGATGATTCTGGTAGTTTTGAGGCAGACAGGAACCACCACTGTGCTCAGGGATGCATTAAAGATGTCTGTGAGCTGCTCAGCACATTCTCTAAGAACACGTCCTGGTATATTGTCTGGCCCCTCAGCTTTTCGTGGGTTGACTCTGCTCAGAGTTCTCCTGACATCAGCCCTGGGCAGAAAGAGGACCTGCTCATTTGGAGGAGGGGTGGTTTTCCTCGCTGGTTCCTTATTCTGTGCCTCAAACCGTGCGTAGAAGTCATTCAGTGCATCTGGCCGGGAGGCATCACTGCTGCAGGCCTGAGGAGTAGGTTTATAGTCTGTGATGGATTGTATTCCCTGCCACATGCGTTGTGCATCCTTGGAGTCGGTGAAGTGGCCATGGATCTTCTGCGCATATACACTGATTTTAAGTGTTTAAAGGAACAGTTCACAAAAAAAGGTTTACCAAGTTTCCTCCTTTACCGTAGATGTAGTCAGTCAGCCAAGACCTATTTGGTGTCTGAGGTGTGTTTCTTTAGTTCTACATCACAGCTACTATAATAAAGTCTTTGTCCAGTGTTTGGAGTGACACAGATTTCCATTAATTGTCAGCTACATTAGCTTCAGCGCTCCAGTGCAAAACTAAAGAGACACACTTCAGACATCAAACATATCCTGTTGAACTGACTGGGGCTGCAGTAAAGACTAAATTGGGCAAACTGGATTTTTTGTAGACCCTCCCCTAAATACTGACAGTAACCTTCAGTCTAAACACTTCCAGTAAACTAAACACTTCAGGCAGTTCCATTCTTGGGATGGAGCCAAGCTAAGCCCTAAACTTGTCATGAAACCTCAGGCACTTGCAGTTTGAATTGCTGTCTGTTGTGTTTCTGGCACTCAAATTAGATAATTAGGTTTTAATTTTAAGCCAAGTACATTTCAAGGAAGTGCAAGTACATGTGACAGGTCATTTAAAGAGGCCATTTAAGCATTTACAACTCTTTTATTCACAGAGGGCAGCACAGTGTTTTCCACAGGGTTTTGACATATTTGCTTTTGTCTTTTGCTGTATATTTTGTTGAATGTGAATTATATTTCTACTGTTTGCACAGTATTTTAAATATAGTTATACACTATGGTGATCACTATACTACTCTTTCCTGTCTAAAAGTATCCAGCCACTCCTTCTAATTAGTTAATTCAACTGCTTTAATTACTGACACAGGTGTTCAGTTGCACACACAGTGCTTGTATAATCTCCATAGTTGCCAGTAGAATGGGATGCACACGGGCGTTATGTCACCTTGTCCAATGCCAAATCTTGACTAGGGGGTATAAAGCTGTGGGGCATTGAAACTGATGGAGCTCCATTTAGTACCTTTGGGATGAGTTGGAGTGTTGTTTGTGATCAAGAACTAATCATCCAACATCACTATCAGACCTAACTAATACTCTTGAATGCAATCAAATCATCACAGCAATGTTCTAACATCTAGTGTAAAGCCTATAAAACCTTGAACAAATTCTCTACAAATTACCCTTGATTAATCCTTGATGAAGGAAAGTTGGATGAGCAGCTGTCTACAAGCTTCTACAAGGGATATAGAGTGCAAGTCTATTGGTGCCTACACAAACATTTTAGGTGTAGTGTTGCATTTCGTTTTGGTTTTATCATATTCTTAACCCCTGTAGATATTCTTTAGGCACTACAAAAGGGTAGTTTATGCGACATTTAAATTTTATCAAACCTTCATGGTTTGTTATTTCAATATGTTGTTTTCTGTGCTATTTCTCTTATCATTCTTCCACAGTCATTTGCTCATAACCTAGGAACAATATGCATGTGCCTTATTTGCATTTCTTGTAACAATTTAGTGAAACTGACAAAGTATATATTAATTACCAGAAGCAGTTTTATATACTGATGTGCACTACCAGTCAAATGTTTTGCCACACACTAAGATTTTCCACGTTTGCATATTACTTACTCAATATTTGCTACAAATACACTCAATATTCTTTTCTAACAAATGTACAGTATGTTCACGTTTTAAGAAAATGTCGTATTTTGTATTCATCTGAACTGATCTACAAAATGCCACCATATATACTTATAATCACCAGACAACTGTATAACGAGTGACAGCCAGTAGGATGAAACAGTGAATGTCACCACACAACCAGTTAAAAGGATTTCAGACATGCATTTTTACCCGTTCTTTCCATGTTATAAAGGAAACTTGTTTGATAAGAATAACAATAACGATGTCAACAAGAATAAAAATCTACAGTTTATGAAGTAAATGGATAAGTGGCTAAAACCTGTGGTGTGCAAACACTTTTTACTGGCAGTGTATACAGATGAAAAAAAATCTTGTTTACTGCAGTGGCGCAAGCTGTTTAATCAGTCTAGTGACTATTGGTGAGGCAATAACACGCAAATGACAAGCAAAATGTAAACATCTAACTCACTGTCCCTTTAATTGCTTGATTTTGCTGTTACAGAGGATCTGCTCAGTCACAGCACTCTGCTGCAACTTATTTCGGTTCCTATCCGAGATGTGTCACTGTAGTGGTTCCTGTAAACATTTTTCAAATGATGACTCTGCTTGTTTGTAGTGATTAAGCAAATTTGGGGAAATCAGTTAGCAATGCAGATTCATGTTACCTCAAGAGAGCATTCATGACACGGCAATATGCTCTCATATATTATCCTCCCACTGAACCAGACTCTATTTCAGCCGGAGAGATATCAGCCTAGTTTAATCAGATTCAGTTCAATCCACTGAAAGCAAATTATTTTTGGTGATTAATTAATATTTCAGGGACCCTAAATGAGGGTAACTGGAACGAGCTGGGTGGTAGGCCTACTAATCTTTTCTGATACAGAGTTCACTTTTTTGCAGTTTTATTTTGTCTTTAATATCATATTACTGTACTGCTGCTTTAAGAAGGAGGTGTGTTTATGCTGCTCCCAAAGGTAAAAACAATGAATTCAGGTGCCTGAAGGTACCTAATCCTTTTGTTAATATTAATGATTGTAAATCAAATGTCATGAACTGATGCTGCTAAAATAAATGTCATTAAAGGATCGTACCAGGGGAGTGATCAATACCTGTGTGTGCGTTTATTCGAGAGGCTGATTCTCAAGAGCCAAGAGTGGAGATTCTTGGATGGGATGCATGAAACGGAAATAGTTCATGCTGAATCTATTTCAAGTGTGAGTGTAATTATGCTCGTGACGTCAAGCCATATCAGCCTGCTAGCTCATGCCCTAGTATTTTAGTTCTCTTAATGAGAAGAGGATTAGAAAAACCTTTCGCTCATGACATTGAAGAAATGAGATTCAACAGTAGTTGCTGTAGTCAGCGGTAACTACTTCACTACTTTATAGGTGATTATGCAAAGACATGAAAATTGAGGTAGCATACTGAATAACATTGTGCAAGCATATTATTGCTCTTACATATAATGTGTTTGCTCAAGAATGAACAAGCTCTTCTTTATAGACAAAAAATACTCTGAAAGTAGAGAAAGTCCAGACAGGCCACCAAAGGCCATATCCTGGAACTGAGGTATCAAAATGTATTAGCCAGACCCAGTGCACATGTGATTTAAAAATGTAGCTGACATTTCAGTCAACAGACTACGTTCTAAACCTCTACCTGGCAGTAAATTTAAATATCTCAGCTCCAGGCCTTTTCCTTTTGTGGCCTGTCTGGCCCTCTGTTCTGGTGTATGAGTACTTTGTTTTCTGTAGCTGTGATGTTTTTAAAAAGAGTTTGTATGAATCATGACATTTTGAAACAGGTAATAACTCTTTTGAATGGAGGGATCTTTGACTAGGGATGCCCAGACTTTTGCATACAACTGTATATCTTGGGATATACAGTTTTGTACAAAAAAAAATCACAATATAACATTGCATTTCTGAAACACCACTCTTGCAAGAACCTCTCATTTGCCGTCTGTCATGGAAACCATGAAACATGAAAAAATTGAAGCAGTAACTAACAGTTAATGTCAGACTTAATGTAGATTTTACACAGTAATTAATTATGCTTTTTGTTACATTGTGGTAATGTTTCTGTTTTAGGTGCTGAAAATGGAGACATGCTTTATTATGTTTATATGTGACGGCTCAGATATAATAAAATTACTGTGTTGCACAAAGACATGCTAGTTTTGCGGTCTTTGAAATAAATTAGAACCAATCTGTGTAGTATATAATTATAATCAGATCTGTATCATAAAGACTAACACAAACTGTTGAAAATCAAACCAAACCCTGACCATCTAGAGAATCATATTAAACTATATCTAATATACACTACACCAATCAACCACAACTTTACAACCTCTGACATGGGAAGTGAAAAATCATGTTCTTGTTACAGTGTCACCTGTTAAGGAGGAAAATGGGCAACTGTAAGGATCTGAGTGACTTTGACAAGGGCCAAATTGTGATGGCTAGACGACTGGATCAGGGCATCTCCAAAACAGCAGGTCTTGTGAGGTGTTCAGGGTATGTAGTCGTTGGATTCTACCAAAAGGGGTCTAATGAAGGACTGCTGACCCCTGTCCACCATAGAAAAGTGCATACAATGGGCGTGTGAACATCAGGACTTGACCATGAAGCAATGGAAGAAGGTTACCTGGTCTGATGAATGACATTTTCTTTTACAGTGTGTGGACGGCTACTGACAATCTGTGTGATGTGCTGGACAAACTAGTCAGATCAATGGCTTAAAGAATCTGCTGCTAATACCCTGGTGCCAGATACCACAGCACCCCTTCAGAGATCCTGGAGTCCATGCCTAAATGCATCAGAGCTGACCTAAACAATATTAGGTAGGTGGTGGTTTTATATATATGTTTCTCTGTATATGGCCAAAAGTATGTGGACACCTGACCATCAAACTTATTTGACATGGTTGGACATCCCATTGTGAATTGTAGCATTAACATCATCCTTCACTGGAACTAAGGAGCCTGGGACCGTTATCCCTCCTCCACCAAACTTTACTGTTAACACTGTTCATTGCAGGGGGTAGCATTCTCCTGGCATCTGCCAAACCCAGATTCATCCATCAGACTGCCAGATAGTGGCCTTCTATTGTTAGTTTTCTCCAATAGAGACTCTCTTTCCCACTCTCCAGGTCGACCAGAGGAGGATGGGCTCCCTTTTTGAGTCTTGGTTCCTCCAAAGGTTTTTCCCCAGCTCTGTCACCTTTGGCTGCTGACTAGGGGCTTGGACCCGGATTCTGTAAAGCTGCTTTGTGACAGCATCGGTTGTAAAAAGCGCTATATAAATAAAATTGAATTGGCATTGCACATTATGATCTTAGTTTGATCTTAGTTAGTGGTCTCACACTTCTCTGCAGAGCTACTGTTGCTCTTAGACACTTTCATTTCACAATGGAAGATCAAGTAGGGCACATCAAGTAGGGCAGAAATTTCACTTGTGGCAAGGGGGTATCCTATGACAGCACCATGTCTAAAATCACTGAGCTCTACACTATGACCCATTTTACCCAACTAAGGAGAATACATGGTTATGTGCTTGATTTTATAGACTTGTGAGCAATGACTGAGGTGATTGAGACCCCTGAACTCAATAATTAGAATGACTTTTTGGCCATATAGTGTATGTATTATTACACCCCTAAGATTTAGATGCATAACAAGATCAAGGAAAGTACACCATATGTCCATTTGTAGACACCTGCTCATCCAACATTTCTTCTGAAATCAAAGATTTTTATGGGGAGTTCATTCCCTAAGCTGCAGTGACAGCCTCTGTTAAAGACTTTCACTGGATGTTGTAACATTGCTGTGAGAATCTTATTGCATTCAGCCACAAGAGCATTTGTGAGATCAGGTACTGATGTTGAATTAGTGCTAGATCACAAGCTTCACTTCAGCTCATCCTAAAGGATTTGGATGGAGCTCCGTCACTACAGAGAACACAGTTCACAGAACAGAGCTCTACTACCTGGATCAATGGGTGCACCTTAAATATTCTCTTATAAGAAGGGCTGCCTGGAAATTTTTTGAATGTATAATGTATTTCATTCAATTCCTATTTTAATTTCTAAAGTGAACATCTGTCCACAAAACTGCTGCCAAACTGAGCTCACTCATAAACACAGGCAACCACCCTCAGTTTAACTTTAATTAGCCTCTGTTTAAAGTTACACTGAGGGTGGCTGGCTGTGTGTTAAAGTCAAACTGGGCATCGCTGTGTGAAGAAGAAGGTTCTTCAGATTCTGCTTATATGTTTGGGGGTCTGAAACACAGTCTGGTGTAGCTCAGGCTAAGGAACCCTCACAACGGGAGCAGCGGGAGTGTGTGTTGGTGAAGAGCTGCAGGTCACAGGCAGCACTGCTGCTGCAGTCTGAAACTCTAATGCATCCTCTCATCCATACACACAATCTGCTGCAGCACTCCATACACTAATCCCCCGAGGCACACACACACACACACACACACACACACACACAAATGCACACACTCTTATATTCACAAAGACACAAACAGTCAAGAATACATGCATGTGCACACACACACACACACACACACACACACACAAACACACATTCACACACCATACATGTACATGTACACACACAACTGCTTATAAACATAAACAAAGTAATCAAGACCAAAACACACACAGACACACACACATGTACACGTCAAGGCATGCATGTACACACTCTCACACACACACATTTTCTCTCTTTCTCTCTCTCTCTCTCTCTCTCACACACACACACACACACACTCACACACACACACACACTCCCTTTCACTCACAGAAAAACATACACTCAGATTCACATAGACACAAACATGCAGGCAATCAATGCAGGCAGGCATATGAACACACACACACACACTAACACACTAACACATACGGTCAGATTCAAATAGAGACAAATATAAACGTAGTCATCAGTGCATGCAGAGACACACACACACACACTCGGATTAACAAAGACAAACACTGTGCTGTACACACACATACACAGTCACACAGTGGAGCACTATTTGTTTCTTCTGTGGGGTGTAGATTTCTCAAGGTGTGTAAGTAAAGTATGTGTGTGTGTGTGTGTGTGTGTTCAGCTCTATAAGTGTAGCTCAGTTGTTGCTAGGTTTCAAGATGCCTCTGCCTTTGGCTCATACCTTCACCAGAATCATGTAGCTTTCATTTGTGGTGTGTAAAATAGGACAAGTGCGGAATGTCCTCTTTCCTGTGTCCCCTCTCTGCTCCGCGGTTTTTCACACGGAGGAAAAAGGGGATCAGGAATGGTTTGTAGGACTCGGAGCTGATTCCCTAAGGCGAGAGCTGGACCTCAGCCTCAAGAATCCTCTCCAGCTGGAGCACAGTGATTTATGGCTTTTTCACCAAACAAAGAGGAGACGCCACGAGTGAAAGTCCTCTACACAGGAATTCACACTGCAGCAGCAGGAAAACACACTCAGGCTTGGCCACATGTCTAAAAGACACACTCATTCTCTTATACACACACACACATACACACACACACACTCACACACACACACATACACCCACATACACACACACACAAACACCCATCCACACACACACACACACACACACACACACACACACCCACAAACACCCACATACACACATTTACACACACACACACACACACATACATACATAAACACACGCATACACTCACATACACACATTTACACACACACACACACCTCAAGTCACACTTCATTGCTGTCGCAGTGCTCTCTCTCTCTGTGCTGTGAGGTGAGTCATCTGAGTAGAGCATAACCTAGCATCTCTCTTTCTCTCTCTCTCTCTCTCTCTCTCTCTCTCTCTCTCTCTCTCCCCCCCACACACACACACACACACACACTCACTCACTCACTCACTCTCTTTCCCTGTCTCTCTTTTTCCCTCCCTCTCTCTCTCCCTCCTCTTAACCTGACAGACTAGAAATTCAGTCTGGTTATTTTTAACCGATCATGAACTGAATTTCATGTGTCTATGTCTCTAGGAGTAGCAACGAGAGAGTGAAACAGAAGCTAAAACACATCCACTGTGCAGAAAGGAACTTTCAAATATTGCACATTCCTCAAGACTGAAGAACAAATAACCATGAACAAAAGAACAACAGTCCTTTAATCTTAGATCAGATTTTCTTTATTCCAGATATCAACAGGATATTCCCAAATAGAAAACAAATATTTGAAACATATAATTTCAGAATATTTATGTACATATACACCTATTCTACATATATTTTTTAAATGTATGTTTACATATATTGCACTTAAATATGTGTATAAATTTGTCACTTATACACTGACATGGTATACCTGGCTACACTCATTTTTTCAGCTCCACACAGACTGTAGTCTGTTTCTCTGTATCATTTGTTTATCCCCCTTTAAACCTTTCATCAATGGTCAAAAGTCCTACAGGACCACTTTTAAGCAGGTGTTATTTTTTGAGTGGTGGATCGTTCTCAGCACAACAGTGACGCTCATACCACATGGTAGTTTAATGTGTGTGTGTGTGTGTGTATGTGGATCACATACTGCAGTGGAGTTTTTAAACACTGTGTCCATTTACTGTCCACTTTATTAGACAGTAAAGTATTTTTGGTTGGTGGATTATTCTCAGTCCAGCAGTGACACTGAAATGTTTAAAAAGTCCACTCACGCACACACTAATGTTTCACTACCATGTCAGTCTCACGTCTGTGCTAAGAATGACCACCACCCAAATAATACATTCTCACTTGTGGTGCTGTGGGGTTCTTGATCACTGATAATGGAGTAAAGGAGGATAACAAATGACGTAAAGAAATTGATGGACTACGTTCTGTAACTGCAGACTACAAAGTGCACCTGTATGTTTAGTGGCGCATATAAAATTATGGCTTATCAGTGCATACATGTAAAATATATATACTGAACTTATATACATGTATAAATGTCACTCAAATACATGTATAAAAGCGGTCCACTCAAATATATGCACAAATGTTTTGAATATAAATGTGATATATCTTGTAAAAATGTATATTGAAATGTAATGTCTGAAAATCAGCACAGCAGATTGAAGTAAATGTTTTTATTATTTGCAAAGGAATGGCATTACAACTGTCTATATGTTGTAATTTGATATTGCATGAAAAAGCTGAATGGATGAAAGGTTTCTTGTACAGATTTATTTCTAAATCTCACCCCTGAAATTTATAAGTTAGTGGCTCTTTCCAGTTGTCCTAATTTATTCTATATTTTAGTGCCTCAATGTTACCATTTTGATGTTTCTAAAATATCCCATTCAGAACAGGGCCCTGTTTTTGCTGAATAGACAAATTAAATAAATATATGTGTGTTAATAGCATAGTTCAGCAAAAAAAAAAAAAAGTAATTTACATAATTTTTCACTCACCCCAGATGTAGTAGAATATGGTAGAATGTGTTTATGTCTAAATTTACAAACACAAGAAGAAATTACTCCGCTCAATTCTTTTCTGTAAATAGATCCCTAAAACCGCTTTTAACCACAGCCATCTCCACACAAGTAAACACACCTTCGAGTGCCTCCATACTCAAGAATAAATTTCCACAGCGTTCTACGGCTCATTTTATAGTTAGCAGTTTCCTTCTGGGTCAATAATGTTTTCTGATTCTGATTCTGATCATCTTTCCTGATGCAGCGGTACATCGCCTGTAAAAATTACTGACGTGGCAGATTGGATGAGACTTGAATCACTGAGATAGGTATAATATTATCCAAATAGCACTAATGCTTGTCATAATTATGAATGAATCTGATCCAAGATCAATACTCCTAACACCTGCATTATGTTGTCTGCAATGACTGCCACTAATGATGAATGTTCAGTTTCATAACTCACAGTAAGTCATACTGTGTCCTAAACCACATCCACAAGACTGCACCACTTAATGAAGATCTGCATGCAGTTTAAGTGGGTAGAGAAATGTTTTGGGGATGTGTTTTTACAAAAAAGTTTTGGGTGACCAGTGTTTGTTAACAACGTTGGACTCTTAGCTTCAGTGCTAAACAGAAAAAGCTGATTTAAACCCCAAACATGTCTTGGCTGATCGATTACTTCTGGACTGGAAAAGTGGGAGATCGTGTAAATGTGATGTTTCACTGAACTGTTCTTTTAATTGTTGTCACTGGTGTATCTAATCTTGAAAAGCCAGTGTACAGTAACATGATGAAAGTACCTAACAGAGCAACAAACCACATATTGAACTCTTAAAAATGGAAAATGGAAAATCATTTATTGCTGAATGCCAGTTGTGGCTGCCAATAATAAAGACACTATCAGCATAGAAGGTGTCAACATCTAATTGGAAGAAAGATCTTGAGGTAAGCGATACTTTCAAGTTAAAACTCAACCAAGCTACGGTTCACTACAAACCTAGAGAGCATTTTACCTCCCCTGCTTCCCTTGGTGGTGTGTGGCCTTTTCACAAATATACTTATGTTGCTTTTACTATTAAACCAGTTTGATAATTTTGATTTTGAATGTCCTTATTCAATTGATTTTGATCATTTTAGGTTTGAATAATTAAGCTTAGAATTTATCACCTGCATTCATCTGTTTGTCATTATGTGACTTTAATTTGTTTTAATCAGCTTGATTTCAGGAAGTAAAAAGAGAGCTGGTAAAAAAAAAAAGACAAATTCACCACCCAGAAGTACTGCAAAAAGAAAATCAACAAGTAATGATACAGCACATATGTTTAAATGTACTCTAAATAAAATTATATATATATATATATATACATATATATATATATATATGTATATATATGCAGCTGCCTTTCGGCATTGAACTGAACTCAGGAAATGAACCGTCTGATCAGAGCGCTGAAACTTCATGCGGCAGCGAGGAAATACAGCGCAAGCGAGAAAAATCATCTAACAGCATATCTAATTTAGCGTGCGCACTCTGAAATGGAACTCATTCAAAAATCGTTAGCGTGGCCAGAGATGGCGGTCAGTTCAAGGATAAGGCCGGCCAGAGCTTTTCTTGTGGGTAGTTTTGCATCCGCTGAGAGCAGGCCCCAGGCTATGATTTAGAACAGCGTGTTTGGTCTAAGTCAGCAAGAAAGTGAACACTACAGACTTCTACAGAGTGAAAACCCAACAGATAAATACCACAGCCTTCTCAACAACATCGGACCTGCCGTAGCCATCAATTCTCTCTCTATTCAGCTAGAACGTGTGTGTGTGTGTGTGTGCGTGCATGATCTTGGCAGTTGTGTTGCAAATTATTTGAAATCTTGGTTGAATGAATCAAAGCCTGCAGTGGAGGCCATTATCACCTGACAGACCGTACCAGGCTGAGACAGGCGGCAAGATGCAAATTGAGCACACATACACACACACACACACACACACATATATAAATGTATACACATAGCTATGAGCAGACATGCAAAAAGTATCCACAGTTCGCATTCAAATGTCAAGAAGCAGCGCTCGGGGCTGGATGTGCCCTACTTCTACAAAGAGAGCGATGCATAAACAAACAAATAGCACTGTTAGTGCTGCTTTTTCCTCCGTTTTGATAAAAGCACTGTTAGGCTAAAAGCACGGGTAGCTGTTTCCCTGAAAGCTGCATGGTTTTAGAAAAGTGACGATCCCCAGGCAGCTATAGAGAGCATAAAAGAACAGTTTAGGGCTTAGAGCCGCTGCCTTGCAGTCTTGTGCTGAACAAACAGTTCTTGAGAGACAAAACAGGATTTAGTGTAATCTAGCTCAACATTTTGATATTTGAACTCTAATAACCTACACACTGTGCAGCAGCCCCATAAACAAGTCCCTATACAAGTTTGTATCAAGTCCCTGTACAAATTGTAATTGACAGGCCTGTTTATTGGTGTGTCACTGAATTCAAAGCAACCAACCAAATGGTAAATACTGGTACTCACATGCTGTGGCTGTAGTACTGCATCTCTCTTGCTGTGTCCATTAGCATGCTTCTCTGCTGTCTGCTCTTTCCTGAATGTCTGTGTCTTTGAGATTGTCCAACCAGTGTTGTGTGTGTGTGTGTATGTGTGTGTGTGTGTGTGTGTGTGTGGGGGGGGGGGGGGGACCCCCCCCCACACCCCCCCCCCCCCCCCCCCCCCCCCCCCACCCTAATATATGACCAAAATCATTCTGTCAGATTGCCTTGTCAGGGAGTACGTGTCTGATTCGGGCAGATAGTCAGTGTGAGTATTCATGTGTGTTTGCGTGTGCGTGTGCGTGTGTGTGTGTGCGTGTGCCAGTGTTTCTGCTCCAGGTCAGGCGGATGAGGCTGTTGTCCCTATGCTGACTTTGCTGTCAGTCAGACAAGAAAGGGAAAGGAGGCCTACTTTAACAGTCTGAGGAGCAATGTGCCCGGGCTGGCTGTCCCTTCACTGCATTGAGCTGCATTGGTCTAACCATCCTCCGCCTCTCCCATGCTTTACTCTTGCTGTCTCTTCATATCACAGTTCAGCCATGTCCCACCCCTTCCCTCCGTCTCACAAAATCAGCCTTCTTATGAGGCGCACACTCACACACACATAATGCCAAAGGCTGCACAATATATTTCAGGTTTGCCACCTTTTTTTTTTTTTTTTTTTTTTCCCCTTTCCCCTTCCCTGCCCTGCTTTTTTTCCCTTCTGA
>JBBPCZ010000136.1:11195658-11206716 GCA_037974445.1 Brycinus macrolepidotus
ACCCACCCAGGGGGGGAGTTTGTTTTGGGAAAAAAAGGGGGGGACCCCCCCCCCCCCCCCCCCCGAGAGCTTCCTAACAATAACACTACTGAGGGACCACACAAAAAATGACAGAAAAATTTCAAACTAGTGCTGCACCAGGCTTTTTTATGGAAACTGTATATCAGTCAGGGGTTCAAAGAATCGATGTGTTTTTGCTCGATTGGAATGAAAACCTACAGTCACACTGGCCCTTTCTGGATTGGATTGGAGACTCCTATTGTAGAACAATATCATGTAAAAATGTGCACAATTCTTCAAAGGCATTTGGTGTTTGTAGTGTACGACTGTCTCCTCTATGGTACAGTAACCTTTACTGTTTATTTATATATGTACATGAGTCCTCAAACTGAACACTGGTGTCAGATTGGTGCTCTTTATCTGCCGAGTTCAGATACCCGTACTGGAAGAAAAGGAGCTGGAACTGACGATCTTGACAGAAAACATAACTCAAGAACTTGTCAAAGCAAATGGCAAGGAAGAAAAGACAGGAAACCAGCTGTTAACACACCCAGTGGCATGTGCTTTCTCTGAAGCAGCTTCGCTCAGATTCTCATTATGCACCAGCAGCCAAATGAAAGGTAAAGGAACACATTGCACAAAGAGAGTTACTTCTTACCGAGTATTGAACAGAGGATCCGCGTACATGGCGGGAGAGCAGACTGTCTCCTGTGCCTTGGACGTGGCATGTTCCTGGCTGTGTGGAGGCAGAGTCTGTCCCTGCTTCTTGTTTTGTCTGCTTGAGCCATCTGTGAGGGACAGATGATTCACTTTAACATTCAGGGACTTTAAATGGATGTAATATGTAAGGGGTCTTATTCAGCACTTTTCTCCTATTTTGTTTTATTTTTCCACTAATGACATTTTTGTGGGTTTGCGTTACAAAAACAAACCATTTTTCAAACCTTGGAATTCAACAGGTTATCTGGGCCCTTTAATGTAAACATCAATGTTAAGAGTGTCATGATGTACAATTATTTATTAGCAAAACCAAAACCATGAAACCATAGGATTTGCAGTATGCCCATCGACTGCGATTTTATGAGAAATCGTACATAAATAAATTACTTTAATTGCATTGTGTACAGTTGTATACACCTTTGCATGTTTTATTGCACAGTTACTGTTTATTTGCTGAACTCAACATATATTTTATATATATTTTTTCCAATATGTGCTCAGCAAACAAATGGAAATGTACAGAAAATGTAAGTATTTTATCTGTGGAGGATTTAACCAGGGTTGGTGTGCACCTGCAAAATAAATCCCCCCATCTCTTTGTGTAACAAATGTCAGTACTTGAAAATATAGCCGCTCAAATGATCAACAGGTTCATGCATCTATGAATCAAAAGAGAATCTCTTCTGTCCTTTTAAATCAAGTGCTTCCACTCAGCTCTTTGTGGAGTGTGAGTTAATGTAAGCCTCCCTGATTAGTGTGTTGAGCAGTGTTGTAAAAAAAAGTATATTCTTTGAGAATCTATCAGATCGCGACATTACGAGAGCTGAGTTTCTAATACACTGATGATATTGCAATTTATTTCAGTTGTTAATCTCCCTCACATTTTCCCTCTAATTCTAAATCCTTAACTCAAAGATTAGGCTATATTAGCTGACAGGCTAGATCCTAGACAGTTCAGTTTGAAGCCATATGCTGAATTCTGCTTGCGGCAGTTTGTCTCACTGGCTGGCCAGTAATCTCCTCAGCAGTGCGGATTTACGCTGCTATTTTCTGTCATCTCTTAGTGGGACGCGGTGGGCTTAAGGTGGTACCCTTTGCTGTGTTTACGCTGGCTGGTGTCTGCAGTAGTACAGGCACTGCTGTAATCCAACTACTCTGTTATGCAGTAAACACACTTCCGCAGAGTAAAATGAGTTCAGTTCATGTTTCTATAATAACATTATGTGGAAGGGCGAAAAGGATCAGGGCGCAGTATGCGCCTGCCCTGCTGTGCACACCATCCACGGCTGGCTTTGCTGAAAGCTGCTTGTATCTCTGGAGTTAAATAAGCTTGTCTGAACCAGCCATTACTTACATCTCACAGTTAGTGTGCTGTTATACAGTACTCTAGTCTAAATAACACTAGTCTAATGCATGAGTCTAAGTAACATAAGCTGTCATTTTAAGAAGCAGCTCAAAAGACATATTATTATTAAAGCTTATAAATATCACTGTTACTGTTTCTGAGAATTTTATTTTTGTGCTATTATTCTATTCATTGTCTTTATTTTTCTTTTCGGCTCCTTTGTTTGGCCTTTTTTGTGTTTTAAAATGTTTATTTTTGCATTCTTTAAAATCTATTTTTTTTTCTGACATATTTAGCATAGAATTAGCAAATCCAATGAGTAACACAACATAGTCAGTGAATAACACTTTACCAATATCACCAAAAATAAATTAAAAAGAAAACAGAGAACAACCATTTTTCCTCTTTAAAATTAACATGAAATTTGATTTTTGGAATATTTCAGTATGTATTTGCGGTGAAAGTGTTCAGTGAAGTGAGCTGAGTGGAACTGAAATGTGCATTTTTTCATCTCTGCATTTATGATGGAAGATTTGGGAAGAATAATGTTTCAAACATGAGCTTTTAAATAGATTCACACATTCATGCAGAATAAAACAATTTCAGAAGTATTTAATGATTATTTAATGTTTAAAGGTAAAGTGTAGTTGTACTGGACTTAGACAGGCAGAAATGTTTTACAAGTACTTTAGATTTTGTATGCACATAAGTTATTCATGCACATAAGTCTTATCTTCATTTTACACACATATTTGTAAATGTACTGTCAGCGACCCAAATGAGGTTTTAGATGTTTAGTTTTTAATGTAACAAATATTAGTGCAATGAAATTAGTATTATTTATACTGACAACAACAACAATAATAATAATAATAAATGAAACCTCTCTCTTGTTGAATTGACTGGACTAGATTAACTCAGCAATAGTGTATAATAAGATGACCTATATACTATAAGCCTATAAAAATAACATGACCTGACTGAACTGAAGATGCTAGATATTTTCTGTCTGTGTCTGAGTAGGTGTGTGTACCTTCAGAGTCCAGCAGGAAGCATGTGAGCAGGTGAGGGCACACTTCCTCCAGCACGGAGCAGAAGGAGCAGAATGCACCGGGGCCCTTCTGGCCCAGCCGGTCCAGGAAAAGCTCTGCCCTCTTCTTGCTGCACTCCTGGCCCAGGATCTCCTTATACTCCCCCAGAGAGAAGACCTTGTCGTACACCAGGTACGGCAGCACCTTGTTCACGTCCAACTCATTCAGCATCACCTCTCTGTGCTGCTTCAGGACCCTGGCAACCCACTTTTTCTTCTTCCTGCTCACTGCTTTCCTGCTTCCATTCTTCTGCTTCTTGTTCTTCTTAACGAACCACTTCCTCGTGCCACTTCCAAACATCTTTCCACCCAGTTTTCCCGCTAAGACCTCCTCAACACTTCTATCCACAAATTTGCCAAAGAAAGGAAGGTACATAGTTTGCCCCTGATGAGGCTACCATATCACCAGGTTCTCCCAGCCAAACTAGATTTGTACAAACACAATGTCTGGAAAAGGAGGACAGTCTGGACAGTGCCAGAATGTAAGCCTGATGCTTACAGACAGTAAGAGGATTAGCTTTGCGCTAAGTATTGTGCTGTCTTTGCCTGGGCTAATTTGGAAAACTTTACTGGGAGACATTATTTACTTTGCCACTAATTACGGCAGCAGATCTCACATAGATATAGAGAATATCATTATTAATATCAATTATTTACAGCATTCAATACATTGACCGTGCGCTACATGAGACACTGTATGCACAAAATTCAACACAAGTGACTGAAATGAATTTTTTTTGTAGAAGTATGATAACACGTGAAGGATTTGAAACAGGGATAAACAATAAAACTAAACCGTGATCACAACAGCTTCAGAGGTAGTGAGGCAGTTTTACCAGTAGAGAGCACAATTTTCCTCCTTATATGTGAGAGGGAGGGCCAAGCCTAAACATACCTGCTGTCTCTGTCAGCACCAGCCACCTACTGGTTCTTCTCAAGCGTCAAGGAGGAACCGGTTATTTCACACATCTGTACATTTTGTGAGAGAAAACAAAGAGGAAAGATTTTAAAACAGGTTGAGTTCTTCTGTATTACTTAGACTAACTTTCTTAAAATCTGTCTTACTCTGGATTGCGATTTGGAAGTGGAGCACCAGTTAAAAATAAGCGTAGAAATAAATAACAATTGAAAAATAAACTATTCTAAGACGACTATATAAAAATTATAATAAAAAACATAAAATATATAATATATAATATAAAACATCTAATATATACTATATAAAGCTGCTTTTTCTTTTAAATGTATATGAAAAAATAATGTAACACTACTTAAATGAAAAGGAGTTAATGTACAATTTTAATGTCTCCATGTTTAGTTAAATTTCACTTTAAATTCCACATTGTTTTATAAAAATCCACCTGGCAAATTTACTGATTAATAACAGCAAATCAAAATATCCCAGCTGATTTTACAGACAATATACACTGTGGTCCATGAGCATTTGAGCAGTGTGCTCTTTTTGGTTTGGGTTGATTTGGATTTAAAGCAGTCGCTACAAGTTTAAAGTACTGAATGTCAGCTTTACTTTTCTTGGGTGAACAAGACGTACATACCCCAGTCACCATGTTTAATAGATTTGATGATGTGTTTTGGTTCTTCAGGTCAATATTCCATGTTAAGTACTAACACAGATTTTTAATAGACCATTTTAGCAAACTTTATCATGTAGCCCCTGTTCTTTAGATTTATCCTGAGATTATGTTTTAGATCATGCTGGTGGATTTACCATAATCTGAGTCCATTGGACTTCAGGTGCAAATGGCCCATTTAATTTCAAATCTAGAATCAACATTTGTTGGTTACCTTGTAAGCCTCATGTTCTTTGTAAGTCTTTTAGCCTCATGTTCTTTGTTACATATAGTGTAGACATTTTTATATGAGGCTGTTCAGATTTTTAGATTGTTTATGACTCAGTTGAATGGTTTTATAAGATTACTTTTTTCACAATGACGTGCTAACGTGCAGTCTATTATTTTACAGTTTTTCTCACTGACAAACATGAAATGAGATTAACTCATTTGCTTGCATCTCGATGCATTTCTCGTTGCTTTCACTCTGAATTGAAATGCTGAAGCACATTTTCCAAACACTAAGCATGTTTTCTTTAGCTGGCTCACAGGTGTGCTGAGTAAGTCTTAGAGATCAGAGTGGATGACATTGCTTTTCTGTTGATTTTTTATTACTCCCACATGCCGTCATCAGTACAATCATCGTGTGAACATTTACATGCAAATTAGACCACCCACTTACATTACATAATCTGCAGTGACCTGGTGTTGCTGTAATGTTAAAAAATGGATGAATCTTGAGATACACTAACACGTTTATTTTCTCACATACTAGAGCAATCAGTCACACATGCAGTCAAGTTTAATTTCAAGTTCAGTGTGTGTAAGGGTTTTCGAAATCATTTTTGTGTCTCACATAGAGAGTGATGGAGCTGGAAGTTATTACATATTAGGTCTACATATTAGGTGTAGACAAGACAATGGATTTAAGCACAAACCAGGATTTTAAAAAAAAAAAGTGAAACAAGATGATAAACACAGAATCCAAACACAAACACAAACACAAAGCAAAAATAAGTGAAGAATCAATGAGACAAAAACACAGAGGCAGAGTCCAGGACTGAAACATGGAGCAAAAACCAAGCAGAGAACCAAACGAAGACAAACCAAATGACACTAGTGCAGAACTACAGAGAACTGAAAAACACGGTAACTAGGGAAACGAGAACACCTGGGCAGTGGAGGAGACAGGAACAAGTCACAGGTGAACAGAATAATAGAGGGGGCAAGGCTAAGGCGGGGCTATGGCCAAAACACGAAAAAGACTCACAGACACATGTTCGAGGTAAATAAAACAAAAGCACATGGAACACGGAGGACGTAAATTATGACATAGACAAGAAAACAGGAAAAGGCAGGAGAACATAAAGGCTAAGAAACAGGGAAAAGACAGAGAGAATGTTACAGAAGGAAATGAAACTTGATATTGTGTGAAGGTCAGTGAGGCTGGACACAAAGCTGTCAAGGCCACATCTTTCTCTGTGGGCCGTAATATGATGCTTTCTTAGCTTTCAGCATGTAGGATTCTGATTCCTGTGCTTAGTAGAGTTCACTTTTTTCAAAACTCTTCACACAGTCAGTTCATTTCACCTCCAAAATGCGCTGAACCTACCAGAAGGCTTCATTCACTCTTTACAATCAACCCATCAGGCAATATTCTGGGGCAGCTGGTGACCTGGTGGTTAGGGAGGTGCCCCTGCAATCAGAAGTTTGTGGGTTTGAACCTCAGGACTGCCAGTGGCACCACTGAGGTACCCTTGAGCAAGGTACCGTCCCCACACACTGCTCCCCGGGCGCTGTGTCACTGGCTGCCCACTGCTTCACTTGGTGAATGGGTTAAATACAGAGAAAGACTTTTGTGCTGTTCACACTGTGTACTGTGGTGTGTTCACGTATGACAAATGGACACTTTACACTTGTTCCACCAATTTCATTGAAAAATGGGAAATACATTGTATTATTTAAAAAACTGATTATTTACTGTGTACAGTATACTTCAGTTTATTTTACAGCGTCAAAAATGCTGCAATGCATTTTTGGCATAGAATTATTCCAAAATAAAGTAAAATAATAAATAAAGTAACTAATAATAATACTGCTGGAGTGTACTACAGATATAAAGCATTCACATTTTGTGTCTTCTCAGAATTTTTTTTCTGAAATGTTTACATACATTTAAGTAGCTCTGCTTAGCAAGCGCTTCTAAACATTTCTCAAAACTGTACAGAAAATCTGAAATTCTTCATGTGTTGTAAGCAGAATGCAGCACAAGCTTCAAAATTGCAAAAACATGTTTCAAAACTGCATACTGCATAAAATAGCTGACACATGCATTTTTTTCAATTGCTTAAGCACAATATCGACAACAGGGCTCAATACTCCAAATCAGTAAACACAATTCACAACATCACACACCCAAAGAGCAAAACACCTCCCCTATCCTGCAAAATGAAGCATGGCATGCAAAACTATATAAACACTTAACAAAATCAAAGTTTTGCGCCAAATACTAAACACATCATTCACATCCCTAAATTTTGATCTAACCAACTACATGCTGCCATGTGTAATCTAAAACCCTTGTGTCTTTTGGGGGATTCTCATAATTGTGTATGCTGAAAATGCTACAAAGAGAAATTGTTGTAGACAAATTCATGGACATATATGAGCTGAAACAAATGTGATTGAAACTTTTTATTTTGATCAACAACAAACCAAAAAAGGCAAAGTACATTCAATGAAAATCAAAACTTTAGGGAAGTAAAATGAGGGGAAAAAAACCCCCAAAAAATCTGTAAATAAACTTAGGCATGCACACTGAACAAAAGCAATTGTGAGATAGTTAGTTATGTCACAATAGTTATGTCTTCCCCTGCTAGACAATGAGGAAAAAAGCACAGAGAATGTCTAATCCAGCCCTGGACAGCACCGACATCAGTGTCCTCACATGCCTCTTCCATTGCCTATAGAAAAACTCTTTAGTTAGTTCTGGTGAGGTCAGAGTTCTGTAAGTGATTTCCAAATAAATGAATTTGCGGTCTTGGTGTTTTGAAAAAACAGTGAAGGATAATGGTGAAAACTGTGCTTAGAGACTGAAAAAAAAACATGTATGAGCACTTGGCAATGAGGGGAAACTGCAGTAAACATGTTCAGAGTTTCACAGTTGTGAACTGTGCAAAAGACACCTGAGCTCAGATTGTTGAGAACTGTGTGCTAATATGCAAAAATATGTGCAATCGTTTGAGAAAACGTCTGAGAAATACTCCTTTGGCATGTCTAATTAATTCCGGACCATCTTCTGCAGAAGTGTTCAGGCATCTGGCCAGAAGTGGGAGGATTTCTTTTTCTAAAACAGTCTGTATACCACTCTGTAACTGCAAGTAGTGTAATGCAACAGTACAAATCAGAGAATGTTATTTGAGTTTCACCCTATCCTACATATAATGTACAGTAAGGTAGAATGTCATTATTTTGTTTTTTCTCCCATAATAGTGTTATTTCAGTTATCATTGATTTTCATGATATTGGTTTTAAATGGAGTACGCCTCTCACTCAGAAGTGACATCTCAAACATTAAAGCATTAATTTCAACATTAATTAAATGTTTTCTCAGCCTGTCACATTGACATAATTCTTCATTGTGAAGATTTTGCTTTAAACAATAAGAAGGGGTATTTTCATTTGGTGCATTGATTATCTCCATTCATTAAATTATGAGTTAAACGTTTTGAGTGAGTTATAACTGCAGAATATAAACTGATATCGTGTTTGTACTGAAAGATTTGATCATTTCGGCAATGTAGCAACAGAGAAACAGAGACGAACTGCAAAATAAAATGTAAACATTTCTGAGCTAATCTGTGTAGCATGTAAATGTGTTTTATGATTAGAGCTCTGGAGAATCAAGATTTTTAACATAACATTAAAAATACATTTTAATAAATTGAAGCATAAATCGCTATACCTGTAGCAAAACTAATGATACATACCAGTGCAGTGAATATAAACCAACCCCAGACAATGAACCTGGATGACGACTGCCAAAGGGACCACCAAGACTCGTGTGAAAGTTTATTATGACTATCACATCTTCAGGATGCGGATGCCTCCATAGGTTCTCCTGTAATTACACCACTGAGAAAGATCAGTCAGTTAAAGTTTTCATATTTCATAAACACATCAAAACTGTGATTTGTTGGTGACACAACTATTGAACATGTGCTATACAATGGGCTTGAACAATCTTTCCTGACGTCTTTCACTCACAGTATCAACAATTATTCTTTAATTTACTGTTCAGTTCATACATCATTGTTCCAAGAAGGAACAGTTACTTGATTACAGTAGCTGCATTAACGTAAGGTCGTGATCTGATAGCAACATTGAGTACACTCCTTTTGCAACCACATGAGCACAGCAATGATAAGTTGTGCCTATTGTGATTGTGTTCCCAGTACTTGCTCCATAACCAGTCATGGTAAGTGATATTGAGTGAAAAACAATTGCATACAACTGGGACAAATCACTCATTTACTTTGTTTACTTGTTTGGTTAGTCGGTGCCATAAGGCTGTCTTGCCTTGATAGCCAGCAAACTGTGCAATAACTAAATGCATTTGTTCATGATGCTACACTCCACTCTTACATAAAACGTAATCACAACATGAAAAATGAAAGGGACTTAAAAGATTGCTCACATGATGACATTAAGGTAACACTGAGGCATTCTTAGTATGTATATTTAAGTACAGTTTAAAATGTATATATGCAAACAGATGCATTAGTCATAGCCCCTTGCATCTCCATATTCTTGGGCAGCAATCAGAAGGTCATGGACTGCCAGTGGCACCACTGAGGTACCCTTAAGGTAGCGTTCCCACACACTGCTCCCCTGGCTGCCCACTGCTTCACTTGGTGAATGGATTAAATGCAGAGAACAATTTTGCGCTGTTTAAGCTGTGGTGTGTTCACGAATGGCACATGACACTTTATGATGCATTGCAAATCTACATTGTTTATTTTTATCCTTTCAAAAGATATAAAACATGATCAATGTATTGATTTGTATTACATGTTGTTAATATACAGCAACATCTGCAGTGCTGAATTAACAGCATTCATTTGGGTCCAGCAAGGACTAATTCAGCACTGTAGGTGTTCATTCAGTTCTGTACTTTCATTTTCCTCGGCTCTAAGTGTATTCTGCCAAAGCTCTTGCTGCCTTGCCTCATTATCCTTCATACCACGCAAAGCTCCTTATCATATTGCTTGAAACAGACGTAGAGAGGTCATAAATTATGCAGAGACACATATAGCGTAATCTGTGGCCTAATAAAATACTCATGATCAATTAAAGGTTTTAGCAAATATGAGAAGTCTTCAATAGGGTCATGGACAGGCAAACATCTGTAGCATAAGCAATTGCAATAAACTTATAATAACTAATAAGCTTAAAAAATAAAATGTTTTAAAGACTGCTTTAAAAGGATCAGGCTGTCAAAAGCAGACATATGCTTTAATGAACAGTATTATATAATAATAACTGAATAATTCTAAAATGTTTAAGGGTTTTAACAACTTTAGATCAACAAATCTCAGCTTGAAACCTGCAAAAGGTGCTGACTAGTACTAAAACATTCTCAGGAGAAAGGGTATGTCTAAGGTATCCTTGTTTAGTGAAAATAATTGCACAATATTTAATTGTAATTATTATTATAGTTACTATTATTGTCATTTTGGTTGCACTGATTTCATACACCCAAAGGTTTTTATTTTATTTTATTTTATTTTCTATGAAATAGGTTAACAGTGGTTCATTTGTGTACCCTGAGTTTGAGGGAACTTCTAGAGGTCTTCTCTGAATAAAGAACAACATTCTACACATTTAAGAATAGTCAGGAATGAATGTATGGGATATTTCTTTCAACTTTCATCTGAAAATAAGGTGCTGTCACGTGAAATGATATGGAGAAGCATTTCCCTAAACTTCTTATTTTTTATTTTTACTGCGAGGTTCTCTATTTATTTTTTGCAGTTTCCCAATGGCTTGAACGATTCTGACGCAATCGGTTGTAGCTGTGTTACAACTGCTCTGCAGAGATAGCCTTCGTAATTTGCCCTTTTTTCTGCTTCCAAGGTCGTGAGGTGAGTACTGCTCAACGGCTGGTCGTCCTCACTGAATAAAGATCAATATTCTGAACATTTTAAAATAAAGCTAGCTTTGTTAACAGAATGAAGCAACATGAATCAAACTTGCTGTGATGTCTGGGAAATTATTTTCCATATATCAGCTCCTTATAACTATATATATATATATATATATATATGTATGTA
>JBBPCZ010000136.1:11208366-11229295 GCA_037974445.1 Brycinus macrolepidotus
TGATTAATCGCGAGTTAACTATGGCAAACATGCGATTAATCGCGATTAAATATTTTAATCTACTGACAGCCCTAATTAGAATAAATGCAAACAAACAAGAAAGCATAAAATAATATCAAGATGTGTTTTGTTTATAAAAAGTATAAAGAGGTTTTGTGAGCTAGTTAGAAGAACACAGGTTCGGTTCAAGATTTCACCCTGATGCCTCTGGCCTTTGCATGGATTTGTGAAACTCCATCAGGAACTCCTGATTTAATCTTATGAAGTATCGATTGAGATTAACCAAGTATTTGATGGAAACTGCAATGTAATACTGGGCTTCCATGATTAGAGGTCTGGGAATGATAAAGCAGACACACAGACATACATAAAATCACTATGTACGATATTAATATTGTTTGTAGATATTGTAATATTAGCATATACTGTTCAGCTAAACAGTTTTAAATAGAATTTTCTCAGGTCTTTAAGACTTTTACACAGTGCTGTATATATATATATATGTATATATATATATATATAAAGACTCTTTGTGTTTTTGAAAAACTTGCAAAATAAAATACCAAGTTGCTGAGGTCATAACAATGTTCATGCTTTAATAACAGTTAATGTTTTATAGGATAGTCACTGAAAAGAGTCAGCTGTGATGATCTTCAGAAGTAAGCATCCACACATGTACTTGAGAAATATATCAAAGGGCATTATCTGTTCCCTCCCTTCTTGTGCCTCAAAACACTTCCACAGCGGCAAAAGCCACAGGGCTTGGATTTTTCAGGAAGTATCGCTGAATGAATAATCATATGCAGAGGAACATGAGGTAATTTCATGATTTCTCATCAAAGGAGTGAATGGCCATACATAAGTTTGATTTCTGCAGACCATTATGAGAGGAATGAGGTGTCGTTCAGACAGAGCCATGCCTGCTGTGTCAACCGGAAATATCTCGTCATTACGCTTGTGGATTTTGATGAAAACTCACAGTGACAATGCTGCACTATGGATCACGAACAAGAAAATAAAATCAAAATAATGATGCAGCAATGTTTAACGAAGAACCAGACATACAATACAAAAGCTAAAATACAGACAGCATGGTAAAGTGCAGCGCAGTCAAGACATTTCAGGTTCTGGAAACAGTATCGTTTATGACAGACATTCAGAAGTGGAGAAGGAGTGAGGAAAGAGGGCACGTGTGTTATGCAGCCTTTTAACGTGTGTGTGTTATGCAGCCATTCATTCCTGGTGAAGAGAAATCTGAAGTGATGTTGGTAGAAGACACCTGTCAAATCGTTTCTTTATTCTGTTAGACTGCACTCATTGTATTGTTTTATTCTGGGTTTTTTCTTTTGTTTCACGTGATTGTAACTGTTCGAATGTACTAAACTTTAACACAAAACACTTTTAAACACCCATTCTAAATGCACCATCACTTCAAAATAAACCTTTGAAAATGTGTGGGTGGACCTTTAAAAATAAAGACATACTTTTCTAGCAAACAGGACTCTTAATTGGTGTAGAACCGTTAACTAGGTTGTTCACACTCACACAGTTCATTTACAAAACTGTTTGTCTCTGTTCAAGAAGGGAAACCCCAAAGAAACTACCTGAAGAAAAAGGAAATAAGGTAAAAGACATTGGGGCTCTCAAGCGACACAACTGTCTAAGCTTTAACTCCATCATGATTCCTGGTGATGCCAAAGTCATCCATGGTTGGAAGTGCAAGAGAGCACAATGGGGATAAGCTCTCTGGGCAGGTAGGCAACAACTAAAACTGACAGTAACATCAGGAAAAAACAACCAATGATACAATGACTAAATGACAAAAAAATGATGTAAAAAGCCTAGACAGAACTGTATCATCTGAAATTTTAGAGCTTTGGAACCAAGGGTGGGGTTTGTCATCTTATCTTCTTAACTCAAATGACTATAATGATAAGAATTCTAGGGAAGCTGATCATGCATGCAATATTTTGTATCAATTGTCCATGACATCATGTTAAGGAGCTGGAAAGCCATAGGGAAAAAGGAGCTGGCTTCTTGTCACAAGGAAGTTCTTGGCCCTGAAATGTAGTGATAATGTGTTGCTGAGAAATCTTTCTTTGCTTTTCTTCATTTGATTACAAGTTAATGGGCGGGAGTCAAGGCATGTACAGTAATACTTTTACATATGTATTGAAGGATAAGTTGTGTAAACTATATTATCAGTATTAGTAATTTATTTATTTTTGATATGGTCTTCTCAACTAAGCTATGACCAGTGCATAATAAGTCATGAATAATAAAAATGTAAGCACTAAACAAAAAAATACATCATTATTTACTGATTTAATTCCACATTGACTATAAAATGGAGGCATCATTGATTGTCTTTGGTTTTTGAATGAAACACAGCAGGACAGTAAATCTCCAAGAATATGGGTGGGCAGCTCTGCACAGGTACGTGCTTTTCTGCTGTAACACACCCAGTTAAGCTTAAGGAAGACTTTATCATTAGCTAATATAACTGAGGCACAACTGAAATGCAGGAATATATCTGTTCAGATGAGATCTTATAAAGTATAAAAACTATAAATGACCCTCCTCACTATTCATTCCATGCTCCTCAGAATAGAACGGTACTTAGTACACACAGAACATGATGTTATTATCCTCTGTGCCAGAGACTTGGAATTGTAGCTGGGCAGACCCTCCATCCTTTTGTGAACGTTCTCATTCATTACTATTGAAGAGGGATTTGCTGGGATGTTGGTGGAGAAAGCCTGCTGAAGATGTTCCTTCATTCTGTGTTCTGTTATTCCTGTTGTGTTTCAGGTCACTGTGCTGTGTGGTACAACTTTGTTGTTTCACTTTGAAACACACATCCCCAAGTTAAGCTTAGGGAAGACTTTATCATTAGCTAATGATAAGCATTACCAACATTTCAAAATGTGGGGGGATGAGTGAGTGGCACTGTGTGTGGCACAGGCAGACCGCTGGAGTTAGGAAACATTGCATTAGTATGTTGAATCATCTTAATATCCCATGACTTTGTAAACTGCTTGTTGACCTCTGTTGTTATAAGTCTTGCTTCTCAGGAATTCTGCTGTACTTTTGAACCCCTACAGGTAGTTGTCCCTTGGAAATTCCCTACATGACCATTGCTGCGTACTGATTGAAAAATGCCAAAAGTAAATATTCACCACTTGGTGTGGCATATCACAGCGCCTCTTAACTTTACCAAGTTTATTATGCAACTGAGCACACACCCAAGAAATTTACAAAAAGCAGGAAGTTGCTTAAGTCTGCACATCCAGGGAAATCACACGTCATGGCCAACTGTAAATGAGACCCAGGGCGTGTGTTTTTCCTTGGTACTGGATCAGTGCTGAGATAGATCAGGGATACTCAGAGATGTACTGAAGAGATATTCAAGACAGAACTCTGTATGCTGTAGATTAATGATATCATAAACTCAGTGGCAACCATTCAAAGACAATTATTCATTATGAACAAAAGGGGAGGGACGCATTGGTCGCTCTGGGTTGACGTCATATGTAGAGAGCCACAAAAGTTTAACAACACTAGGCTGGCGCTCCCATGACAAGTGTGTATCTAACAGTCTTCTGTAGAGCTTTATGTGTATCATGTAACCTTTTCGTTCTACAAGGCGCAACCTCACTCGAATAGTAAATGCATACTACTACTGCAACACTGAACTCCACTGTCTGGTGCTATTCTGGTCTGTTTTTATGGATAGATGTGTTTGCATGTAAGTGTGCTTTGCCTGCAGTAAAAAAAACGTGCAGTTGTGCATATGTTTCATGTCGTCACTGTCATAACAAAAGCTTGCATTTACGAATACAGTAAGAGGAGAAAGAAGGTCATTCTTACCCTCCTATGTAAGTTAAAGTGAAAAGATTTTATTTTCGTTTAGGGTTAGGGTTTCAGGTTATGTAAAAAAGTGAAAAAAACTTTTAAAAATGGATGATAGCAACAATTTGAATAAAATATGTTACTTTAAAACAACTACTGCAAACAGTATGAATCATCATAGAGATTTTTTTTCCTCTGTGTGTGTGTGTGCATGTGTAAGTGTTCATTTGTTTGTTTGTGTGCGCATGTGTGTGTGGTTTTCGAATTTAGAAAGTCAAGGGTTCTGGAGTTACGCAAAGAACAGGACAAGACAAAATCTCCAATGCTGGATTAACTCGGAAGAGTGATTGTTTGCATCCAGCAGGACTGAATGAATACTGCAGGCGGAGAATTTTGCTGTGTTGGTGAGAAACTGTTTCCTCAGCTGTAGATGACAAATAACAGATGATAAACAACAGTTGATGAGCAACAGAGATTAGGATGGGTGAGTGATTTGCAGTTTCTGCCTTAGGATAGAATAAGCAGTTCTTCAATATGGGACAATGATGGGTTAATAAAAGTCTAAAATAAAGTCACTTTTTACAGAGCTAGAAGTGCTATGTATTATGTAACTGCACACAGATGAAAAAGGCTATGTCTTAGCATTCAGTAAGAAGTCCTAAAAATCCATGGCCCCTTTATAAAAGTGATTTTTGCTGACAGTATGAAGCAGTACATCACAATCCCGTCCCCAACTTTGTAAGACAGCTAGGAAGTTTTTATTGTTATTATTTTGTGATATAGCACATATGGTATATTCCATATACTTCCATATCCCAAGTTTTCTCTTGTCTTGGTCCTCGTCTCTGGAACTCTCTCTCCCTCCATGTCCAGCAGTCTAATCCTCTCTCTACACTTAAGTGCGAACTGAAAACACATCTATTTTCTCTTGCAACCTTCCACAATCCCAAATTTATCTTCAGTTGTGTTGTCTCCACATGTTTTGCTGTTTTTTCCTGTTCTGTTGTCCGGTACAATGTGTACAATCTCGATTGTAAGCATTTTTGAGTTTTTAAAAAAGTACTTGTATAAGTCTATGTACAATGTATAATAATAATAATAATAATAATAATAATTTTTATTATTGTTATTATTGTTGTTGTTTTGTTGTTGTTGCTATTATTGTTACTATTAGTAGCAGTAGTAGTAGTAGTAGTGATAGGATTACACAGTACTGTGCAAAACTCTTAGGCCACATGAAAAAATATTAAAATATATTCATAGATGTAAGCCTTTATTTGTTAACACTAACTTTAGAACATATACAACTAAACAAAAAAAATAAAAAAATTCAAACCTGTCCTCAAGGAAGCTCAGTATTTCAAGTCAAGTCAGTCCCATGACTTTGCTTGTTGACCTCTGCTGTGATAAGTATTGCTTCTCAGGAAATCTGCTGTACTCATTAATCTCTACTGATAGTTGCTCCCTGGAAATTACATACATAACCATGCTGTGTACTGATTGCATAACCAAAAGTAAATAAAAAAACAAACAAAATGAACAATTTCCAAATCAGTCCTTAAGGAAGCCCAGTATTTCAAGTCAAGTCTCGCATGTTTCCCTAATACAAATTGCTAGGTGGATAAGTGGGGGGGATGAAACAAATTATTTTTATAATGGTTCCGGTGCCCATGATTATATAGATTTTTACAAGCAAAAACACACCCACTGCCCAGATAAACATTTTCTATATTGGCCTTTTGCACAACACTACAAATAGTACAAAACTGCAGCTTAATATTTTAGTTATGTTAATATAAGAAGAAGAAGACCATTTGTGCATCGTCACTGGAATGTGTCATTACAGTCACGTATATCATGCAGTAAATGGTTTATGAGCAGGAGGGGATTTTATTATGACTACAGAGTGACGTCTGTTTGAGTCTTGTTAGCACTCCTTATAGCGATAGTGATCATTCGGTCATACGTGAACACACCACGGCACACAGTGTGAACAGTGTTAAATTCTTCCTCTGCATTTCACCCATTCATCAAGTGGCGAATGGGTGGCGGAGGGCTTGGGGGGTGTAGGCCTATGCAGGGCCCTACAGCCCCAATGCCTGACATAGCTAGGCCCCAGGACAAAGAAGCTTGAGACACGCTGCTCTCTGCGGGCAACCCTTGCTCAAGGGTACCTCAGAGGTGCCTAGCGGTCTTGGGAATCGAACCCACGACTTCCTGATCGCAGTGCAAACGCCCTAACCACTAGGCTACCAGCTGCCCCAATATAAGTGCCCTTATAAGTGAATTCCTTAAATATGTTCTTTAAAAAATCCACTGAAATATCAGTTTTATTCATGCCTCACTCCTGTGATTTAATCTCAAAGCTAATGAAAATAAATTACTGAATTATAGTTACATTCTTTCAACAGAAACTGCAAAGCTTTTATATATATCTTTCCTGTATTTATTTATTTGTTTGTTTGGTTGTTTGTTTATTTTGCCTCATTTGAATATAGCCACTGTCCTTTACATTTAACTTTATAATGAATTAACCAATAGAAAAGCTCTCAGAACATGACTCAGAATAAAATCTCTTACATTAACCTACATTAAAAGTAAATGTTTTGCCTTCTTCTGCAAAGTTTTGAAGATTTTCTTTCTTGCACAGCAACATTTTTTAACTAAATACCACTGATCAGGCTGCTTTTACTATCTGCTTTTTTTAATAAATATGCCTGTATCACAAACCTGAAAAAATGGTGGTGATTAAACAATGTATAATTATTATCATTATTGTTGTTAGTATTATTATTATGTTGCCTATATTTTTACCATCAGCAAAGTTTTGTCAAAAAGACTGCAACAACTATAATATTGCTATTCTCCATAATTTTGCTGGTTTGGAAATGTTAACACTGAAAATGTATTTATTTCTCATTTAATGATGAAATGAGACTTTACTTTGCAATACGGCTGATAGAGTTTATAATAAGAATATGTGCCATTACTCCAACATAGCGCTGCTACTGATATTAGATGCCGTTATGTTACAAATTTATAAACACAAATTTTTACATATTAGTTTTTTTTGCATAACTGGTTTGAAAAATTAACTGATATTGTAGTTGTTTGACTTGAAATACTTTATCAAATGTAGACGTTAAGAAGGTTTTTCTGCAAGTCAGAATGACTGAAGTTATATATTAAACTTTTTAAAACGTTTTTTTAGAAACACATTTACACAGAAGGCATGAAGACATGAACACGTGCTGTCAGTTTGTTTATTGAAATTTTCAAAAACATTGCTAAACATAATATCACTGTCAATGTCAAACATTACATTTGATTTGAATCTCTCTTTTAGAATTATTAATTAAAAGTACTATAGTTAAAAAATATCTAGCAGAAACATCATCATGCAACTGTAGAATTACTTCATTTTCATCTCAGATCAGAATGGCAAACATATTTATCACTATAAAAATCCCTTCATTGTCAGTATTTTGATACAATACATTTAGGAGCAACAGCAGGGCTAGAAGTTCTCAAAATGATGGATGAAATGTGCTTGATCACGTTTGTTAATCTGCTGGCAGGCTTTCTCTACATTCTTTGTCAGACCAGGAGGGCCACAGCTGAACACACCGATTTTTCCCACCTTAGGAAAGGAAGAAATAAAGTAGTTATGAGTAATGTTACATGAGTTGGAGCAATGCACTGAGATTCAGAATCAGACACCTGAGGGCATTTGAAGTTTAAACAAATAACAAGAGATAACAATTAGGAAAGTAATATTATAAGGAATTGTTATTGTGAAACTGTGATTCATTGATGTGGAGCAGATATGTTATAAGCAACTGGTTATGAGGACTTTCCGTGTGCGATATGTTGGTGATGAAAGGTGCAGTCCGTCACCACCGCAAACACTGTGTGTCACTCAAACACTGACACTGTGATATAAGATGTATTCACTGGGTGTGTGTGAGAAATATACGAGAGTGTGGTGAGACCTCTGGGTGAACTTCCTGCAAGGAGCTGAAGAAGGCCAAAAAAGGTGGGCGACCAAAGTGAGTGACAGAACGTAGGCCGGTGAACAGACTCCTGTTCCACACTTTCTGGAAGTGCCGCTCACACACATACTGAAGAGACAAACACACAGCTTTAAACGTCTAATCCATGCACATGTCTTCTGCTTGAGCAATTTCACCACACACTCATTCACCTATTTACAATAGCATTTGAGTTGGGATAACTCAGTTGAAATGAGTTCTCATTTGTACTTCCAGTTTAACCTTCATGCAATATGACAGATAATGCTAACTATCTTCAGTGTGAGGCTGTGGCTCTCAGTGCAGTAGGACAGGGTCAGGTCTGCTGTCCTTACCAGCATGGTGGTCCGCAGGTCAAACTTCTCTGCCAGTTGGGTGATGTAGATGTGCACAGACACCAGCTCCTGATGATCCATCTCCTCAACCTCTCGTATGATATCAGACACCCATTCAAACTGGCGCTGCGTCCGCGTCACCCAGATAAAGTACACCTGGAGGACGATCAGACAAATGGTACTTTTACTTCTACAGTAACTATAGTAAAGTCACACAGTGAAGTTTGCCTAGAAGAGTTAGAAAGCCAAATTCTGATAAAACAGGCTACTTAAATGTGCAATAATGAGAAGTGTTTTTTCATGTCATGTGAACATTACCTTTTTGCATTGAACTCTGAGTTTTGCTGAAGATTTGAACACCAAATCCTTTAATATGGAAGCAAATGGAGTTACTCCGATGCCTCCACCCACCAGAACAGATACCTCAAAGTCTTTCCATTCCTGGTGCCCCTCCCCAAAGGGTCCATCCAGATACAGCTGAGGAAATTACAATGTTTGAGAGAGTAAGTCTAGCAAAAGATGAAGGATCAATTGTCAGACCAGCAAAAATAATTAAAATGATTCATTTGATCCAAGATAAAAAAAAAACAGCCAAATGAATTGAAACAAAATACTAATTTTGATTTCAGGAAGAACAACAAAATCCCAGATTTACTTTGGGATAAGAGACTATCTCCTGCAGTCTATCTGGGTTGTAGATCTCACGCAGCTTGCTGGTCCACGGTCCCACAGCGCGGATGTGCAGGCTCAGGGTCTCCTCATGGGGTGCGGAGGTCAATGTGAAGGGGTGATATTCATCTGTGCCCAGCTCCAGACAGGCCACTCGCACCCACTGTCCTGAACGATACGCAAATCCCTGGGGGCGCTTAAACTCCATATATGTCACTCCTGCCAGGGGAGACAAATCCATACTTATTGAACATATTCTGGTCATACATACATTCAGCAAGCGATCTGAACTGACATCTAGCTTGGCTTCAGCGGGGATGTCAAAACTAGGATTGTAAACTAAAGCAGACAATAAATAATGAATTCTGTCATCTCACAATAAGCACTACAGAGAGAACAAATATAAGAATAAAACAATAAAAAAGAACCTTGTGCAGTGTTATGTACCTGAGGGTAGCAGCTCAGCTTTCACCACAGGGATCTCTACTTTTTTCCTGCTGAGACTGATGAGTTTGTCTAAGAGGTAGAGGAGGGCAGGAGGGATCAGGTAGATGTAGAAGCGTGGCTCCTGGAGGAGGGCAAAGCTACCATGGATCACTGTCTGCCAGGAAAAGACAGTGAAGAGGGAGAATAATTATTAAATTGTTAAATACTTGTGCTACTAAATAATA
This sequence comes from Brycinus macrolepidotus, assembly GCA_037974445.1. Taxonomy (NCBI): domain Eukaryota; kingdom Metazoa; phylum Chordata; class Actinopteri; order Characiformes; family Alestidae; genus Brycinus; species Brycinus macrolepidotus. The sequence continues at coordinate 11,217,925 of JBBPCZ010000136.1, forward strand.
TCTCTTCAGGGTGAACCATTATGATGTTAATGGTTTATTCTCACCAGGGCATAGACAAGCACATAGAAGTAATGTGTGATCCAGAAGCCTCTAAAACTGATACGTCTAAAGTGGTGAGTGGCAAAGACGTACATAAAGGCTAAGATTAAAAGCAGGATTATCCCTGTGAGGCCTGTGAGAGAGATCAAGAGAGGAAATGGTATCAAATGCCTATGAACTTTATAAGTACCATTACGTCACTGTCTTCAATAGACATATTATTAAGTATTTACATGCTCTCCTACCTGGCACTGTAGCAAAGAACCAGAAAGTCCATTTGTGAGGCAGCTCTGACCTGTGAATAATTTGTACATTTTAGACCCATTGCAGCAGTTTAGGGTAAAGGTCATCACTAAACAAAGTAATTGGATTGATTGTATTGACATATTACCCATTATTTGAAAACACTTTTGGAAAAAGGCAGGCAAGGATGCTGAGGTCACTGATGCAGAAGATGTAAATATTGACCACATGACCCAAACTGTGAATAACTGTAGGACGAGAGGGGTAAATTTTACACTAAGGTCAGCATGGCCTAAAAAAATGAAAAATCACAAAAATACAGCCCTGCACAGTGATTCAAATCTCATCACACAGCAAACTTATGTAGTAGATGGAGAGAATGACTTTGAACCCTGCTGTGTAAATGCTAAGTTCAATTTACAGTTGCAGTGTAAATAAAACAGTGATCCAGGCAATTCTACTTTGGTTATGTATCACCACCACCAAACACTGTTTATCTTAACCTGGATTGTAGACTAACCTTGACTAGTTTACTAAACAGTTTAATCTCAGGCTCCTGACCTGTACAGATGATAGCTGTCAATGCCATGAGACGATGGAGGTCTATGGCAGAGTCGAAGGGAATGTATCTGTTAAGGAAAGTCTCTCTGAATATGGTTATCAGGTTCCGACACACTGTGAGGAGCATGTATGGAAACAGGAAAGAGACTGCAGCAGCAGAGCCTCGGGACACGATGATGCCTACGATAGAGGTTTCTGGGATTCCAGAGGAGTCAGCCTGTAAACCATAGTCTGCACAGAAATGTGTTTATTTATATCTGCTTGTCTGGTGTCTTGAAAGCAATTCACTCAATTCAAACAGAGCAAATATAAAACCAGGGCTTCTGATGCCCTGTGATTTATCTCAATAATGGTGTTTAATAAGGAAAATGTAAGGTGAGGGCAAACAGACTCACAATAGCATCTCTCCAGAGCTACCCCAGCGGTGATGCCATAGATGACAACAAGACACACAATATGGCGGCGGTAGTTCTCCACAAAGCGTTTAAATTGCTGGATCTTCTGTTGGACAGGGCTCCTGATGTAGCGCTCTCTCTGAGGCTTCACATAAACCTTGGGACTGGAGTAACCCAACCTGAAAAGAGGACCAAGCATGTTACGTGATTGTAAACTCTTACTTTAAGTAAGCCACATACCACCTTTGAGGTATTCAAAGAATATACACCTGGTTCAAAAGATGATGTAATTTCTAGTGAAATTTGGCAGACATCATGTCACCTCATTACATCAAGCCCACAAACACTGATGGTTTCATATGACAGTAATCTGAAAATAACGGGGATCATTGTAGCTTAGGAAAATCCTGATGGAGCACGTGATAATTATGCATGGCCTTCTGGACATGCAACATGGTTAAATGCTGCACGTTTCTACACTAATAATACAGAAACATGGCATAGTTTAAAAAAGTGAAGCTTTTACTTTTTTCTTTGACGAAGTTCCTCGTCAGCATCAACTGGGAAACTGTGCAAGAGGTTACCATCCTTTTCACAAGGGGAGCTGAAAATGAAAATTTTATTTTTATACACTGAACAAGTGTTTAGAGGTACTGCAGTTAGGTAAAACCAAATGGACTCCTTGTACTTACCTGCTTGTCTCTGTAATAATAAAGGACACACGTGGCTGGGTCAGTCTGTTCTTGCAGTGCATATCCATCCCTGCAAGTGTGTATTAAAATCAAAAAGTCAGCATGACAAGCACTGGGTCTTCATTGGTGCAGCAGTGCAGCAAAAGGCTCTAATGCCAGGACTGATTATTGGGTATCTGGCTGTTGCATGACAGATCTGAATGCTTCCAAATGCACTGTGGTACTCAATAACATTGCTAGATTTTGATTGCTATGTGCTGTTGTGACAGTAAATAGAACACACGGGTGGGAAATATGGGAAAAATATTATGTCATAACACTATGATAAAAAAGACATTTCACAGTATACTGTAGATCTCGTAATATGCTGACACAGACAAAACTTGGGACACACTACATATAATTAAACAGGAATAATTATGCACTCGTAATGAAACATCCAGTTGATTGGTGTTCATAACAAAATTTTTGACGAAAACAATAAAATATCGTCACATCACCCACTTCTAATAGAAACAAAAGAGACATGTAGAGCATCACCTTTGATGTTGAATTGTGCAAACTGCAAGACATTCTCATGGTCTCGCAATAAGAGGTGAAAGTCCTCCCAAGTGATGCAATCTTTATTATCAAAGCCTGCAGCCTGAAGCATAGCTGCTATAGCATCCTCCGCCTGGTTCTTGGATAGAACATTACCAGAGATTTCCAAGAAAGACCTGAGCAGGACAAGGATGAAACTTCAAAATCTAGTTATGAAACTGCTGGTTATCTAAAGTATCATTCAAATGATGCAGCTCATTCCAAGTAACTGTTACCAGTGTTAAACATTTATTGACCTAATCTAGTTGACAAAGTATGTCAGTATTAAATAAGTACTTTGAGGAAATGGCTGGCCTAAACAGACATCAGACCTTACCTCAGTAAAGAACAAAACTCCTCCTTGGACAGAAAGCCATCTCCTCTAATGTCATGCATGGAGAACAGGAGTTTGGACTTCTCCGCTGGTGTTCCTGAATTGCAGAACACAAACATAATTAGGAAACAGAGTTACTATTTAGAAACAAAAGGTAATACATTTAGGTACTGGCTGCAATGTTCCTAATGTTTAATTAAAGTCAGTAAGATCTTATTAGTTTGACCTTTCATGAAAATGACAACAACATCAAGAAACTCCTGAAAGGAGAGGTATCCATTGCCATCTTTATCTGCCAGAGAAAACATGGACTCCACAAAAAGCGAGTCAGGCTTCAGTCCCAGAGCATTTGCAAATTCAGCTGCTGTGAGCTCACACTGCAGAGCCTCTCTGGTTCTCTTGCAGGACACACCACTCAGGTCCCCTGCATCACTTTTATCAATGTCTAGAACCTGAAGTCAGAAAACAAGTTCAAGTGTCAGACAGCAAGACCATAACTAAACTGCAAGACATGCCATAATTATCAGATGAATGTGAGAATTAGGGTATATCTAAGATACATTGACTTGCAAGTGGTCTAACCAAAGAAAATAACCAAATCATATGTCCCCAATTCATACTTTTGCAAATGCGTGTCTAAAGAAGGTCTCCACTATTTGAGCTCGTTGTTCTTTGGTCACAGCCTCCTTAAGCAGGTCTTTTTCACTCAACTCTGTCACTGTCAGGCACTTGGTCATTCCTTCCAGATCAGAGCTCATAATACCTACAAACTCAGACCTCTGTACATCATTCTCAAAAAACAGCACCTGCAGACACAACACAGACAGAAAAACATCGTTGCTGAAGACAAATAAGTGGTACATTATAAAAACCGTCTCACAATGATGATCTCCATCTAACAGTATACTTCACAAATTAGCAAACTGTTTCATCATACTACATCCACAACATATAATGGCATGTGAATTCATTATTTGTAGTTCAAAATACACAAGTGAATGAATTTATATGTTAACTCTAACTCTTGGCTAATTTTTCTGTTATTAATCTTCAGTCTTATTTTCATTATTATCTGGTAACTACAATGAATTCTTAGATAAATACTATGGAACTATGTGATGAAAATGAGGAAAGGAAGTCTAGACCTGCCAATAAATGCCTAATTAATTATTTCCTACCAGGTCATATTCTTTGGGGATCTTCAGAAGCAGGGCACGCTGCTGGTGGTCATTGGACAGCAGCACGTCTAAGCGGTCCTGGGAGCTCAGGCAATGTGTCCGCAGAGGAGATCTATTTTCACCATAAATATGGAGTCGTTTCTTTTCATCGATTACTAAGCTGACCGGTTGAGGAGTCTCTGAATAGCCCTGCCACTCATAAACTAGACAAAAAGAAGTCACATTTAAATGACAGCATTATGTAACAGTTCTCCAATTAACATTTCAACCACTGATAATGCAGGTAATACCTGTGATTCCATGAGCAGGTTCTTTATCTTTCCTGGGGTCTCTGATCCTTCTCAGGAACTTTCTGTACTTAGCTGCCCGATTTTTGGCCACTATGTAAGCCGCAAGGAGACTCACTGTTTGAAGTTTGGAGACAAAGAAGAGATTCTGTATATATGTTCCAAACTTACTTGTAGCTGAACCAGATTTATTAAATACATGACCAGCCACACTGACCCACAGGAAAGAAGAAAAGGATAATCACTACAATGCCATAGCCAGCTTTGCTGCTCTTGTCAAAGTAACTCATTGTTGTAGCTTTAGTGCAGGGCTGAAGATCAGTGGCTGTGAGTGGCTGAGGCTGAGGGCAGGGATCACCTGTGAAAAAGAAACAAAGATTTAAATGTCTAGTAATTATCCATATGGAAGGAGGACAGAAAGAAAGAAATACGTAATAGATTTATGTTCACCATTTAACCAGAAGAACACATTCTTTTGAATGTCTTCACTCTGTGCACTGGTGACGGTGAGAAGGACATCGTAATATGTGGTTTCCTTTATGGACTGGATTTCCTCCTCTGTAAACAAACTATGAACACAGCACAGAAAGACCATGTACTTTCAGGCAAGAAAGAAATAGAATCCATGTTTTCAATTAATAAAATGTTACAGTCTGTATTAAAACAATGTACACAGATCAGCCATTACATTAAAACCAGCTGTCCGCATGATGTAAAAAAAATGGGATTCATCAGACCAGACCACCTTCTTCCATTGTCCCATGGTCCAGATCTGATGCTCTTATACCCACTGTAGGTGCTTTGGGATAGGGATCAGCTTGGACACTCTGACCGATCTACAGCTATGCAGCTCCATACACAACAGACTGTGATGCACTATGTTTCTGTCACAGTCAGCATGCACGTTTTCAATAATTTGCTAACCTTCACTTCCTAAGTAGATCACTGAGCCTTGGGCGCCCTTGACCCTGTCGCTGGTTCACCAGTCGTCCTTCCATGGACTAATTTTGTAGGTACTAACCACTGCATATGGGGAATACCCTACAAGACCTGCCATTTTAGAGATGTTCTAACCCAGTCACCTAACCATCACAGTTTGGCCCTTGTCAAAGTAGCTTAAATCCTTAAAATTGTCCATTTTTCCTGTTTCAAACATCAAGGACTTCAGGGACTGACTGTTGCTACCAAATACAGCCTACTTATAGACAGGGGCCATTGTAATGAGAAAATCAATGTGATTCACTTCGCCTGTCAGTGGTTTTAATGTAGTGGCTGATCAGTGTAAATATAAGTATTATATGAATATGGCAAATATGAGACACCTGCTACATTATTGATAGCCTACCCATTTTGTTTATTTTCAAACCAGAAGCGATCTGCATTTCTGATGCGGTCAAACTGTTCAAGGAAGATGGAAGTGACCACTGGGCCTGGTCCTCCATCTGACTCCAGTAGAATTCCAACGAATAACTCCAGCTTGGAGATATCATTGCCATACAGCTCAGACAGATCACTAAACAACTGGTGCAAAAACAGCAATTGCAGAATTAGGGTCACAGACAATGATGTTTAATAAATTAATGTGTTGCAAGGGCTTAATCTCTATGATTTTACCTGTGAATTGGTCTGGTTTAGTTTGGGATTGATTTCTCCCCATGTGTTCACTGGCGGCATGTTGAGGGCCTTTCTGACCTGGTTATAACTTGGCAGCCCAAAGTCCCGTCCTCTCTGGATGGTCTGGGCGACTGCGTCAGAGCGCGAAAACAACAGTGTTCCATACATGTAGTCTGAAAAAAATAAAAAAAATGGGAAGATTTGTCTGTTGCTCTATATCAAAAGTCTTCAACTTCAGACCCTGAAATCAGTTTCTCATCCTGGATTTTGTAGTAACTGGTGATATTACACCATAAATGGCTAATCAGTTCAATCAACAGTCCAGTTGGTGTCCAGTGATGACAAAATCCAGGCAATAAAGATCTGAGTGGAAGACATCTGCTCTGTATTTTTTACTTATATAGATATAGTGTAAGAGAGCAACAACAATGAAAAAATAACCTCTTAAATCCTCAACGATTACATTGTCCTCTTTCTCTGCTATCTGTGAAGCCATACCCATTATCAGATCATCCACATCCTGAGCAGATTTTAGGTTTGGGTTCTACAACAAGGAATCAAAGTTAATAACTTGTTTGGTCATTCTATTTCAAATACACTGGGTTGCAATTCAGGTAAATCTAGCTGCCACACTGTGTTTTCTCTTGAACTGGGACGTCTCTGTCTTGACTCACATTTCTGTTCCAAAAACTGTTGCACATGCGCAGTGCCGTGGATGTGCTCCCATCAAAGTTCACAACGCTCCTGTAGTGACAAGTCCTGTTTCTGAAGCAAGAAAATAAACACTCATGGCAAATACTGCACACGCCTGTGCGAGATTAAAACGCTATTATTTAGTGACTGATAACACTAGAGATAAGAAGTCATTTGTATATACTTGATATCAGGAAGATTACGTTTACTGGGTAATGTTTCCTCATTACTGATATTACAGTACGTGTCAGACGTGCTAGTGGGTATGACGTTAAAAGTGCAACCTAAAACATAACATAAAACATAATTTTCTTCATTGTGATGCATTAATCTGTTTTTTTAAGTGTGCTTGCAATTTATTACCTCATGTAAACACCAGGGGGAAGCAGAGTCAACCCAAACCTCACAGCAGCAGCCAGGAACTCAGGAGAGACTCCAGGATCCAAATATTTTTGATAGCCTGGCAAGGATGTTCAGAAACAGTTTAGAAACTACACTGAACCTTCTATTGAACTACACTGAACTTACTAAACCGTCTTCAGGTTATAATGACAACAGCATGGACACTAGGCCTATATATTACCCTTTTGTTTCCAGTAGGCTTGTGGAATACCACTGCATGTATTTTAATTGTAAATGAATTCTAGGACTGTGTAATACAATGTCTAAAAATGTTACTTTTTCATGTCCTGGGCCTGCAGCATGAATAATCCAGCAAAAACAGCTCCCTCAGCAGAAATGATATCCCTGGCTTGTGTTAACCTGCACTGACGTAGCCGAATCCCACTGAGCTCATTAAACAGAGCCTCAAGTGGTAACTCACTAAACCACAGGTTACTGGACCACGCCAGCTCACCACACAAAGTCACACGTGCACACACGCACGCAATCTCTCACCTGGGTATGGAGGCACTGAAACTCCCAGGTATGCAGGCAGCCACTCATAGAATGCAATATTCTAAAAAGAGAAGGAAGCAAAAAACATTATTTATAGAGAGATAAATCCTACAACCATATCAACTAGTATCAGGTACTGACTCATGCCTAAAATTATTTAAAAATTATTACACGTGTGAGTAGCCTTTTGGTGAAACGAAGGGATACGAAGCCCTGTTGCAGAAAGTGGATGAGGCAAGCATACAGGTGGAGATAGTTCGCCAGATTGGCACCTCTATCTGCTCTGTGCGGTTTCTAAATAACAGAGGACTTTTCTCCTCACCTGGAATGTGGCAATAACCCTCTTCCTGGCATTCTGGAAAAGCTCCTCATCTGACCACGACGGGTGTTCCTTGTGCAGCTGAGAGGCAAGGTAATTATGGTAGCGAAACCAAATAATCCCCTCAGCAACCGTGAAGATGTTCTCATTGGCCCAGGCATTCCCAAACTCTAAAGAGGCCAAATAAGATCAGAGAACATAATAAAAGGTTTACGGCTGTTTATTTTATTTTGCAACTGGTTCGCCATGACAACAGCATGAAACAAAAGCATTTAATTTTTGACACTGTAGGTTTTTCACCCAAGTTAAAACTGAGAACTTCTCTTTCTGTACACTGGATATGTTTTAGCACTGAAAAACTCCTGCTGGTCAGGTTCTCCAAATCAGGGGAACATGAGAGTTTTTTTAATACAGCAGCAGTTTGATTTCACCATCAGCCTCGGCTGTTTTTCATATCGAGACATTGCTCAATGGCTTTGGTCCATTGAGACATACTTTACCACACCACATGTGGCATAAACAATGAATAACACCTTAAAAGTACAACAACAATACAGTCATTGTTTGCAGGATTTAGCGAGGTCAGGCAAACATAAAAGGGCAGGTAGACAACGTACCCAAGCAAGTAATGACAATTACATCTGTTTTGTTGGCTGAATGAGGTCACACTGACCTAAAATTCAGTACATTCTGAAAATATTCAGCACTATTTAGCAGTATGAATACTAAGTAGACTAAGTACTAAAGTACATATTGGTGCTCTGTCCACTGTGTCAACATAACCCCAGGTTAATTAGACGTGGGGTGGGAGGCACTGTTGAACTTAACCTCTGTGTGCTGGTAGCCAGAAACTGGACTAGGTGTAGTTGAGAAAAAGTCCACAGTAAGAACGTGGTTGAATATCTCATGAGATGTTTATCAAAACACTTCAGCCTTTAAAAATAGGGTCATATTTACTTATATGACGTGATTTGTTAATGTTAGCTACCATAATCTATCATCTCAATTTCAGTACATTGTGTTTCATTTTACCATAGAGTCCCTCTGGGCCAGTCTGTCCATTGCAAGGGTTTGGTGCGCTCCACATGAAGTAGTTGCTGTCACTCTGCTTTGGCATGCCTTTATCAGAGCCCGCTGACAAAAGGCCCCCTTGGAAACTCCTAAGTGCATCACACCAAGAGCTGGAGGAGCCATAGATTGAGCTGCCATCTAACCAAGCAGTCACGTGGTTCACCTGCGAGGATTCAGGCTATTGGTAAAAAATGCCAAACTGATTCTGGAGAAAAATGCTCTATTAAAGTCTAGGACCAGTGAAAGAGACCCAGGACAAAAATGACGATTCATAACATTATGATTCTATGCCACATTGAGTAAACACACATCAATGAAAACTTCTGGAGGCTGAATTGATTTTAGTTATCTTTGTTTCTTGTCATTACTGCTCATTCACTACACTGAATGCCATACGCTTGTGGATACGCTGTGTTACCTGTGTCCGGGGATTGTTGGGGCTCTTTCCAGTTTCATGGTCCCACTGTGCACGCTGGAAAGGCAGTAGGACTTTGTGGCTTGTGGAATTGGACCCGAAGACGGGGTCATCCGGTGAGACTGGGATATACATGAACTCAGGAGGACAACCAGGTCTTCGAGATTCCCCAATCTCCAACACTACATGGTAACCTAATGGTCAACAGCGCAGCTGTTAACATCTCATCAGAAAATTACCTTGTCACTGAGCCTCTAGTATTTCTTCTACAGCCATTAAAAGACATCTATAGATTGTCTGATACACCCTTGGCTAAAAAGGCAAAATCCCACTTATGGGAACCTCAGTGATGCCACTGGCAGTCCTGGGATTCAAACCCATGACCTTCCGATTGCAGGGTCAGGTCACTAACCATCAGACCACCAGATGCAATATACTTTCATTCCATCATAGAAAAGAACCATGAATTTAACCATGCAGAAATGCTAATACTTCCAGACGGTTAGTTGACTAGTCAAGGTTGTAGTGCTTTTACTAAAGAACCCTTGGAGAAACATCATGCATGCCTCTTGGTGGGCTAACAAGACCGTTCTAGGCTCAACAGAGGGAAAAGTGGGTTAAAAGTGTCACCATTTGTGACCGGGGTGATAAATTAACATCATGTTACACAGGTTTGGGTTGAGGTGAGGTCACACTCACCGAAGAACACGGAGAGCACGGTCTGGTTGCGGAGGGAGAGGAGGGTGGAGTTGCCCCTCGTGGCTGTGTTGCTGATCTTGCGCGCGTTGGGCAGTCCGCGCGCGGGCAGGTACGTGCCGTCCGAGTAGCGCGCGGGCAGAGAGCGCGTGAGTGGCGCACCTGTACGAGCACGTGTTAAATTCCAATTCATCGAACATTTTCCAGTTCACTGACTACACTAACGCAGAATTAAGTAAAGTAAAGTGAGGTGAGAGGGTTACCTGCAGTCCCACGACGGTGGTGGGCCAAGTTATTGTACCAACCATCATATCTCTGCACCTCCCAGGTGATGCTGAGGTCTGAGAGGACAAAAAGAAGCTCATCTCCATTCTAACAGCCCACTTAGAAACGGTAAAACTAAGTAAGGTGAGTTTACTTACGTGCTGTGTGGAAGGTGAGGGAGAGAGCGAGCACCCAACACAGACTCCTGCGTAAGGCCATCCTTGAAAGAGAGAAAGAAAGAGAAAGAGAGAGGGAGGGAGGGAGGCAGTCAAGCAGCACTCTTCAGAAAGCAAGACTTGTAAAGAGCACTTGAGCTGAAAGAACAGAAAGAGGCGAGATAAAAAAAAAAATATATAAGAGAAAACACGAACCGAGGACAGATTTAGAGTGATTACACAAAAAGAGAGGACAAAATGAAGAGTTTAAAGTAAAAAAAAATTCGTCGTAATCTGTGAGGAAAGAGGTAAACCCTGAAGAATGCTGCAAACTCTAAGTGCCTATCCTACATGCTAAAAAAGGGTGGAAAAGAGTAGAGAAGTGAGGAGAAGAGAAAAAAAAGAGGCGATATAGGTTAGTAGGGTTGAGCTCACCGGGCTGTAATGGATCCGCCGTGGCCGCTGAAGTAAAAGTGAGGCGAACGGTCAATGAGAGGAAGGACAAAAGAGTGGGAGTCAGCCAACAGAGAGCCTGCCTTCAAACACACAGCTCAAACTTTATCACACACAGGACTCCGGGAAGGGATGGTCATCAGCAGGTCCACACCTCTGTTCCCGAAAATACCAATCAATGCAAATCAGGCCAGATATTGGGAAGAGTGAGGATATAAAAGATGCCCGACCTCGGACAAAGGCAATTCCCTCCGGACTCAGGTTTTCCTGGACATTTTCCTTCCACCTCTCGCTGTTCCTCACACTCACAGGTAGGCTGATACATCTGCTGGGCTTCTGGTCTTTTAGACTCTTTAAACAAAGGCATGGGAATCTAGCTGGATGTCAAAATTAAGGCTACCACGTATATATGTATATATATATATAAATAGGAAATTTAGTAAATCATATATATATATGTATGTATGTATGTATGTATGTATCTAT
>JBBPCZ010000136.1:11230117-11258750 GCA_037974445.1 Brycinus macrolepidotus
CTGTACTGTGTGTGTATAATGTGTGTGTGTGTGTGTGTGTGTGTGTGCAGGTATGCTGTTCTCTGTACTGTGTGTGTATATAATGTGTGTGTTTGTATAATGTGTGTGTGTGTGTGTGCAGGTATGCTGTTCTCTGTACTGTGTGTGTATAGAATGTGTGTGTGTGTGTGTGTGTATGTGTGTGTGTGTATGTATGTATGTATCACTTCTAACAACTGACAACGAATACATGTTGTTAGCAGGATGTTTTAATATGTTAATACATGAACAACCGTCTACATGTAGACCCTTGGCAGGGTAATTTAGTGAGTCATCCTCAGTTATGCTCTGCAGCTGAAGCAGGACATAAGGCTCTTATCTGCCGATCTGCAGGTAACTGAGCTGCTCGCCAACACTGTCCTCACTGTAGCGCCGTCTGCTTTCAGCTTTAGCTCTCGCATTCGGAGGAACGATGACTTTCTACGATGACATTTACCCATTCTACCCGCTACAAAGGACCTCGTTCATCTTCAGCACCAGTCTGCTCACTGTCATCCTGGTGTTCTTGGTGCTCGCTGTCAGCTTTCTCCTCATTGTGCCAGGGATACGTGGCAAATCGGTGAGTGTGCTCAAGAAAGTCAGCCTGTCTTCACAGGTGGCTGCTGACTGCTTAACGTTTACTCGGTTCTGTGGATTTGAGGAAAGTTTGGATGGCGGTGTACGTTTCAGAGCATTTTCCAATTTTACTTTCCTTTTGCTTTTACTAATATACTTTCCTATATACTTTATATACAATACAATATAAAGTAATACTAAAATACTTTATGCTATACTTATACTAAGTATACTTCATGTGTATTTCTAAATACTTTAATCTGCTTTAAACAAAGTTACATTTAGTCATTAACATATTAGATCATGATTCATTTTTGGGTTTAATCTCATTGTTTTATCTGTGAAATCAACCTGAACTGTTCTCACTGTTGGGCTTTAGTATAAAAGATACCAGTAACAAAAGAACACCCAACAAACTTCAGTCTCTATAATAATAGGTGCTGGATACACTACGACCTTCTACTGTAGTTTTGCTGGGAACCATGGAGGCCTACATGGGGATTTTTTCAGTCTCTTGCATTTTTTACTCCGACTTAAGTTGTTTTTGTAGTTACTTTTACTTCATTATTTCATTGACATAATAAGGTGTTTGGGTTAGGTTTTGGCTACTCTAAAACTCTGGCTGTCTCAAATAAAAATCCCACAGACAACACCTCACTTATATGTGGCTTTGAACTGTTATCAGTGTTAGTTCCCATTGGAAAAAAGTAAAATTTCATGTTGTAAGTGCTTTTACAGTATTTTAATAACTAACAGTTCCCAAATGCTTTTCTTTCAGCGGATTCTCTGGACGTTCAGGATTCTCATTAGCTTATTCATAGGAGTGGTTATAGTTGGTGAGTATATCTTCTTCATTACAATGTTAAACAACCAGTATAAAGGGAAATGAATATCATTAAAAATATTTTGGTTTATATAGCAATATAATTTTGTATAATGTTTCAGTTATGGAAAAAGTCTTCACTGAAAACAATTTATCATAGGAAATGACCAATGCTGGTTACTACACCCTAATGTTGACAAACACATTTATTGTTCCAATATTTCTTCTGATTTCAGCTCTGAACTTCACTAGTGATTGGGCTGAGGCAAGTTTGAAGGCCAACACCTCATACAAATCCTTCAGTAATGTTGCGGTGAACGCTGAGGTGGGGCTGCATGTTGGCCTGTATGGAATTAACATCACACTTAGAGGTCAGTCACCCAGAAGACATGTCTTGACAAGAGCCTTACTTTTTATTTATATGCATAAATAGGTTTAAGTGCAGTAGGGAATGATAGACATTGTAGAAATTAAAATGTTTTTCAGACAGAACAAGTTTTGGTAGTAGTCGGCTTCACAATTTTTATGAAATCCTTTCTTTTTGTCCATTTAGGAGATCCTGTGGTACAGTTTAATGAGACCATAGACTACAATGAAATGTTCACATGGACCAGTAGCATAGATGAAGAGTACGCTGAGGCCTTGAAGAAGGGTCTTCCCAACCCTATACTGTACATTGCTGAGAAGTTCACTCTCAACAGCCCCTGTGGCCTCATCTACCAGTATCGATACTCAGGCAGATACGCTTCGGCCACCCTCTGGTAAGACACACTGATCACTGACACTGTTAATGCCTTCAGAACGTTGAAACGAAGTCCCATTCAACAAATGCAAACAAAGTACAGTAAAGAATGGTGTCTCTTTCCAACTCTTTCCCACAGGACGGCTTTTTGCTGCTGGCTGGTGGCCAACATCCTCTTCTCAATGCCCGTCATCCTCTATGCTGGCTGCATGATGGCTACCACGGCAGCTTTTATCTTCTTCTCCTTGGCCTCCTTCTCCACGATATACAATCTTCCACAGTGCACCTTCACTATAGGAACAGAATCCTTTGAAACCAACTTTAGTGCTTCTTTTTGGCTCGCTTTGTTTACTGGTACGTATCCAGTATGTCGAAAGGGATTAAAGCATTCACCCGTATCTTTAATGTATTTGGTTCTGTAGAAGCTACTGTAAACTTTAAATCTTTTGATGCAAACAAAGTTGCTACAAAATCAGACTTTGCTTATTAATAGAAGTTTGTTGTTGTGGTAGAGCATTATTGAACTCAGTTATAACTGACTATGCTGGTTGCAGGTTTATTGTGTGCAGTGATTGGGGTAGCGGTGATGATACTGGACTGGATAATCCCAGAAAAGATGAGGGAAGCATTTAGTGTTGGAGTGGACAGTTATGATGATAATGTTTACTCTGAAGAGGGCTACCTCAATGCTGGCTTCCTTGAAGGAACGACTTTGGAAGGTGTTATTGTGAAAGGAATGAATAAAGAACCACAGCCTATCTCTACCTTAACTGTAAGTCTATCTTCTCTAAACAAGTAATCATTCTAATCAATTATTATTAATAGCATACTATTTTTATTATCATAACTCCTACAAACAATATAACACACAGCGACTCCACAATGCTGAATGAAATGATTGCATTTTTATTCTTTCTCCACAGAAATTTTGAGAAACCACCAGGTTCACACAAGGCCATCATTTCCAGTACTTGAAAACCACACATCCTGCAGAATGAATTTTTGCTGGGGGTAGCTGTAAATACAACTGTAAACATTTCTTTATCTGCAATGTCAGATCTATGTAAATATGTAAATAAATATGCGTGAGTGAGAATAAAAAGAAGTAAATATATTTGAAATGTATTGTTTACAGTGAATAAAAGAATAAAACCAATTTATTCCAGTGTTGTTTTCAATGCCAGTGATACACATCCAAATAATCTCTGTTAGTTTCTGATAGTCACCCGTCACAGCATTAATACTGAAGGTAGATTTGTAACCAACTAGCTGTGTTAAATTAACACTTGTATTTCTACCTTAACTTGATAAAATATATCTGAAAGGAAAAAAACTTGTTGTATATATTCAGTGAATACTGTAGTGTACAGTAAAAAAGCTACTGCAACCATCTTTAGTGATCCTCAAAGGAAAACTACTTGGAATTTCATCCTTTTTCAGTGAAAGTGATGGTAAAAATATCACTCTGCACTTAAAGAGACAAGTTAGTGTAGTGGACAAAGTAAATACAGCCCCTGGTTCATCTGACAGTACACCATAATCATGAACATGTTTTCTAATTAGAACGTGTCACCGTTATCTTTGGAATTCAGCTTATCTACCCAAATGACTAGAGCAAGGTGAATTTAGCTAACAGTTAAAAACCGAGTTTTTGTGAACATGAATAATACAATTCTTGAACACAGCTGATGAGCCTGCATAGATATCTAGCCCCTATCATTATAAACCAGCTGATAAACAGTAAATATACAGTCCAACCAGGAATACTATGTACATCATCAAAAAATAAATGCCAGTATCTGTATAGTTTTGATAAAAAAATAATCATGTGTGGCAGAGGAAGGGGCGGGACTGCAAGCTCAATGGAAAGAGCAACACGTTTACATGGCATGACAAGGTAGACAGGCTAGTCAGAGTATTGGTAGCTCTAGCCCACTAGGACGAAAAACAGATGGTCATGCACTAATCATGCACCCACTGCCTCTTATGCTCGGATAAAGGACTACTGCTATCAGCTTTGGGAAAACTACACAACAGAACAGAGTAGGAAGACTGAGTTTGCTCATGTTTTCAATTAACACTCGACTCCGTTTGTTTAAGACTATTTGGCTTTGCAAGGCCTCTTTTATTTTGAGTCTGTTGTACAATAAAGCCTTGCTTATCTCTTCTCAGTAAACTTTTCTAAACTGTGAAAATGAATAATTAGCTTTTCTTTAGCGCTTTTTTTCTATGTTGAAGCACACGTCTTGCACATGCAGTGAACAGCCTGATGAAGAATGACTGGTCTGATGTCAGCTTCACTAGTTTGTTGAATGATGCTGAATTGATAAGCTACTGTATTTGAGAAGTGCACTACAAGGTTGCTCTGTTTAGACGCCAGGGTAGAAACAAACACAACCAGCACAAACAGAACATTAAGACTTTGAGGGAAACTCTGAACTCCTGTTTTAAGTTGCTCAACCAGAACAGAGCATCACAGAGTCTCCTGGAGCACCAGAATTGCCATTAGATGTACATCGGCGTCTCCTGTCCAGTCAGCAGTCTGAACATCACAGCTGGCATAGTTTTCATATGAATCTGTCACAATAATAAACAGGGTCATGCAGCCCAAGTAAGTCAACGTGTATAAAATCCAGTTAAATCATGCAGTACAAGACCCACAAACACATGCTAATGCTAGCCCAAAATACACCACTTACCTCTCCAACAGACACTGATAGAGCATGGACAATTTTCTCATGTGCCATGGCAACTACACTCTGTCCATTAATCTCAATAATTCTGTGGCCAACGCGCACTCCTCCCCGTTCTGCTATTCCACCTCGCATCAGGCTACAGATCTAGAAGAACAGTGATTTACCAATAAATACACATAATAATCACCTGTGATGGTCTGAGACATACACAGGCAACACACTGTGTTCTTTCTCCACAATTAAAGTGATAAAGTGAAAAATCAAATTGACCCAGTTTTGCTTTATTCCAAATGCAGTCAATCAACCAAGACTTGTTTGGCATCCAAAGGTGGTTTCTTTCATTTTCTTAAAGAGAGTAATGGATGCAAACTGCATGCCTAAATCATTATGCTTTAAAAATGGACAAAAAGGCCAGATTCAGGCTTCAAGATGGCTGCTACTACTTGTTGTAACCATGTATTGTCCATTTTTAATAATAACAGAATGCCATACAGTGCCAGAAACCACATAAGCAAGTCTATTTGAGATGGATCAACAACTAAGACAGCTTGGGGCAATTACGTGATGATTAGTCAAGATATTTGTGCAAGGCTGTTTGGTGTACCTAAGCTTCTATTACTCGTCAGCTACATCAAGTCAAGTAGGTTTCAGCAACGTGTTTAGCTGTTAAGCAAAACTAAAGAAGTAAACTTCAGATGCCAAACATCTCTTTCCTGACTGACGTTTTGGAAAAGATATTGTATAATTTTGTTCTTTGTAAAGAGAACTCACTATGCCATTCTGTACACTAAATCCCAGCTGATACTGCAGGTCTGGTCTCTTTATCAGCACAGTGGTGACGGGTGGGCAGGTTACTACACTCAGTTTTACCTGCACCTGACTCTTCAGACCCTGGAATGAACACACACACACACACACACACAAATTACAGGTTACCAACAGGAGTGTATACTCACCTCATGTAATATTATAGACTCCGGATACAAAGCAAGCCAGCTAAGAGCTGATAGAAGGAGGTGTAATGCACTATGAATTCAAATGAATAAAAACCTTGATGATGTTTTGGCAGGTAGCCAGGGGTAGGCCCACCAGACTTGTGTCATTGACAGCCATGATCTGATCTCCCACATTGAGTTTCCCGGAACGGGCAGCTGGCCCACTGTTCAGCATGCAAGCCAGGATGACTGTGGGCAGGATAGAGCCCCAGCCAGACTCGACTATCACTACACCTAGAATCTCCCCTTTCTGCTTCTCCAGGTACAGCTACAGAGAGAAGGCAGAACAGGAGCAGCAGGAAGGAAACACAAAGGGGAAAGAGGGAGATAGTCAGAATGTAATTCATGTGATGTGAAACAAGAAGAGAGTGATATAGAAGGATGTTGAAGTTATATCTATATAGCAAAATAAATCATATACTATTTTAACTTACAGGCTTTTATGAAAATAATAGTTAGAATGCAGTGTAGTGCTGATACTATAAGACTTCCCATACCTCTTTACAGTTTTCTGAGTTTGAGAAGTGGATGAGGTCATCATTGTACATTTCTTGTGTATTAAGTATGTCACTGTAGTCTTTCTGACTGAGGTCTTTAGGGTTGATACCATTCGCTCGCAGGAATTCTTGGTAGGCCATGCTAAACGCCTGACCAATGGACTGTGCAATGAGCTGAGCCTGTGGAGGAGGTGCGGGGGGGAGGGTGAGTACTCAGCAGAGGGGAAAAGAGGCTACTTAAAAGTGACACAAATGCAGAGGGAGAGGGAGTGCTCAGCTTAAGACAAAACTCTAGAAGAAAGATAAGTCATAAGCAATTACATAAGTATACACTTTTCAGGTCATTGTCCCAGCTGAACTGAGCTAACCTGAGATCAGACATGGTGAAATTATATGGATGAGTTATAAGTACACAAAGATTTGTGGCAAGATTTTCCATTTTAACATATAATAGTTGTCTTTTGGATTCGAGTATGGAGACGTCAGGGTCATAAATAATTTACAATATAAATAATTTACAACAACATAATATCACTGTGAAACTTACATTCATATCTAATGTATAACTACCAGGCCACAGTGTTGACTTACATCCTCAGACTCAAAGACGTAACAGATCATTCGGTACTGTTTCCTGCCCTCTGCATTGATGCTGGTGTCAGTACAGTCCAGAGAGGCAGACTGAGACATGCGTCTGCGGGCCATCAGCAGCACCACGCTCCCGATGTCTGCAATGTAGGAGATGGTCCGGAGAGCGCTGTCCATCATTGTCTCCTGCACCCAAAGAAATACAAAAGCAGTACAGGATTAGCCACCATTTTCATTTTTTAAGAATATCTGCTAAATGATCCAGTTCATTCAAGAAAAATCATTATTTTGAATAGAGATGTAATGACAAACAAGGGGTAATTTTCTTATTCACAGACAAATATAATACTACTCAATAAATTATGTATTATCTTTAGACCAAAATACTTTTAAATGTAAAAATAAATGTTATCTATATTCCATATTCAGAGGCACCAATATGAAACCCTTATAAGCCACTGATCGTTTTTCACATCCTCTGTTACACTGTGTTATTGAGTGACTGGTTGACAAGCCTTGAAGTGTCATCTGAACAAATTGGGAACATACAGCATCTCTAAAACCCATGTATTCTAACAGTGAACATCGTCAACCTGTGTGTCAGCATTGAGCACTTTGATGGCTTTTGTTGAAATGAAGAGGTCGACCTCCGTCAGGCTCTGGCTCTCTCCGTCCAGACACTGAAAAAGACAGCAGAAGAGTTATAGCTACCTCTAGTGGACTGAGCAGACATTTTGACAAGCTATCCATCACTTTTGACAACATACCCAGAAAACAACCTCGGGCACTAAAGTCACAATGGTGACAGCTGTCACTGAAACTCAACATTTAAAAGATCAACGTGACATGTACACTTTGTCCACTGTTTAATGAGTAATGAAGTATGGCTGTTTCAGTGTGAGGCACCAGGAAATCTGGAAGTAAATTTCAAGTACCTTAACTCTGTCCACAGCCTCCTGGGCTTGCATCATGCGTACACCCTTTGATGGATTTCTGTCTGAAAGGAGCTGGGTAGAGCCGAGGTAGTTTGCAGCGAAAATGATCCCATCGATGAGATCCTCTGGTTCACATGGACCTGGAACTGAGTATAAGACACAAAGATATGACTAAATTGTTTTGACATATAAAACTGTTATTTTAAGACGGTCTTCAACTTGCAATATTTTGCAACAATTATTTCTTGTTTCACAAAAACGCAGGTCTTTAGACAAACACTAACAATTACTATTTGAATGGGATTCATATTACAAATAGAGGTGGGCTAATGTCATTTTTATCCATGTTTCTTAGTGACTTTAGTCTTATCTGAATATGGCATGTTAGTTATTTTTGGGGAATGCACCCTCCCACGTCAGGAAAGATTCCAAGCCTTTCACCTTCTTCAAAACGAGCTATAGAAATAAACCCATATCATATTATTCTGTGCGAACAGACATGTCAAAATCCTGTCTTTTCTCTGGAAAGGAGTTTTCTTAAGTTTAGAACACTTTACTTTATAATACTACATAATATACTTTATAATTTATTTTATTTATTTGTGTTTAGTTACTATGTGGCTCAAATCAAGCCAACATGTATCGTCGTCATTCAGGTAAACGACTCCCAATATTAAAATGTAAAATGACATAAAAAAGGGTTGGCAGTGCTTTAATCACTGTGATTTATATCTGTGAATCCTCATAAACATTATGGATATCCTGTGGTAAAATTACACCACCCCACCTCCCCATGGAATACTAAACCCGTCTAAATAGTCCTAAACACTGCAAAATCTTTTACAGGAAGACTGACTGAAGCTTACCATCCACAAAGCTTGGAAAAGATGGATTTCTCTTTCCTTGCTGAAAAGCAAACAACATTGTTTAAGTTACAGATTCAGACTGACTTCAAATGGTGAAAGGGGACCTGTTGATGATTTGGAGTGTACCTCACCTGAGAGAGGCTGGGAATGCTCCTTGCTGGGCTCAGTCCAGAGTTCACTCTGCAGTACTGTGGGCTACTCTGAGCACTCTAGAAATGTTCAAAAGATTATGACTTGAAAGTCCTGAACATGAGTTTCAGCAATAATAAGGTACTCTAGATACAAGTCAAGATGTTAGACGTGTTGTTAAGCTTTCCAGTGTTACAGTCACATATCATTTCATTTCTAATACTTGGTTGAATCTTAATAATAGCATCAGTCCTGTCAGCTAAGAATTACAGAAGTCTCTTGAGAACATTTCCTCTCCATTTTAGCCCACTCCTCCACAAACTGGGTGCACATTTCAGCTGTAGTTGATGTGTGCCCACATATCACCTGCTGTTGTACACTCAGAAATGCGATGGAGGTTTGGTGATTTCTGTTATGAAGGCAAGAGGAAATCTAACAGAGTATTAGAAAAAAAATGAAACATGACTAATTTTTCAGTCAAACTTTTCTTATTAAACAAGAAGGTATAGAAGGTGTACCATGATATTTTAACATAAATGGTATTGTTATAGGGGGACGCTGAATGCTGTCATTGAATTTAAGTCAAAGCTCACCAGAGATTTTTATAAGAGCAGAGTAGCTCTGATTTCACATGCTCTCACCACTCCTTCTTTATGATCCCATATTGTTTTAGGTTTATACAGCTGTTTTAGTGTGTTCTTGGTCTGAGTGCCAGTAACAGCTCATAGTAACAATCTTGCTACATTTTCATACTGTGTAAATTAATGAAGACCATGCTGTTATTCAACATGCTGTTATTCAATCAGCCATCAGAGACAATTTCAACCCTCAAAACGTAACCACCAACCACCAACACAATACTGCTATCAAAAACACTGTATTAATGCAGTGTTCATAATATTGTAAACTGTCATAAGTAATCTTATGGTATTCAATGTTTATATCTTTGTTCATATAAGCTGTCACACAGACTTAGTTAGCATTTTGTAGGTACACCTACCTTGTACCTGTGTGTGTGGAGATGGTGTGTGAGTGTACAGTAGTATTACTGGAGTTTTTAAACTGTCGCTGATGGGTTAAGAATAGTCTGCTAACTAAAAATAAAAATGCAACAGTGGTCGATGAATTGTGTACTAACAGATGGGCTACAATCAGTAACCGAAAGCCTACAAAGTGCAACAAACTGGATGTGGTCACTGACAGCCAATGGCAAGTGGGTGTAGATACAAAATAGCTGGACATAATAACCTTGTAATTCACTCTATATGAACCAGGCATGCACTGATGCAGTCATATACAGCGTAATGTGAAACATCGCTGTTCTCCGCATAGCTGACTGGTGTTCAATTTCCCTGTCTGGGCAAGCATCCCACACTGCACCCTAACAGTCCTTGGGCAAGTCTCTTAAAGCTTTTTCTCTAGATCTGCAACATGATTTGATTGCTCTAGATAAATGCAAATTAAATAATGCAGTCTTCTATTACCTGAGCGTTTACCTGGCCCTGACCGGACCTCCATTCCTCTTCTTTAGAAGCTGTGGCCCTGTCCTTTTGCAATTGTGGCTCTGGGGGTTGCATTGCTGTGTTAGGTGCCCTGGGTCTGCTTTCTCTCTTCTGTGATGAAGCTTTGGAACTTTCTGAAATTCCTCTCTTGTCACATGACTGTTCAGCTACAGCCCCTTCAATCCCAGGGCTCTGTGGTGCTACTTTCAGTTTCACCCTCACTCCATTAACAATCTGCTCCATGTCCCCTTCATCATCCACTGCTGGCTGCCTATCCCTTCTGGTCTTTACTCTGTGATTACTGTGAAGGCGCCCCTCTCCTCGGCCTATAATATCCTCAGTACAGTCACTGTTCTCATGTAAATGTCTGTCGTCTCTTTCCTCCCCACCATGTTCTCTACATGAATGTCTCTTCTTTCGATCTCCTCTGTTGTCAAAATCTTCGTATCTTGACGATCCATTAGCTCCATTTCTTTCTGGGCAATTCCTGCCCCTGCTGTCATCCTTCCAAATGTGTTGCCCTTTGGATTTAGACCCCTGTCTTGAGTTTCTATCTCCTTGGCCCACTTCGCAGTCACTTGGACAGTCAACTCTTTCTTCCGCATTTGCCTTTTTGATGGCTTTCTTATGACCACTAAATGAACCCTGTGTGTCACCTCTACAGTTCTTTGGCAGTCTTTTGTCTCCTCTGTAATCATTAGTTAAATCTTCTACTTCTCTACTCCTTTCTTGAGTGTAACTTGGCTGTTGATGAAGGTTTCTATTGTCCTTGGAAAGATCACAAGGTTCTTTGGGGAGAATTTCATCCTGATCTTCCTCTGCCTTCTCTCCATAAATAAAATATTTATCATCATCTTCCTCCACCTCCTCCTCATCTTCCTCCTCCTCCTCATCTTCTTCTTCTTCGTCATCTTCTACCTCTTCTGCCTCTTCTTCTTCTTCTTCATCTTCCTCGTCCTCAGCCATGGGAGCTTGGATGAAAGTAGGCTCAGAGATGGACTCGGGACGTTTGTAGACCAGCTGTTCTTTGCCTTGCTGCAACACTTCATAAAAACCCTCAGAGTGTGCCCAGGCTTCTGCTGGCAATCGTGCACCATCTGGATCCCTGGAGGTGCTTGGTCGATCACCGCTATCAGCACCTTCATGACAGTCCATTCCCTCCATATAGCTCTCATCCTCAGGGCAACAGTGAACATAGTAGGTCATGCCATCCGCATCAGTATGCAGCTCCTCATCTTCCTCATAGTCCTGCTCCTCTTCCTCCTCAGATCCTACGTTATCGTATTCAGACAGCGAGTCTTCCATGCTGTCAGGCTGAATAGGGCTATCGGCACGAATGGAGTCCTCACCAGAGACAGAACCATCACTGGGGCAGAAGCTGTCTGGGATGGGAGTGCTTGACTGGCTCTGCACGATGCTGCTGTAAGGTTCCTCAGAGTCTTTTCTGTCTCTGAAGTGTTTCCCACTCTGCTCTGGGGGAGGAACAGGCTCAGTCACGCTGGCCTTGAAACTCTGGCCTTGCTGGAGAGCCATTACTGGCTTCTATAAGCCCACGATAGTGAGATTCCTTCAGTGCTGTAAACCAATACATACCACAGTGATGGAATCACAAACAAAACACTGTGTCATGACAGCAAGATCTAAAATATCAGAGCACAACCACAGGATATTTAGGTTTACTGTGCATCAAGGCCTGGGTGAAACAATAATTATTAGGATTAGGACTAAAAACAGTCAAAAATTACAAATTCCATTAATATTATAAAGTTAATACTACTATATAATACTTTAAATTAATATTATAAAGTGTGTGTGTATCCGATTTTTTCACTAATTGTCAAAGTAATTGCTAGATTATCAATACAACCAATAGTGACAGTCCTAATAATAATCAAAATCAGATGTTTTTCAGTATCGATTTTACTTGTTCAAGGTATTTTCTGAGGCACATTTTGCTGCTGATTATTACCAGCAAAGACGTGGAACAAGTGCTGTTTTAAAACTCTGTGTAGGCCTGTGCCTTTTACTCACCAGATAGGGAGGGAGAAGTTTAGCCAATCACTCATAACAGCACCAACCAGAGTGACATTTACAATAGTTAGCTAGCTGGCAATTTTCAATGTGTACTTACAGAGTTTGAGAAAAAACATCTCAGAAGGTAAAAAAACAGGATGCATCCTCTGCAATCAGGAATTAGTTTAGTTTCCTTAAATGAATGCCCCAGCAAACATAACTTTTTTATTTTCGTCAGGGTACCAACTTTTTTTTTCACCCTCAAAATTGAGCAAGAATTTAGGAAATGGACATACAAATTATGAATAATATCAATACCGAATGATGTGAACGAAAAGAAGCACAGTATGTTTTTGTTTTTGGCCATATTGGCTATGCCTACATGCACCTACCGACTTTTCTGGGCATCACTATCAGGTTACTGAAATTGATGAATATATCCCTAGAGACATTAACCCTTATCCAGACTAAACACTGAACCACAAAAAGTCAGGAGGAAAAGTCAGCACAATTCAGCACTGTGTCTCAGCAGGAAAGGTGTACATGCTGATATTTCTGTAGACTACAGTGATTTCTCACTTGTGATGAGAGGCATTGTATTCCCACAGGGGTCAATAAGGATTCACTGCAGGATGCTTCCCTGTACTTCACTTTGTAGCTCTTCTTTTGTAGCTATTCCCTTGAAGAACAAAGGAATGAGTTTTACTTCTGTGTGGACTGTATGTCATAACATCTTATAGTCTGAAGACAGCAGTCTTAATGAGTCATCTCAGATTCCAAAATCACTCTATAAATCATATAACACAATCCAAATCCAAAGAATGTAACTGAATTCCTTGCTACTTTTGAACATTTGCTGAAAAACAGATCCAGTTTGGATGTCTCTAGAGGAAAAATATCACTGCTAATGAAAAGCAGAGAAGAGAAACACTAACTGATTTGACTAATGTATGATGGACTGCAGCACCCAGACAGAAAATACATTGATAAGCTAACAGCTGCAGTTGTAGAACTACAGCCAGTCCTGTTGGTCTGTGGTAGTGATTTCTATTTCATCCAAATTTATAAAAATACTGTACACTTTTCTGGATTTTCACTTTGGAGTTTCCTCTGGATTTTTTTTTTTACAGAAATGACAGCAGTCTAAAAGAACCTCACAAATCCCTAAAATAAATGTAGATTTTATCATGTTCTCTACATTTCAGAGGTAAAAGTACTGAACTGCTGCTCGGCAAGGAGTTGCTGCCTCATCTAAATGCAAATGCCTTTTTTTTTGCAGGACACTAGCCTATATAGCCGATGAGTGGGCTTCTTGAAGTAACACCAGAGGATAAGTGCAATTAATGCCATAAAAGGTTTCATAATGATTGGTAGGCCTGTTTCATCCAGGACCACACATTAAATCACATGCTCACTTCTGTGTCCAACTAACAACACTGTGGTGATTCTAGGCTCTTAAATAGCTCCTTTGAGAATGGATCTATAGAAAAACCCCTCGAGTCGGAGCTTCTATTTAAATACCCCTCTATCCATTCACACACACACACACACACACACACACACACACATAAACTAGATACAGATCTAATTCGTAATGAAACTCCTCATATGGTAAAAAAAAAAAATCTGCTGGTATTCATTCATTTCCATTATTATAAATATCTGATGTAAGCAAAAGGCTAAAGCGTCCGGAGCACAGACCCTTGGACCGAGACTGCTGCCCCAGACAGGGAGAGGTTTGGGATCTCCTCGTCAGGGTGATGTTAGCTATCATTTTTCAAGCCCTCCACTTCAGACACACATTAGAAAATGCTCACTCTGCTGCAGTCGACGCTGCTGTGTTGTGCTCGGTGTGTCTCGAGTATCAGCCCATTCACAGACCCCTGACTGCCCTCCCTCTGAAAAGACGACCTCCTCCTCACAGAGATAAATACAGCTGTGCAAAACAAGCTTACCAGAGGCCCTTCAGTCTTCTGGATGCTTAGGCATCTGCAAGCACTGTGGATGTGGGAGAGAGACGCAGGAACGTGGACACACACACACACGCACACACGCTCACACCCCCCTCAGCATCCCGGGACAGAGCTACTGCTAGAGCCTTAAAGAGACAGAGGACAGGCTTCATTATAAGCATTATTATACATCATTCCCTTATTGGCCACTGCACTCAGCTGCACCATTGCTGTCTTTCTTCCCATTATGTGAATGAATGGACATTACTCTGTACTGAAGCTAGTGTGTATACTGTATGCAGATCCTCCCTTCACAAGGCGGATGTTGAGGGTCTTGTCTCTCGGATCCCCCACTGCAGAGATCAACACACCCCTGAAAGCCTATAAAGGGGCCGTGGTTCAAAATAAGAGTTAGAGGAGCTTTTTCCAGTGGTGTGCACACACGTTTTGTAAGCAAACAGCAATAATGTATCAAGCACTTCGGACAAATTTGTATTGTAGGGTTTCAAAATGACTTTTTTAAAATGTTCCTAAGAGAAAGAAAGAGAGAGAAATGTAATAATTTGTCGGTCTCACTACCTGTGATGACATCACACACACCGTCACACATAAACAGAAAATGTGTGTTTGCACGTCATACGTCATAACCAGGTCTGTTTGGTCCCACAGCATCACTGGAGTCACACCTATAAATCATTAAATAACAGTGATACTGACACTGAAACTCATTCTCAAAAGAGAATGGAAACCCTTTCTGGGAGTTTGTGGGAATGAATTTCAGAACCTTAACAAGAGGCTGTGGAGTTAAATCCAGGGCAACTGACGCGTGTAGTCTTCTAAATTATAAATATCGTCACAAATGTCATCAAACAATGGGACACATGTCCCGTTTTTTGAAAGGTCGTCGTCATCATCATCATCATCATTATTATTATTATTACTGTTGTTCATCTTTCCACGTATTCTGAGTTAAATATCTTTAACAAGTCTCGAATGTGACTGAAACAGTGATTCTATCACTTTGATTTTTAACTGCAGACAACCTTCAACATTTTATAATCATGGAATGTAGAATAAGTTTGGTCACAGGCTATTTACAAATGTTAAACTATTGGTTTTATTATTGTTATTATTGTTGTTGTTCAAAACAACAACGACAACGACGATGACGACAACAACAACAACAATAATAATAATGATGATAATCATAATAATAATAATAATAATAATAGTAATAATAAAAGAGAGACAGGCTCTTATTTTGAAGCCGGAGCAGTGTTGCTGGCTCTGAGTGCTGCTCTCTGTTTCTGAGGCTCTTGCATGATGGCGGACGCTGATTCTTGGGGTGAGATTTTCACACACGCGTCAAATCTTCTGTCCGCTTTTTGCGGGGACCTGGTGTCACGACACGCGTGTCTCTCTGCTTCATTTACACTCTGATTGGTGTAAGTGACAGGTGTGTTGTTGTGTGCTGCAGATGCGGACAGTTTCGAGCCGGAGGAGCCGACCAAGAAGGCGGTGGTGCACGACAAGTGGGAGGGAGAGGACGAGGATGAGGACGTGAAAGTTAGTCTCTTCTCTCGGCCTGCAGGCCTCTTCCCTCCCCAGATAAAGCCCCGGGCCGTCTGTTTCGGAGCTGTTCGGCTCAGAGGGACGGCCAGGGTCCAGTAAAGCGGTCCGGACCGCTCTGTGTGTTTAGCAGCTTTAGCCAGACAGCTAACGGTCCTCCAGATCAGCTTCAGATCCTCTGCTGACCGTTAGAGGAACCAGAGAGGACTCTCTGAGTACAGTAAAGTAAAGTAAAGTACAGTGCCCCTTATAGTCACACGAGAACACACCACAGCACAGCACACAGTGTGAACAGTGTGAAATTCTTTCTCTGCATTTAACCCATTCACCAAGTGAAGCTGTGGACTTCCACCAACAGGGGAGGGGGCGCCCGGGGAGCAGTGTGTGGGGACTGTACCTTGCTCAAGGGTACCTCAGTGGTGCTACTGGCAGTCCTGGGATTCGAACCCACAGCCTTCTGATCGCAGGGGCAACTCCCTAACCACTAGACCTTCAGCTGCTCCCACAGTAGCTAAACTACAGACAGCTGAATTATTCAACTACTCAACAGCCTGGCCTGAAGCACACCTGACTCCCTGATGTACCAGCTCGGTGCTTCTCGAGCAAAAGTGCAGGAGTTATTGAAAGCCCATACTGTAATATGAGAAGTATATAAAGTGTAAAGTAAGGCTTTAACTGCAGAGAAAGAATTTCACATTGTTCACATTGTGCGCTCTGACCTCATCCAGTTCCTCTGCCAATTAACAAGCTTCCCTGAGCTGAAACTGACATGTTATAGCGTGATATGCTAAACTTTTTAGGGTGTGGTCAGTCGAGGACCACTGTACTGGCTAACAGTAGTAACTTTTATACTTATGAAAACGATCCACTGCTGTTAGTGTTCCCACAGAACATTTTTCATATATTTGTCTCCCTATCCAGGATAACTGGGATGATGAAGAGGAAGAAGAAGAAAAAGTGACAGAAACGAAAGCAGGTGAATAAAAGTTCAGATTAAAATGCTATAGTCATTTTTTCATTCATGTATTTGATTTGACTAAGACACTGTTTATCATTTGATCCCAGTGTCAAAGCCTACAGAAAAGAAAAAACTTAGTGAAATAATCAAAGAGAAGGAGAGCTTACAGAAGAAAAAACAAGAGGAGCTTCTAAAGCAGGTGAGTGGCTAATGGCATTTACTTTGTTTCATTGTTATTAATGGGGTACTTCTATGGGTGGGAGCAACTTTTTGTCAAAATTTCACAGTGATCATAAGCAACCATAGTTTTTTCGCTGGTGATACAATAAATATATTAATTAGAGAAAGAGAAAGCACCTTTAAGTGTTTCTATCCAGTGAGTAACAGCGTAATTTGTCAAGAATAGAAAATTAGTAGTTGTGAAATCAGTTAACAGGTAAACGTTGTATATCTAAGCTATAGATTTTTCTTCATTTGGTTAAAAGTTAATTTTGTAGGATTGATTTTCTTTTTTCTGTGATATATGTGCTCGTGAGTACCAGAGAACCAGGAGGCGGGTACTTGTCAAAGGTATTAGGTTGCAATTGATTTGGAAACAGTTTTTCTTATCACAGCTTTAGAATGGAAATAATTCAGCCTAAACAATGTTTTGTAAAGCATGTGTTTTTAGGAACAGGTCTAAGTAGTGATGTTGGTTGGGATGTAAAAGTTTAAAGTGTATCATCTGTGTTCTTGTTCTGTGAAACAAAGTTGCTACTCTTGTAAATGGGGAATTGTGCATGTACCACGAGAAATGTCCCGCTTTTAGTTGATTAAGGACTATTTCTGACAGTTGGAGGAATCGGACAACTCAGAACTCACACCGGAGGAGGAGTTAGCAGAAAAACTCAGAGTGAAGAAGCTTCAGGAGGATTCAGACCTGGAACTAGCGAAAGAAGCCTTCGGTGAGTATCTTATTCACATCCCAGCGTAGTAACTGCTTGTTTTATCATTTATTATTTGGAAGATGTAAAATGCTAGCTAATCTAATGTATAACCTAAGATGAGCATACTTTGTAGAGTTCTGAAGTAGAGATGTGTTGTTTGTGTTTTCCCAATTAGGTGTTGTATCAAATAACGTAACAGGAATTGATGCCATGAGCCCTTCTTCCAAAGATGATTTCACAGAATTTGAGCGGTTGCTGAAAGATAAAATAACTTCATACGAGAAATCAATACACTATTCCAGCTTTTTAGAGTCACTGTTCAGAGATCTGTGTCTTTCATGTGAGTACTGATTCCGGACATTTTATCATCACTGTTTTATGATGTTACTTCTGATTACATTTTTGCTTCTTGCTAATGTAAGTCTAAATGTTGCTACACATCCCTTATAATTTGTAATTTGTGTTACAGTGGAGGTTGAAGACTTGAAGAAAATTAACAACTCGCTCACGGTGTTACTCAGTGAGAAGCAGCGTCAAGAAAAGGTATGCTTGAACATTTTCATTCATAAGACTGTAGACAGTGCAGAAGTAAGTCTGTTAGTTGTAGATAATAGGAGGCTGACAGAGTGTTGTTTGGGCTCTGTAATCCACTACAGTAGAATAAACCAGTGAGATTAAACCACAGAATGGCGGCTTTAATGGGAGAATGTTTACATTAACTTTGAGTAATTAGAGCACAGGCCCCTTTTTTTTTTTTTTTTTTTTTTTTACACATGGCCCCTAATTTCAGGCAATCATAAATAATTGCCTGCTCAGTTGTTTTCTCTTGTCTTTGTATGTGGGGACAAAAAAGCAAGTATGCAATTATTTGAAACAAGAACCAACTATGGTCCATTTTATAAGTCCATTTCTGCCATATTAGAGAAAACAAATACATTTTTCATCTTACTTGTCTCTGGCAGCAGTACTTATGTTAAAAGTTTGACTTATCATCTCAAAATGAGAATTTGGTGTGTTGTAATAATTACTTGTTTTTTTTTCAAGCATTTGACATTAAAATTCTGGCAAATTAATTAACAATAATCAAGTTATTTAATTTTCTTCATTAATATGTATCGTGTAAACTAACATTTTTATCTCAAAAAGTGGAAGGTTCTTGAGTGCAAAAGATGTACAGCAAAGTATTAAACATGATGTAGAGTGGTACTATGTATAAAATGGCTATGTGGTTTTCTTGATGAGTCCCTCAATATAGATGGGAATTAATAATGACATTTTGCACTTAAAACATATCAAAGTATTTCATTTTATTTTAGATTTAGAAAAATGTTCAGTTTAAAGATGGACAAAATGACAAGATCTTAAATGTTGGTTGCCTTTCTGAGCATATCATGGGAACGCTGACCAATGGGGTGAGCATTGCCACAAAGATGACGATACAATACTATAACAATTTGATATTATTGTGAATCTGGAGCGGATGGCATGTTACATAGGAGTCTCTGCAGCCATCTTGGCTCCTCTTTATTTTTAATTTCCGCTGTAACAGGATGAAGAACCAGGTCTTGCACCATCTTGTGGACTTCAGAAGTAATGTTATAATAGATGTATGTGCCTAAAAGGAATATCAAATACATTTGAAAAATTATAAAGTAAGATTAAATATCAGTACTTGGTGCTACTGTATCAAGATGGTGCCAAAAAAAACATTTTTTTTCTTTCACCGCTGACGGGTCGCATCTTTTATTACAAAGACCATAATTAGTCCTGTTTAATGATTGATTTTTTGCAGCGCTGGTATGTGATATGGTGTACAAAAAATACTGTCCCCAGAGTTTTTAATATAAGTTTGTGGCACTGCTGGCACATTGCGCTTGTTTCTGCGTATGGGAAAGTGCATCATGCATCATGAAAATGTCTTCAAGGATTGTGATAGTTTTTTGAAATCTTGTATTTAATCATTACCTGTAAGCTGTCAGTATGAATTAAATAAAACTACCAGACGTATTTGTATATGGTAATTGTGTATAATGCGATATGACACATGCCCAATACTGTTATAATTCAAAACGGTCACTGAAAGCATGTTTAAAACAGATGTTAAAACAGTATAGTGCTGTAGAAAAGCAAAAAAAAAGAAAATCACAAACAATAAATGTATATAATAATAATGTAATAGAACGTACTAATAGTAGCAAGATAATGTTAGCAGTAATAAAAACACAAACAACTAAAACACCAGAATGGGGAAAAAAAGGCACCGTGCAGGTTATTTTGAGACTATTCCACAGTTATAGGAGAAGCCATGGAAAAGGCACAGTCTCCCCTACCCTTTAGCCTGAACAGCGGAATAGACAGGAGCAGTTTATCAGACATTCTTAAAGTCGGTGTTATATTGTGGTGTTGACCCCTTTTAATGCTTCAAAAACAAAGAGAAGAATCTAAAATCTACTCTGAACTTTACCGGTAGCCAGTGGAGCAAAACTAGAATGAGAGAGAACTTGACTTGAGTGCGTAAATTTACAGAAAAGGTCCTGGCTGCGTTTCAGTGCCAGAGGTGCCTAATAAAACAACCTGAAGCTTTTCAGAAAGGTTTATGTGATATGCACAGTGAGTGTCCATATGTGGATGTTTTATTTATGATTATTTTATTATACATATTGTTCATATATAACCACCTGCACAGTGCTGCTGTTTAAAAATGACATTTGTTTTTTTTTTTTGTTTTATTGTTTGTTATAATATTGTAAACCATGATAAAAGGGTTTCATCATAATGACATCATTGTTATACTGACACATGCCTAACTCCAACTAATTATTGCTCACTTGCTGTAAATGGGTTTGGGTTATCAGTGGTGTAGAACTGAAATATCACAAAGTTTTGCCAGAAATCTGAATGTTCTGTTGTCAGAAAAAAAAATCTTTTGGTAGTTGCCATATCAGTGTTTTTTGTCGTTTTAGCAGCAGAATAAAGGAAAGAAGAAAAAGAAAGGAGTTTTACCGGGAGGCGGTTTAAAAGCCAAAATGAAGGATGACCTTGCTGACTATGGCGAGTTTGATGGAGGTTATGTACAAGACTATGAGGACTTCATGTGACCCCGGCTTAACAACACATCACATTCCTTGATTGCTGAAACACCTTTACAGCATGACCTCTCCCTACAGCCAGACCCACTTCCAGAGCCATGCTAGAAAAACTGAACGTCATCCCATGTAATGCACGCTAGCCTAAGCTTAAGTGGTTTACTCTGAGGAAGATTTACCAGCTGTATTTTTTTCTCTGGTTCATACTGACTGTAGGTCAGTCCAAAATTTACTGGGGAAAACAGTGATAGTGAGGTAATATCCTCTTTTAAATGTCTCGGTCAGAAAGTAAAAATGAAAACTGACAGATGTGAACCAGCAGCTTCACTTGAGATTCTATTGACAGTATTTCTGTTTGAAACTGCTACTACTTGGAAATAAATATGACGTTCTATGCAAATTTGCAAAAATGTCTGTCATGTATTTTGAGTACATTTGGGCCAGAATTCATGAGGAGGTGGTCCTTGCGTTGTGAAGAGGCTAAGTATAAGACTGCTCACTGCTCTTGCTTAATAAGGCAAACTGTAATGCGATCGTCATTAAAAGCAATCAGGTACATGATCAGTTTCAGTTTTTTGTTTTTTAAGTGATAGTATATTGATTTATTTAGATGCATTGAACCTAAAGTGTTGTGTAGTGTACGGAATCTGATAAAAGTGTATTTCTGCCTGCAGAGACAGAGCAGTTAAGGAATGGATTTTATGTGAAACACCTAATCAGAGTTTAGGAGCTAAAATCAGCCGCATGTTTTAAACATTCCATGCTGTAAGGTGCATTTCAGTTTAGCAAAATGGTTTTCATTATGCTCACTGTCCCTCATTTGATCATACCCATGCAAGTGGAGATGATATGTTACAGAAGAATATAATTGTGTTAGTATGGTTACTTTGCAAGAGTCTCTTGATATATTCAGATTTAATTTTTTTTTTTTTTTTTTTTTTGAAGTGAACTGATTTGCTTTATGGACATTTAACATCAGCAAAGCAAATTATAGGATTCCGCAGTGTTTTATAAAGATGTAATTTAATAAAAGTCCTCAAAAAGAACACTTTTGTCCTCTTTTGAATGCATTTTGCACTCAAAAGTACACTGACATTGTTGGATGTTTTATTCAGTGAGTGTCATTAGGCTCGGCTTCAATATTGTGGCCTTCTGCAACGTGATCTCTCTGTGTTAAACTATTCAGCAATTAAGTCCCTTTGGAAACACATTACTGTCTGAAGTGGCAATTGGAGAACATTTTACGATTTAGTTTCATCACACAAAATACACAATGTGCCCAGGATAAGCTCTTAACAATGGTCAAGGTGTCGACCTTCTAGACATTAGGGTCAGAGTGAGTTTTATTACAGTCCCGACTTACGAAAAAGGTACACAAGCACACGCTTTTCAGATAACCTGCCAATGTCCTAATCTTGTCCTTGTTAGAGGAGGGTGATAATCTCGATCATTCACTGAATTGCCGCTCTCTGTTGGTCATGTGACTTCCATGACAAAGGGTCTAGTCTTTTCACGTCCACCCAACTTATCTAAAAGTGCACAAAAGGAAGAAATGGTTTTCAAGAGGGAGAAAAAAAAGAAAACAACAGAGAGATTGTAAAGATAAGACTTGGGGGATAATTAACAGCAAGAGCTTACTGTAATACTCCATCATCTATTGGCTGTTTGGGGGGGAGGAGGTTTTGCAAGTGAGTTTTTCAGATGTGGGGAGCTCTGTATAAAAGGAGGTGATGGGTCAAGCCACCTCATGTCATCCAGCCTTATGCCGTCGGTCTTAAGATGAATTTGTGTGTGTCGTGGATTTTGCTGGTGACTGGGGCAGTGATGAGTGTCGACACGGCCAGTTTGGAGAGCAGCAGGCCTGGTTCTCAGAGTCTCCAGGCCTTACACTGTCCACCTTGCGAGCGCATCCACTGCTCACCCCGCCGAGCCCTGAAGCTCCAGTGTAAAGGTGGTGTCACCACAGGTGTGTGCGGCTGCTGCCCCACGTGTGCTAAACTAGCTGGGGAGAGCTGTGGAGGAGCATGGGATTACCTGGGCAAGTGTGATGAAGGGCTGATATGTGTGTACCAGGAGCCCAGCGATGGCAAACCAGAAACAGAACGCAAAGGCATCTGCAGATCAGGTAACAAAACAGCGTTCATCTCAGTCCTGGATCTGTGATGCAGAACCAGGTTAGATACCTGTGGATAATTTCTGTAATCACAGACAAAGCTGTGTAACTATTATGCGAGTTATTATGGTACTCCTGCCTTGTACCTACATGCACTAGCTATTTCATGAGACACACCTACTGTATGGGTGTTCTTAGCAGGTCTACAATTACTGAATTATTGCTTTCTGAGAGTAGTCCGCCATACAAATAGTATCTGGTCAACAGAGGTCCCTCTGTATTGATGGTTGAGGTAGAGGATGGGTTACAAATTATACAGTTACAGATGGGCAGAAGTCAGTAACTACAAACGTACTAAAGTGCTTTCGATAAAAAAGAGTGAAGCTACGAGGTGTGTCTAATAAACTGGAAAACTGGAAAAGTGTATACTTGCGTTAGAGAAAGTGCCATCATCAGGATCCATTAATGAACTGTGAAAAGGATTCATTCAACTTAAAGCCCTTAACCACAAAACATAAATACCTTTCCTATTGATATATTGATAAAATCTATAACTCATCCTTTTGTATGAGTTCAGCATAATGCCCAGGGGGGATTTAGCAAAATCCACTAATCTGAACTACATTTGCAGTAAGCAAGAGATAAGCATGCACAGTGAATGGACACTTTTTTTATACTACATCCATATTAAACCAATAACTTTAGGCATAATTATAACTGATTTATATTTTTTTAAAAACTGAATGTTATTCACTGATATGCTTCTCCTTTTATGTGTTACAGTACTTGAAGTCCTTGAAAAAGATACGTGTCGTCCAGACTGCACATGGGAATTCTGTAAGGCGCACCCCAGTGAAATATGCTCAGCCAGGTAACTGTTCGTATGATCACTCAAACATCCCATTAGTCTCCACTAACAGCCTCTAGCTGCTTGTGATTAGAAACGCTCCAAAACTGTTTGGTCCTCTGCACAACACATTTTCTTGGGATGCCTTCTTAGGATGTCTCCTAATGACTCCCACTGACTGTGCGTTTGGATCTGCAGGTCTGTGTCTGTGGAGAAGCGAGAGTGTGGAGGTTTGTGTCAGCACACCACCTGCTCCAGCTGTTTGGTTCTGAGACGTCCGGAATGTCCTCAGGCCTGCGCTCACACCGACCACGTCTGTCTGCATCGCTTTGGGAGGTGTGTGCACAGCCAGCTGAAAGGACAGGAGCCTGCAGTCTGCCACCAAAATCTACAGGTGAGTGAGCTTAAACTGGACCCACAGCACTTTCTCTTTTCTGGCATAAAATCAATTTTAAAAAACTGAATGTTGTTATTTTGCTAATTTTGTCCAGCAGAGGAACAGTGAGGGATACTTCATGTGTCTGGCCCCTGCCTGTCCAAACACAGAAAGCTGATGCATCTGTAGGAGAAGCACTCCAAAGGGATCCAAGCCAAAAATGTAGCACATTAAAGCAGCTATTTTTGATATATATATGAATTATTATAACCTTCTAATACTGCACTTATAGAGATAATTGTCTGTATAGTTGAAAGAAAAATGTTTTGTTTGTAAAATGTTTTGAATTATAATAATTTGTACATAATTGGCTCCTAAATGTGATCTTCATTTGTGTGATATGAATACATTAAAATAATTATACTGATTAAACCACACACAACCTTTTACACATAAATGTTCATTTGGCTGGTCCATTCTTTATTTGGGAAACTGAAGCCAATGGCTTTCTGAAGCTGCCCTCCAGTGTTGTGTTGAGGTTGAGCCTTTTCATAAATGTGCAAAATAGACCTTAATGGGGCAAATGGGTAGTTTCTCATAGCTGTAATACTGCTTAGCACAGCTTTTAAAAACTATTTGATAAAGTCATGAGCATATATACTTAATGAAAGTGTCATTATTAAAGGGACCTTCAACAACAAGAGAAACTGTGCAGTTGCAAGGGCTAATTAAAAGTGGTCACATACAACAGAATTATGACTGCTTTTGGTGCATTAAACCACACAAATGTCATAAGTGAACCTTGTGAAATGTGAAATATAAAAAAATTAATGTAGGATATGCACCCTCTAAGAGCTGATGTTCAGAACATCAACTAAAAATCATAACCTGATTAAAAAAAAAAAATAGAGAGAGAAGACTACTTTCACACTACAGAAGACTAAACCGTTACATTTTGGCACATTCTCCAGTCACCTCAAGTCAGCGTATTTGACTCTGAACTGCTGCGCCTTTCTTTGATCTAGTGACAAAACTCCCCTTGTCCTCCCTGCATGTGCTTCAGTTCTTGGTGGGACTGATAAGGTCAGCCTGTCGGCCTTTACTGACCCCTGAGAGAGAGGCGCCCACCTTGGACGCCCTCTTAGACCAAGTGGTTTGTTACTGAATAACAGTGGGTTTATGGGCCTGCAATAAGACATGCATCCATGAGCCAGAAAAAAATCCAAGACTTACAATAGCCCAGTCTGTTCCCCTTCCTTTTGATGTCTGGTTTATATTACAATTCATGAAGAGAAGAAATGGTTAATTCTGATAAATCCGTACTCCTCAGACACTTTTATGGGTTTATGAGGTGTAAAAGAATTGGGCTACTTCTCATGTTGGCACACATCAGAATTTCTCACAGTGATCCAAGTCAAGTAAGTGCAAAAATAACATGTAATCAACATATATATACTTTTGTACAGTTCAAATCGAACTAAAGGGTAGTAGTTTCAAAACCTTGCTTTGATTCATTAAATATACAATGCCTCTGGTGGATGTTCGCTGATAAAGTTAACAACTTCTCTTTCTTTTATAAAAACATACACAAGCACAACACTAACAATAAGGGTGCACTAAAGGTGTGCATGAATGGAGCTGCATTATCAGAGATCAAAGCTTTCTTCACACTTTTATCAGCCACTATCACCACTATATATTGCCTTGTCAGTCTTATCGATAACAATGGATAAAGACAAAAACTGGTATCATAAAACAGAACAAAAATCTAAGACACTAATATAAGTTTTGCACATCAACCATGAAACAAGCTGAAATGCTGGAAGAATATGTTTATTGATTCAAGTGTACTCTATAGGTCTATTCACAGAACAACAGGTCCATGTTCATTGGCAAAAGACCCTCAAGGCTGAAAGAAAAATGCAACTGAGTGTTTTGATCCGTATAAAATAATTTAAATGTTATTGGCAGAATCTCAATAACCAAACATGTCCCCCACTAATGTTTCTAGATTTTTTTCCTTTTTTAAATTAGCAACTCTCCCTGCATTTAAGCAATGTTGACCAACTCCCATTAGCCAACTACCTCCATTTAACTAACACTATCACCATTTAACAAAACACCGACTGCATTTACTTTTCAATAACCATGGTTAAAAAAAAAATAAAAATAAAATAAAACTGGGGCTTATGACTACTTAAGTAAAGTGTTAAGTGACACAGCTCAGTTAAAGGTCTGCTTCCACTTGCAATATATGCTACAGCGCCATTAGAGTACACAAATGAACACAAATAATGCAAATTCATTACGCTTGCACATTTTGTAAGAAGTTAAACAAAAAAATCATACAACTCTGATAGAGCATCTGATATGAGAGCTACATTCAATTAACAGATTCTAGATTGTCCAATTGATAGACAGTAAAGCAATCATGGCGGTCCACTAACATTATCCTAAGTTTCATTAAAACAACCAGCAACTGGCTTTGGCAATGTCTAAGCCAAAAACCAAGTACACCAATATTACAGAAAAGGCAGATGAGACAGCATTTTGTCCCTCGTAATTTGGTTGTACAATTAATATAATGATTCCACCATTATAAGTAGAAAATACTAGAAAAAGACATTAATCTTTTGACAAGCTACATGCCACAGTGTTACAAAAGCCCACATCATATGCAGGTAGGCTTTCATCCCTATGTTGATAAACGTTGGTCAATGTTATGTCATAAAATAATGCATAAATTGCCCAAGTATTAAAAGCTACTATCAGTAGTTAGCTGATTGGTGTCTGCGGTGTATCTAGTACACACTAGTGGATGGAATAAAATGTTCAGAGATTCCTGAGAATTCTTCTTTCTTTGTGTTAAACCAAGTTCTCCAACAAGTCTTTGTGAACCAAAGGAAAAGGCACTTTAGATAAGAGGCAAATGTGATGGATCACCGGAATATTTTATGCCAAAATGACTGGAAACTAGCAGAGTTGAAGGCACCAATGAATATGAGAAGCAAAAGATAGAGACCCATCATAATGGCAAAATGGTGTCTGACCAGCCATGATGTCCTTTGAGTATGTCTGAAAGAAGTGAGAAAACAGGCAAATCAGTTTCACTGGGTTTGGTGTTTTCATTACGTCAACTACTGAAATAATCTATGCCTACATTTTTCATTTTGAAATACTGGACTACTTTCTCCAACATGCTGGCCATTCAAGGTTACTGAATTTGGAAATTTCTATAACAATTACATACTACACACATGGATAAATAATAACTAACATGGTTTGTAAAACGAATACTTAAGGAAGCAACAGGCTATAAATAAAGGAATCTAAATAAACCTTTTTAATTGTGTCCCTACTTGGGTATGCATACTGACAAAAGAGAAAACAACACCAACATCAACAGTAGCAACATTTGTTCGGTTTATCTTCATGCTGACACTTTATGTACTGATATTTATATAATGCTACCTTTTGAAACCACTCAATGTGCTCATATTTACTAAATGTAACTCTTTGCATACTATTTCTACTTCAAGCATGACTGGGACATATTAACAAGTACTTCTAATATATTCCTAGACTTCTTCATAAACATGTCCTCAGTGTATCATTAACTGATTCCTATAACAATTACAGAGCAATCTGAACTTTACTCAAGATTACAGGTTTAAATTTTAATGGTATGCAAGTGAACTGACGGACTGTGAGAGAGACCCGTGTGAAATTGCCTTCCTGATAATGAGGTTTTTTTTCTCTCCATATTTTCAACATAAGAGGTAATTAACCACATATTTTTAAATGTTTTTTTTCCTCTTCTATCTCTACCAAGGATGCCAATAATTACAGCACAGACTGCAAATTTTCATTTAATTCTGGCATTGCTGTAGTCAATATTTAAAAGAATTTATTAAAAAGCAGAACATCCCATAATAAGATGTTCTGTAGTTTACACCAATCAGCCACAACATTAAAAACAATGACAGGTGAATTAAATAATGTTGATTATGGGTATGACGCTCTGGGTAACGTTCTGCTGGGAAACCTTGGGTCCTGGCTTTCATCTGGATGTTACTTTGATACGTACCACCTACCTAAACATGTACACTCCTTCATGGCAACTTGCCCAGATCTCAATCCAGTCGAGCATCTGTAGGATGTGCTGGACAAACAAACCTGATCCATGCAACTTATAGGGCATAATGGATCTGCTGTTAACGTCTTGGAGACAGATACCACAGCACACCATCAGAGGTCTTGTGGAGTCCATGCCTCCACAGGTCAAAGCCATGTTGGCACCACAAGTGAGACCTAGAGTCCGTTCTTCGTACGTCGCTAAGTCAGTTAGCTGGATTTGATTGTTGTGGATTTGTCCTGATCTTGGATTGTTTCGTTCTTCGATGCGCATCTCGGACTTGCTGTCATA
>JBBPCZ010000136.1:11264782-11289723 GCA_037974445.1 Brycinus macrolepidotus
AAGCACTTGGCAGGTGTATTTGTAATGAAATAATTGTTATTCAATTCACTTCTCAGTGGTTTTAATGTTGAAGCTGATCAATGTCAAACGTAGGCAGTTGGTTCGATAGTCATTTTAGTTAGTAAAACAAGTTATGCTTGCATTTTAGACAGCAACCTTTGATCTGAAATCTGAGTCTGTAAATCTCTTTGCAATGAGTCATTTACATCAAACCATTTTTCTCTACACTTC
This sequence comes from Brycinus macrolepidotus, assembly GCA_037974445.1. Lineage (NCBI taxonomy): Eukaryota > Metazoa > Chordata > Actinopteri > Characiformes > Alestidae > Brycinus > Brycinus macrolepidotus. The sequence continues at coordinate 11,265,014 of JBBPCZ010000136.1, forward strand.
AACAACTGAATTATGCAGCAACTATAAAAACTTTTTCATTAAGCTGAAAATTGACTTGGTCGTGGTTTTGAACTCCAGTCTTTTCCAGGTATTTTCTGCCTCCAACACATCTGATCCATCTCATGAAGAAATTAATATTATTGATGAACTGTGTTGCAAAAAGATACAATTATGATATTTCAAGGAACTATCACAATGTCAGAGTATTTATTTTTCTGAAGTTTGAAACCAAAAATTGGTGATTCGCATTTTAAAAAATGCTATAAAAACTGAGTACAGCTGATTTTTATTCACTGTAGACAACATGCAGTTTGTCAGTTTTCTTTGAGAGTGTACTGACAATACCCATGACATGCTCAGAAAAGCAGACTGTGACACTGTGGTGTAATTTATCATGATGACAATAGGTATCATATTGCCCATTGGCTGGAGCTGAAAACTACTGATCTAGAGTAGTGTTTCCCAACCCTGGTCCTGGAGATCCACTGCCTGCACATTTTAATCACCTCCCTGCTCCCATCACGCATGATCCAGCTCATTAGTAACTCCTGATTGAGTTGGAGCTGGTGATCTAGAGCAGAGAAAGCACTAAAATGTGCAGGGCAGTAGGCCTCCAGGGTCGGGGTTGGAAAACACCTCACCTGAAGCAACATCTCACACAGGCAACCAGTCAGGTACAGGGAATGAGACAAGTTCTCTTCAACTTTCAAACTGTAAAATCAGTGTTTGTGTTTTTGACAGATTATAACATTAAAGTCAACTGTACCAATACAGATTAAGGCAGTATATAATCAGAAATTAAAATCATGTCATTGAGTGGTACCTCAAAACCCATAATACCATAATGCATATTCTTACCAGCTCATCAAAATCTTTTATGTCTCCCCTCAGGTATCGAGACGGGAAGGGTCTCAGTACAGAGTCACGTTTGTAGCTCTGCACAGCAGCCATAAAAAGGCTGCATCTCAAGTCTGCAGCTACAGGGTCCAGATGGAGACAGGAGCGGACCAGCTCTCTCACTGTGGCTGGTGGCAAAGGTGGCTGCATTCCCAGCACTAGAACTCAAGAAGCAGGAGATGACACTAAACATCTGTACAGTACAGTAAGGAGTGAGGTGTATGCCAACCATTTAGAATAAGAATCCTTTATTGATCCTGGAGGAAACTGCTCATGTTATGACAGCAAAGACACACAGACACAAAAACAAAAACAAAATAAAAAATAGTCTAAAGAAGTCCAATAAAAACCTATAGAAAACAAACTGAAAATACACTATGCTATATACACAAATGCTGGGTGTAAATACTACAAATAACTTACAGTAAAGTGAATTCCTAAAAATAAAAACAATTACTTCCTTCTGTGTGCACTAGTTTAAACACAACCATGGTAAAGCCTCTGAAGCAACACCAAGCAGATTTTTGGAAGTTTTATGAAACTGAGGTCAATGAGTGGTAGCTGGGTGTAAATATGGGTTGCTGATTAGTGCCACATCAACTTTTTAAATCTTGTTTTCATTTCTGAGCCAAAAGGAACTAGGAAATAATGTTATATTACCTTCTCATTGCGTGTATGTTGGCTGAAACAACGTTCAAACGTTTAACCCACAGCATTACATTTAAATGTTATATAATTACAAACATTGCACATAAGTTAACTACCACTAACTAACGCTAGTGCTAGCTCTGGCTTTAGCTTTAAGCACTTAAAAGCTAGTGGGCCAAGCAACGTAGGTAGCTAGCTATGTAACTAACCGTGCATGTTTTGCCAGAATGCTGGGTTTCTAGTAAACTAGACCATTCTCTGTTTTCATCAACTCAATCGAAGTGGTAGCAGCGCAGACAGAGTGCCAAACTGAGCAGACACTTCTCACGGATGTAAATGGCTATCTTGTTTACGTAGCATTATGCTATCCAAATGAAGCTGCTAGCTTGCTAAAAGAACAATGTTGTTACCTAAATACTGGACAAAGAGTAGTTACTACCTAACAAAATGACAAAATTATCCGTCTCCTTGCAGGCGGCACAGGAAAAGCAACATATATAACCGTCTTTTGTGACAAATCTATCTGGATGGACAGCTAAGCTAACTTTCCTTACCTTGCTAAACTCACTGAAGTTGGACAGCTCAGCCTTTGCAGTCATCGGTGTCTAGTGTCTCTGTCCTGTCCCCACGGCTCAGTTCACTTCATCATGAGAGAGAAGTACATCCTGCCACCGAGGAGCACATACTAGACTTTATTTTATCAACACTTTGTGTAGTTTGAGACTAACGTTGCATGAAAAGGACACGAGTGTGGCTCACTGCTGCACACACTTCTCTCTCTTACTCTCTCTGTCACCTCGTGTGATTTACTGAGTACCTAGGTGAGGTTAATCTGAGAACCTTTAACTAACACGTTCACAGCTCCAGTGAGGGAAATAATGAAAATACTTTGTATGTAATATGTCTTGCCTTATTACCAATTGTGTAATGCTCTTCTGATGCTAGACAGGTTGTGTTTTCCAGTGGCAGAAGGTGGTGATTTGACAACCAGTATCTCATGTACACTATATGGACAAAACTACTGGGACACGCCTCTTTATTATTGAATTCAGATGTCCCCTTACTTCCAGTGAAGGACAATCTTAATGCTTCAGCATACCAAGACATTTTGGACTACGCCCTGCTTCCAATTTAGTGGACACAGTTTGGGGAATAACCTTTTCTATTCCAGCATGACTGTGCCCCAGTGCACAAAGCCAGCCCCATAAAGACATGATTGGGTGAGTTTGTTGAGGAAGGACTGGCCCACACAGAGCCCTGACCTCAACCCCATCCAACACCTTTGGGATGAACTGAAACGGAGATTGTGAGCCAGGCCTTGTCGTCCAACATCAGTGCCTGAACTCATAAATGCTCTGCAAAATGAAAGGGCACAAACACTCCAAAATCTTGTGGAAGCTGTTATAGCGTTAAAGAGGGGACCAGCTCTATATTATAGTCTGTGTATCTGAATGCAATGTCATTAAAGTCCCTGTTGGTGTAATGGTCAGGCGTCCCAATACTTTTGTCCACATAGTGTCGGTGAGATGCACTTCACCCGTGTTCATCATTCCCTTCACTTTGTTGTTTGACAGTGTAGGGATTCTGCTGATCCATGATCCAGCAGATCATGCAGAACTGCTGAATGGGGTGACCCCACATTTTACAAGTATATTATTAAACTTGCCTTTATTTAACTGAATTTAACTGAATACACTGAATCCTGGAACTGGAATGTCTCTGACTGATCATGTTCACACTATCAGTAATAAACTACACAAGTACACAGTTTCTGTTTAAAGTCATTTTTGAATCAGTTGGGGTCAATATTATTTCAGTAAGATAATATGTCTCTCCATGGTTTTATATAATGGCTCAGATGATGCTGTATGGTCAAGATTAATGATCAGCCCAAAAGCTGCATGGTCCCAATTTAGTATGGTTATTATAATATACCTGAACTGGACTGGTTAAAGAACTCAGCCTCATATTGTGTTGTGGAGACTCAAGAGAACCGCCCCTGCCAGCCTGGTTTGGGAAAGATGTAAATATCTAGAGATGGTAAAAAATAAGTTACCTTTCAAAGTACACTTTTCACACTGTAAGAAAATTAATGCTTTAACTATAAAAATAAGTATACTACATTCAAAATGTCTGAGTGAATTGAGCTTGAAATATTACATCCTGTTATCTCATTATTTGAAGCGATAAAGTGTGGTAAATGGTTACTTAACATTTTTAACAGTTTACTGATCACAAGAATTACATAAATGTGAAATGTTGCTTTGACGTGAGAGAAATACAGCTGTTCCCTCTCACCTCACTATTTTGAACTGCTTTCATAAACTGCACAGATAAATACAGTCATTGCAAGAGTGTGCAGATTTAATTAGCAGGTTGCCTTACAGTGCCTGAAAACACCACAGCGGCATCCAAAACTACCCATCACTACACTGTGCATGCTGTACTGACACTCATACTGTTTATGTGGTTTTGAAGCAACTTAAGATGACAGATGCCAGTCTTCCCTTCAGCTAAGTTTGTGTTCTTATTAAATATATGTACACACACACACACACACACACATACATATAAATGATTTTATATGTTTGTTTGTTTGTTTTTTAGAATAATTTTTCAGAATAATGATGTTTGACTTGTGTTTATAGTCAGAAATTTATTGGAGATCACAGTTTAAAATAACCCCCGCATGTAAGTCCCAACTGTCATGGGTGATTCATTTGTATGACGACATGTATGTGTCACTGCGTGTAAAAATAGACACGGGCAAAAATGTGTGCCAGGCTGCACACACTGAGCGTACAGAAGGGAGCAGAAAATCACACTGGTGTGCACTAATGAAATGCTTGTGGCACACATCCCATTCCGTTCTACATTTGAGAACACACTTGAAATAATATTTGAGTTCCTCATATTTCATCTTCATCATTTTCATGCACCACTGAGGAAAGTGGCTTTTTATAGTACTAGCATTTTGGGCTAAAGCTGTATTCTGTAGCGTTACTTTGGCTTAACAGAATTGACAAATTAATAGTGTTTTCATGTTTTAGTTGATGAGTGCTTCTCACTATGACTCAATATTGGGAATATACAATACAATATTGGGAATCCCATTGTCAAACAGCCACTCAACCACAAGAAAACAAATACAACCAGGCTAGCATTAGTGTCACTCCTATCTCAGTCTTTTATCTTTATTCAGCCCAAACAGACACCAGAGACAAGCTTTTACCCTTCCAGCCAGAAAAAATACACTATATGGACAAAAGTGTTGGGACACCCAACCATTATACCAACAGGGACTTTAATGACATTGCATTCAAATTCATAGACTTTAATATGGAGCTGGTCCCCCTTTAGCAGCTATAACAGCTTCCACAAGATTTTGCAGTGTTTCTGTGGGAAACTGTGCCCATTCATTCTGTAGAGCATATGGTATGCTGAAGCATTAAGATTGCCCTTCACTGGAAATAAGTGGCCTAGCCCAAACTCTGAAAACAAGCGTATCCCAATTTTTTTGTCCATATAGTGTAAGGCTGAGGTAAGGTACCTTGCTAACGTAGCTGGTTTAAGCAATTTCCTCTAGGATCAATGAAGTTTTCTGATTCTGACTCTGATTCTGGTTTAGTTGGTTGTTCTCATCATTTGATAAGTCATTGAAGTCATTTGAGTGATTCGATCTCTCCACTGTGATGAAGATTTTAGTAGAGCAGTTTCTGCAGTGGTACGGCTGCACTGAGATGTTCAGCTTCCCCGCAGTAATGTCAGCGTCCTGCCTTAACTCTACAAAGCAGGTGTCAAAACATCTTCCCACCTTCAAGATACACCATTAGAAGGGGTTTTTCCTAGTCCTTCATCCAGCATATTTCCTTCTTGAGTCCACTGAGTGCAAGTAAACTTGTATGTAACAAATATCAGTGGTTACATATTTCATCATGGGCTGGAGTCAGCCTTTAAGAAATGCATCTATTTTGGACTCGGACCTGAAAATGATCACTGTAGAAGTGAGGTAGAGGTGTGTGATAAGGTGGCTGCTGAAGAGACATTAATGTCCTTTGTGAAAAATAACAAAGAAGATAATAGTTGAAGGATGTTAGTTGTTAGACAGGATGGTGAAGAATTCGTGAAAGGTTTAGAATGTTCCTCAGAGTGCAGCAATGCTTGCTTAATAACTGCTTTAAAATCAGCACACAGTGAGTTGCAAACACACTTGTTAGATGGACTCTAAAGAAGACGAATGAAGTTCCTGCTAAAGCGTGAGTAGACTGATAAATCAATGAGTGGGTGCAGCTATCAAAAGTGTCCCATTTTTATTTAGTTCATGAGACTGGCAGCTGTCCTGCTTGGGGGATTATGGGAACAGCAGTATTTATTTGTATACTGTACATTTTTTCTAATTCTGTTGCTGCTACTTACTGTTTTTGCACAGTTATTTATTGCTGTCTACCTCAATCTTTGCAGTCTTTTGATTTTTTTGCACACTTAACAACTCTGCTGCTAGAATAAAGTATATAATACTACTGTATTCACTCACACTAGTACTGTTGCTGATCTTGTCGACTGCACTATTGTCTTGTCCTGTAAATTACTGTGCTGTTGCTCATGTTTTTTTTTTGCCCTCTCTCTTTAGTCCTGTCCTGCCTGCACTTGTATAGTCTGGTGGTGTGTCTGGTTCTGTTCTTTGTGTTAAGCCATGGTCCTAGAGGAACATTGTTTCATTTCACTGTGTACTGTGAACATACTTGAAATGACAATAAACAACTAGTTGACTTGACATGACTTGGACTAAAGCAGCTGATTTTAGAAAAGACTGAGGATATTGGAAGTTCCTCTGAGTGCTGCTGTTGTTTGCCCTGTATGAGGGATGTTCAGCCACATCCACAGAGGATGCAGCCAGGATGGCTGCAGGTGTTCTCTGTAACAAAGCAGGGTCACACTTGAGACCAGCTGATTAATCAGGTGAGCTCCCGCTTGTTTGAAATGAAAAAATGCTGTAACATACAGCACAAATCTTGGGCATCTGCAAAAATTATATTTAAATATACTAAACAAGACTAAAATGAATAAATACAAATAACATTATACAGTAAACAGTGCTTAATGTTCAGTATATCAATGTGTTCCGGTATTGTAGTTTCAGAAACCTGGTTTGACTCAATCAGTCATTAAATTACATCAGGAGCTGCTGGTGGAATTTCACAAATCCAAACAATGGCTGGAGCTCACCAGCTCACACAATATCGACTACTTTTTTACATACCAAACAAATCTAGATCATTTTACTGCTTTCTTGTTTCTTTGCATTTATCAAAATGTTAACTTTGCTACAGCAGAAATACACTTTATCACATGCTAGGAAAAATGGCTTTAAACAATTTGCATAGGCGCCTAAGACTTTTTCACGGTTCTATACATACACTATATGGACAAAAGTATTGGGACCCCTGACCATTAAAGCTACAGGGACTTTAATGACATTGCATTCAAATATATAGACTTTAATATGGAGTTAGTCCCCCCTTTGCAGCTATAACAGCTTCCACTCTTCTTGGAAGATTTTCCTCAAGAGTGCTCCTGTCAAGAATTAGTGCGCATTCATTCTGTATAGCATTTATGAGTTCAGGCACTGATGTTGGACGAGAAGGCCTGTCTCACATTCTCCGTTCAGTTCATCCCAAAGGTGTTGGATGGGGTTGAGGTCAGGACTCTGTGCGGGCCAGTCAACTTCTTCCACACCAAACTCATCCAACCATGTCTTTATGGAGCTTGCTTTGTGCACTGGGGCACAGTCATGCTGGAATAGAAAAGGTTCTTCCCCAAACTGTGTCCACAAAGCTGGATTAAGCATTAAGATGAAATCCTTCACTGGAAGTAAGGGGCCTAGCCCAACCCCTGAAAAACAGGTGTATCCCAATACCTTTGTCCATATAGTGTGTTTCCACCAGAATTACTACATAATAAAATTTAAACAGCCCTTCGGGTTGTAAATGTGCTTCAGTACCGTGGAGAGCGACCACGGGCCGTGAACTGCTGCCACGCAGGAGGAGGGAGAGAAAGAGAGGAGAAAAGGAGGAGGCGGAGGAGTGGAGTGGAGGAATGAAGTATCGCGATTACTAAGAGGCCTGCTGGCCGGGATTTGTTCAGCATCATCTCTGAGACTGGTCCCGGGCGGAGGGTCGTGTAGGAGGATCGTGATTAATTTACTCTCATTTATCAACAACCAGATGTAACAAAAAACCCTGATTTTGACCAAGAAACTCTCCGCCTAGAGTGCAAAATCCACCTTGAATGGAAAAATATTTTCCTCTTTTTCTCATCCAAGGGAGTGTTTTTACCGGAGCCACGCTCTCGACGCGGTAAGGTGATGTTTTTTTGCCGATGCTGGGCTTTAACTGGTCCTTTAACAACCAAAAACGACCTAAAGTCGTGGTGTGCTCTGTCCTGCTGGGGTATAAAATCTGTGACAGTGTAAAATAAAAAGAAAACACGATAGGTAGAATTCATGCAACATTCAGCATCGTTTTCCCTCCTGAAGGGCGATCTCTTCGACCTCCATCCGTGTAAACCGAGAGAAATGTGGCTCGTTTTTTAAAAAAAAAAAAACACGGCTGGATCCAGGACTGCTGTTACACCCAGTGATGGAGAGAGAACATATATGAATCAGATGTGTTCGGACACCATTTTCCAGACACTAACAACGAGCTAGTGTTTAGGAAAACCGTCGTTTTGCGTGTTAAACGCTAAACCATGGCGCAGTGCCCTTCAGCACTAAACCTTTTCTCTCTTTCTAACAAGGCTTTAGGGGCTCCAGTGAGATATCGAGCAGTTTAAAGGTGGAAATTGTGTTTTCCCTTTGCCTTTTCTCATCGCCCAGATGGATAACACTGTCCTCCCCACAAATTCAGCCACAAATTCAGACTTCATTTATTTTTTCGAAATTGGTCAGTCTAGACGGATACAATTACCTACAATAAGGATATTTTTATATAATAAGGTGCCATATTCAGTGCGAGGCTTCTTGTTCTCCAGCTTCTTATTCTAATATTCTGGTCCACCTTAAATAGGTCAGTGAGTAAATTCTGTAATTCTGTCTGTAATGGGACTGCCACGCCGTTTAAGGTGGACCAGGAAATTCATATAAGGAGGTAACTGATCACATCCATGTAGGCCTGTTTTACAAACCATCACTGCTGCCACTAGAGGAGCTCCAGCCTCAGCCAGCACCAGCTCCTCCTAAAGGAACTGGAAATGGCCACTGGAGCTGCTCCTCTTCGTTCCTCTTCCCTCACCTGACAGTGACCATGAGTTTATGGACAGTGGCATAATCTCTATATATTGTTTTGAGCTCCCACTATGTGTGTTTTCAAATAGAAACGTCTTTTTTTTAGGTTTGTTGAATATTACTGTCTGAGACCAGAGATCTAAGGAAAACAATCTTAATGGCAGGTAAGATTGGCTTTTTTTCCTTCAGTGATTGTCAATATACATATATTATTGCAGACTTTCTTTCCCTTGTTTTAAATCTTTAGTTAAATAATTGTTGTGACAATATGGAAAAATAAGAATTTATAAAAGATTAATGCTTGGATGACAGCTGTACACCTTCTTTTTTTACCCACAGAAAACAATTTTCCTCCTCTTCCTCGTTTCATCCCACTGAAGCCATGCTTTTACCAAGACTTCAACGAGATCCCGGACCAACGCCGCACCATGTGCAAGCGGCTGTACTATCTCTGGATATGTAAGTTTGCAAAGATATTTTGTTTCTGAATCATTTGAACCTAATGCTGTCTGGTGTATGTTCTTTTTGTGTTTTCTTGAGCCAGCCATGTAGGCTACCACTGTTTGTTCTAATAACGTCTGCTGTGTTGACACTAAAAACACTGTAGCAGCCTAAACACAATGAAGGAAGTGCTGAATCTTGTTTTAATTTAACTACAACTGAACAACATATATGTTGCTCCATAACTGTAACTCCACTGATACCACAGTATGAATCTGTATAATGCACTGTCGTTTTCATCAGCATACAGACTGGATTTTACCACCTTTTAAGTGTACAGTAAGTGTTTGAAACGCTAGAGAAGTAGTATTGATACAAAGTGTTATTCCTCTGCTAGATGGTAGTAATAAGCTACTTACAAGCATTTTCACTGTAGCTTTTTAGGTGTGGTGTGTAAGAGGCTACATCTACATTGTTTGTCTCCTTTATGTACACCGATGAGCCATAACATCAGAACCACCTGCCTTATATTGTGTAGGTCCCGCTCGTGCTGCCAAAACAGGTCTGGCCTCCATTCATCAGACTAGTTTGTCAAGCACATCCCACAGGTGCTTGATTTGATTAAGATATGGGAAATCTGGATGCCAAGTCAACACTTTAAACTCTTTATGTTCCTCAAACCATTCCTGAACAATTTTTGCAGAGTGGCAGAGTGCACTGTCCTGCTGAAAGAGGCCACTGCCTTTAGAGAAAACTGTTGTCATAAAGGGGTGTATTTGTCTGTATGGTATGTTTGGCTAGGTGGAACGTGTCAAACTAACATCCACATGAATGCCATGAGCCCAGATTTCCCAGCAGAACTTTGCCCAGAGCGTCACACTGTCTTGCTCTTCTTCCTCCCACAGTGCATCCTGGTTCCATCTCTTCTTTAGCCTCTTCTACATACATCTGACTGTCCAGATTATGTAAAAAAAACCCCTGATTCATCAGAACAGTCCTCTTTCCTCCATTCTTTAATGATCAATTTTTAATGCTCACATGCGCATTGTAGGTCCCCCTTTATAGGGGACATTGTAATATGATTATAAATACTGACCACTTCACTAGCAGTGGTTTTAACGTCGAGGCTGATCGGTGTGTTTCCCTTATTGTATGAGCTATTCATAGTTTGCTGTAAATCTTGAAAGCCTAAGAGGAGGCCTCTCTTACTCTAGTATTAAATAATCCATGTTTGATATTGCCTTTTTACATGTAATTGTTGTTGAATGATTTTCTATGATTAGAGCCACTTTGTAAGTAAGAAAAGCTCCTGATTTATTAAAAGTGAAAATGATCAAATGCAAGGTTGTCCTTTGTAATGCAAGTAGTTTTTTACCTTGCAATATGAAGCTCTTTTTTTCATCTTTCCTGTTCTCCCACACAGTGAACAGTGCTACACTGGCGGTGAACCTGATTGGTTGTCTGGCGTGGATGTGCGGTGGAGGCGGAGCGACCAATTTTGGAATGGCCATTCTGTGGCTGATTCTGTTCACTCCTTGCTCCTATGTATGCTGGTTCAGACCCATCTACAAAGCTTTGAAGTAAGTTTAGTACAAACAGTGTGTAACTTTCTCATTTACACTTATATTTACATTTACATTTACGGCATTTGGCAGATGCTTTTATCCGGAGCGACGTACATCAGTGCTTTAGTAATCCACATCTGTTCTTCATACCTGTAAAGCTAGACTTAAATCAACATCTGCTTTTAACCAAGTTACTACCAGCGAAGTTACACACCTTAACAAACCCTGTCAAAAAGGAAAAAGTCAGAGGTTAATACACAGTTAGCAAAGAACATGGGCAAGAGGTAAGAGGGTAAGTGGCCAAGGCTTTTTTTGTGTTTAAGTCTACAGTCAGAGAAGTTTTTTTTTACTTTTGTGTTTTGTGTTTTAGGGTGACAAACTTTATCAATTCTCTGACTGTAGACTTTAACACACCACAGTTTATGAAACATTCCAAATGGATTTGGTATTCAGAATTCCAAAGAATTAAATGAAGACTGTAAGCAACCCAATATACAAAGACACACTGAAACAAAACATTGTCAGTCAGGCTTTTTTTCAATGTTCGTGCAAAAATTTGTTTCCAGTATAATTACAATCCCTTCAAGAAGAATAATGGCAAAACATTCAACACACTAATGTATATGTAATATTGTGTAATAATGTTGTATATGTAGTAATATGTGTAATATGATATATGGTTTAATATTGACATTCTCTTATTTGCAGGACTGACAGCTCTTTCAATTTTATGGCCTTTTTCTTCGTGTTCATGGCGCAGGTTGTAATCAGTATTATCCAGACAGTGGGCATCCCAGGCTGGGGAGTGTGGTAAGAGCTTTGCATAAGGGTGTTTCAGAGACATATTGCTGAGTGTAACTGAGGTCAGGTCTACTAATAAATCAGAGTTCATTTGTGTTCATCTGTGGCAGTTTAAGACTTTGGTTGACCAGTGATGCTAAAATGGACATTAGATTCTTTAACACCAGAAGTCCACCAGGTGTAAAAGAAACTTAAAATTCTATAGCAAACCAAAATATTTTATTAAAGAAATTTGAAGAATTACTTTTAGCGCAGATTTTGAGGTTAGGTTTTGTTGAGAGGGAAAAAACCCTGGAGCAAGTCTGTCAATATGAGTTTTGTATAAGGGGGCAGGTTCACTAAAAGAACCACTAATTACCAACAGTCTACCAATCCTTTATGCTGGTGTGGGTGGCTAATGTAGCTATCTAATAAGAAGTTACTTACAAATGCACACACATAATTAACATGAAAAGCGCTGTATATATCGTTTTAAAATACATTTGTATGTGATTTTGAGGATGTGAAAATTTGCAGAATACAAGAGAGAGTGCACATAAGAACTATTTTAATGTGAGGGGTATTATGTTCTGTATTCTCTATCTGTTTGTAATCTGTTTCAGTATTCTTTCTCCCTTCTCTTCAACAGTGGCTGGCTGGCCACCATCACGTTCTTCAGCACCAATATTGGGTCTGCTGTGGTCATGCTGATTCCCACCATCATGTTCACAGCTGTGGCTGTTCTCTCTTTCATTGCGCTCACCAAGGTGCCTCATTCACTTTTTGATACAGAAAAACAAAAACATTACTTTCTTCCTCAGTCTAGCAGTTCTCACACATAATAAAACAGTGATGTTTATCAAAGTGACTTACTGTAAGTTTTTTTGTTGTTGTTGACTGGGATAATAGAAGTCCTTGTCAACTATTCTCATCTCACCTAGTCTCATTTGTCTGTGTCTCGCAGGTCCATAACTTCTACCGCGGCAGTGGAGGCAGCATGAGCAAGGCCCAGGAGGAGTGGACAACAGGTGCTTGGAAAAACCCTCATGTTCAACAGGCAGCGCAGCAGGCGGCTATGGGAGCAGCCCAGGGGGCCATGCAGGGCCAGCAGTACTCTGCTGCTCCCACCTACAACTATGATGACCCCATGTAATACTTTTTCAATACAAAACAGGCAGAAGGGAGAGTAACAGGGTATTGTGGGGTGGGAGGGCGGAGGGGAGGACTAATGAAAAGGTCAGCAAAAAATAAAGGGAAGAAAGCAAATAACTGAGCAATGTAATCTGAAACAGATTTTATCAAATACAATTGCATAGACTTCTGCTTCAGCGGTTTTAAAAGTGTTTCGTTTAAAGTATTGTTTATTTTTTGTTCTTTTTACCCTTTCAGTACATTCCTTGTCCCACCAAGACAGGTTTAATGGCTACCTACTATTTTGTCACTAGTGCTTTAAATATATTTCAACCAGAATTCCACAACACAGCTTTATATCGCACTGTGTTTCTATAGTAAGTAGATTCCTGGATTGACATGTCCTTGGCGTGTTGAAGAGCCAGCAGTAACTCCATAGTTCTGTTGGCAGTTTGATTTTCAAGCGATTAAGGACTGCTTGGCAAATTTATCTCACTGTTTTTACATGTCAGTATATGTCTTCTGCAAAAGATAGACAAGAGATAGGAATAATACAAAAATAATAATTATTAGTGAAATAACTCAGTAATGAATAAACAAAACCACTTTGCATTTCAGTTTTATTGAGCCATTGGTCTTTGACCAGCTTAATAATGTGGCCTTACAATAGGTCTTAACACTCGGCTTGTTTTGTTCAGTTACTTCATCTCAATTTGTCTGCTATGAATGAGATAGCCATACACTTGCACATCTGCTTTATAAATGAATTTGTTTTGTAATTGTGTCTAGTGTGCAGAAGTGTTGTTTGATAGTCCATCACATTTTACATTTTGTTGTTATTGGTATTGTTTTGTTACCTCAGGATTCAAATGGTTCTTTTTTTGCTCTAGTACTGTAGCATTGGTTAAAGGTCCGTCTGAAGGGAACTTGCACTTTTGTCAAATATCACTTTAGGACAGAGTTTCTAAAAACATTGCTCTAAACAGTCCACAATGTTACTTGTTAGAGAAATTTGAGACATTAACCTTGATTTCACATTGCAGTAAAAAGTCAGGGATTCTAGCCGCAAATGATACAAAATGAAGCCTAGTCCTCTTTAAATTTTGTGTCTTAAAAAGTGTTTAGAGAATAACCCGTATTGAGAATCAGTGACTTAAGCCATGAGCTACTGCTTTGTTATCTACCGTTTCAATCTTAATTTGATGCAGCGTTGTCTGTTCTATTTCTGAAATGTTATCCAATATTTTGTCTACTGATGGAGTATTTAGTTATGCAGTTATCTGCATGAACATTTCCAACCATGTTAGTGGAGTGAAACTTTTTTTAAATCAAGGAATAGCAGGAGTTAAAAACCTGCAAGCGAAGCACACTTGTCTTGAAATCTGAAATACATCGAAATTGTTACCAACATGATGAACCTCCATGATGAACTTTGTCATTCCCTAATAGGATCACAGGTTTCCTGTAACAGCGCATCTAATTTTATGTAAATATTTGCTGTGATACAGTGATCAGTAATTGTTGTGTAAAGTTCCCAAATGACATGGATTTAAAGATTATGTAAACCTTTAGTCCACTGGAAAGGCTGTGGTACTTTCAATACATGTAACGTAATTAAGACAAGATGGATTATTATTATAGTGATGTTTAAAGAGAGGTTGAATTTATCCATACACTCTGAAGGGGTTGATGGGATGTGGTTAGATTTTGAGTGACTTCATTGAAAAGCCTTTATATGCTCTCAAGTATACTTTAAATTAAGCCAGTACAAGTAAATAGGTTGAAATCACACTATACATGTACAGTATATGTAATATGTAATCTAAATATGTAAACTGTCTTAATCAAGGCTTGTAAAATACCACCTCATCTCAAGAACTGTGAAATGTTTTCATGTGCTCACGTATGAAGTGTATATTGATATGTATGTTTGAGTTTTTGTATTTTTTAGGTTTCTGTAATGACCTTTGTTTTTTTTTTTGTAATCATTTTATGTGTGAGTGTGAGAGGCTTTAGTGTTCGGTGTGTTTTATCTGTTACACTGGAATGGTCATGGGGCTTAGTCAAAGAACATCTTCAGGCTCAGACCTCTAGCATGGTGTTGCTAGATGTTGCTTTTTTGATGATTGGCCATAACACTGGTAGCAGATCAGCAAACATTTCAAAGGGCATTTCAGCCCAGAGCGGTTGATATCCTGCTGTTGTCCACTGTTTGCAGTGCACTAGAAAAAAACAGGCGCCCTCTAGTGGACAGGATACTTTACATTCCATGTTTGGTACACTGTCCACGGCCAAGGTGAAAGCCTGTGATGAAAGGATAATGACATCAAGTGCAAATGTTATACTTCACTTGTACCAGCAGAAGCAAAGCCCTCTGTCCATTGCCAAGACCCACCGCCCACCTTTGTACCATCATCCCAATGCATATATATCAACACTGTCAACAGTAGATGAAGCCTTGTTTATAGTGTAAAGTGAATGGAAAGATGACAATAGAACAAAAATGATAGTTGTCTGTGTAAAGTGTGTCATGTGTGGTGCTTGGTAAACTTGTGCCATGTGTATATAGGTGCTGTTGGTGAGTGTGTGTGTGCGTGTGTGTGTGTATGTGTTGATGTTACTGCTGTCCAGCCCAAAATGGAATGTAATTGTTGACTTGGAGAAAAGAGCTACAGTCCATTTGACATGTTTTCTTTCTTTCTTTCCATATTTCTTTCTTTCTTCTTTATGTTATTGTGACGGGTCCAATTTTTATTTCTTTCTGACATGAATGCTGAGTTAACCATGAGTTAGGCATAAATGCTTCTTTATCTTTAACATATTGTAGGGTAAATTACTCTGGAATCAAGCAATCAGTTGACTGTGCTCTTTAAAGGTATTTAGAGGTTTTTTTCTAGCCCATTTTGTATTACTTTTTGTATTATTTTGTGTCTCCCTGATGGCTAGTAAACAGATATTGTTGCATTTTGTGTCGGACAGTAATTTCATCCTTTCTGTATGTCCTTATGTGTCCTTTTGTAAGCACTAGTTTGCCCGGCAGAGGGCAGAAAATAGACTCAGTGTAAGTAGGCTACTAATTCAAACCAAAACACCCTGCTGTTTCCAGAGGATCGGCGGGTTTCTGCTCCCCTCAGAATAAACAGTTTAGTTTGTACTTGGTTTAGATGACAGCTTTTTATGTTTGAGGGCAGTGGATCACAAATAATCTGCCCTTTAATGTCATAATGCTTTTTATGAGGTGAAATCAATTTTCCATGACACAGCAGCTACCAGTGAGAATAGTTTGATGAAACATGTCTTCCCTTGTGATCTTCATGTGCGTCATGTAGGCCCTGCTCTGTTTTTTTTAAGGAGAATGAAAACAGAAGGCATTGCACTGAAATGTCTTTTCCTGTCTCATCCCTTTGCTCGTTTTTTTAATGTTTCATCCGCAAGGTCAGTTCAGGTAAAATGAAATGGGACGGCCCTACAGGTCCTTGTGAAAATATAGATGAGCATGTTTAACTTTCTCTTCACTTGAAGGTCATTTTGTTAAGGTTATAAAAATAAAACTGATAGGTAGCAGTACCCAGCGGTGGAGACCTGCACACTGGTTGAATTGGTGCTCAAAACCACACTTAAAATGATCAAATTTCCCTTTGTTTTAATTCATACAGTGGCACTGTGTGGTCTGTTTTCTTCAGCGTATAGTATAGTGAAAATGTATAAACCATATCATTTTTCAACTACTGTTTTAGTAATGACAGGGAAACAGGCTGCTCATTTTAGATGAAGGGATTAATAGTGATGATTACTGAATGTAAAAAGGGATGGCAGCATTGCTCCCCGTGTATCATTTTTCCAGTTTTTATAAGCAATTTAAAAAGTGACATTAGGTGTGTTTTGTGATTTATAACCTGATTTTAATAGCATAATAGTTTAACTCATTTCATTCTTTATTGTATTCTTACCTTTTTTCACTGACACTTTAAAGGGCCCATTTCATGTAAAACTGATTTCCCTCCCTTTTTTATTTTCCAGTTTTACATATACATCATACATTTACATATTACACTTTTGTATGAGCACATTGTTTCTAAGTGTATAAATCACTCAACAGTCCATATGGTCCATAGAGAAACTAAGGCATGGAAGCGTGTTTCATTGTTTTTGTGATATATAACATATAACTGGCTATTCAGTGTACAGCAGTTTATTTCACCCATTCACATTAAAGTGTGTCAGCCCAGACTGCATTTTGGATGAGGCACAATACAGGGCAGCCAATCATGACACTTCAGTAATGAAAACTGCCTGTTTAAAGAAAATTGTCATGTAAAAGGCTTTATGACTGTTTTGGCACATAAACTGTACAAATGTTAAAAGTGGACTTGAAGGGTAAAAAGTAAAATATAAGAAAAAAATAGGTTATGGGTCCTTTAATGCACAGAAGACAGAAATTGACAGAATCTATATGTTAGTGTATGTTAGTGCTGTGCTGCAACCTTGGGTCTTTTGCAGCAGGGCTTTTATTCTTCTGTGTCACACCAGTGTTCACATAGTCACAACTACAGAAGCATGCAGTCCTGCAATTATACCAGAGCTGTCAGTTTTCCATTGCATGCCCACATGCTGTGTTATTGTCACACATTTGTATGCACGCCCGCTCTACCAAGAGAGAAATGTTCATCAGATTCATCTCAGAAAGCATGAGGGTCACTGTTTAACCACTTATATTTCAGGCTTTTTCATCTTTTAATCTTAAAACATATCACTCAGTATCTACTATGAATTATTCAGTAACTACTATAAATACAAATATGTAGGACACGCAGTTATGAAAGTGGGGAACTGAAGTGTGGGCCCACTTAGAGATCCTTAGGGTTTGAGGGGTTAAAGTTACACACATTTATTAGGCTTCATGATACAGATAATGTTTTACAGACCTGCTAACACAGTCCCTTAGTCAGTCTACTATTGATAGTGTGCTTCATGAGTGCATGAGGAGAGGCATCTTCCCATATAATCACAGCAGCAGCATGAGCTGGAGTGGAGCAAGTGGTTTCCTGTGACTCTTCTATCACTTGTGCTTTTCATTAATGTGTTTTAATGGCATAATGTGCCCTGCTTCCATTGCAGCAGCACTAGCGCATTCATGACTCTCTGCCTGCACTGCAACACTGAATTGAATTAATTTGCCTTCCCCATTGAGGTGGCAAGCTATGTGAAAGAGTGAGACAAAGAATGAGGGGTGGGGGGGGGATGGGGTACGAGTGAGGGAGTGTGTGTACGTGCATTCGTGTAAAGATACAGTGATACAGAGTGTATGTGTAATCTGAATGAGTGAGTGTGTGTGAGTGTGTGTGTGTGTGTGTGTATGTGTGTGTGTGTGGGGGGGGGGGGTTGGAGTTTGTGTATGGGGGTTTGGGAGTGACTGTTCTAAAAGATAATGCCCTAATGGCCGAGAGAAACAGCGTGAGAGGGAAAGATAGGAAATGAATGTTTAAGAGTGCATGAAGGAGAAGATGAAAAAGTGAGGGGTGTATGAGAGAGAGAGAGAGAGAGAGAGAGAAGGAAAACGCAAGAGAGAATAGGAAGTGAGGAAAAGAGGAGAGAAGAGAGATAGAAAGAGAAAAAGTGGAGAGATAAGAACTGAGTGAAAAAGAGGGCGTAGAAAGGGGGGGTGGAGAGTTAGAAAGAGAAAAAGTGAAGAGTGAGAGAGAGGGGGTGGAGAAAGAGAGTAAGTAGAAAGAAAGAGAGAGAGAGAGAGAGAGAGAGGGAACTAAAGCCTGCCTCCCTGGCTGGAGCTGTTTGAGCTGTAACTGCTGGAGACGAGAGATGCACTACACAGTGCAGAGCACAGACGGAGCACAGCAGAAGCCACATACACTCTCAGCAGCCTCTTATGGACACCGGAGCTCAGACCTGGACAGCCTGGATAATGCCAAACCTGGAGCACTGCCACAGCTTTGAAAAGCTGCAGTGGATGGATGCTGGGAGTGATGTTTTTATAAAAGTGAAGCACGAGCCTGTTTGGAAGTGAATCCTGATGACTTTCTCTCAGAAGCTATGATGTTTTGCCGAGAGGCTCTTTGCTCTTCCTCTTACATGTCAGATGGGACACACTCAGCCTCTTTCAGCCTCTCTGTTGGATTCCGTTCTGGGGCTTCTTCTCCACGCTCCCCATCTACTTGAAAAAGCAAGACTGGATGTGTAGCCAGTGAATCGCTCTGAGATGTTTTTTCAGCTCCTGCTTGTGGGAAAAATATAATCACTGATACAAGACTGTGAACACAGAGACTACGTAAGATGCTGAATCAACCATTACTTTTGGCGCTGGCTGCACTGTTCTGAGGTCACCTCAGTCCAACTGAAACACCCCCAAACTCCTAGAATAGCAGCATTTTTTTTTTAACAGGCCTGCGGTAACCAAGATTTTGTAAATTATGCAAATTTCCTTTTTTTAAAAAAAAAAACCAAAAAAAAAAAAACAAATTATACCCTTCACTGGAATTATTTAACCCTTTAAATTCTAGTCTATTGCAATACATTTTTCAGTAACTACTATGAGGCTACAACACAAGGTATGTACCCATTTGAGCTTGTTACCTGTTTGTGCCCATTAAGAATCCTCCAGTGCTCCAAGTTTAACTCTTAATGTGATGGCTTATCAAAAATAAGAATCTGTGACAGCCAAGCCAAGTCATGTAAGGAGTCTCGTGGTGGAATCTGTCTACATCTGGCCATGTGTACAGTGACCACGGCTCATGTTTGGATGACCGCTGTGACTCTAGGGGGCTTCAGATATGAATCCCAGTACCCTCTGCCCTGCTGGTTACTGGAGTCTCCATGTGCAGGATGTACCAGAGCACTCAGGTAGGAGCCTGGAGCCTGACTGACGGTCCGGATCGCAGGCAGTGCATCCGCAGCCACATCAGGATGGTGATGGAACAGCTGGAGGAGGTTCTGATTGAGCTGAAGGATGTAGCGAGAGAGCTCAGAGAGGTACAACATACACATGCACACAGCACACACACACACATTTATGGGCTCTCTCAGGTACTTCAAATACAACGTGGGAGCTTTCTGGGCTATATTAAAGGCAATGGGGAGTAGACACACACAGGAACATCATCAAAACTGCATCCCCGACAGGCAGCTTAACAAGGGGTGAGATTTGCACTGACACCCCAACACACAAAGTGACACTTAACACAAACAAGCTGTCAGTTTTGAGGCCTAATTATCAGCAAGAAAACAATGAGATCCCTTTCTCCACAGCATCAGAGAATCACCTTTCCTCTCCTTTTCATTTGTCAGGGTCATGTCTGTGTTTTCATTTTGTCTCGTCAAATAAGCTGTGCTATGTTGCTTCTTTCTGCTCTAGGAGAGGAGGCAAAACTCACTCTACATGCAATATTTATTTTCGCTTATTGTTGTCTATACTACAATTTTCCTGGCTAAAGGAGTGCACTATGATACAGGATTACACAGTAGTATCCCTGGATATAGAAATACACTACCGTCTTCTTGGCTATAAGAATACACTGGAGTATTCCTAGCTACACACAACAATATAGAAAGATATAGTTACAACATTATTCTTACTAATGGGTATACACTGCAGTATCATTGGCCATTGGAAAAAAATACAATATTTCTGGCTTTGAAAATATATTACAGCATTACAAACTATAGGACTTTCTAACTATTAACTTCTAATACAAAGTAGAACTAATTAGTAGTTACTATTTGAAGGTTCAGTGAACTAAAATTTTTAACAGGGGTTACTTATTTTTTAATATAAAATGTTACATCATTTTAAGGAACACACTACAGTATTCTTAGACATAGGAATGGACTGCAGTAGTCTTGGTTATGGGAATACTAGGAATACACATTTTTTTGACCTGTTTATGAATAAAATGTAGTGCACCAATAAGAATAATGTACAAGATTCTTGGCTATAGGAATACACGAGAGTATTCTCAGCGACAGGTATATGCTACAGTATTTCTAGCTACTATTTCTAGATATAGGAGTACCCTGTAGTATTCCTAGCCAAAGGAATACACTACAGAATTCCTAGTTCTTGGGATTCACTACAGTATCCGTAGCTATAAGACTACACTACAGTTATAGGAATATACTATAGTATCCATAACTATGGAGATACAATGTAGTATCCTTAGCTATAGGAGCACATGACTATATACCTAGTTATAGGAACATACTATAGTATTACAGTAGTAAGAATACACTGCAGTATTTCTAGCTATAGAAATAAACTACAATCTTCTTCGCAGTATTGATTTTTGAGAGGACTAAAATCATCTACAAAAGATACCTCAGTCAAGTCTGATTGATGTCACGTTGGCCCAGTTCTGCTGTTGTCGGATTTCACTGATGTTTTCTTCTTACCACTGAGGTTTTTTCACTTCTTACCCCTGACAAAATTATCACCTTTCAAATGCACCTGAAAGAAACAGACGCATTTCTGAACTAGGTTATGTTGGTGTCACTGTAAAAAAAAAGTTTTATTTTGGGTTGAGCCTCACCCCCTGCTCTCTTCAACAAGTCCTTCAGTACATGTCACTCTCATTGTCCTGTCAACCTGGTATCATCTCCAGCCTGTCTCTGTGGATGTTAGACACAAACTCCCTGTCAGCACAGCACACGGCACAAGCCATGGTGAGCTATAGCATGAAGGGGATGCTGATATACAAGGTAATGATCCATGGTGTGACTTCTGATCTGCTTTAACAGATACAATATACTTTAGTAGTGTCTTTATGATTTAGACCGTATGCCACCTCACTGAACTTGCACGGTGTTTGGGAAAAGAATTCTGATAGCTCCAATAAATACCTTGTGTGTGTGTGTGTGTGTGTGTGTGTGTGTGTGCATGATTGTGTGTGCTTTCCTGTGCTGCAGGTGCACAGCAGGTGGGGGATTTGTGCTGTCAGGTTCTTGTCATTTGTGTCCTCTCTGCTTAATGGAGACTGTTTGTTAGCAGACCTTGCCAGCCAAGTCTAAGTCTAAGCTTGTATGTGCAAAATGAAACTGCACAACTGTCAGCCTCATTTCATCACTCCCTTACTAGACTGACTGGTTTATTTTTACTTTGTACTTAAGATAATCTCTTCATTCTTTTCCTGTTCATCAATTAAACATCATAAAATCTGTGGGGTCAAAGCATTTGATACAACAGCAAGCTAAATCAGCAAGGTCAGTTTTTTTTAATGATCTCTTTTATCTTCAAAAGACAGTCAGAGAGAGGCAGTCAGTGCATTGCCAGTCTCACATTCCACTTTTCCCACAAGTTTGATGCTAAGATCATTATTAATATATGGCACACATTTACATACTGCATACATGTGGTTTTGAAATGTTGGACTGTGACAGACAACCAGGCAGGGAAGCTCTTTTTGATGAATGTGTATGTGTGGAGAGTTCTCCGTCAGTGTCTGTGTGAATCCGTCCCTCCTACGCTTGATTTTGTGTCTCTGTTGTGTGTGCCAACCTTGAGTTTGACTCGCGCGCGCGCAAAAAAAAAAGGCCTTCCTTTCGAATGAGGATTGACAAGAGAGTGAATGGTTGTGCACCTATATTAAGAGGAAAAAATATCCACACGCTTTTGCATAGACATAAAAAGGGAAAGAGATGTAGATAGATTGACTGATGAAAAGGGTAAAAGGGGGATAACACCTATGTAACATTACTTCTTTCTTTACAGTGAGAAGAAACATAGAACATTTTACCTTATTAGGTTCTACTTGCAAAGCAGCTTGTTCAGCCTTGCACTTCAAAGACAAAAGAACACATACTGTATGTGGGCAGAGCGTAGATTGGTCAATTCTAACTCAATTCTCATTTTCTTTTACAGGTAGTGGCTCAGATTGACAAATTGACAGATGGCATTGATCTCGACACAGATGACAACCCAGAGGAGGACAGCCTGACCCTGGCGTGCAGCAGCAGCAGCAGTGAGAGAGCACTGGGGGACCTTTTCAGAGCAGAGGCTTTTTCTAATAACCGCGACCTACATCACTCACCATACAACCCTCTCCTAGACAATGCCAAGAGACAAGAGACTGTCCTCCATCGGTGGAGCTGTGGAGACTTACCTGCTCTAAATGGACCCATAAAGGACCCCTACAGCCCAAAGGCGTCCTGGCTCTTTGGCAGCGGGGAAAAAATCCACCACTGTGATAAAGCACTGTATCACGCACTGTGCTGTGATGATGATGACTTTGATGAAGAGAGTGGAGGCAGGAGATGTTCCAGGTTCTCCTCCAACGACTCTGTGTTTTCCTCCTCTCCACCGCGGCCTCTGAGACTGGAGGCCTTGACGCCCCGGTCCACCCGAAAATGTCACCTCAGCCCAGGCTCGAAGAAAAAAGCACTGCGGAGCTGCAGCACTCAAACCGTTTCAGACAAGAGCACACAAACTCCGTTCCCTTACAGTCCTGCTCGGCCTAGGGCTTCAAGTGACCACAAGCACTAAAACAACTCACAGATGTTCCACTGCTGATATGAAATGACTTTGATCTGTGTGAGACATATTTATTTAAAAACAAATGTAATGCAGCCTATATCAGAAATAACCCAACATTGTCTTCTTGCTAATAAAATCTTGCACACTTAACATTTTTTAGTATTAGTGTCTATGATACGGCTTTTTGACTGGTTTCAGTTACACTCCCTCTGTACAGTAACTAGCTACAGTAAAATGAAATGGGAGCTCACTATATTCCTCAGCAAAGAGCAAAACTGATTGAAAATGAAGAGCGATGGCTCATTCTCCAAGCTGTCAGAGACATTAGCCCTGTTATTCCTTAATGTCACAAATGGAGGCAAGCTCCTTTGGAACTTCTCACAAAGCCATGGTATGACTCCCTCTCTCAGTAAGTAATTTAATTAGTTTCTCAGTCAGAACTCTTTAGCTCTGTCCCACATGAGAGAGAGATTCTCATTTAGTGTTGCATAATCAAAAGCTGTTTCAACTGCTCTGGAAACAAAGTGCTTAAATATACTAGATTCTTAAATATACTAGCACTTCTCTCCACCAGCTCTAACTGATCTGATACTAATGAGACCAGAAAAGGTGGAATGATGATGGCATTGACCTGTTTTAAAAACATTAACTTAATAGAAGTATACCAAAAAAGGGGACACGGTTTCCCAAAAGCATTAAAGCACAACTATCATGATCATTATTGACTATGACTTACGTAACACTTTCTCTCCCACCCGCTCACTGTGGGCCTGAGAAGCTATGATATAGATTTCCATGAATAAATTCACACAAACACTGAGATATTGCGAGGGATTCTGTGTATAATAGATCCCCCAGCAACTAGAAATAGAAGAATATATTACCTCTTAAAAACGATGCAGACTTTCTGGAACATTATGGAGACTCATTTGAAAATCCAGCATTCTATTCACTGTTTTACTGTTTCATTACATCAAGCTTGTTAGTCATGTCTAAAAAGTTATTAAAACCATGAAGGAGTCATATTACATCAGATTTTTTTTGCGCTCAAGTTAATGAGGCATAACTCTTTTTATTCAGGAAAAAAGTTTGAGGGAAAATAAGACAAAGGGTCCTAAAGGCCTCCATGCAGAAATGAATAATGGATTGGTATGATAGAGATGTGAGAACCCGGTGTAAAAACCAAGCAAAATTTATTAATTCAGTTATTCAGTTATTCATTCCGTTAATTTCCCTATTTGAGATGTGCTTCAGAACCTAATGGTGAAAATCAAAATAATAATTACTAACAAACTATGTGCAGCTCTTTTGAATCTGGCATGGCTGCGTGACTTAATGTGAAGACAAAAGTGCTTTGTTATCCACAGAATGTATTTTTATTGAAACTGTTAGAATTTAAAATACATTATACAGACAAAAGTATTGGGACGCCTGACCATTACACCAACAGGGACTTTAATGACATTGCATTCAAATACATGGACTTTAA
>JBBPCZ010000136.1:11290803-11301328 GCA_037974445.1 Brycinus macrolepidotus
CGTCCCACCCCTAAAAAAAACACGTGCTTTTGTCCATACAGTATATCTTGAGCTGAAATGCTGCCAGAAACAAGAGTCTGTGCTGCTACCTAGAAAGACACACAATACAGTAATAAGACTTAATGTAAGTGTGATACAACACACTTCAAAAAGTGCTGAATTAGTGCTCATTTAAATGCTTCTGAAAGAAGTTTTTAGTCAGCATTGAAGTCAGCAAGAGACTCTGCTGATCAGACGACCAGTGGAAGTTCGTTCCACCTCCTTAAAGCTTGAAGGGCTTTAGGTACCGATCGAGTTTGACCATATCCATCGGACAGGGAGGGGCTGGTCCATTTTTGGCTCAGTAGGCAAGCATCAGGGCTTAAAATCTGATGCAGGCAGCTACAGGAAGCCGATGAAGGGAATGCAGCAGCAGAGTGACATATATGAGCTTGAATTTGAGTTTTGCCTGACTTTTTTCACAGCATGACCTGCCAGGCCTCAGGTAAATTAATGTGTAATGAGCCAAATATACATAATCATTACTTCCTGGAGATTTTGAAAAAGGGATTAGTACAAAGAAATATTCTTTTTTAAATGAAACAAATAAGCTGGGAAAGTTACAGTTGTAAGCTCAACTCTTGAACTGAATCGATTTTACAGCCCTGCACAACACTTTCCATCTGCCATGGTTCCTATAAAACACATAATCGCTTGTATTAGAATGTGAACTCTAGCAAAGTTCTGTCATACCTCTCAGGATTTGGATGTGTGTTAAATGGTCCTAGACCCGTATTAAAACACTTCTGCCTGAAGCCATGATCCACATGAACTGTTGAGCTGCTCTTTCTCCCCTGTTTAAACTTGCTCTGGCGATGAGTAGAGTCAACAGTGGGGTAACTGGTGTACCAGAACTCACAGGTGGCACTTCCTCACCCTCTGTAGGAGCGCAGACACCTCGTAATCAGATGTTAATGAAGCTCTAATGGGCCCGGTGACAGCACACTAAGCCGCTTTGGTAATTTAGCTGAAGAGGAAGAGAAGGGGAACATAGCTGGCAAGAGCACACAGTTGATGCAGCAAACAAGAAACGAATTAGAACAAAGTGTGTCTTACCATACCAATTAAACCGCTACAAGAGCAATTCTGCTGACACAGACACAAATTGGGCAATCAAAACATGGTGCACGAACACAGCTCGCAGTTCACAAGGTCGCCTGGAAACTCAGAACTGTCAACTCATGAATTTATTTCCTCTTTACTGAAATATCTGCACTGATCCAGATTAATTCAGTACACTGGGGAATATCTTGCATCTTTGGGTTTCGTTACATTTTACATTCCACTATTTAAAAAAAGAGTGATACTGCATAGACTCTGCTCTTTGCCTAATGGTGCGCATCCAGACTGAGACAGATTAGGACACAGTTTTGATAGGCCCCCTTTTTGTTCTTTTACTTTTTCTCCCACTGTCTTCTACTTGAATACCTAACACTCAATCTCTCACCACGTAATTCCTCGTAGGATAATACCCATTCCAGCTTCTTTAGAGTGCTTTATATCCCCTTCTCATCAGGCCACTGCAGATGAGGTCTTGAGCCTAATTAATCAAATTAGAGAATCCATTCTACAGCCTCTCCATTAATCAGACAGCACTGTGTGAGCTGCATCTCAAACTGCCACATTCAGGCCAGCTCCATCAGCCCGAACACAAGCACGTGCACACACACACACACACACACACACACACACACACACACACACACACACACACTCACACACACACTCACACACACACACATACACACACACACACACATTATCAACACTTTAAAATGTTACAATTCAAACCTTATCTTACACACGGTGGTGGCAAAAATAGTAAAAAAAAAAATTGTTCAGTTCTTTTCAGTTAAGTTAAGTTCAGTTCAATTCAGTTTGGTTAAATTAGAACCTTTTAAAAGGTCCATTCATGGAAAGCCAATTTTTCTGCATTACATACTGTTCACTTCCCAGTCCATGTGGTTCATTTATAAAAAACGACCCTGCAAAAACAGCATCACAAAAACCAACACATTACTTATATATTCATATATTCAGCATTCAGCAGTTTTGCCCTACCTTTGCACACTGACATTATAAAGAGTATTCCAGCCTGGGTGTTTTTTTTTTTGAATGAGGCACAGCATGGGCCAATCAGTTTGGAAATAATACAGTGCCACCAGAAAGTATTCACACCTCTTCCACATTTTGTTACATTTACATTAACATTATTTAGCAGACGTTTTATCCAAAGTGACTTCCATTCCCTAACTACAGGGAACTACCACCACCCCAACATTACAGACTTATTCTAAAATAGATTTGAGTATAGTTTTTCCTCAAAGATCTACACACAGTACCCTATAATGACAAGGCAAAAACAACTTTTTAGAAAGATGTGCATTTTTTTTTTTTTTTGCCAAAAGCTTGTTACTCCAGTGTTTCATAAGTATTCACAACCATGGCTTAATATTTGTTGAAGCACCTTTGGCAGCAATCACAGCCTCAAGTCTTCTTGGGTATGCCTCTACAAGTTTGGCACACCTGTTTTTGGGGATTTTCTCCCATTTGTCTCAGCAGATCCTCTCAAGCCCAGTCAGGTTTGATGGGCAGTGATTTTTAGGTCTTTTCAGAGATTTCCTATTGGCTAGGCCACTCAAGGACATTCACAGGCTGCTCCTGCAGCCACTCCTTTGTTATCTTGCCTGTGTGCTTCGGGTCATTGTCGTGTTGGAGCACTCTGGAGCAGGTTTTCTTGAAAAATCTCTCTATATCTGGCTGCTGTCATTATCCTCTATGCGGACTAGTCGCTCAGTTCCTGCCGCAGAAAAACATCCCCACAGCATGATGCTGCCACCACCATGCTTCACAGTAGGGATGGTGCTAGCCAGGTGATGAGCAGTGCCTGTTTTTCTCCAGACATGACGTTTGGAGTTCAGGCCAAAAAGTTCTATTTTGGTTTCATCAGAGCAGAGGATTTTGCTGCTTACAGTCTGCGAATCCTTAATGTGCTTTTTGCCAAGCGGGCTGCCATGTGCCTTTTAGTGAGGAGTGGCTTCCATCTGGCCACTCTACCATAAAGGCCTGATTGGTGGTTGACCTTCTGGATGGCTCTCCTGTCTCTACAAGGGATCGCTGGAGTGTGTGTCAATCCAAATCATGTTCAGTCAACTGAATTTACCACAGGTGGACTCCAAACAAGTTGTAGAAGCATCTCAAGGTGGAAATCGGATGCACCTGAACTTAGTTTTGTGTAAATGTTTTGTGTGTCATAGCAAAGAGTGTGT
This sequence comes from Brycinus macrolepidotus, assembly GCA_037974445.1. Taxonomy (NCBI): domain Eukaryota; kingdom Metazoa; phylum Chordata; class Actinopteri; order Characiformes; family Alestidae; genus Brycinus; species Brycinus macrolepidotus. The sequence goes on from JBBPCZ010000136.1 coordinate 11,294,112, forward strand.
ACCTAATGTGTTTAAAAGTTTACATGTTTTTAAATTAAGAAATGTTTTCCGTGGTGGTGTGCAGCGCTCTACAGCTCAACTGTTGCCCAGGAGGGGAAAAGTGGCGGGACGAAACAAATGATTTTGAAAAGTGCTGCTATAATGGTTCCGGCGCCCATGCTCAAATCTATTTTAGAATAAGTCTGTAACGTAACAAAATGTGGAGGAGTGAAAGGGTATGAATACTTTCTGGTGGCACTGTATATCAGTCTATTATTATATATCAAAGGCACAGTAACAAAGTCAGCTTTTAAATAGAGAGGTTGGAAATGGTCAGGTCAAAATGAATTGTAACAATTTTAGGTACTAAAAACCACACCAGTAAGTGGCCATCAAAAAAAACATGTCGAAAAATATGAGAATTTTAAATTTCAGAGCATAGTACATCCTCAGGCTTATTCAGTAGCTACACAGATAATAAAGTGAACATACTGAGTTATTATTAAAAGGGTATTCCAGCCTAACTTCTCAGGCTATGCAGCATTCTGTAGTGCAGCATTGCATCCCTCAGCCTGGACAGAATTTATGATTTGTTGTGCTTTTTTTGGATTTTTGCCCATCGATGTTCAAGGTTAGTTAGGGGTATGGATAAATTTGTGATGGATACACACAGCATTCACAGTTTACAGGTTCTACTGTATTCATACAGTATTTCAAATAGCTATGCACTGTCAAGAATATGCATTGCTTGTGATGAACTTTAGAATGAATAGATGGTAGAATAGATGTTACTTCAAGAAGACACACGGGCTCTTCTATGCTTCGTTTATATTATATATCATTACATTAATGCAATGATACTTATTGTTCATTACTTGGGCGGTTGCACAACAGCACTTCTAGAACACACACATTAAGCATTTCTGCAACCATGTTGCTCGAAATATAGCCAGTGCTTCACTGGGCTTGGCTGAACTGGGTGTCCCTCTTTTCAGGGTGAGAAATGTGTGGGCTGTTACCTCTCCCTGTCATGGCTAGCGTGCCCTGCTTCCCCCAGGCTCTGTCAGCCCTGCTCTGCCGAGTGGTGTGCACCGTGGCAACTGGCACTCACTGAAAAGCATATCCTGCCAAGCAACCATCTGTCATTGTGAATAACAGCAAGACACCACATATACAGGTCTGCCTGACGAGATATTCCAACTAGCAGAGAGATTATGACTGCAAGAGCGTACTTCCGGCCTGTTAAGAAAAACAATTACGAGCTAATTAAATTTAAATAAATTCTAGATACATTACATACATTATATGTCCAAAGTTTTCAGACACCTACTCACCTAAAACTTCTTCTGTAAGTAAAATTCTTAATAGGGGGTTTGGGCCCATTTGTTGCAGCCTTTACTCTTACAGTTCTGGATCACAGACACTATCCCAAAGGTAATCAATAGTGCTCCATCTCACAGCATGCACTTCCACTCTCTGCAGCCTGCTGCTTAGCTTCATACTCCTCTTTATACCCCTTATGCCTGCTTAACTCTGGACATGGACTTTAGTCTCATGTGTGACTGCTCCCATTCTACTGGCAGTACTTTTCTATGGCAATAGTGTGTGCACAACTGAACCCCTGTGTCAGTACTGGGTGCACTTTAAAAGGGGAATTCCACTGATTTCAGTGGATTCCACTGATTCAATTATTCTGCCTAATTAAATTGTTAAGATGTAAACGACACCATTCAGAATGATCTGATGTCAAATATGTCATTCCAGAGAAACTTACTGATTCAGTACTACTCCAGTGAAAGTAATAGGAACCAGATGTCTGAAGCATTAAATTCCTCCAAAATCTTCCTCACTAAGATATATTACGTAAAATTATAAGACATATGTTGTCTAAAAGATTGCTTTACAATCGGTTTGAAATTAGTGTTTGACCTAAAACATTTACATACATTTTGTAATGTTGAGGAGAAAGAAGTACATGTAGGCAAACTAGTACCCAATTAAATTCAATTGTTCATCAAAGCAGCTGAAGTCACTGTTTATCTATAATTGTCTTACTAACTTCTTACACTTTCTCCAAGTGAAGCGTCCATTTGTCATACGTGAACACACCGCAGCACAACACACAGTGTGAACAGCATGAAATTGTTCTCTGCATTTAATTGGTTCAACTAGTGAAGCAGTGGGCAGCCAGGAACACAGAGCCCAGGGAGCAGTGTGTGGGGACGGTACCTTGCTCAACGGTACCTCAATGGTGCCATTGGCCATCCTGTGATTCAAACCCACAACTTTCTGATCGCACAGCCACCTCCCTAACCACTAGGCCACCAGAGGGTCTCAGGGAACCTTCACATCATTGATGAAATGCAAAGTGTCTAAGCTACTTTATTTATTGAGAAGGTTTACTGCATTCTCGTCCTTGTGTACTGGATTTGACAAGCCATAATAAACAACAGCGTCCTCTTCTGAGCGTAAGAGACCAATATAGTCTAAACTCACGCAGCGAAATCAACTACATTTCCCAGAAGCCCTTGACATGCACCGGGTGACGTCATTCCCGCAAAACGAAAACAGAAGGATTGTTGTCTGAGTGTGCAGCTTGGCTGGAGTGTCCTTCAGTGAGGTGGATGCCTGAGCTGTTTTGAAGGTGTAAGAGAGTCCATGGCTGCTTATGTGTTTATTATTTGTTCAGAAGACGCTTTTCCATCTTCCCTCTAAACCGTGACAGAGGCTCCAGGCTTCCAGGTGAAGATCGAAATGGCTGTTCCCGAGTGGCGTTTGTCTCTGAAACTGATGTATCAACCTTCCCTTCCAAAATCAGTGCTTCAGTTTCCAGAGCCAGAGCCTGGAGATGTTCCCCCTGGGGAGTACCGAGTAGGAACTCTCAAGCAGCTCGTTTCAGCACAGTTACCAGACGCTGTTCCGGACCCAGAGCTCATAGGTAGGTCCATGATTGTCGTTCTGTAGTCTATTAGAGAGCTTTCAAATACCAGTCCGGTTATCTGACTCACCCTTCCCTCATGATACAGGGGCCTAACATTGTTATTCTTTCCAGAGTTGGTGTACTGTGGCAGAAAGCTGAGGGATGAACTTACTCTGGACTCCTACGGGATCCAGTCAGGATCTACTGTACACATCCTGAGGAAGGCATGGCCAGAACCTGAGGTCCAGCCTGGTAAGCAAGAGTTGGTCACTACATTTCCTCCTAGAGAGCTACACTATATGGATAAAAGTATTGGGACAAACCTCTTAATTGAATTCAGGTGGCCTCTTACTTCCAGTGAAGCAATGTTAATGCTTCAGAATACCAAGACATTTTGGACTATGCCATGCTTCCACCTTTGTGGACACAGTTTGGGGAAGAACCTTTTCTATTCCAGCACGACTGAGCCCCAGTGCACAAAGCAAGCTCCATAAAGACATGGATGGATGAGTTTGGTGTAGTAGAGCTTGACTGGCCCACACAGAGCCCTGACCTCAACCCCATCCAACACCTTTGGGACGAACTGGAACAGAGATTGCAACCCAGGCTTTCTCGTCCAACATCAGTGCCTGAACTCATAAATGCTCTAGAGATTGAAAGGGCACTCATTCTCTCACGAAACTCCAAAATCTCACTGAAAGCCTTTGAAGAAGAATGGAAGCTGTTATAGCTGCAAAGGGGGGACCAACTCCATATTAAAGTCTATGTATTTGAATGCAATGTCATTAAAGTCCCTGTTGGTTGCTTGCAGAATTTAGTTCCAATCTGCATCTGACATTCTCCCCTCAGAGTTGATAATCAGGATGTTAAAGAAAAAAAGTGTGTAGCTACAGGTGTTGTGACTGTAGACAGTTTTGTCTGTTCTTTCAGAGCCAGTTGACAGGGTAACCGCCGCAAGGGAATTTCGTGTCCTACAGGCAGCTCTTCATACCAGCACAGCCTACAGAGACTCGGTGAGGTCAATAATATTGACCTTCAGAACTTGGATGTGGGGTACGGAGAGCAAATTCCTGAATTTTATTTTATTTTTTCCTTTTTCATCCCAGGTTTTTAAGATGCTGAGCAACAAGGAGTCTTTGGATCAAATCATTGTGGCGACCCCTGGTCTGAGTAGTGATCCAATGGCCCTAGGTAGGCTACTTGTGTCTTGTAACAGTGTTTTATCAGTATAAAAAAGTGATTATATCTGTTTTAACCATTGCAAAGGTTGGAAACCTGGTGCTTGACTTATATATTTTAGGTGTTCTACAAGACAAAGAACTTTTTGTGCAGTTCACAGATCCCAGCATACTTGACACGTGAGTAGGATTCATACCTATAAATGTACCTGGCTGATGTCTTTTCTGGTGCAAATAAAGAGTCAACCCTTTCTTGCATACACAGCAGTTTAAGGAAGGCTTCAGATAAATTGTCTTTTATTAGTCTGTCTTTTCTTTCCACTAGGTTGATTAACTCTCACCCAGCATTGGTTAATGCCATTATTCTGGTGCTGCACTCTGTAGCTGGCAGCGTGCCCTCCCAGCCGAGCGTCAGCTCTTCCAGAAATGTGTCCTCCAGCTCCTACAGTGACATGCCAGGTAAAATAGGATTTCAAGTTAATTCTAATTTAGTTTAGTGGTTTTGTGTGTTTAGCAGGCCTATAATTATAATACTGTGAACTCAGTCAGCTTTTACATATGTACTTCTCTCTACTGCAGGAGGTTTTCTCTTTGAAGGCATGTCTGATGATGAGGAAGAATTCCAGTCGGTTAGTCGTCACAGTCTATGATCTTTTTAAAACATATTTATCATGCAGAATATGCACTGGCGCTGTGCTCCTTCCTCTCTGTTAACTGCTCTTATGCGTGATAGGGGAATCGAGGTGGGCCATCCTCCAGTTCTACCGGCTCTTCAGGGTTGAGGCCGGCTACGCTGGGCTACAGTGGGGCAGTTGGCCCCAGACCAATCACCCAGAGCGAACTTGCCACTGCTCTCGCTCTAGCCAGCACTCCGGAAAGCAGTGCCGTTACCCCAACCATAGGAAACCAAGTATTTGCTCAAAATACGTTTAAGTTATGCTGGACAATCTAAGTGGACTTTTAGTCTAAATAGTAAATATAATGTACTGTCTTGTAAAACACTAGACAGGATCATGTAAAACTAACCTGTGTTTTGTTTAATTTCAAAGTTGCTGAAGTAAACATCGTGTTTTGGCTCTGTAATCCAACACTTTGGACATAAAATGACACATCGACTCTTTGAGTTGACTGAGTTGACTGTCAGATACCATTAGTGGTTTTAAAAATTAGAGAAGTGTTTTTTGCAGTTGTTTTAGGTAGCTCTTACAGTGAATGCAGAGGGCACTCTTTATTTATTTATTTTTTAAATGTTTTTAACTATTTATTTATACTTTTACTGTTAGTGCCTGGCAGCATGCAAACCAAAACAAATTCTTTGGAAGTAAAGCAGTCACACCATGAGGATGACTGGAAGAACTCATGTCAAGAAACAACAGATAAAATGTGTAACAGTTTTAAAAATATTATTATGTTCAAAGAATGTCTTAAAATGAAAGTTGAAAGCACTGTGTTTTCCCCAAATACTTTTAGTGACCTAAACTGAGGTAAACATGTTCTATATGTGCTTCTATTTGATATAAGTAAAGTATTTTAAAATTAAACAAATAGCCTGCACTAAGAAGAGGTATTCCACTTACATCACTTCTGAGCAGTGGTTTAGAGGGATGGTGAGATGTAGGCCTTAACAACAAAAAAGTGTTCTTGACCAGATATTCATTCATTCATCTGAAAATATAGCAGTTGTCTCCAGATACATATATTCATGCTTATGTTTTTATTTTACCTTATAAGTGTAGGATCTGTGCATTTTAATTAGTCTTTTTGTGTCTCTGTTAGGGTGCTTCTTCAGGGGTTTCCCCTATCCCTGCAGGAACTCCCATAACAAACGACCTCTTTAACCAGGCCCTGCAGCAGGCCTTACAGGTGTCTAGCATATCCTCCTTTCAAGTAAGTCCCCACCGATGTTATAATTTTCAGTTTTTCATAATGTCAGTGCATTGTAATATAGAAAGCTGCTGTCTTTTTAAATGACTACTTTTAATATGAGTGACGAGTACCATTTTAAACCTGCAAAAGTGACTCCTATGGCTGTGTGTCTGTTCAGAGTCAGTGGCAGTCCCAGCTCCAGCAGCTACGTGATATGGGGATCCAGGATGAGGAGCTGATCTTGAGAGCCCTGCAAGCCACTGGGGGAGACATCCAAGCTGCTCTAGAGCTCATTTTTGCAGGAGGAGCCCCATAAGTCTCATCATTCCAGACCCACTAAAAAGTGCAGTCACTGATGTAATTGGCATTTTTCACAGAAACCACTTACTGAATATAAGAACAGTCTTTCTGACTTGAAAATACAATTTGTTTGCACTTTCCCCTGAATTGCTTACACTGATGTTTTATTTATTTTAGTATCACAGATGAACATATTATGTCTTCCTAATTATGACAAGTGATCCTCTGATGTTTGCATTTGTGATGGTTCACTTCTGTGAATTCTGCCGGCAGTACCATCTTAGAGTGCATCTGATTCTGTTTGAAGTTTGAAGCCTCAAGCACTCAAGGTTATGTTTTAATGCAGGAGAATTAATTATAGATATTAAGTGTACAATGTTGGATCTGTATGCTGCACACTTGTCACTAAGCTTGAAACTCAATACAATCTCAATTTTTTATGGTGACACATTTTTCCTGTAGACAGCAGATAGTGAAGCTTTAAGCAAACAAGTCAATCATAAAATAAAGAACTATAGAGAAACTCTAATCTGGGTTTATATATATATAGATACACTGTATGGACAAAAGTATTGGGACGGCTTAATTATTTATTTAGGTGGCTTCTTACTTCCAGTGAAGCACAGTCTTAATGCTTCAGCATACCAAGACATTTGGACTACGCCATGCTTCCAACTTTGTGGACACAGTTTGGGGAAAAACCTTTTCTATTCCAGCATGATTGTCCCCAGTGCACAAAGCAAGGTCCATAAAGACATGGTTGGATGAGTTCTGTGTGGAAGAATTTGACTGGCCCACACAGAGCCCTGACCTCAACCCCATCCAACACCTTTGGGATGAACTGAACGGAGATTGCGAGCCAGACCTCGTCCAACATCAGCCTGACCTCATAAATGGTCTACAGATTGAATGGGTGCAAATTCATATAGAAACACTCAAAAATCTAGTGGAAAGAAAAGTGGAGGCTGTTATAG
>JBBPCZ010000136.1:11305041-11326601 GCA_037974445.1 Brycinus macrolepidotus
ACTCTTTGTCTGAAATAATCAGAACCAGAATCAGTACAAAGTAGAATATGAAGTCAAAATAAAACTCTCCAGAAAGTCCTCTGTCCTAAATACGCTGTGCTATATACACAAAATGCTGTGATCAGTAAGTGAGGTGAATATAAATACCATGAATAACTAGATAGATAGATAGATAGATAGATAGACAGATAAACCTCAAAAGTCTCAAACAAGGTATGACCAGTTGCAAAGCAGTACAGATGCTTTCACCAAAATAATATTAAAATAAAATGAATTAGTATGAAAAGCTGAGGTAATACAATCTTATAGAGGTCATCCACAGTATAACAGGTTCATACTAAGTGCATACTGCATCAGATTGGTAGTTAAATAGACAAGTAAAAATGTTCAAAAAGAGTTTTTTAAAGGTTTAGTCATGTTTCATCTTGTTTTTGGTAAATGAAGGCCAGCATTTGTAGCTTATGTCACTACACACACACACACACACACACACACACACACACTCACACACACACATCTGGGTAGAGGCAAACTGTCTATTATTATTATTTTTACATACTAAGAGAAGTTTAATTTAAGTCCATATGTAACTGCCTCTGTCAGTTGATGTACTTTTCACTCACTTTATCACCGTCTGCGTTCAGCATGTGATCTTTAAAGCTGAGTATTCTACCTCTTGTAGTCTCTGAGGATGCCAGTCTTGGCGGATCATATGACGGTGTTGAGCCTATGGGCCTGCTGTGGAGCATGAAGCCAATTCCTGGAAGCAGGACAGGCCTCAGGTTAGCTCTGGCATTTTTTTTTACCATTCAGCATTGCTTAAGGGGTGTCTACTCACTCAAATAACCTCCTGCCTGTTTGAATTTATTATGCATTCTTTTTGAAAGATATCGGAAGAAGGATGTCTTCACACCTACTGACGTCCACATATCTGTGTATGAAGGCTACTTAACTGAGGGCTTCAAGGAGAAGCGTCCTCTAGCCACTGTTGTGGCACAGCGTTGGTACTCTGCTCCTGGAGTCCAGAGGGTGGAGGTCAGGGAGAACGGGTTAAAGGGGACCCTTTTCATACCCCCAGGTATCAGTGATGGGTGACTGGATACAGTAAATGTTGAAAGCGCAGTTCTTTCTGGATAGTTTTTGATGAGATACTACAGCAAACGAGCAGCTTCATGGTGTAGGACTGTACTGTTATATGTTATTTTTGATCTATCCAGAAAGTTTTCATAGAAAGTTTTAAAAGTTATTTGTCAGCGCATCAGAAGAAAAGTGTAGGAGATTAGTTTCTCTTGTTGATGAGTATGATAGTCAAGTCGCAAAATTGTGAATGAGATTTCTGAATAACAGAAAGGAGCTGTTTGTATATGCCTTTCAGAGTGTGTATTCTTTTCTAGGTCCTGGCCCTTTCCCTGCTCTGCTGGATCTCTGGGGTGGAGCAGGTGGACTGGTGGAGTATCGCTCTGCTCTGCTGGCCTCTCGGGGCTATGTCACATTATCCTTGGAGTACGTTGGCCTTATAGGTGCTGATGGCAGGCCCCAAAATGTGGACAATGAGTACTTTGAGGTACTGGTCGGTTAAATTATAATATGGATACTGCAATTGTATATACGATAGATATTAATGTGTATTATAGAAAAAAGCTAAGCATGGAAAAATTCCTGCAGAAAATCTGAAGAAAAAATGTTGTTGAGGAAGCTCATGTTGATGCACTACTGCAGCGTGGTGTCTCTTATCTCTTTCAGGCTGCCTTCAAAGTGCTGAAGGAACACCCGCTGGTGTGTCCTGACAGAGTGGCCATGATGGGGTTGTCCTTTGGTGTCTCTGTGACCCTGGGCATGGCAGCGTACTCTTCAGTAATAAAGGTAGACCAGCCAAGGCTCTTCTAACATTTGTTTTTATTATACTTTTGTAACCAACATATTAACCTTTGTACTTGCCAATCCCTCGTCTTATTGTTTTTTGTGTATCTGACTATATATGTGATTCTGTTGGTGTGTCTCTGCTGCAGGCCAGCTTTCTGTGTAGTGTACAGTATAATTGGAGTGTCTCTAAGAGACATGACCATGATGCTTGTTGTTGCAGTCTGTGACATGTAATATTTAAGACTATAAACTGACCATTTTTTTGCCCACTCTCTCACTCTCTCTTGTAGCCCAAGTGTGTAGTCTGTGTTAGTGGAAGCCATATAATGCCAGTCAACGGATCCTTGGCTGATGTCTTTAAACAGATCCACCTGTGAGTGACAGGTTATGAACTTTGCATTTAGGCTGATTTTTTATGTTTCAAGTGCAAGAAAAGTAAACTTAGTGGATATTTTAGTATACGCACTTAATTTTTAGTTACATCAAATCTAACTGCCAGCCATAATAACCGTGAGACAAAGTACAACTGGCTGTGCAGTTTGCGCTGTCTGGGCACCACTCTCGTACTCAGAAGCTTGTTGTTTTAGATCAGCCTCTTAAGTGAAAAATGTGTTTGCATATGACAGGTACCTGTTGGACATTTTGTACATAATCAGTGTCCTCATATCTCTAAAACAGACCTCACATTCACACCTGGTCACTTCATGTGACTTATATCCAGATTGTATTGTGATGAGACTGTGGCCATATGCATTTACACTTGGTATTCAAATGCGTCTCTGGGCAGCCGGGCTGAAATCCTTAAAATACAAGAGTAATATGCAAATCAGATCTTATACAACAATTAGTAGTCTGTGCTACTCCATATTTTTTGGTTCTGTCCAAAAGAACAGCACAATTTTGCACAATACAAGAAGGCAATTGTTTAAAATAATTATCCTCCTGTGTCATCATCGCCATGAGCCACATGCGTTAAAACACAGGTTATTGTAGTGAGGTTGAGAAAATGTGTCTTGGGTGCGTTTACCTCTGCATTTTTATGTGGCCTTATCCAGCTCTAAAACTCAAGACGCATGAAATGACCTGGTGTAAATTGAGAACAGCATGCATTGATGTAACAAGATTTTATTGCATGTAATTTTGGGACTATTGTCATTGCCCTATTTGTCAGAGAATGTTCCCACAGTATAACAGGAACCTCTAGCTTTAAAGTGATATAAAACAATAAAACATTAACAAATGTTTGAACAAGGTTTTGATATGACAGAGACTAAATATGACAAAAAATGTGCTGAAATACAGAGCTGACAGTGAAATGATCTGTGTTTGGGTTTAATTTTATGTCTGGTTTAAGCTTTAAGCTCTGTTTTCATTCTGAACATGCACACGCACACACAGACGGCTGTAAGTGTTCTTGATTGAGACGGTTCTGTGAATGTTTGATTTAGCCAATGTGGCTCATTCTCAGCATAGCAATGACAGAGTAATACCTACACACTGGTAACCTTGTGGGATCTTGACAATTAAAGAACAGGGTAAAGTGGCTTGCTGGGTATTTTCTGAGCCTCTTCAAACATTTCTTGTATTTTTTTGTTTTTTAAGGAATGTCGGCAACACTCGCTATGATGAGGAGCAGAGGATCATTTGGCGGGATCTGCTGCTGCCGATACCAACCGACCCTTCGAAGAAAGTTGAAGTGAGGATTCTCTCAAGAGCCTGTACCCCGTTCAGTTGATCATTATTCTATACAATTTCTAATTCTCAACTTAACTGGATGCATGCAGTTATGCAATCTCTGTGTAACTGGTTTTGTTTTGACCAGATGGGTAGAATCAAATGCCCCATTTTATTGATTGTTGGTGAGGATGATCAGAATTGGCCAGCATCAGAGTCTGCAGAGGATGTAAGTAGAAGCGCTAGTGATGTTTCCTAATTAAAATTTTACTGAAAATATAATTGACATGAATATAATGTTGTAATGGCCTCTTTAAGTTATTTCACATTTGTCTCAGCAGGGCTCTGGCCCAGAAGAATCACACCATTGTAGTTTTAATGATTTCAGTTTTTCAGGACTTGATAATAAGCTGACATTACAAGACTGGTGTTTTAGTGAAGTACAAATCAGAGTTTAAGGGCTGGTGCCTTTATTCTTGCACTCTTAGATGAAGCAGATGATGGAGCAAGCTGGGAATAGTCACCTATTGACTGTTCAGTCCTACCCTGATGCGGGTCACCTCATCGAGCCTCCCTACAGTCCTCATGTCCGAGCCAGCAACTTTGTGTTGATGGAGACAAGGAAAAAGGGTAAACCTTCCATTTGAGTTTGTATTGGGGTTTTATGACTTTAAGATGCTGATTAGTCTCAGGCTGTGAGAAAAAAGAGAAAATGTGCCATTTCAGTTGTAGTTTCTGGGAGTGCAGCCTTTTTGCCAGCCAGTCAGCTCTGGCTATCAGTAATGCTACCGTGCTACTGACCAAAGCCTGTTTGCTGTAGAAAAACAGAAAGATACTGCTTTTTAAAGTTTTTCTTTGAAATCGATCATTTATATCTCTGAAGGAGACTCTTACATTACAGTATGACTTTTTATGTTTGTTCAGTCAAAAATGTTAATGTTGCTAACAATGAATGAAAGCCAGTAGTCACTGATTATTATTTTTCGCAGTATGTTGTGCTAACTGGTAACTGTTATCTTCCATTCGTTGTTAACATCAGAAACATGTAACATGTAACTATTTGTTTTAAAAAGTAATTTTTCTATCCAGGTAATAGGCATTTGCTAACATTTTATAACAGATTTTTGAGATTAAATGCATATATTTAAAACTCATAACTCATAACTCATTAAAATGTTCTTTACTTTGGATGTTACAGTTGGGATTTTGACTGGTTTTGATTACTTAATTACTGATTAATTGCTGGAGCCTGTTAGTTTAGCTAAACTCTGTAGCAGACAGGATACCTTCGTCCAAAGAAAGCAAAGCTAAGTGAAGGGTTATTGCAGTCGAGTGGGTCGCTAAAATGATGTGAAAGCGTAGCAAATCTAAACAGTCTGTAACATCTCATGCTCATTGCAGATATGTTCTGAATTTGGAACAGATTGCTGCATTTGATGACTGTTGTTCTTATTGTTGCAGTGGTGGTTCTGTGGGGCGGACACATGGTGCCTCACAGCCGAGCCCAGGAAGACTCCTGGCACAAAACCTTGGCCTTTCTGGAGCAGCATCTCTACAAAACTGTGAATGAGCTGTGAACAAGCTGTGAATCCCACTATAGAAATTCCCTGGTGAATCATCTCCAACAGTTTTTATGTCAGATTTTTTTGTTCCTTATATAATTTAAAATATCAACCAAATATTGAGTAATGCTTCTAAAAGTGAACTCAATGTTTGCAGAATCGCATAGTATATATATGAGATTTTTCAGTTAGGCACACATATGAATGAGGTCTATTATAGTTTTTAAATTTTAATTGAATAATTACATTTCTTTTAAAACGATGTTAAAATCATGATTTTGATCAGCCTGCAGAAGTATTTTGGTATATGACTTTAAACACACATTAACATGTCATAAAATGTTAATTACATTTACCTTGCAATAACATGTTCTGTGACTGAACAATTAAGTGCCTTTTGCTAATTAAAATATTTGAATCATTTATAAGAGGTTGTTGATTTTGCCATTAAAACACTTTACAACAGTGATTAAGTTACTTACAAAAAAGACCTATGAAAATTATACATTGTGGAGGAATGTGTGTTTGTATGTGTTTGTGTGTGTTTCCAAAAACTTGAAAGAGGAACCATGATTGAGCCTTTAAAAATTCTTTTTGAACACTTCACTTGTCTATTTAACTGTCAGTGTGCACTTGGAATGAACCTGTTATGCTGTAGATGACCTCTATAAGCTTGTACTACCTCAAGGCATGTGTATCACAACTCCAGAAAACACTGCAAGAATGTGTCAATGCATTGAAATCTGCTGTGTTGATACTGAAGGAAAAAGCTGAACAGACTACATCTAGACACATAAGTTTTGTTTCCAAGGGGGAGAAAGTGATTAAAGATGTAATTTTATCTAAAGACTTTCTAGGTTATAGAAAGAGTATTAAAGTGAACTTACAGCCCACCCACTCTTAAGGCAGACCTTCAAGTGGCCTTCACTTCCTCTCTCAGCCTTAGAAGTGGGATCGTTGGATCTTTTTGCAAGCATGTGAGTTCAGACATGATTCACCTTTTAACCTAGATTGCCGGTCTGCATCACACATGCTTTATATGACTGTATTTTAGAACCCTGGTGTGGACTCTGATACTGGGGGAGATCTTGTAGGGCTTCTGTGAATAATGTAAATGGAACTCGGCTGTTAAAGCCTAAAGCTTTTTGAGCTTGTTTTCTCAGGCATTCCAGCATTTCCATACAGTTGCCCGTGGCAGATATTTTCATAGAATGTGATAGAATATTTGTTTTACAAATGACTGTCCTGGCATTATTACAAACTGAACATTTCCCCATATTCACAATACATCTCAGTCAGTGAGCTTTACTTCTTAAACTTGCCGATCCGATTCACAGTTCATTTATTTTCACAATGATGAAGGAGAATGTTTGTGCACAGTTGGAGTCATGGTAAATTTGCTGGTGCCATGGTAGTTTTTCATTTCCTGAAATGATGCAGAACACTTTGGTCTTCATTCATTTGTCTCCGTCAGAACGATAAGTTTCATTAGCCTAGGTTTTGAGTAGAAAATGAAAAACAGATAACAGTGCCAAGTAGAATCACGCTGTTCCCATTTTAATTAGGAGGACAGTATGTCATGTACCAGCTAGTTGAGCATCTGCACAGTTGTGTGTCAGAGTCAGCCATTTATAGTGCTTTTGCCAGTGTATTGGGAAAGTTTGAACATGGTTTCCTCTTGGGAAGCATAATACCTCCACATTCCCAGACTGGTGGCTCTGGGGTGTAATGATGATAATGAATGAGAACTGGCAAGTACTACTGTGATAGAAAAGTCAGTTGAAGTAAATAAACAATACAACAAACATGTTTTTTCTCGCTAATAGATGTAGTGCCTGCAGTACTGGCGATTAATTACATTACCTCTTTCTGTCTACAATATCACCCCCAGGTGGATAAGGGCTGCAATGGCTTCCTTGATTAATGTCTTGGAGGTTTTGCTTCAATAAGGCTGTCAATGCACACACATAGTTTTAGCTTTTCTCTTATTTATACCATTTATTTTTGAAGTAAATCATCATGATGACTTGCTGTTAAAAAAAAGCAAGCAAAAGACTGCTGGCAAACACACCTGTCAGCAGTTTCCTGGGTGGTAAAGAAAAGCTGCTATGTTGGGAACCAAAATGGCACTGAAATCATGAAAATGTCCTGATTACAGTGACAGAGCACTGTATTTTTATTTTGCACCTTTAGCCATTTTTCCTGTTACTCCTAGATGGAACATATTTAATGCTATTTTTTTTCCTCTGAAAATCTCAGTCTGTTTTCACAGAGAACTGGAACTTTTAGGGCTTTGTCACACCAAACTGATGAAGAGGAACTAGTGGCAGCTAAGACTGACTGATGATCACCCTCCCTCAAATTACCATCGCCTCACACTCCTGTAGAAGTCTGCACTTAGACACACCACAGAGACTACAGCTTACATCCAACATGTACATACTTATGGGCCTGAATGAAAGGAAACAGCTCTCCATTGAAGGAGCTGGTAGTCTTTAAAACTGCAAAGAAATAAGCCTCTGCTAATCTATGGTCACACCAAACACCAGCTAAAGATGCAGCTGTGGTATAAACATCTTATGTCAGTTAGCTCAAAGAGTGCACATTTGGAGTTTGCAACAAATATTGCATAAAGTATACCATACTTTAGAGTTGTAGTTTTACAGTGACTGATTCAGTAAACTTCTGAATACCATTGGAGAGTGTTTTAGTCGGTTAGCTTGGTTAACTAGGTAAGCACCAAGCTGTGGTGTATCTGGTCCTAAAATTGCATTGGAATTTGAAGCTGTTATAAAAACCTCAGGACCTACACACCCATGACCGCCTCAGACCAACTGAATTCTTTATTAATGTGCCAACTCATTGTGAACAGTCTTTGACCATTGCACTGCTCGCATGGACTGCTCACATACAGAACCTAGTTTTGTTTAAACTGAGGGACTGAAAACTTATATTCCTGTCTAGAATTAGATTAGATAGCTAAGAGGCTAACTGACTCCTCCTATGAAACTGTAAAAAGAGTAAAGATGTCATTACTTTAATGTCCTAAACATTTCAAATATCTGAGTATTAGTTATTAAAATTTAATGCCATTAACCTCAGGCTAAATCAACTGGCTTCCTGCTCCATATATAGTGTACTATGAAATTCATGACATTTTGGCTTTTACTCCCAATGTTCAGTATTCAGCTGTGTGAACAAATGTGCATAATAAGCATATTATGCACTGTTTGACTGTGGAAGTCGGTATTGTAATTCCTATCTAGTGCACTGCGCAGAAAGTAGAGGCTGCACCTTGTGTAAAAAGAAATGTATGACACCATTAGTTTTGTGCCAGTATAAGCTGGAAATCACACAGAAGTGCAAATAGAAATAAGCATAGTCTTTTGTGATGATATTTTGGTGGGCAAAAACTACACATAAGGATTTTTACATTAAACACAGTGGTACCATAATAAATTCACAATTATATAGCATAAAATGACTACAGAAACATAATCTCTTTCATCAGTCCATGGTTGCTTGGCAACAGTAATGCACTCTTCTTGTTGGATGAATTGTTTATCATGATTGTTATTACTAATAAATTATGTATATTAATAATTAAGTTATTATTAATTAGTTAATAATAATAATAATAATAATAATAGTAAAAATATTTATTGAAGGATTGCAAATGTTCATATTATATGTTATTTGTTGTTTTAAAAATGCATTAAACCACTTGAAGCTGTTTGTTACCGTTAATAATACCCTTACCTATGATAAAAGTGCTGTTAAAGCACAGCCTCTCAAGGGTTATTGTCTTTTTTGAACAGACATGTGACTCTTACTGGCTCTGCATATTACTAGATGGACCTGCTTGTTATCTCCCAAACAGCTTACCTTACTCTTGTGAGGACATAATGTAGTTTAATTACCCTACAAAAAGTCTATTAATGTTAATGAAAAAAGATTCTGAATATGTTTAAACTTGAATGGCTATGACCAGTGCATATCATTGTTGGCCTACTGCAATAATGCAAGTTATTATGCATACATGATAACTAAACTGAAGACACAGAAACATTGCCCTCAGGTTATCTCAGCATTTTTTTCTGTTTTCTGCAGATCTTACCGTGTTCAGGCACAACGTACTGTGAAAGGGAGGCTTCTGATCTTTTATTTAAATGAACCCTTTCAACAAAATAACTGCGGTTATTATAAAATCAACTGCATTTTTACTACAGTATATTGCAGTCTAACAGTTTCTGTATGGTGTATTTTAGACATATACAATTGTACTGCAGTGTTAGCGGGGCCGTTAATAAAGCATACAGTTTTTTGTGTTCAAAAAATGACATTTTACTGCAATTTACTGTTTGTAATGCAGGTGTTTTACATTCACAAAAACTACAATACTGTTATTGAAAACTGCAGTATTTTTGGTAAGGGACTGTGCAAAGACAAAAACTGATATTCAGTAGCCACTATTTTCTCTCATTATTCAGAAGCCTCCACATCTCGTGCAAATTTTATGTTATTATTACATGCCAGTAATGAAAGGATCAGAAACTGTGGTCTGAGGCAAACGACTGCTTACAAAGTGTTTTAATAATTATCGCCATCTTTGCTCCCACTAGCACTCCCACCAGCACTATAGCTCCTCTTTCTCAGCAGCATTGCTCCACATTGAGGACTCCTCTGCAAGACAATACCCCTACTGATCAATGGCCACAGTGTGAGCGAGCACATCTACCAGTCCATGGTAGATCCCATGATCAAACCCCCAGCTGGAAACCAACAGACCTACAGCTTGGCACTAGCTTGCAAGATCAAGCAGCGGCCGAGGGAGAGGGTCTTTTGCCCTACTGTGACCGAAGCCCTCGAGTCGATGGCTGTTACTTCATCACATAGAGCTTGAACAGAATGTGGAACGAAGCACAGAGTCTTGACATTCACTACCCTAAAACATGCAAAGCAAAAATTTCTTGATGTGATGGTGCACTCAAAAATACTGAGGTAAAAACAATCCACTTTGGGTCATTTCCGTAACCCTGCACTGGATTACTATATAACAAGTCAGGTCGAGTCAAGTAGGTATTTATTGTCATTTTAACCATATACACAGTCCACAGTCAAATGAAACAACATTCCTCCATGACCATGGTGGAACACAGTGAACAAAAAACAGAAACAACACAAGACTACACAAGTGCGGGCAGGACAGGACTGCAAGAGAAAGAGATATACAGTGCAGCCGACAGAAGCAGTGACAGTACTAGTTTGAATAAATACAGTATTATGACAGATATTGTGTTCTATCAGCACAGCAATAAAGTGTGCAAAAATGCAAGTCTGAGGTAGACAGCATTAAATAATTGAGCAAAAATAGTATCAGGAGCAGCAACAGGACAGAGAATGTGCAGTATATAAGAGGGGATTTACAGAGGCAATTGGGAGAGTAAGTTTTTGTTTATGGGAGGAACAGTTTAGCATGTATATGCAGTGTGTTTGGGAGAAGGAAGCAGTTCAGTGTGTGTGTAAAGAACAATTTTAATGATGTTCTTATGTATGTTCTTTTAATGATGTTCTTTTCTTATGTAGGAGTCTGGTGGCCTGGCAGTTCTCTATCCTGACAGTGAAGGCTCAAAGCTTTTGGCAGATGAAGGGAGGGAAAATGGGGTAAGGGAGGGGTGCATGGGCTCATTCACAATGCCTGGTCTTTGGGGGGCAGGGTGGTCTTTAGAACACACATTGGATTAAAGTCACCCATCATCACTAGGTTACAAGTATAAGCAGACTGGGTCATTAGAGTTACACTAAATGATTTTTTAAAAGGTTATTTTGATGCAGCACAGAGTGTGAGTCACTGTCTGTTCTTATCAAGAATAGTGGCCATGTAGCAATCACCTAGCAACACCCTAGCAACCACCCAGGATACCTTTACAACAACCTAGCAGCACCCTAGCACCAACCTGGGATACCATAGCAACCACCTAGCAACACCAGAAATGCCGTCGCAAGTGGTTAGAAACAACCTAGCAACCTCATACAATACCACAATACTCTCTCTCTCTCTCTCTCTCTCTCTCTCTCTCGCTCTCTATCTATATATCTATCTATCTCTGTCTCTCTTTTTCTTTGTCTCTCTCTCTCCATCTCTCTTAAAATAAACTTTACTTGACAGTTGTGATTAGTAACTAACTTTGACTAATTTTAACAACTGCTAACTGAGAATGCTTGATATAAGTTTTGTAGGGAGGAGTTCTGCAATTTGGATGTGTCTGCTGCAAAAGCAGCCTTACCACATGTTTTGTCTTGTGTTTATGGGACAGAAAGTAAACCTGTCTGTGTCTTGTAATGCACTTAGATGTTTCCATTTACTTCAAATAATAAGCATTCTGCACACACACAGTGTGATCAGAGGCTGGAGAAGCAGGTAATCTACAGCTCTGATAGATTTCATTCTCCCAAATAGGAATGATCTCCTGCATGTTAACTATAACTATGGCTGTAAAAAAAGACTGCAGATACAAAGCGCTACGTGGAGGTTTAATACTTAAGTATTCCCCAGTATGAGAAACGGGGCTCGGGGCTTGTAAGGCAGTGACATGCCTTATTATCTCCATCCTTTCTCCTGCTCTGTGCGCCTCACACTCCGGCATGACAATCATAAATCAGCTCTCTATGCAATATAATCCTTTTTACCACAGAGCCCTGCGGCTCCTCTCCCTCCTCTCTTACATACACACTCACGCTCACCTACTCTTGGTGTTCAGGTGTGTCTTTACATGCTTCACCTTTCACAGTCGTTACTCTACAATCCACTGCTGCCCGCTAAACCTGCACACTGGGAGATTTTACTAGGCAGCGAAATATTTCTAGAACCTCATCCATTTCTGCACGGAAATCTTCCCTCCAGCCCTGAACAGAAAAGCCATCTGTTTTATTTACAATGTAAGTGACAATGATGTAAGTTTTACTATGCATACACTCTCATCTTATATTTATTATTGCCACTGCACACTGCACACCATTACCAGACACATCTATATCATAGTTACATTGAAATGTAATGCTCGACACTTCGCCATACATTATTCTCTGTGTTGTTCTTATTCTGTGCCTGAGAGCAGTCATCTCTCAGAGTAGCTGGAAGAGTTGATGGCTCACTCTTGTCAGAGCACCTCCTATTGTGTATTGCTTGTTTTGTAGTTGGAGCTGTGTTGTGTTGTCTTGTTAACTCGCTTTGTGTGTAATCTATGTCTTACTGACTTGCACTCTGTGATCCTGTAAACGCACGTTGTTTCGCTCCACTGTATGACAAAGTTCTTCTTGATTTTGATCTTCTCAGGAGAGCGCTTCAGGTGTAAACTCTGCGAAGCTCCACATCACTTGCAAAGGTATGCATGCTAAATCGCCCCGTTTGTTTTACTGATCATGTAACTTAGTGTACAAATCTGTTTTTGTGATTCGCTTCTCCGCTGTGTTTACAGAAGAATTATGGATTAGTGATTGCAATGCATGACTCAGAATCAGGATTTCTGCACTAGCAAGGTCTCAGGTCTTGTGTTTTCCATTCACTGAAAATGTTCTTTACCCAAGGTCTTGTGATTATACTCAAGAGCACATAGGTTAGATATACTGGGGGATACTTAAGTAAAAAAATTCACATAGTGCTTTGTATCTGTGCAGCAAGACAAAGGGACTCGGGAGAGAAATGTAGACATGCATTTAGCTTGAAACACCATTTACAAATATGTAGCTCACTGTGATGGGGATTACACAAGCACAGGCCGTTTCTGTTATACTGTTATGCACATTGTTATAGTATTAGTATAAGTATTTGAGCATCAAATGATAAAATATTAAATATTAAAATATTTGCAGATGACCATCAGAATCAATAGGGCATAACTGAGCCTGCATCATTTATAATACAGCAGGGTTCTTCAGTTATGGTACTGGAGGGCTGGTCCGGCACAGTTTGGTGATTTCCCTGCTCAGACACGCCTGATTCACATTGTGTTAATTGCTGGTTTTAAAGGGTGTGTTTGGCCCTCCAGGAACAGAACTGAAGAAGCCTAGCATAAACCATTTTGTAGTAGAACCATTCATTAGTATATGGTCCCTGTCAAAAAAAGAAGCATTTTCAAAAACCTTTCAGAACACTCTTTGCTTCTAATGTAAGCCAGTGTAGAAACTACGTCATTTTGGAGCATTCTACTAGACTGTTCATCATGAAAGTTTCGCACAATTTAAAGAGCTGCAACGTTCAAAAGATTTTAAAAAATCGGAGAAAATGGAGATACATGGTTTTCTTTGGACAGCAGTGATATGTGTATAGTGTGTATAGTGCATAATGGCCTGTCCTCTGTTTCACCAGCATATAGTCAGCTGTAGACTGTATTAGGGTAATCCCATGGTGCATTGTTTAGCTCCTAATGGCTGTAAGTATTCACTGGAAGTTTTACTGGGTGAAAATATCAAATTACAGGTCTTCTCACTACACTATAATAATAGCCAGTTATGGGTGTAACTTCATGCATGTATTTATGTGTATTACACAGGGGTACATGGACGTACATACATATTTCGCCTTTTGCAATCATATTTGGGCTTTTCTCAGAAGAGTTCTGCGGTCTGTGAGTATAAGAGAACATTCTTGGGAAGAAATGTGCCTGCAGGAGCTTATGTTTAACATGCCTGTCACAGTTTATAATGATGAAGATATGTGATGTCAGGCTGAATAAAAGACTTTCTCGGCTTTTGTGTTTCTGCACTCACAGGGCTTCCAGAAGGTCTGGAAATTTCTAAACAGTATCGACCTGTTTTCAGATTGTTCAGTATGTGTAAAGCAGACCTCTCAAACCAATGCATCACTCCTTTCATCTGAAGGTTGCGGCTGCTGCTTCTGGCCTAAATAACTCACAGGGCCGCACATGCTGGAATTGGATGGCTTGAGGCCGCTGGCTTTTGGGAGACATTCCAGTCAATTTATCAAGAAAAAAAACAAAAAACAAACAAATAAACAAACAAAAATATTCACATATCTCACTGCTTCTGCTGAAAACGTAACGCCTCAGTTTTAGTGAAAAAAAAAAACATGAATTTGTTTTAGTATAAAACAAGGAGGAATCGAAACCAGGAGGAATAGAAATAATAAAATTTCTGATCTCTGTTTTACACTGCAAATGCAAGTAAATGATGTAAATACAGACACTAATGTAGATTTTTATTATGTGAGAAATTTTTAGGCCTTTACTATCAGAGCACCGCAGAACAACTCACGCACAAATTTGTTTCAAGTAGAATTGTTTATCGTAATGATCTCTTCACTGGGTTTCCTTATAAAACAGTACAACGTCAACTGACAGTACTAGTCCTAAACTACCCAAACAGAGAGAGAGCTCATATCACCCCCTTTCTCAATGGACTGCACTAGTTACCTTTATTTTTCAGGACTGATTTTAAAGCTCTTTTACTTTGTTTTAAAGCTCTTAAAGGCCTAACACCTGCATACTCTTAGATCTGCAGATACTGGCTTGTTGCAAATACCATAATTTACAGTAAAATGGGAGAGATTTACTTTCTTTTATTTGCCGAAGAAAGAAGAAGCTCAGTAAACTCATTTTTATTCTGTTCAGCTTCTGTTCTGTAGCTGAGGGAAAGGAATGCATGTTAATGAGATTTTGTTGTTTATTTTATTATTTGCTATCATTATGAAATGGGCTGAAATGTAAAGGCTGGCTGGTCTTATCAAATGTAAGCATATAATGGTATTACAGGGTTTTGAACAAAATAGCACAGCGCTCTTTATTGAGTTTATATTCTCCCGTTTTCTCCTGCCATCTTTTCTTTACACTTCCTCTTATCAGCCCACGGTTTTCAGAGCCAGAGCAACAATGGCCCAAGAGGAGGTATCTACACTTCTGCTCTTCAGTGAGTCTACTCCTGTTTGCTCTGACATTGCAGGAAGCTGACAGAGGAATTACCTCTAGATGCCTCATTAGCGTCAACATGTGATCACTTGCTGAACTAGGATTATTATTTTTTTGGTTCTTGCTGGCACTTGCCCACTTCTGAATTGATTGTTTTCATTTGAAAGTATGGGTTAATTCACAGAATGGATTTTGATCTGAGCTAAGAACAGACAAATGAACAATGGTTAAATATACCTCAGTGTTTTCCCTTCATCTGTCTCTGAAGAGATGTTTGGCCTACTAGCATGTGCAGCTCCTGGACAACAAGGAACAGTATTGAAAGATGTGCAATTTAGAGAGGCGTTGACTCGTTTTATCAACATTACAGCTGAATTAATCCTTCATCCTCTTTCATAGTGTTACTGGTGCCTGCTCATCTTCAGGAAAGCTGTGATGGGGGATCATGCCACCCTAACCTGGGTGATCTTATGGTGGGCCGTGCTGCCCAGCTCTCCGCTTCATCCACCTGTGGTCTGTTTGGACCACAGAAATATTGCATCCTGGGACACTTGGAGGTCAGTGCTAAACACTCTGGATTTATCTGACTTTTGTACACACACTGAAAAAAAAAACTACATCTACTTAAAAAGCCTCAAATTTTCCCTTGAAGGCTGCTTCTGTGTGGTTTTATGTGCCAGAAACAACCATAATTCATTTTTACATCATCATTTTCCAGCCTCTTTTAATGTCTTACAATCAAACAGGCTGTCTTTGTCACTGTGCCTTTAATATTAATAGATGTAATATTAGCCAGATGGGGTAGCTGGTGGCCCAGAGGTTAGGGCGTTGCCCCTGCAATCAGATGGTTGTGGGTTCGAATCCCAACTTCTAGTGGCACCACTGAGGTACCCTTGAGCAAGGTACTGTCCCCACACACTGCTCCCCGGGCGTCCCTCGTTGGTGGCAGCCCACTGCTTCACTTGGTGAATGGGTTAAATGCAGAGAAAGAATTTCACATTGTTCACACTGTGTGCTGTGGTGTGTTCACGCGTGACTATAAGGGATCACGTAATGTAAATGATCTCTGTTTTAATTGGTTGTTCTTTATTGTGCCTCATTTAAAAAGGCTGATATACACTTTATAACTCTCTGAATGGGTAGGATAAACTGCTTTAGTCCAAAAAGGCAGATATACATTCATATATAACATTAAAACCACTTTCAGACAGGTGAAGTGAATAACACTGCTTATCTTATACCTGTCAGGGGGCAGGATACATTAGACAGTGAGTAAACAGTCAGTTCTGGAAGTTGATGTGTTGCACAAAGAAGGAAAAATATAAGGATCTGAACATCTCCAAAGCAGCAGGTCTTGTGGGGCATTTCCAGTATGTAGTGGCTTGTACCTATCAAAAGAACTAAAAGGAAGGCCACCTCGTAAACCAGCTACAGGGACGTGTTCACCAAGGCTCACTGATGTGCACAAGAAGTGAAGGCTAGCCTGTCTGTTCAGATCCCACAGAAGAGCTACTGTTGCATAAAACTGCTGAAAAAGTTGTTGCTACAAAGTAAGTGCCTGCAATGTGCACAAGAGGATCAGAAATGGACCATGAAGCAATGGAAGGTCTGGGGGTCTGGTCCAATAAATCACTAGTCTGAATCATCACATGGACAGCTGGGTGACTATGCGCTGCTTACCTAGAGAAGAGATAGCACCTGGATGCACTATGGGAAGAAAACAAGCCGACAGTGTGACAATGCTCTGCTGCGAACCCCTGGTCCTGCCATTCACATGGGTATTACTTTGACATGGGTCACCTACTTAAACATGGTTGCAGACCAAATACACCGCGTAATGGTGGTGGTAAGAAAACGTAATTCCTCAAAGCAGGTCACATTCTTTCATTGCTCCATGATCCAGTTCTGATATTCTCATGTGCATTGTATGTTCTTTTGGTGACGGACTGGGTTAGCATGGGCACTCTGTCGGGTCTGCGGCTATGTGGCTCAATTTGCAGCAAGCTATAGCCAGCGTTTCTATCATATCCAGCATTCACTTTTTCAGCAATTTGTGCCATAAAATGCTCTTCAGTGGGACTGAACAATTTGGCCTGTGTCAAACTCACTCAAATTTGCTAATTTTTCTAATACATCAGCTTCAGTAGGTGACTGTTCACTTGCTGCCTAATATATCCTCTTGACATTGTAACAAGATAATCAGTGTTATTCACTCTACTGTCAGTGGTTATAATGTTATAGCTGATTGCTGTATATTACATAAAAATAATTATTACCAGTGATCAGTTGAAAAACAAACTTCTGTTGAAGTCTTATATTCTGGAGGAAATCACATATACATTTAAATTCAAAGCAAATTCAAAGCATCACTTTTTAAAATACAATGTGGTTTTTAAATAATTACGGGCCAAAAAAGTCGAAGTTACCTAGTGGAGCTGCTCAGGTCCAGAAAATACACTGATTACAGACAATTACTCAGGCAGAATATTACAGTGCTACCTCCTCTAATTATCCATATAAAATACTTTGGAAAGGGATTTTTGCCCCATGCTCTATTGTGCCTTCAGGCGAGGCACTGCACACTATGCTGTTTTGGGGATTTTGCTACATGGTGCCTCTTTTCCATGCAGCCAGACTGCGCCTTTTGCTCTTCACATAAGCCCATGCTTTATAAAAAACACACACAAAGCCTACCGTGACCTAACCTTTCCAAAATAAAATCCCATCACGAAGCTGACACTTGTCAGGAGAGGAGTCTGGAAAGATAAAAGAGAGAAGAAACAAGTTTACCTCAGTGCAGACTGATAGCACTGTGACCAGCCCTGTGGATGCATACTGCAGACATGTTCTGATCTGCCAGTGTTATAGGCTGTTGCTTCTCCTCTCCCTAAAGACTAATTTACGCCCATTTTAGTTCTCACCCCTGGCCCTCTCTGAGCAGGTGATACGGGCAGAATGCTAGGCGTGTCCCCCAGGACTTATTTTGTGTTTCCTCTATTTTTGTTGGCCTGAGACAACTCCAGCAACAGTTGCTCCAGTAACATTCAGTGACAGTGATAGGAAGGCAAAAGGAGTACGAATTCCTCAGTGTTAACATAGCAGCTATTTTAATGGGATTAGTTTGGAATCGAACAGGACTTGTCCTCACATGTCTGCTCATGAAAAGATGCTTTTGTATTGTATTGCATGTTCACATTTGTAACAGTGTAATCGTGGCCCATATTTTCACAATCAGTATGGGGCTGAGACATTTTTCTGATCTTTTTAATACCCATCTTATGTCTGTGTTCAGTATCTTCTGTCTACCTTCTGAAGGCAGTAGTTTTGGAAGAATATGTACTTATGTTGAGTCCTCATGAAACAATGCAGATTTTTTTCACACATGAAATTCCATTGCATATGTCATGCGTTTCTGTTTGGTTTTTACTTCAGGATGAACAAAAGTGCTTCACCTGTGACTCTAGGAGCCCCTACAACCGCTACAATAACCGGCACAGCCACCAAATAGAGAACGTCATCACCACTTTTGAACCTGAGCGCAAGATGAGATGGTGGCAGTCTGAGAATGGTGAGTGCCATGTTAATAAAGCCAGACTGTTAGTCAACAGTGGAGGACAGAGAAGCTGGATCAAAGAAAGACAGTGTTTTTAAACTTTGATAATGAGCATTTAGTAACAAGAATACAAGAGATATTGTCAGTATATATATATATAGTATATATATATATATATATATATACACACACACATATACATCTGTATACATATGATTTTCCAGTGAAAGAAGAAGTAAAAATAGCTTAGCAGAAACAACTTAGGTCGGAGTAAAAAGTAAAGGAAAACTGCTCAAGTATTGAGTTCCCACAAGAACTCCAGTGGAGCTCATCTATCAGAACAGGGACTGAAGTCTGCTTTAGGTTGACTTTGGTCTAAAAAAAAATGCTAAAAATCAATGACAGAGGTATGAGCAACAGCAAAGCAGCCCAGGTGCTGAACCAACAGAACAGAATGAAATTCAACACAGAAATAGAAATAGTAAATCAATGTGAATGGCTAAAGTGGAACTGAGTAAAAACTTCTTTTCCCATAATCAGGGCAACTTGGGGAAGTAAGCTCCCCAAAGTAAGAAGCCACACACACACACGCCCCCTGATCAAACAATGGCTCCAAAGCTAATTTTGACACACTTACTGAATGTCTATGTTGTAATTAATTCTAGAATTTCATCCACTGTGTGAGGAATTTGAAGAGAGCAGTACATCTAGGGGAAAAATATTTTAAAATGAAAATGTTAGACCTTAGGGAAAGAAGTTGCAGACATGAGGCAAAAGTCCCCCTTTAGCATATTCCTCATGTAATATTATTTACTGCACTGGAGTTGAATTTATCAAAGAATTAGGGATCACTTTTAGTGATCTTGATTGAGGTGAGAAACCATTAAGATATAAATCAATTTTATGGTAAAATACAGTATATTTAGTGTTGTACTTTGCTTAGTAACAGTTTTTTAATTTTTTTTTATTCAAAGACTTTAATTATACATGCCAATCTCGAATTGATGCAAGATTCACCAGGGGGGCATCTTTCCCTAGTGAGGCAAGATGTCCGTTTTATTTATTTATCTATTTTTTTGTGCTATAAAAACAAAATTTCTTGAAAATTCCAGTTTAATTTACCTTACTGTGTGTATGCCTATGTCTGTACATGTTAAACTCACAGATGTGATTTAGTTTTATGGTAAATTAATATTGATCTTCTTCCACAATTTTTTTCTACATTTGAGTCAAGGTAAAAGTCTTATTATTTGAAAATACCTGTGCTAAATTGTACAGAAATACAATACAGCAAAAAGGATTCTATACAGCATTTATATAGTAGGTTCTGTGACATGTAACAACAGTGGAACCCCCTAGTAGCAGAACCCTATACAGAACAATTTTAACAGTTTCTTTAAATAGAGAAGAATAATTTAGCTATTATACATTCAAATGTTCACAGTTTTATATATAACTATTGCCTTTATTAAAGAACCTTTGAAGAAACACTTTATTTAATGGTGATATGAAGAGTGATGTTACTAGTACCTCTGGTACAAGAGCATGTATTTTTGGGAATGGATAAATAAGCCATATACTAAAGCCATATACTACCATTAATGATGACTTGTAATAACAATCTATTTCCTACACTTTAGGTGTGCAGCGAGTCAGCATTCAGCTGGACCTTGAGACTGTGTTTCAGTTTAGTCATTTAGTCCTGACTTTCAAGGTACATTTAGTCTGTTTGGGAGCAATCGTTTTACAGTAAATATCCGACGTACCTTGTCGTTCACTTGCGACTGACTCCACAATGTGTTGGACTCTCACTGTACAGAGTTTTCGTCCAGCCGCAATGCTGGTGGAGAGGTCTAAAGATTTTGGCCGCACTTGGAAGGTGTTTCGATACTTTGCTGCAGACTGTGCTAACGACTTCCCCGGGGTTTCACGAGGCCCGGCAGAGAGCATTGATGACCTCATCTGTGACAGCCGCTACTCTGGGCCTGAACCCTCCACTGACGGAGAAGTATAACCACAGAACCCTCAGCACCTGACCCACATCAAACTCAGTAGCTCAGTACGATGTGTGTTCTCAATACTCTGAACTTCTTGCAGGTGGTGTTAAAAGCTTTGGACCCCAATTTTCAAATAGACGATCCATACGATCCTACTATTCAAGGTTTGTTTTTTAAACTCCTTTATGAGATAATGAGATGTCAAAAGAGCTTTGAGATTCAAGTATTTTTTGTGCTCCAAGGCATATCCTGCCTCAGATTAAAAATTAATACTGTACATTTCCAACTCGCATGAGTTTTTCTTCCATCCACAGGCCTGGGCACCCCTAAGGATGGGTTCATAGAGAACTAAAAAATAATATATTATGCAAATGTTTGTGTATTAGTGATGCAATACCTCATTTGAGTGTGGACTGTTGGTTGAAGGGATGTGTCATGGACTCATGCAACAGCATGATGTAAAATGTGTGCAGTTAAAATGTGCTGTTTTAAAAATTCATCCAGAAAGTATGTAAGAACTGTCAGTTTCCTTTCCTGGTAGAGCTCATCACCATGACCAACCTACGGGTCAACTTCACACGTCTGTTCACTCTGGGGGATAACTTGCTGGGGCGGCGCAGGAGGAACCCGCAGGATAAATACTACTACGCCCTCTATGAGATGGTGGTCAGAGGGAGCTGCTTCTGCAATGGTCATGCCAGCCAGTGTATACCAGTATACAGCACCCGTGGAGATATCTTCAATGAGCCGGGCATGGTGAGGGTGCCCATCAGCACATACACTATATACAAAAGTATTGGGATGCCTGACCATTACACCAGCAGGGACATCAATGACATTGCATTCAAATACATAGACTTTAATACAGAGTTGGTCCCCCTTTGTATCTATAACAGCGTCCACTCTTCTTTGAAGGCTTTCCACAAGATTTTGGAGTGTTTCTGTGGGAATTTGTGCCCATTCATCCTGTAGAGCATTTATGAGGTCA
>JBBPCZ010000136.1:11326883-11341938 GCA_037974445.1 Brycinus macrolepidotus
CCCAAAGGTGTTGGATGGGGCTGAGGTCAGGGCTCTGTGCAGGCCAGTCAAGTTCTTCCACACTGAACTCATCCAACCGTGTCTTTATGGAGCTTGCTTTGTTCACTGAGGCACAGTCATGCTGGAATAGAAAAGGATCTGGAAGTAAAGAACGTAGCCCAAACCCTGAAAAGCAGGAGTGTCCCAATACTTTTGTCCATATAGTGTACGTGTGGAATTTGGTACACTGAAAGCTGTATATTTGTTTATTAATCTTATTTGAAGTTTAAGCTTTATTGCACCTACATTTGGAAATACACAAAATGTAAAAGTATCCACTGTATTTGAAAATGGGACTTTTTATATGGTCTTGGTCCTGGTGAAGCGTTTCCCATTGTTACCACTTCAGTGAGCTGCAGTTATTCTTGGGAATATAAAAGACAAATCAAAGAGAAAAGTTTCGCTCAACATCTGGGAAGGAGTCTTCTGTGACAACAAGCGGTAGAAATTGTTTTAACGCTAATTAAACATAACTTGTCTAAACTGGAAGGAGACCTGAGGGAAAACATTTTCCCGCCTGAGGTTAAACTTTTCTCTTCTCTGTGTGTTTTGGTTTGGTGGTGAGCAGTAAAACTCTGTCTCTGCTCGCAGGTTCATGGGCGCTGCATGTGTCAACACAACACCATGGGGGACAACTGCGAGAAGTGCCAAGACCTTTACAACGACGCCCCCTGGAGGCCAGCTGGAAACACTGACCCGCATGTTTGCAAAAGTAAACTCGCTGCTCAAAACGTACTCCTACTGCTACTACTACTAATGATAATGATGACGGAGGTAGTGGTGGTGGTGGTGGTGGTGGTGGTGGTGATGATGATGATGATGATGATAATAATAATAATAATAATAATAATAATAATAATAATAAGAATGATGGTGATGATGTTGATGCTTTATAAAAAAGGGCACACACCCTACTCTCTTCTGTATGAACCCATTTGTTTCTTTTCTTACAGAGTGCACCTGTAACAGTCACTCAGAGAGGTGTCACTTCGACTCAGCTCGTTACCTAGCCACGGGACAGGTCAGTGGTGGTGTGTGTGATGACTGCAGAAACAACCGTGTGGGTGCCCAGTGTGAGCAATGTGGGCCGGGGTATTACAGGGATCCTCAGCGTCCTGCAGAAGACCCAGCAGCTTGTATACGTGAGTGTGTATAGAAAAAAGGCAGCACGCAGCACCCAAGGGTTCCTAATGGCCTTCTTATCAGTGGCCTTCTTTACATGTTACTCTGGTTAATACTGTTGCTCTGCAGCTTGCTCCTGTCACCCGGCGGGCTCTGAGGAAGGTGGGCGGTGTGATCCAGTGAGTGGTCGCTGTGTGTGTAAGCGGAATGTGGAGGGCGAACGCTGTGACCGATGCAAGTCAGGCTTTTATGGTCTCAGCCTGGAAGACCCCAGTGGCTGCCGGAGTAAGAGAGCCTCTTCTGTTTCTACCTAAATACCAAAGACAGTGATGTTTAATGAAAAATTTTGTATTATGAAAAGAATAATCCAACATTTTCATTCTGATCTCTTTCTGCCACATCTGTGGGCCTGATTAGCACGGACAGTGATATCTCAGCCCTGCAAAACACCTTTCACTCCAAACACACTTACAATGGGTCAGTGGGCAGATGGCTTGGGTTAACTGGCCTTTATTCTATATTCTCTATTACTGGAGACAGCTAACAGGCTCACATGCTTAGTAGATAATCAATCATATGTAAAATCATATGTAAATCATATGTTAACTTATAAACTTATTAAATAACAGCTTTAATACCCCAGGTTTTATGTTGTATTGGTTCAACTTGGCTACACTTGGCTTAGGATCAGTTTCTCAAAGTCCATGGAGCCCCCTAGCGGACATCCATGCACACATCCATCCATCTACCCATCCATCCATCCCTTCGTGCATCTATTCATCCATCCCTCCATCTGTCCATCCATTCGCTTATCCTAACTATGCTGGAACCTCAGTGGTCATGGTGGTCATGGAGTGAGAGGTGAGAAGGTAAAAGGAAAAACATTTTGAACAGGTTGCCAGTCCATCAAAGGGCAGACACACAGACAAACACCCCCCCCACACACACACACACTCACACCTGGGGGCAATTTAGCATCTCCAGTTCACCTGACATGCATCTCTTTGGACTGTGGGAGGAAACCGGAGCTAGCTTGCACACGTAAATAAAGAGGTTGTTCTGAATATGACACAACGTAATTTAAATTTTATGTGGTGATGATGTTTTACAGTGTATTCATGAAACAATATAGGGGCTCTGTTGCTGTTATGTTCCTGAACAGATAGTATACTATCAGATCAGAAGTATCACTTTTATATTGTATCATGAATTAAGTGTCTAAAAAAGGGAAACAGAGCCCAAATGTGTTTAAATGTGTAAATGAGTCGACAGGTTTTCTGTTCGTTTACTAAGTACAGGCAAACAAATTCTAATCAAACGTATGCTACAGATGTGGCAGACAGAAACACAGACTTCCTTTAAACATAATTTGACCAACAAAATACTCATTTTGAAGTGTGTGTACCTACATCATATTGCAAAAATATTCATACTCAGTGCAGCTCATGAGCTTTCTCTTTGTTGGTAACTTATCTTGGGGGTTGAATCAGGATGTATGTGCAACTTCTTGGGCACCAAAGGCAACTCCCCATGTGACCAGACCACAGGCCAGTGTATGTGTGAAGACTTTGCCCATGGACCGGAGTGTGATCATTGTGTAGTAAGTCCAACAAATCAATAGCTGTAACTGCCTTCCTGTAAGAAGCATCACATGAATTTTTAATTCACTTGGATTTTTTTGCACACCGTGCTCTTCGATTCTTTCAGCCAGGATACTGGGGTTTAGGAAACACAGTGTATGGCTGCCTACCTTGTGACTGTGATATAGGAGGAGCCTTCTCTACTGTGTAAGCCAGTAGTTTCCTAATAGCACACTTTTTAGTTTACTTTTGTCATTTGAAAACTGTTACATATATGTGTGCATATATGTTTGTATGTTCAGGTGCTCTTCAGTAAATGGTCAGTGTCAGTGCAGAGCTAACATGATTGGACTCGGCTGTAGTGAGCCTGCACCCGGCTACTTTCTGGCTCCTCTGGACTACTATTTGTATGAGGCTGAAAATGCAGCTCCTCTGGACTCCAAGTGCGCCTCTAATCTGGTGAGTGACCATGATGGAAATTACCCATACATTTGTGGTAGCAAGTGACCTGTTTTGTGTAAAATGAATCACATTAAAAGGTTTTCTTATGACAACATGTTTCCTAGGTGAGGCCAACCGCTACCCCTATACCACTCATATCTCCCACAACTCCCAGGCACCCTCCACGTCCTTACTGCCCCTCAGGAGCCTCAGTTATAAAACCTACTCCTTCTCCTTCTTCCCCACTGCCAACGGAACCTTCCACTCTGCCCAGATGTGATCAATACTTCAGAAGTAGGGGCTATGACTTTTCTTTCAGCGATGGGAAATTTGTGGTGGTCAAGCGGGAGAGGCGTCGGGCTCGAAAGAGAAGACAAGGCCAGGTGCAGTCAGAACTGTTTACCATGTATCCCAGTCTAGTCTGTTACATATAGTGCAGATCTCTAAACTTACACTTTTCTTCCAGAGGAGCATTTCACTGCAGCCAGGATCAGCTCATCAACTCATCCTACAACCCCATACCTCGGATGTACAAGTCACTTGGACTGGACCAGGATTTGTTAGAGTTCAAGATGGAGCAGGGCTCAGATTTGCTATAACCAATATCCCACTGAACCTTAACTACCATCTTGTTATTCGCTATAAGACAGAGGTACACACTGACATGCAATTACATGCAATTGTTACAGTGACTTTGATTAATCGTGCGGACGCCGCATTTCTCTAAATAGTGCCATTTGAACTCTTTATTATTCTCCAAAAGAAAACAGAGAAAGTACGATGATGCCTTTTATAGTAATATTTTATGATGTTTAATGAATAGTACTGTAAAAATGCAATTAATGCATTGTTATTTCTTTATTAAAATTAATATTTATTTATTATGATTTATTTATTGTTATATAGTAACAATAATCCAACTTTTACTGTATGTTTGTAGTCCACAGATGATTGGGCAGCTAAGGTAAAAGTTGTACCTTTAGGATCCCATGATGAAAATTGTCCAAATGATCCTTCTGAGAAAACAGTTGTACTTTCCAGCACTCGCAGGTGAGAAATAGTCCTTGAGATGGATGAGTCATGAAGTTCAAGTTCAAAACTTGTTAAATGAATGATTAGGACCTTTCTTCGCTTTCTGTTTCACCAGAGATTTACCTCCTTGCTCCCCTAACAGGTTTCTTATAGTAGTTCACTGTTGCTGCTGAGCTATTGAAAGTAATTTTTTAATACACTACCTTTATGTAGGGCTGCCACTTTGGATCCCCCAGTATGCCTGAGCTCTGGCGTGCGGTACTATGTGGATATCACGTTTGAGAAACGATCCAATCCTGACCCTTACTGCAGATCTCACATTCTGATTGATTCTGTAAGCCTTTCCAAATTTCCACCACAATGACCATTCTTTTAATAAATGACGAGGAACTGACATTCAACTTTAATGTGCCAGAGAACATTAAGAATTTTCACTGACCTGAAAAATGATCCTGTTTCAGATTGGACTTATTCCAGAGATGGAATCTCTTCCAAATTTCTGCTCTGAGGAGGCCCTGGCTCAGTACCAGCAGTACCAATGTGTGGAGTTGGTTGCACGGGCAGGAGAACATACCCTACCTGAGGTGTGCGAACAACTGGTTGCGAGCATGTCTGCCTACATCCATAATGGAGCAATTTGTGAGTATCTTTCATTCTACATGATAGTTACTATCCCAGATTGCCCAAGCATAACAAGAAAAAAGTGAAAGAAAAAACAAAATCATATACATTTTGAATGACATATGAATTAGTGACGAGGCACCAAGAATATACCTAGGAAAATAATGAGAATAGTCTGTAGGCTATACTATTAAATAGTAATATTGCACGTATGCATGAGAATTGTCAAGGTGCTTCTGTATTAAGAGATTATATGTGCTTTTTGATTGTGGCACAAGTGAGTGGATGCACACTGTGAACATAAAGCCATGTTTGAAAGCATAAACAGATGCAAAATAAACAAGCTCAAAGTTTTTAAAAATCTGACTGTAGTTTTTCTGCATCTTTCTCATGTCCTGGAAGTGACGCGTTGCAGTATGCATGATCCATCAGAAATTGTTTGTTTTTTTCTCCAGCTTGCAACTGTAATCCTGATGGGTCCTTTAGCTCATCCTGCAGTAAATTTAGAGGACAGTGTAACTGCAAACCCAATGTGGTTGGCCGCTGCTGTGACACCTGTGCCCCATTGACGTATGATTTTGGGCCAAATGGTTGCTCACGTAAGTAGTACTTACTGAAGTCTTCAAACCATTATGGAGCCTCCAGCAGAGTAAAGGTTGTTTAAAATCTCTACTGGGAAACTTCAGTCATAAGAAAACTTTCATATTTTAGCTGTAAGATCTTTGATTTTGAAGTTTTCTAAACCTTAATCTTTCCATATAAGGAAAACATTCTTCTTCTTCTTATTATTATTATCTAATCAGTGGGCCTGTTCACTCTCATCTGTCTCCAGCATGTAACTGTGACCCCTCTGGCTCCAGAGCAGAGGTGTGTGACTACAAAACTGGACAGTGTCCATGTCGTAATGAGGTCACAGGCCGACGTTGTGACCGCTGCCCTCCCGGATACTATGATTTTCCTAACTGCAGAAGCTGTCAGTGCAATGGGCTGGCTGACCTTTGTGACCCTGTTACTGGAGTGTGTCTGAACTGCAATGAGCATTCAACCGGACCCCACTGTGAAAGGCATGTGTGAGATATGACATTAATGCAACTGTGAATATATTATTCTAGCTTGCTTCTTTCAAAGGACTCATATTTGGATCTGATAAAATAGTCAAATAAAGATATAGATCTAAGATGAGTCTCCGGTGGACCCATGGCAGTTATCTGAAGTTTTTGTCTCTGAAGTCATTTGTGTTCCCTTTTGTGCTGCAGGTGCATTGAGGGTTACTATGGTGACCCTGTTTACGAGGAGCCCTGCAGGCCGTGCCAGTGTCCAGACGTGAAGGGCAGCGGACGCTTTTTTGCCCGCTCCTGCAGCAACGACCCAAATTCTCTAGTCCCGACCTGTGAATGTGAGACTGGACATCAAGGTGTGATCTTTCAGCTATTTTCTCTTACTTATTTAATATTTCTCACAGACATAAATCCTAACTAGAAAAATATAAATCAATCTCTAATAAATAATAAGGTAATAAAGCCAGGGAAGTTTGTGAAAGATTTTTCACATTGAGTTTATGTGCTGCAAACTTTGTTTGAAGACAAAGCAATTCTACTCCTTCTCCTTTCACAGGTATACGCTGTGATGCATGCTCTCCTGGTTACTATGGTAACCTGCAGTTGCCAGGCACTAGGTGCAAAGAGTGTCCGTGCAACAATAACATTGACCCTCGTGATGGCGAGGCGTGTGATGCTGTGACCGGCGAGTGTCTCCACTGCTTACACAACACTCATGGGCCTAACTGTCAGACCTGTAAACCTGGTTACTATGGCAACGCACTACTCCAGGACTGCAGAGGTACAGAGTGTGGCCAGAATGTAGAATAGACCCCTATATTCTATATAATAAATATATTAAATGTATTTATAAATTAAATAAATAAATTGAGTACTAATCCAGTACAAAATGCTGCCTGCAGAACAGTATAAAATAGGTTTATCTGCATAGACATTTACATTGCAGCCAGTAAAAGAGGAAATTATGTCATCTGTGTAGATTGAAAACAAATTAGGCCCAAGAACTGAGCCTTGTGGAACAACTTTTTGAAATTTGCACATTTGGGTTCAGATGTAACCTCACCAATAACCACACTGCTGACTATGTAGTTATGTGATTACAAATATATATATATACATAATTACATTAATCCTACAATAAGGTTAATAACTATTGACTTCTAATAGTTAATAACTTCACCTCCTCAATATTGCTTCGAAGTACCAAAAAGTCTTAGTACTGCATGAATAATAATTAATTACTTTATATTAATATAAATACAATAGGGTGTTGAAATCCTATATATTTGTGTGTCTGTGTTCATAGAATGTTCTTGTGACCGACCGGGAACAGAGTTGACAAGATGCCCTCCGGACAGGCCGTGTTTGTGTGATGCAGTGACTGGGCAGTGCCCGTGCCGGGCAGGTGTGGTGGGAGTGCGGTGTGATCAGTGTGAAGACGGATACTGGAACCTGCAGTCAGGGTGTCAGTCCTGTAACTGTAACTCGCAACACTCCCTCAGCAACCTGTGTGACAAGGTGACTCTCGTTAGCTGCTCACAGCCTGTGCTACTGATGAAATGTATAGACTTATTTTTACACACGTAATTGTAATGATGCTTCCTCTCTCTATACAGACCACAGGCCAATGTCCTTGTGAGCAAGAATATGGCGGTAAACAGTGCGACAAATGTGCAGAGAACCACTTTGGAAACCCAGATATTCAGTGCATATGTATGTGGCTTAAAATTGCACATACTACATTCTTGGCATTCCAATATTGAATCAAGCTTTTTATACACTCTTAATAATAAAGGTGCAGAGGAGGCTGCAGTGTTATAAAAAATACTTTTGGTTTCCTAAAAAAACATTCAATTGATCAATTAATTTAGGAACCTTTATTTTTACATGTGCGGTCATCAGTTAAAATCATTTAAGAAAACCTGCATCTAAAATCTCTGCCTTCATGTGTCTTCTAGCCTGTGACTGTAATATGGAGGGCTCCATCTACCCTGGCTGTGACCCTTACACTGGCGAGTGTATGTGTCGGCCCGGTGTGAGCGGCATTTTCTGTGATGAGTGTGCTCCAGGGCATGACCCAGACTTCCCTGCCTGTGAGCCTTGTCACACCTGTTTCCTGCTGTGGGAAAAAAATGTTACTGACATCACACAGACCACTTCAGCAATGATGTCTTTGATCCCTCGTCCTGGTACTGTCCCAAGCGACACGCGTCTTCTGGAACGGATTGAGGAACTCAATAATAAACTGCAGAACTTGGTTGACATGCTAGGCCATGAGAACGAGCTGGACACAATAGAACACCTCCTCAATCAAATCAGGTGCAGACCCAATAATTATTCAGATGTGTTGACACTTCTACTAAGAGCATCTATTATTCAGATTAATTTATTATTCAGCCTGTTGGAGTTGATTGAATGTTTTTGGCCAGTTTCCATTTGGACACTATTTATCTTATAAATATGTGCACAGATAATGTAAACAAGGTATGAAATGAAATAAAATGAAAGAAGTAATCCTGCTAAAGGTGAACTTTAATTTTGTGTAATCGTGTTTAATCCTTTCTCTCAGAAATTTAACAGAAACCATAGATCCCAACATAATTATTATGGACCCATCTCAGCTGCTGAACACTGACATTGATAACATTCATTACGAGTTCAAGAGGCTGCTGGACAATCTGGAGAGAAAAGTTAAAGAAGCCCT
This sequence comes from Brycinus macrolepidotus, assembly GCA_037974445.1. NCBI lineage: Eukaryota > Metazoa > Chordata > Actinopteri > Characiformes > Alestidae > Brycinus > Brycinus macrolepidotus. Next base: position 11,335,481 of record JBBPCZ010000136.1, read on the forward strand.
TAAACTCGATTTAAAAGCACTGAATGGTAGGTCTGCTGGGAGAAAATTACACAGTAAATGTGTTAGTATTGAGGTTAACATTTAAATCCTGTCATTCTGTTAAGTTAATGTGTGCTTATTGTGTTTCAGACACACTCGTGAAGATTCGAGCTTTATATGCTGACTTTATGAAAGCTGAAGAGCAGGTGAAGGAGGCTAAAGGCTTCTTGGAGGCCTCCAGGCAAACCCAGCAGAGCACTAAGCAGGAACTGACGAATTGCCAGCGGAGGCCCTTGGATGAACTGGAGAAGAAGGTCAAGGCACTCACTGTGGCCCAACTTAATGAGGAGGTGAGATTAAATAACTTTTACTAATTTGTAGTTAGGGCCCTCACAACCATGAATTTTAGCTGACAGTAAACCTCCATTGAAATAATTGTGATTTACAATATTTCTGTTGTTCACAGCGTGCAGTTGTTGAAGTATTAATTTATTGATTTATTGTCCATTGATGTTGCATTGCAACAGATCAACAAAATGTGGTGGCACTTCATGAGACCCCGAGTATGTGCTAGCCTTCATCATCCCACTGTTGCTGAAACTGGAGGCAAAATAGGTGGCAGGTGGTACAGTCGAAAAAGTCGATACAGTCGATATATAATTCCTCATGTACACTATGTAAATAATTATGCTTGGGAGACAGGGGTATGATGTAACACCCACAAAAATAAGCTAATGCATGATATCGCTACTGAGGTGTTTATGTAGCAAAGATGGACTTAGCTGTAAGAAAGCAACACTTCACCTGTGGATCATAGCTTGGTTAGCACTCAGATTAATGGAAGTTAAATGTTCAAACTGATATAGCAACAGCAGCAGTTTCTCTTGCTTAGTTTGATGTATACAATGTAGACTAATTTAAAGAATATATGCATAAAAAACCTACCAGCGGCATGACTGACCAAGACAGGGTGGGTTGTAACCTACAGCTCAATGTAGAGAGACTGACCAAAGAACAACATGCCCACTCACATTTTTACACAAACCCACACATGTAAGGTACACTTTGTCAATGAAGTGTGCCTTCATCCTAGATCTTAACCAACACACACAAACATAGTCTTACATGTTTAAAATGTTTTAAGAGAAATAAGGTAAAACTAAAAACATGTCCTTTACAAATAGATTCTTTTATATTCCACCTCATGTTATAACCTACCCCCATAATGGGGCAGGTTGTAACAATGGAACTGCTTGTATTTAACACAAACTTGCTCATTTCAGAGCAGCATTTTTCTACATTATAGTTATTTGAATATGTATAATCCCATATAAGCTGATATGGAAATCCTATGTAAAAGAATGAAGAGTTTAGCACAAGTATAGCACGAACTGTAGAGCAAAACATTAAAGAGACTGAGACAAAAGTGTTTACAATCCTACCCAGTCTCCCAAATTACATTTAAATAATACCTCAAACATCAATAGTAACTCTGAACGTCCATGGGTTAAGTAGGAGTAGAAACAGTACCTTCAAAACATGACTGTGAAACTTTATTTCTGCCCCAGATCTGTGGAGCTCCAGGTGATGCAGAGTGTGAGAAGGCGACGTGTGGAGGAGCTCTGTGTCAGAAGTGTGGTGGGCCGTCTTGTACGGGAAGTGTTCCTGTCAGTGGTAAAGCCTTAGAGACGGCACAGAAAACCGAGGACGACATCCTCGCCCTGCTCCGTAACCTCACAGAGACAGAGACCAAGGCAGGGTCATCCACCCCACACATATGTTTTATAGAATCATTTCAACATTATTATACCTGTGTACTTTTAATGATAGTTACATATTGTTTTGCTGTCTGACATGGTGAGTCAAGAAGGGTGCCAGCTTATTGGATACTTGTTGATATCTGTTCTTAGATCAAAGAAGTAAAAGATATGAGTGAGGGCATCAAAGACAAAGCACAGAACATCATGAATAAAATTACCAACACTAAGAACACACTTGAGAAGGAGAAGAATGACACAAAAAATCTTATCAGTCGTGTCAGAGAATACTTTACAGGTAAGGATTTCTTATGGCCTTTCTTGTTTTTTTTTTTTGTTTTTTTTTGCGACCTGTTCTCTAGGTTTAATTGGTATTCACACTTGCTTTCCAATGTTTTCAAGACTTCTTTAGTTATATGAAGAAGGTATATTGGGTGTCTGTAAGAGTCTCTTAAATCTGCTTTTTGCAGACTTAACACCAAAATTATAACTGTTTCTTTCACACTGAATTTTCTGCAGTTTAGTCTCACACCAGGTCAATACTTTAGAGTAGCCAACTTTTTGGGGGTTAAATACATTGCTACACTTCTCTTGCCACAGAGGACACGATGGAACCAGAAGACATTGACACCTTGGCCTCTGCTGTTTTGGCTATACAGCTGCCCAGCTCACCAGATGAGATCAAGAAAATGATCCGGGACATCCAGAATGTCCTTGCTAATTTCACACAGTTTAAAGAGGACCTGAAGCCCTTGCAGGAACAAACTGAATTAGCTAAAGACATGAAACAAAAGGCTGAAGAAATCCTGTGAGTTCATCATCTTGCAGTGATGTCATCATAAATTGTGCTGTAATAAGTAAATAAACCTTGAATGTTTGAATTCCAGGAACAAAACTAAGCAGATTCATGTCACTGAGATCCAGAAGAACCTGATGGAGGCTTCCCAGCTCCAAGACAAGATCAAGCAAGACCTCAGCAAGGCTGAAGACAACAAAAATGTTACCACCGATAAACTTAACCAGGTATAAACTTTTCACCAATTCGTGAAAGCATCAATTATTCAAACACAAACTTTTACGGAAATACTGAGTTCTTGTTTATCATCCATTTCCAACAGAGCATAGCTAAACTTAAAAATGCTGAAGATAATTTGAAATCCACCGAGACCAAAAAACTCTTAGCTGAAATTGAGGCTCTGAAGAATAAAACTGCAGTGAATAAGGCTCAGGCTGAGGAGGCGAAAGTTGCTGCTGATGCAGCGATAGCCAATGCTACAGATGCTGATAAGGTCAGTCACTCTCATGCCTGTAGCCTCTACCCTGATTTACAGCACGATGTCACACATAGTGGGCTGTTATGAGGGAACTACCGTCAGATAATACGAATAACTGTTGTATCTTCATGTTCTTCTGTTTTCATGTCGTAACAATTTTCAGGACCTTGTAGAAGTAATAGAACAGTTTAAAAATTTGACTGAGAGAAACAAAACCAGAGGTGCTAATGAAGCAGCTAATGAGCGCCTGAACAACCTGAAGATGGAGGCAGAAAATATGGCAAAAGATATTAAGGATAAAATCAATCAGACTGAAGGTATGTGTATGACCAAGTGAATTAAGTAAATTAGGAGTAAAAATATAACGTCTTTTTTTGTTAAAGTTACGCCACTCGACTTATAGCACTCGAACAAGCTACATTTGATGCATTTAGAAATTGGATTGAGTGTTAAGTATATATTTTCTATGACTAAAGTCTACCAAAATGTAAATGTTTCATTTTTCCAATTGGTTTTAGCCTTGGAGAAGAAGATTCAGGATTTAGCCCAAAATAAAGCGGAGAAAATGAAAGAGTTGGAGGAACTACGGTTGCAAGCAGAGGACTTGCAGAAATTTATTACTGAAAAAGTGGAGAAGTTTTTATTCTGCTCCACTTAGGCCTACGTTGTCCTCCCTCACAACCAATGGCAATGTGTGCCTCTGCTCACACCACAGCAGAGACACAGAGAAATGCTGCTGTTTCTAGACTATCTGGAATTTGGAATTCATTTTGTCTTCTTATCTTCAGAAAGATCATATCGAGCAACAGAGATGCCTTGTTGGTGTGATTTGGATCCGTCTGGAATAGTTAGAAGTTAGGATTCATATATTTATGTTTATATGACCTGAGAATTATGTACAAAGATACTTTCCACTGTATATGTATCTAAAAATAACATGTAGCTGTAGATTCTTATAAATGTAGATTTTCAAATGTGTTCCAAAGCTAGAACGTATACAGGATTGTCCCGGGAGACTTCAGACTTAAAAAAAAAAAATCAGCATAGTTCTCAGTGTCAGAGTTGCTTGTACTGAACCTCACTAATCTGATCAGTTGTGGTGCTCACTTTAAACATAAAATAGATTTTACATGTCTGAGCTCTTTGTCTTGTTGGCTGCTTGTTATGTCTTTTCTCTGGTCCCAGTTTTGAGACAGAACACACCTAGACTCCCAAAACAGACTGAAGAGTTACTGTTCAATCAGTATTCATGTCATAACATGCCATGATTACCCAGATTCTTGTTTGTGGATACATTAGTTTGTAACCTCTTATCATCTGCAAGTTTTGGAACACTGTGAAAAAAGAGATTTGTCTTTGTTATCTGTGCAGCTGTGCACTGTTATTACCTGTAAACAACTGTAGCCAGCTAGGCTGGATGTGTAATAAGATTAAACCAGCAGTCAGGTTTGGACTGGAGGCCTGCTGCTTTTGGAATGCATTCACTCGTCTCTGGCCAAAGCTGGAGGGCCCAACCATTACTGTCTTTTGTTCTTGGGGTGTTAACAACCAGACAACGACCATTCCTGGTTCTATTGATTCAAAGAAAAAAAACCTTTCTTTCCAGTTCATCAGTTCTCGTTGAATCTGATCTTTGACCCTTTTAGCTACCTCACCCTACCTCACATACTGTTGTGTGAGTCCTCAAGCTATGAGAGCAAATAAAAATCCATTAAACATGGACAACAAATTCTTTCATTAGTCTTTTCTTTAAGCAAATATCTACAAAAGTGAAAGTTAGCTTGTGTCTTGACAAACATTCTCAGTTCAGTGAATCAGTAAATGTATTGCATTTCCTTGCCTGTCTCAGGCAGTGGAAGTTCAGAAAGCAGTGAAGAATCCCCCACTGATTTAGTAATTTAGTCTGAAAGTATGTTATTAACTATTTCAGGAAGTTTCACAGCTCATGCTGTCATTGCTAACTAATTTGAAAAAGTGTCTCTGCACTTAAAAGTGTATTTATTTTACCACCCATGGAAGAGATTTTCTTGCACTGGAACAAATGGCCATTTTTACTGCATTCAGAACTTTACCACACTGTGTGTTCATCATGCATCTTGCAAAAATGTTGCCCTTCCAGATACAGTAAAACGCTTCTTAACGTGACACCAAGATTCACATTTTTACTTTGTAATTTAGGTCTCATAGTAGAAACAATACATTCGTAGGGTGGATGTTTTTCTGCACCCGCAGAAGTAAAGCTGCTGTTTCTAAATGCCTGCGCAGCATGTGAGATAAGATAGTCAGTCTTACAGATTGTAATACTCTTTCCTCAGCAATTACACACTTAAATAAAGGATTCTCTTCAAGCTGAGATGGAATTAGGTGGAATTTTGCCAAAGAAAAATGTGCCAAGAAGAAAGACTTTTTGCTAGCCCATTCCAGAGCTAAAAGAGCCTCAAAGTGATTCCATTCGGAGATTAGATTAAATGAAATTGGGTTTTCAGTTCAGGAATTCACACAAAGACATTTAGCAATGAATGACTATTATCAAGTCCAGTGATGGACTCTGCACTGCAAGGCAAAGAGCCGTTTAGTCCTACTTTGTCCATCTTGCTGCTACAACAGCCTGTAAATTCTGCACTTTTGTGAATAACTGTTCCGCGCCAACCGAGTGTGGACTTCAAAAACACAGCACTCCTACTGTTTTGTAATGTAAATGGAAGGAAGCGCATAAATGCATGTCAGAGACGTTTTTCTGAAACAGCTGAATAACAAATGAAAAACTAAGGTGGGTTCACAGTTCTGTGAGGACCATCCATCATCTGAAGTTCCTGCAAGCCTGGTCCATCAAGCAGAACGCATTAAAAGCGAACTGATTAAAAGGTAAAATGATTAAAGGGAGAAAAACGACGACTCATCTTTTATCCATGAACTGGAAAATAAAATGTGTAAATGTAGTTACCTTTACTAAGCTTTTTTTTATCTTATAAAATAAGATAAGATAAGATAACCCTTTATTAGTCCCACAGGTGGGAAGTTTGCATTGTTACGGCAGCAAGTGGACAGAACAAAAGAAGAAAGTAGAAGCAGCATAACCAATACAATAGTCATTATACAACACAACAGTATAATATAGAAAGTACACTGTACAAACAATACAAAAATATAAATATAGAAGTTTGTGTGTATGTATATGGAAGCTAGTGGCCTAGTGGTTAGGGAGCTGCCCCTGTGATCAGAAGGTCGTAGGTTCAGATTCCAGGACTGCTAGCAGCGCCACTGAGATACCCTTGAGTAAGATACCATCCCGACACACTGCTCCCTGGGTGCTGTGTTCCTGGCTGCCCGCTGCTTCATTTGGTGAATGGATTAATGCAGAGAACAGTTTTGTGCTGTTCACACTGTGTGGTTTGGTGTGTTCACATATGACAAATGGACACTATACTTACTTACATGTGACACTATA
>JBBPCZ010000136.1:11354279-11376294 GCA_037974445.1 Brycinus macrolepidotus
CATGCCAGACGATGACAACCAGATGGTGTCCCTCCATCCTGGCTCCAGGTGTGTGTGTGTGTGTGTGTGTGTGTGTGTTTGTGTGTGAGTTCAGTCCATTTTCACCTGACATACATCATTTTTCAAGCCCCTGCTGAGGGAATGGAATCTTTCAATGTTCTGATGAAAAAGAATTTTCCTTGTGGCTTTTTTTTCATACATCTTACTGTGTCTTCTTCTCAGATATGTGGTGCTGCCTAGACCAGTGTGTTTTGAAGAGGGGCTGAACTACACAGTCCGTTTGAGCCTCCCTCGCTATTCTACCAACAGCGACATCCAGTCCCCTTACACACTCATCGACTCGGTACATTGCACATCTACTCAATATCTACGCTGAATCTTAAATAATTCTGGAATGAAAATACAGTTGTGGTACAAAAACTAGTGCCTGATTCATTGAAATATTGCATATGTTCCTATGCATGCCTTTTACTTATTATTATTAATTTTCATTGATTTATTATAGTTTTTTTTTACTGCATCCAGTGTAGGCTTTAGATTAGATTGTGCTGAGCTGTACTAATGATTGTATTAGTAGTCTAGTGGTTATTTTGAAGATTCATCATATAATCACATATTTGCAATTTATGATTTAACATAATTTACTTTTACTTCATATACAGAACATTTGTAACTACAAATATACATGCAGTTGTGAGATCCTGCTGGTGTGGGTTTACTGTCTTTAACTGAAACACACAAAAGTGATTTGAATGTTTAATGCTAACCCTTGTTTAGAGTGTTCAGACTGCTGTGGCTTTACAATGACCTGTTGATTCCACGAAATTGCAAAGAATCACTCAATCACTCATTCAACAAACATACATTTTGATCAATTAATTATTTAATTGAGTAATCGTAACAGCCCAAACATTGTTCCGCCGTACTGTCTGGTCTTTTTTACGTGTGGAATAGGAGCCTTGTGTCAGCAGACTTGTGATTGTGACATGCTCGTACAAACACATTTGATAGTTTTTTGTGTCTTTGTTTTTCAGCTTGTGCTGATGCCACACTGTAAGAATCTGGAGATTTTCTCTGGCTCTGGGTCAGAGGGTGGTGATCTGGAGACCAACAGTGCCTGGGACACCTTCCAGCGCTACCGCTGCCTGGAGAACAGCCAGAGTGTGGTGAAGACCCCAATGCCTGACATCTGCAAGAACTACATCTTCAGTGTGTCTGCTCTGCTGCATCAGGGGGCCAGAGGTGTGAATAAATGGGCACACACACACACACACACACACACACACACACACACACACACACTCACATCTCCTCTTCATCCATTCTCCCCATTGCATTCTATGTCTCTTCATTCAGCATAAAAGCCTTTCATGAACTATGTCAGTTGTTAGGTTCTCCTTTCCATGTCATTCTCCTCCTGGGTCTTTTTTTCACACTCTCCTTCCCCCTCTCGTGTCTCAGCTTGTGTTTGTGCCTCCCAGGCTTGATTATAGGGCTTTACGTACTTCCTGACTGACAAACTTTCTCAAAAGTGTAAATCTCACCTGCTGTTGAATTAAAAAAAAACCTCATAGAGACAGGAAACAAAGAGCATTCATTGCAGTCATTACAGGTTTAAGACTATGGTGATGGAATTTATGTAGAAAATGCAGAGGCCCCAGGATATGAATTTATTCTGATACCACAGGGAATTCTTTAAAATGCAGTTGAAATGGAAAAGATCAGATTCTGTATTATGCTGGAATTCTTTTGTAAAGCACAGAAATCTCCTTCCAGGTGGAACCACTAATGTTCAGTAAATGTTAATGTATAATCAACCCATGTTTATACGTCTTAGTGAAAGCAATAAATCTCATCCGAGGATGAAAGGAGCAACCGAATCCAGTGATGTGCATGTAGATGTGAGAATGTTTAGTTGCTGTCCTGTCAAGCCATAGTTTTCCTTATCATTGTCTCTGTCCCAGTGGCTTTACAAAAGGTCATTTGACATTTTTGTAGTTTTGTGGGTCAGATGCACTTGTCAAGACGAGTAACTTATCTCTGTTTGCTTTATCCAGTTCACTGAGACATCAGATTGGCCTGGGGCATATTAGTCTCTGAGCCACTCCAACATATTCCAACATGCACTGCAGGAAGCTTTCATTGTCAGGATACACACATACACACACACACACCTACACAAGTTCTCTTTCTTATGAAGTGGTACATCATGAGGAATGTCTCTTTCCAAGCACTATGAAGTCTGTTTTTAAGAGGTCATCGTTTTTGTTCTCCTGTCATCATGATGAATAAAGAAGGAGTTCTATGGTATGCATGAGATGAGTTGTAAAAAGCCCCATTCATCAGGTTGTCAAGTCTGACCAGAGACACAGTTAGTTTTTTTAGTGTAGATGACGAATTGGTCTTAATGTAAGTTTTTTTTGCCAAAACAAAACATGTATTAAAAATGTCTGCAAAGTCATATGATGTGATTCTGAATTATGTCTTAGTAAATATGGCCAGCTGAATTAAAAGCCAGACAGCAGTTGAAGGTTACTTCAAATTTTGAGTACTTGCCTTCTCTCTCTCTCTCGCTCTCTCTCTCGCTCTCTCTCCCTCCCACTCATTCCCACTCTTTCCCACTCCCAGCCTGTGAGTGTGACCCTCAGGGATCTCTCAGTACGGTTTGTGACCCGAATGGTGGGCAGTGCCAGTGTCGTCCCAATGTGGTGGGCAGAAATTGTGACATGTGTGCCCCCACCACCTTCCTTTTTGGACCCCAAGGCTGCAGACGTAAGTCTAATTGTTGTTTGCATTTGTTTCCACCATTATGAACATGTAGCTAAACTGATCTGTTTTTGAACAGTTCTCTCCACATTCATGTGCTTTGTTCATGATTTGTTGCAGATGGCTCTAGATTATATAAATGCATTATACAGTTTAAGTGGTTAAATGGGGGCATATGTTCTGCTTTCTACCTTATTTCTCAGCCTGTGAGTGCGATCCTCAGGGGTCAGTGCATGCATTCTGCCACGAGGCCACTGGTCAGTGTGAATGTGTTCCCGGAGCGTATGGGCGTCAGTGTGATCGCTGTCTCCCTGGACACTGGGGGTTCCCTAACTGCCGGCCATGTACTTGTAACGGCCATGCAGAGGAGTGTGACGCCCACACTGGCCAGTGCTTGAGTTGCAAGGGCCACACCACTGGGCACAACTGTGAGAGGTTCGTCACTCGTTAAGGGCATTGCTTCTTTAATGTGCGCAGCTGAACAACAGCCATTTTTTATTGTTTTGGTAAAGAGGTAAAGCCTCTAAAGAGACTGCATGTATTCATTGCCCTGGTATTGGGCAGTTTAATTGGTTTAGGAAAGTTCATTTACTTCTGAAATGCCATCTTATTGCTCTGTGTCCCCGATCTTTGTAGATGTCTGAATGGTTATTATGGTGACCCTGTCCTGGGTTCTGGAGACCATTGCCGTCCCTGCATGTGTCCCGATGGCCCAGGCAGCAGCAGGCAATTTGCCGGGACCTGCTATAGGAACCATGACTCACACCAGGTGTTCTGTGTCTGCAACCCGGGCTATAAAGGTAATTATTAATGTACAGTGCAGAGAAAAATGCCTTATGTCGTAGTTCATGCTGAAGCCTGTCTTAGTTTGAAACCTTACATTGGAGATATTTATTGGCTACTGAATGCTAGAGTCATGTAAATGTCTGTAAGTTGTTATCCAGCTTAGATAATTTAATGTTTGAGTGTCTTTTTTCCCTCTCTCTTTCTGCTACATGTAGGTGCCAGGTGTGATGAGTGCACACCTGGTTACTATGGCAACCCTCATGAGGCAGGTGGACAGTGCCGTCCCTGTCAGTGTAATAATAATATTGATATGGGCGACCCGGGGTCATGTGACACCCGCACTGGTGCCTGCCTCAAATGCCTGTACCACACTGAGGGCGAGGGCTGCAGCCGTTGCAGGTTGAGTTACTATGGTAACGCCCTTACCCAGAACTGCAGGCGTAAGTGTTGTTATCAGAAGTCATTTACCTTGTTTATTTACAACATTTACAGAACTGACTTTTTCCTTGTTCTATAAAGCTACCATTTTTTGAAACCAGTGGGAATATATGACTTATACTGTGCTTATTATTGGTTAGTCATAGATCGATTGATATTAATAAATCATATTGATTAACCATAGTTTCTGTCCATTTATATGCAGTTTGCCCTTTCATTTCAATCTAATGTGTCATTATTGCTTGCCTTGTGTTGCCGATGCAGGGTGTGTGTGTAACCACATGGGCACCAGGAAGGAGACCTGTCCCTCTGTGGGCGAATGCCACTGTGACCTGAACAGCGGGCAGTGCCAGTGCCTGCCCAACGTGGTGGGACAGCACTGTGACCTTTGTGCCCCAGATACATGGAACATGGCCAGCGGCCAAGGCTGTGAAGCTTGTGACTGTGACCCCAATCACTCGTTTGGCTCCTCCTGCAATGAGGTGATGTCTCTCACTTAGTATGTCTTGCCATTATTCTTTGATGTACATGATAATAGACTGATGATAGGGCCAGTGTGGCCAGGATAAATGTGTGTTTTGATGATATATTTGTTGCATGTGATTATGCAGGTATTTCAGCATCTGAATGTATTTTTCCTCAAGGATGAATGTAAGTGTACTTGCATAGTTTGTAAAAGTAGTATACTTTTGCAATTCTAGATAAGTGGCCAGTGCTCATGTAAACCTGGTTTTGGAGGGAGAACATGCAGAGAGTGCAGAGAGCTGTTTTGGGGTAACCCTGAAATCAAATGTCATGGTAAGTCAAGAATATTGCGCTATCATTATTATTGTTGTTGTTGTTGTTGTTGTTGTTGTTGTTGTTGTTGTTGTTGTTGCTGCTGTTGCTGCTGCTGCTGTTGTTGTTGTTGTTGTTGTAGTAGTACAGTGAATATTCTAATCTCATTTTGAAGAAGAGAGCTGAGATCAACACTGAAAGATTTATTTTTTAAAGACTGGTGATTTTGTTGCTTGGCTGATCCATAGGAATGTGCTTTAGACTACAGCAGTATAGAAAAGCTTTCCATGCTCTGTTCTGAATAGATCCAGATGTGCTTTACCATGACAAGCTCAGGGGGTGTGGGGGCTGTATCTGTCCGAGCCTCCCAATATTTTCTCCTCCATTACAAAGCACCTTTGTTCTAGAGGGTTTTCCCCTCAGGGGTCTTTGGTGGCTGATGCAGTTCCAGTCTACAGAAAGCACTCTTTGTCCCTAACAGCACTGGAGTGAAGCAAACCAAATCTTACAACATGCTGTTCGTACTTAAGGAGCCCAAGATTTGATAAAGAAGTTACTGATGCTTTAAAGGCTTATAAAAGAAATTTTGTTGAGAAAGAGATTTAAGTACTTAATGAGGATGTGATGAGTGTATGGACAAAACACAGTATTGCCTCATTAATGCTGCATAATTAAACGCATACATTCAGTTCCAAGTGATATGGATTTAACTTAAAAACTTGATGTTATTTGATACTAAGAATTTTCTGCAGCTCCTGAAATGTCTTGACTACCCAGCTGCACTTACCATTCATGAACATTTCAGACGTGTTGGACAGGATGAGTTCTCGACTCTGTCCTTGGTTTACTTTCTTGGCTGAGTTTCTCTTCAAGCTGGGGGTGAGTGGCTTGTTGCAGGAAGACAGGCTTTAGCAGGGCGGGTGTGTGTTTTCTCCCAGCTGAATAGTCTGTGTGTCGACAGAAATCTCTCTGACTGTTTGTTTGGCAAGGCCAAACGTAGCAGGAAGCCCCCCCACATGTTTCTCTAAGATCCAGTTACCCCCTCTGTATCTCTGTGTATTGACTTACCCTCAATATGGCCCAATCCGTTTCAGCAGAGGAATGAGAACTTTCTGTATGGCTTGTTTAAGTGAGCCTTTTGTGTGACTGTGGTAATGACTTTTTGACCAGTAACCAATATTTAAACCGAATTCACTGTTCCAGGTTGTTATCTACTGTTGTTTCATTATTACAGCCGTGGTGCTGTATATCACTTTATGATTATATTCATGAAGGTCCACATGCCCAACCTCGCAGTGAATTTAAGCAGATCAACTATCGCAGGAACAACTCGTGAATAGAACGTAAACATTTCTTTTAACATGATCCAGACGGTTTCCTCTACTGCCTTGTTGCAGCTATCTCATCTCCATGAGGATAGAAAACAGATGTGTAGAAAAGGGGAAATAATCAGAAAGTCAGCAGGTTTCACAGTCCAGTTTGACCCTTTTGATTTATCCTGTTTAAATTGACTCACAAAGAGAAGTCAAGTGAACTTTACCTATTGAAAAACATCTGATCGCTTTCATGGTACTGCCTACACAAGTATAACTTTAGAGCATTTACACCTGAAAGAATATAACTATTCTGGCTCAGGAAGCTTGTTAACACTGTCACGACTGTTAAAGGGTTGTAAAATGTACTCTGCAATATAAGTGTGCGGGGTAAGTCTTGAATGGTTTTGCTTGGCGATGGTTTTTTTCACTCTGGTTCCATCAGTTCTTTCTGTGCTAGTGTGTGTGTGTGTGGGTTAAATATTTACACCCACACACCTTGGCTGTGGTCTGTCTAAACGAAGGTAGAGTAAACAGGAGTTAAGGATTTGCTGGACAGTTTGTACCTCATTAAATAATAGTAGAAATTCTTCTGTGCGACCAGTTGCAGTATTACTGAATGTGTGCGAGCTGATGTTTATGAATGAGTATTTGTGCGAGCATTAAGGATGAAAATCCCCGTCGTCATTTCCAGATACTCTCACCATACACACAAAGGGTCTGCACCAGTGCCGTCTGCAGGGGTTACATTCACTGCATATTTCCAAGACGCACCCTGAGCCCCCCTTTACAATAGTAGGATTAACCTCTGAGCTAAGCCTCCACTTCCACACAGCCTTTTGTCCACATTAGGGCCTTGAGGTGACAAAAGCCTTTTTTGGAGAATGTATGCATGTGTTTGTGTGTGTGTGTGTTTGAGAAACACTTCAGGTTGGAATGCTTTTCAAGTAAACGAACTATCCTGGATAGAAGCTGTGTGGGGGATGTGAATATAAACACCTGTGGCAGAAGCAGAGTCTGTGTTTGTGGGGGCCTGTGGCCAGAGTAACGTCCTGGTGTTGTGTTTGCTCAGTATCTTGCACCTCATTGTTTGTTAGTTAGATCCTTTTGTCCCCAAACACTATCTTAGTGCCCTAGTGGTGTTTTAGATCGTGCCTTCTGTTCTCCTGTATCTCTTATCTTTCTCTTTTCCACTTCACTCCACTTTTCGCCTCTAGCCAGATGGTCACAGACACACTGTAGCACAACACATCAGCTGTTTCTTAAAACCCAGAGGCCCAATATTAAATCTTTAAATTGGGTTCAAATACAACATGTAAATGGACAGAATGACAAATATGCAAGAAGTGGAATGTTTGTGGGAAGGAAATGCAACGAAGTGTAAGATAAAAACAACCCATATGACTCAAAACCACACGAAAAAAAAACCCCTGAAAACCTATATCGAAAAAAGCAAAATGTATTCTGCTAACTTTTTCCAGAGATTGTCTTAGATGTAATGTATTCTTTTTATGTGTACTTCATGCATACATTTAAAACAGGTAAAATCAGTACATCCCTTTCTTCAGTAGTAGTAGTTTACTTCAGTAGCCCAGGTACATGGACATAAAAATGAAAACATAGCATCCAGCATTATAAACGAAAGATTTTGCTCCAAAATTCTCACTTTTCATGATGTACGCTTTTGGCAGTGACCTTTACACACAAGAAATATCAAAGCTTTATCTTGATCAAGGCATCAAGGCCACCTTTATTAGAGAAATAAAATGTTATCCATTACATGTACAACATTTTGGAATGAAACTTCTCAAATGCAGTTATTCTTGGAATGTAACTATGCAAACGCACTCATTCCAGCAGATTTTCTGTCCCATTCCTAAGCCTTATGTTTGACAGGGTTTCTGTACAGCTGGCACACAGATCACTCAGCTCTGAAGGATTCAGCAAATGTGACTTTTAGTCTAAAAGTTTGTGTGCATGTGTCTTTTCAGCATGTGACTGTGACCCCAGAGGAATTGCTGAGCAGCAGTGTAACAAAGTCACAGGCCACTGTGTGTGTGTGGAGGGTGTGTCAGGCCCTCGTTGTGACTCTTGCGCTCGGGGCTACTTTGGCGAGTTCCCACACTGTGAACGCTGCCACCAGTGCTTCAGCGAATGGGACATAATCATAGGAGACCTCACCAACCAGACCCACAGACTGGTGCAGAAAGTCAACACTATTAAATCCAGCGGCATCACTGGACCCTACAAGGACACCATCAACAACATAGAGAGAAGTGCAAACTCCATCCGTGACGTTCTGGCGCAGAACCCTGCAACTCAGCCGCTCACTGACATCCAGGCCCTGCTGGAGCAAGCTACGTACGTCACTATCCAAATGTGTCCAAACATAATGTAACTAGGGTTGTACTGGGTGGCTTTAAAGTCTAGGTGTATTATTCACTTATTAGTCTTCAGGCTTATTAGACAGTAATTAATATAAATTGTTCAGTAACTCCAGCAACATTAATATGTAAGCTATGTAGTGATAAGAGTGAGGCCCTCCTGACAGATTAAATGGGTTAAAATATTTCTGATGTAATATAGTAGTGCTAATGTATGATCTTTATTTTCAAAATAAAGAAAAAACTTTGTGAAGGTAAATCAGTTTAACAAACTTTCACTGAAATTCTTGTCTTGTCCAGAACCTTAATGGCTGAAATGAATGAGAAGCTGAATCAGACGGAGGAGTTTATATCTCAGTTCTCAGCTGATAACAGTACAGACATCAAGCTGGAGGCATTCACTGAGGAAGGTCAGAAACTGCAACGCATTGTCAAAGAGCTGCAAGACCAAGTTGAGTTTATGAAGAATTCAGATGTCAGAGGTAAGCAGCGCTGCATTTGAAACATTTGATATAACTTGAGATAACTAGTTTTGATTCAGGGTGCCAAGATGCAGTTACAAATGATTCTTTGTTCACCTTGATATTTAATTCCTATAGTCCACATAGGAATTACTTGTTTTTTTCAGAAGTAGCACTAGACTAGTTAAGTCTGAATGTAACCTAAACATGGTGCACTTGTTACTATAGGCCTATGTCTTGTTTTTATCATCTAATAGGCTCAAAGACTGTCTCTTCATATTAGATTGTACAAAATATAGCCTATAGTGTTGGTGTATCAGTGCAAAACCTCACTGATCATGGTGTACCTAAGAATTATTTTCATATTCTCACTTCATCTATGTATTCTACATAAAATGTAGAATTTTGTACATTAATCAAAAATATAATGAATTAAATGCAAAATATATAATTAACTACATTTTTATTTTTTATATGTGGTCAAAGGTGTGTGTGGCCTGAATCACATTCTTCTTTGTCTGTGTGTCTGTTTAGGAGCATCAGACAGCATCAGCAAGTACTTCCAGCAGTCTGAAGCAGCAGAGGCGCGAGTGAATGCCTCCACCGTTGACCTGGACAGTGTAGTGGAGCAGTCCGCTTCAGTACGCAGGGAAACAGAAGACATGATGAACCAGACTAAAGAAGAGTTCCAGAAGAAGCAGGACGAGCACGCCAAGGCGCTGGACAACTTAGCTGACCAGCTGGAGACCCTGGACCTGTCTGAGCTTAGTGAGAAGGTGAGGAGCTCTTTGTGACCTTTTATACTCTTAAAAATGTGTAAGATATGTAGTTTGTATTCTGTATTATACAAAACTGAGTAAGGGGCCCTATGTATTATGTATGGTACATTATTCTATAGTAATGAATACATAAATACTGATACACTGAAATGATACCGTAACATAAACCCTGCTCATATATTTCTGATCTGTTTTTTTTCCTTAATCTGAATAAATAATTAAAAGGGATGAATACAATATGTATTATTTTGCTGTGGAGTCAGCATAAATACTGACACAGCTGCGTTGGTTCTGAGGCCTCTGTAGTGATCATCTCTGCTCTGATCTGATCCCAGACCTGTGGCAGTCCTGCTGGCTCAGAGGCCTGTGCTGACTCTCCATGTGGAGGTCTGGGCTGTGTAGATGCTGAAGGAAATAGGAAGTGCGGCGGAGAAGGATGCCTTGGCCTCACCACTTTGGCTCATAATGCCTGGCAGAAAACCAAAGACTTTGACCAGGACATTTCCATTGCCATGGAAGAGGTTTACAAGCTCTCCAAGATGGTGAGTGACAATAGAAACATAGCTGATATCCCATCAATGATTAGTGAGCGCTTCCATACTGAATTGAATTTCAGATTTTTAAAAAATGAATTATTATGTATTCAGGTTTCAGAAGCAAAAGTGAAAGCAGATGAGGCCAAACTGAACGCTCAAGAGGTTCTGCTGAAGACCAACGAGACCAAGCAGCGTGTGGACCACAGCAATGAGGAGCTGCGCGTACTCATCAAGCAGATCCGAGATTTTCTCACCCGTACGTTCTTACTTCGCAGTTAAATATGTCTAGCTGAACAGATCAAATAATGATAATTAACTTAGCCGTAAAGTAAGACTGAAGAAGATACGAGTATCACTGTGTAAGTACACCTTCTGCAAGTAACCTCTTTACATGCTTAACAGACTCATAGTTCACACGTTTAGCTGTTCCCAGATCTGTTGCACTGAGCTTCTTTCCGTGTTTGCCCCACTGACCCTTGCTATTGTCAATAACACAGAAGAGGGAGCCGATCTGGAGAGCATTGAGGCAGTGGCTAACGAGGTGCTGCAGATGCAGATGCCTACCACACCAGCCCAGCTACAGAACCTGACGGACGAGATTCGGGAGCGTGTGGCCAGTCTGTCTGATGTGGAGGATATACTCAATCAGAGCGCTGCTGACATCCAGAGAGCCGAGAACCTTCTGGAGCAGGCCCGCAAAGCCAGGTCAGAGCTTTGAATATACGTTCAAAAAGTGATCTTGATTTAAATGTGCACATTATTTCCATATGAAAAATATACAGTGACAAACTACTTTATTAAGGACACCCACCATGTCACTGCACTCACTCTCCGTTTTATCACCTCTAATTCCCATAAACGTGCACTCCATTGTTTATAGTTACATTTTGTATTCCACCTGTTTCTCTGCATCAGGACCACCAGTGAGCAGGTAGTAGAATGTCAGAGAGAGTGTGAGTGTGTGTGTGCGTGTGTGTTTACTGGTGGTCCTGGAGGGTTCTGACCATTGAGGAACAGGGTAAAGAGGATAACAAATTATAAAAAGAAACAGATGTAAATACAAAGTGCACCTACAGTTTTGTCTTATTTTTAAAAAAAAATATATATGTTAATATATTTCATTAATATGGAAATTATATACATATTTAATCAAGCGCCTTTTCACTTAAGTGGAGCATAGAGCAGACATTCTGTACTCCAGTCTCAGAGGTACAATTTTTAAGTATTCCCTTACCCCAGCACAACAAATCCAGCTTTTTGGCCAATTATCAAGCCCCTTTGTGGGCTGGATCATGTGTCATGAGACAGGGAGTGGTCAGTGTCAGGCAGATGGAAAAAATCAGTTTTGATGAGGATTGTCTCAAGTTTTACATTGACAGTGTAGAGTGATTGCGGTCATGGTATGTGGTGGGCTGTCACCATCTAGTGACGAGACTCCAGTACAACATGAGACAGTGGAGGACCATAGAGTAGGTCATTGCTGTGTGTATCTTATCTACACTTTCTGAACTTAAAGCCTCTGTTTATAACAGGAAAGAGGCATCAGATGTGAAGAGCACAGCTGAGATGGTGCAGGAGGCTCTGGAGACGGCAGAGAAAGCTCAGAACACTGTGACAGAAGTGCTGAAGCAGGCCTCCAGTGACATCAAAGGAACACAGGATCTGCTGGTGTCTGTAAGTCAAGGCTGTTTGATTCAAACTGCATTGTGTTAAATATATAAATACAATATGTGGTGAACTAAAACAGGTTAGAACGTGTGCAGAAAAGATATTTCATAACTTTGGAATTTTGAAGAAGCAGTTGTGGTAGAAGCCTAGTGAGTAAAACACTTGCCTGTGAAACCAATGACCACAAATTCACAGGTTCGAACCCCCACTTTCTGCCATTGTGTCCTCCAGCAAGACACTTAACCCTCAGTTGCTCCAGGGGAACTGTCCCTGTAACTAATGATTGTAAGTCGCTCTGTATAAGAGCGTCATCCAAATGCCTCCTTTACAGTTGTTAATGGGAGACATCTCTCATGTGTTCACATATTGCACAGTCCAGATTTTTCATGCTACCACTCTTCAATCATACATAAGATTGATTTTCTGAAAAATGGTACATTCATATGAATATAACTTGACATCAGTGAAAGCAAGGGCTTGACTCATTTCGCGTATGGTAACAGGTGGAATCAGAGACGGCTGATTCAGAGTTCAAGCTGAGTAACGCAACCCAGAGACTTCTACAGCTGGAGAAGGACATGAATCAGCTGAAAGAAAAAGCCCTCAACACCTCCAACAGAGCTGAGAAGACAGAAAGAGATGCAGATAATGTCAAGGAAATGGCGGAACAGATCAAAAAGGTGCGCATATACTCTGACACACTCATAATGCATTCATGGTGGAGTAATCATAGCAAGGCATGTTAACTTGTGATATGTGATCTCATGCATTCCAAATGATAAGGATGCAGGTTATATACATTTGGTGTGTAATACCTGTTTGTATGTGTTCCTGTGCATGTTTGTGGACAGGAAATAGATATGGAGCTGAAGGATAAGTACAGCAGTGTGGAGGAGCTGATCACTCAGAAGGCTCAGGGTGTGGCAGATGCTAAGAAACGAGCTGAGATGCTTCAACAGGAAGCCAAAGAGCTGCTGCTACAAGCCAGTGACAAACTACAGCTACTCAAAGGTGCTCTTTCACTGCAATCTCTTATCAAAACAAATGTGTTAAAAAGAACCTATTGTCTCCTTAACCAGACACACAAATGTTACTATTAATTATTTGAGAAGCAATGAAATAAGATTCCTTAGTGATATTACAAAAATGTAGTACTTATCAGAGCAGTACTTTTGTAAAAAAGGGTCACTTTCAAAGATGACTGATTTTACACATTCATGATTAAAATACATCATGAAATCAGTTTATTCAGTCTTATTTTTTTGAATATTCCCATCAGATGCATATTAGCTGTGAGAACAATAGTAATGTGTGGTTTTGAAAGAAAGAAAGAAGGGATATTGGATTACTCTGTACAGTGTGTAATAGTGCAGCTTATTCAGCCACATTGATATTGTAACGTTGTTTATCTTGACTGAAATAGTAATGAAATAATATGTTCACAGATTTGGAAAAATCCTATGATGAAAACCAGAAGACACTGGAGGAAAAGGCCAGCCAGCTGGTGGATCTAGAGAAGGCTGTGAAAGAGCTCCTTCAAGAAATCAGTCAAAAAGTCACTGTATACAGCACCTGTCTATTTTAACGACACACTCATAAAACATGACAATCAGTTATATATCATTACAGAGGCAAATATAAGTAATTTGACACTTCCTATACCAACGTAGAATGTAAGATGAATTTAAAATACCGTGTACATCAGAAAAGCCAATGAATGAATGTAAAGTCAAATGCCCGACAAGACCATGTGACTGCAAAAGGCTTCGGCCAGTTTCTTGCTCATCTGATTAGGTTTTTAGTCTGTATTTTTTACAATTAAAACATTATTTTTTTTACAGTTTTCTGGACCAAAAAAAAAACCTGAAACAAAAAACAAATAAACTTTTCATGCAAGCAGTTCTGGACTTTGTCAGGCCTCTTTTCTTGCTTTCGATTTTTGATTTTCACCAACTGTGTTTCCATCAGTAATTTCAAGTCCTCAGTAATTCTGTTTTGCTGTGCAACACTGCGAACTCTGTTCTTTTTGGCTCACTTTGTGCCAGATGTTTTAAATGAAGTAATACAATACACAAGCAAAGTATGAGGGACATACAAAAAGTTTAACTCTTTATAAAAAAAACACATTAAAATTAAAAAATTTGGATTCAAAATTGGTTTAAAAAGTTTAAAAAGTTTCATGTTATACTTTAAATTGTTAATGAAAGTCAGATATGTATGTAGAATACCATAATTTTTAAGTAATTTGTGAAGCCCTTGCTGTTGACAAACTTTGTGCACGCCTCTGCTAGCAACAGCTAGCTACTTCCTCTGTTCTTCTCGGGAATAACAGCAAACCACTACCAACGACAGTGTAACATAGAGAACCCTACAGGAAAGTTGAATACAGGTGCAGTTAAATTTATACATTAAAGTAGACAGGCATGCTGGTGAATAAAGAAGAGAGAGACTCTGCAAAGATTTACAAACAGCTTCAGGGACTGACAGATGAAACTAGCTTTCACTGCCAAAGAAACCAAGAAATTACAATTTTGCTTTGTATGCTATAAAACTAAATGGTTTAACATTTTCAAATCCATTTCAATCAGTGATGATAAATCCTCGTGTACACCTTGAGATAGTGAATGTCCAGAGTGTTTCTGTGCCTTCAACAAATGAGACCTCTGTGGCTTAATAGAACGTTATACAACTTTAATCGTATAAATTGGGTAATAGAAGAGAAACTGTACAGATCTTTATAGAAGACTAATATGAGATCTCAGCGCCTGGCCTTCTTCTGAAGCTGCTGAGGTCTGGGCTCCCTGCTGATGTCCAATTAATTTGAGGAGCTCTGTGCTTCAGTCCTGCCCTGGAAAAGCTCTCTGTGATTCTGTAATGATGCTGTAATCAGTCACTGCTCCAAGAGTTAACAGCCTCTCCCACAGAACCTACTTGATCTTGCTGTCCAGTACAAGACTGTTGCTCTGCTGGTTTCCAGGCAGGTTTTGAGCACGGGGTCTACCAATGAATAATTGACATGCTTCCACTTCTTCACGCTGTCACGGGTCATTACTGGTATTCAGAACCTGTCAGGGAACATTGTTTTAGTTTTTTATGTTTTACCTTTAAAGGGACTTGTTAACCTTTTACAAAAGTTTTTAAATTGTAGCATTTACCAAAAACATTCAAATTAAGTGATTTACCTAGGATGTCCATTATATGCATAATAGCTTTAAAAAAATTTGGTTTAAATCTCCCACAGTCCCAAAACATGTAAATCAGGTGAATCAGAGATGCTATATATGCAGTTTTTCTGTGTGTTTGACCTGCAACAGACTGGTGATCTGTTTCATCCCTTTTGCCCTGCACTCCCTGTGGCCTTGGTTAGAATAAGCAGCTCAGATAAAGAATTAATTAATGAAATGCTGTTTTACAAACAGTGTAGATGTTTTCTCATCAGCACTTAACATTTTTCTTTTACTATTAAAGTGCATGCAAGTAGTATTTAGTTTCATTTTTATGAATGCACACTTCATCCAATTAATCAATCAGTAAATCAATTTAGACTTGCAGTACATGCAGGGTGACCCTCATTTGTAATGTGACCAAATGTCCCTGCTTTATTCATTATTGTACAAAAAGAATATGTTACTTTTACAAATCTCATTAAATTATACTCTTGAAAACAAGGGTACAAGAAACAGAACCTTTTTTTTTCCCTAAAGGACTTTTCAATTGAAAGAACCATTTCTGTAAGTGGGATGTGTGAGTGTCAACAACCATTGTAAAGTTTAAAGAACCTCTGGATTATGTAAATGAGAGAACCCTTAAATTAGTAAATAACTTTCACATTACATGGAGGTTCTTTATACCTTCAAAAATGTTCAAAACAGAATCAGCAAAATGTGGGAACATGTGGACAGAGTGGACATGTTACGACTGACCACATCAGAAAGGATAAAGTGAGGAAACAGGAAGAGTTACACCTTCCGAAGTTGTGAATTCTGTTTTCATCATAAAAACTGAATGCAGAATTCAGTTCATTTCAATCCAACTAAGAAAAAAAGTGGGTAAGGGTGAAAATGAATTCTACCAAAACAATTACATTATAAGCAAACAGTGACAATAGTGCTGCTTCTTAAGGCTATTAATTAATTATTATTGCTTGATGTAACGCTGCTTCCTACTTCAGCCTGAAAGCCAGTCCAGAGAAGATCATGACCTGTGAGGGCCTTGGAGCAGCGGTCCAATCAGAAACTCCACTTCCATTTTTAAATGGATACAAATTCAAAATGCTAAATGTGATTTTAAATTAAGATTGAACACAATCAGATAATACATTTTATTTCACCGATTAAACTTACTTTTACGCAATAAACTCTCTTTTTATTAAACTTTCTGTGAAACACTTCACTCCAGTGTGCTCACACTGATAATGTTGTACAGCCTGTTACATCTGCTGATCCAGCTGCTCCTTTACATCTGCTCCTTCAGCGCCACCAGCAGGACATTATAGCACATTTCCAACAATCATATAGGCCTAATTCTTTACAAAAGGTGCCACAGAATGTTTACTAAGAAACACTTTTAAAAAAGAGGTTTGCAAATTTCCCACCTATGGAACTAATAAATGGTTATCTTGTCTTATCTGTTTGTTCACATACAGTAAATGTTATATGGTTTAAAGGAGTCTTCCTTGAATCCTTACATTATGTGGAGGCTCTTCACTCACATCTCATAGACGTGGTTCTCTAAAGAACCATCTATTGAACGTTTTTTCAAAAGTGAATATTCTGTAGCACTGAGAAAATAAACCTTTTAAAGAGTCTACATGAGTTAATGTCCCTTAAGAATTCAGTTAGTTTGTAAATTCGTACTCATGGAACAACTTAACTTTGTCACAAACTGGAACATCTGTCACGAAAGACCTCCACAAGAAAAGGCAAATATACAAGAAGAAAAATAGTGGATTCATATGGATTAGTCAGTAATCAATGGGATTTTTGTTTGTTTGTTTTTGAACAGGACTTTTAGCAATGGCCCTAAACTAGAACATTTGTTGCAGCCAATACAAAAACGCAGTCAAAAATCTCCAAATACAGAAGGTATTGTAAGGTATCACAAATATTTAAAACAAATTGTCAGAATAATTCTTTTTTATAAGGAGAAAATGACTGAATTAGAAGGGGTGAAAACAAGAAACATTAACTGAATTCATAATATATATTCATAACCCTAAAAAGCTTGGTATTTCTGGAGTGCTGAACGTAGCCTGACTTTTTTGCTATTTAATCACACTGCCACTGTGACCCAGAGTCTGTGCCCCTGGCACGTGCAGCCTGTTTTGCTTTCTCCTCCTCTGTGATTTCGTGAAGGCTTTGCTACCCTTCCTTACCCATTAGTCAACCTTGAACCTTCCTGGTGAGTTAACAGTACATAACTTCTTGTGAAATAATCACAGAGCAACATATTCATGGGTTAAAAGTTTTATGTTTTCTTGTGCTAGTTTACCAGAAGCAGGATCTTCATCAGAACAGTGTGAAAATGGCAGTCTTTCAGGATGCTGAGCAGCACTTTCAAATGTATGCAAATCAGATGCACCCAGTATTTAGCAATATGTCCTAATTTACAAATATTAATATTATAAATCAAAAATGTCACATTACTAATCACCTGATCAGAACATATTTCTGTGAAAGAATCTTTCATGATTTTGTCTCAGTTGAATATCCTGTAGAAAACATGCTTAGGTTTCCTGATGCTTCACACTTATGTTGCAATGTCTTTTGGTGTACTTCAGGTTTAGGTCACAAATAGCTTTCTGTCCTGTCTCCCATGCTTAAATACCCTTTCAGCCATTTCCTGTATCTCTTTGTACCTGAATTCTATCTTCCTAAAGCTCTACTTTGTCTTTGGAGAATGTAACTCTTGCTCTGTTTAGGATTGTTAGCAGTTGAGTTGTGAAACTGAAGCACAACTGTAAATAATACTTATAGTTACACTCATTTGACATTTAATGAGTCAAACCTTTCAGCCCAACATAATACCCAAAACCTTTTATTAGAACAATTAAATAACATACTAAATGTAGGGGTAATGTTATAGTGTATTTATGCATGAACGGTTTTCTTGAAAGCTGAGGATTGAGGACCTTGAAGATGTGCTGAGTCAAAGTTCCAAAATGAGTCATGAAGCAGACAAATATATACATGTATCCGATGAAGACCTAGAAATTGATCGCTTTTCCAAATGAAGCAGCAAGGTTGGCTTCCCTGAAGGCCTCAGAAACAGTCTGGAAATGGAAAGAAGTTTGGGTCAATGAGTCTGAACAGACGATCAAAAAACAACTTTTTCATACAAAACGAAAATCTTGTTTGCTGGAGATACTTACTGGATGGGCGTGGCAAACTCTTGCAACATCCTCACATGACGCTCCATATTCCATGGCTAGTGCAGCCTCATTGACCATCTCACCAGCTCCCTGCAAGATGAGGCAGTAATAATTAGGACTGTCGCATTACATTTAATTTGAAATGTGCACAGGAATCACAAAATACCAGTTTGAGCTGTGGTAGTTAGTTAGCGTGTTTATTTGTGCCACTCACTGATCCCAAAATGTGAGCTCCCAGCATTCTGTCTGTCTCCTTGTGACTCAGGATCTTCACCAAACCATCTGTATCAGCATTAGTCTTTGCTCTGCTGTTAGCAGCAAAAGGGAATTTGCCAACTTTATATGGAACTCCCTGGAAAAACGTAGAATTCAAAAAGGCTGTCAAAATGGCACAGCAACATATGTGGCATGACAGAGTATGAGAGACACAATCAGAAAGAGAAAGGAGATACTTACCTCCTCCTTAAGCTGTTCCTCATTTTTGCCAACCCAGGCCACTTCAGGGTGTGTGTAGATGACGGAGGGAACGCAGTTGTAATCGATGTGAACGGCTCCTCCTGCCATGCCTTCTACACATATTATGCCTTCATCCTCCGCCTTGTGTGCCAGCATTGGCCCAGCCACCACGTCACCAATTGCATAAATGCTGTGTTCAAAAGAAGGACAAGGGCTGAAAACATACCACTATCACAGAGTACTTTGAACAGCTTATAGGCAGTGTTAACTCTTTTTACTGCAAAAGCTCTGTAATTAATACATGCTGAGTGCAAAATATCAAGCACATTTCATATACTGTACTGAATGTTATCACCATCATTGCTGATCTGCTCACAATGAAATGGTTTCACTCAAATAAAAACATAAACTGAAGCTGTCCTACCTGGGCACATTGGTCTGGAAACGGTTATTAACGGGGATCCTACCACGGTTGTCCAGTTCAATACCGACCTTCTCCAGACCAAGGTTTTGTGTGTAAGGGCGACGACCAATACACACCAGCAGAACATCACAGGTAAGCGTCTCGTTCTTGCCTCCAGTAGCAGCCTCCACTCTGAGAAAAGAAACCACCAACATGATAGCTCACAAATGGTAACTAACTGAACATGAAGAAGCATTATTTTGGTATTTGTGACATTCATCAATTTGACACAATCAATACAGAACATACTAAAGAGCTGCAGACAGTGCCAAGACTTACGCCACATCAATCTTGCCATCAGGCCTCTTGGTGGCACCCATGACCTTAGTGTTGAGCTTGAACTTCATGCCTTGTTTCTGAAGAATACGCTGGAAGTTCTTGGATATTTCCATGTCAATACCCAGCCCACCTACATGTCCCAAGAACTCCACTGCTGTCACTGTGGCACCCAGCCTTTGCCACACTGAGCCCTGAAAGAAGTTCAACAAAATATTCCTTTAGGTCAATCACCTGGAGTCCTAGGTGCCATATACACATGTGACCATGGCACACCCACCAACTCCACTCCAATCACTCCGGCTCCAATAACTATAAGTTCCTCTGGGACCTTCTTGAGGGACAGTGCCCCTGTAGAAGACACCACTGTGTCCTCATCAATCTGTTAACAAAGCAAAATTCTAGTTTGTACAATGCCACAAACTGAAGCCAATTCTGTTTGCATTTATTTGTATTACTGAATTAGTTAAATCAATGGTATTAAGCCAAAGACAAAAACTTGCATATAAAGCTTCACTACAGTGTTGAAGACAAACCTCAATGCCTGGGAAAGGGGTGACCTCTGATCCTGTCGCAATCAGGATGTTTTTGGTATTAATGACTTGCTGACCACCATCAGAAGTATTTGCAGTGACCTGATTTTTACCAGTTATCGTTCCAAACCCGCTGACATGAGTAACCTAGAGAAACAGTTGATAAAGAAGTTGACAGTTGCCCGTTCAAAACTTTAAAAGTGTTACACTAGTCATCTCCTAACAGCAAGTGACAGTTTATTTCCAAGTGATTTCAATAAGTGGTATTTTAGTGATATCATTCATGTTTACAAACTCACTTTATTCTGTTTGAATAAGTGCGCAATGCCTCCCGTCAAGGCTTTAACAGCACCGCTCTTCTGTGCCATCATCTTCTCCAGGTTCAATGAAATCCCCTGGACTAAAAATGGAAAAAAAAGAGCATAAAATGTCATAAACATAAAGGATTGATTTTCAAAGAGGCCTGAAGCACACTGCTATTTAAAAATTGACTATCAAATTTCTAATTGACTGCCTACCTACAATATGTTCTTCGACCGTTCAGATGCATTGCATCATTATGTAATTATCAGTAGATAATCCTAATTTCACTTATACTTACATAAATCACTCATTTAGTTGTCATAAAACATCAAGTAGAATATATTCATATTACCCACCTATTTGTATGTGTGACTACAACCTTAGGCATATTAGATACATGACTCTAATGTTTTGTACTAAAAATGTGTAATTTCATCTTTAATAGTAACTGTACATATAACTGTATGTACAACACAATTAGCAAATGACAGCATGATAGAGGATTTCGTGATGAGGTTAATTTTTTTTTGTTGTTGTTTTTTTTAAATCAACAATAGAAGAATGTTAAAAGTATGACTCATTACAATTAGTGTTTCACTGGTCAGAACATTTTTTTCTGTATTCGTTTACTCACTTTCAATGCCCCTACTTTCAAAGTCCTTTCCATGTGCCAGGTGATACAGATAAGAGTTGTTCAACAGGGCCTTAAACATAAAATACAAACGTTAGCCAACAGCTTTCATAGAGATGGGTAAAATATGCAAGTATAGAAACAAATATACAGCTTGATGGTTGGTCTGTGATTGTACCCTTTAGTCAGTTGGAAAAGTACGAAATACCTTTGATGGGATGCAGCCTACATTTAAGCAAGTCCCTCCAAGCGTGGCATTCTTTTCCACACATACTGTCTGTAAGAAGAAGTAACGTCGGTCATTTATGAAAAGGAACCTCTTTTTACAATATGTAAGATTAAGTTGGCTGTTACCTTGAAACCAAGCTGTGCAGCTTTGATGGCAGCAACATACCCTCCAGGACCAGAGCCCACAACTGTCACATCAGCATCAACTATGAATGAACACATCATTCCTCAATTACATTGCCAAACATATATTCACAAAATCATTAAAAAGAAGTACATAAACAAACACTGAAGAACTGATTTTGTAAAGCAGTTAGGTAGTCTTACTTGGTGCTTTGTCAGCATATGTTCTCACAGACACTGCTGTAGCTCCATGCAACTTGCAGGGGAGGTGCTGACCTCGCTGCACCAAAAGAAAACTCAGAATAAGGACTTATATTATTAAGACTGACCAGTTGCTTTGGATAAGATAAGATATGATAAGACAACCCTTTATTAGTCCCACATGTGGGAAATTTCCATTGTAACAGCAGCAAGTGGACAGAACAAAGTAAGTGGACAGAAGGAAGAACAGCATAACCAATAGAATAAAAGGTATACACCACAGCAGTATAATATAAAAAGTACACTATACAAATAATACAAAAATATAAATATAAAGTTTGTGTGTGTGTGTGTGTGTGTATACACATATATATGCTACCATGCAACTGAGGACACTCCAATGTAGAGCTGGGCGATATGGCATTAAAATAAAATCTCCGATTTTCTCACAATAAATCCGATTTTCGATTTTAATCGATTTTCCCCTCCCCTACTCAAAATCAAACTACAGATGACAAATAAA
>JBBPCZ010000136.1:11381420-11405141 GCA_037974445.1 Brycinus macrolepidotus
GCTGGAATAGAAAAGGTTCTTCCCCAAACTGTGTCCACGAAGTTGGAAGCATGGCGTTGTCCAAAATGTCTTGGTATACTGAAGCATTACGATTGCCCACCCTTCACTGGAAGTAAGAGGCCAATCCCAAACTCTGAAACATTGGTGTGTCCCAACACTTTTGTCCATATAGTGTACATCAACATAGTATCTAAGCATTCAGCCTCAGCTTCTGTTTGCTACCTTCGATTGCTATCACCATTTCATGCATTGCAACAAAGTGAGCCCTTTCAGCTCTTTCAGAAACAGCATCTGTGTGTAGGTGCAGTACTTTCTGTCTCTCTGTAACTGTTTCACTTCCATGTTGCAGCAGGGCTTCCAAATCGTGAGGAATCCCTTAATTTACACCGAAGATAATTTCGGTTGATCTCAGGAGTATGGAGCAGTCCCATTCTTCACAGAAGAAGAGGCTTAATTCCATGCGCACTCAGGTACAGAAGCTGGTTTAGGAAACATGGGCAACGCATATCTCTTTCTAATACACTATCAATGGGAATAATGTGTGTACTTTACTTAAAAAAAAATCCAGTACTTAACGGCTGAAATGGTCTCTTTAGGGTGTTTAAACAACCCTTCAAGAAGAAGAAAACATCCACAAATGAGAAGATACTGGCTGCTGACACTTACTGCCAGACAGTGACAATGCAGGTAAGATGAATACATGACGATGTCAACTGTTGGGCTTATAACAAATATTGTGAATAAATTATTAAATTACCCACTAATTTCATTTGTTGCGTGGTTTTAGTTTAAAATGGAGGACAACAGTGCTGAAGACCTGACCAATGGCAAATGCAGCCAAACTGAGACTGGACTCTGCTGCTGCCAGCCACGTCTGCTGGGTCTGAAGCATACTAACCCAACCTTAGGTTTGCTCCTTTTGCCAGATCCCAAAATTTCAATATATAGATGCAATTCCCCTGGTGTGGAATGCTGCAGTAATTCTGCCCACTGTTTAACTTAATGATTTACCGTTAGTTATCTTGTTTTCTATGTGAGGCTTGAATGGGTTGTGTTTAATGTAATTCAGGAGTGTCACTGCTTTCTTCCCTTTCAGTCATTATATCATATTAATTGCAAACTTTTAGACAAACATTTCATTTTGAAGTGTGCTTCTTTAGCAGTCATATTTAGAGGTTTTACCCCAAATATGTGCTTTAGAAAAATGACCAGTTGTAAAAAATATTTATCCACCTTTTGGTTTACATTGTTTAATATGTCAGGAATTATATGATATGTAATGAAAATAGCAATACTGCTGTATTTTATGGGTTTTTTAAAGTTATTTGAATCATACTTATAAGTAGTACTTTTTCCACATCTTCAGTGTGTTCTACTGAACTTGGAGATCCACCCCTGCTTCGACAGCCACAGCACACCACTATGACTGGAATTCAGCAAATAATTGAGTGTTTTCTTTCAGGTATTTCAGTACTTTTTCATAGCACTGACACCCTATTTTCCACATTATTTAAATTTTCAATTGTTAAGGAGACATAGTATTGGTATATTCTCAACATTTTGCGGATGTAATGGCTTGTGATGCAGGTAATTACTGAGTGCTTTCTGGTTACACTCAGGTACAGTCCAGGCTAAACTCACTCTCCTGAAGGAGGTGGATACCATTTTTGAGTGCAAACTTTGCAGAAGTCTCTTCCGTGGTCTCCCGAATCTACTTGAACACAGGAGGTCCTACTGCTTGTCCAGACAACCTGAACCTGATGGTCTGCATTTCTCCATTTATGTCCCTAGTACCCAAATTTCCTATATTTCTGCATCTTTTTCTTGTCTGATTATGCCGTTTTACGTCTACATAAAATAAAACACACATGCATAAAATAGACATACTTATTTAGTGCTTTGTGAGAATGATAGATAATGAAAAATAACAGGAGTTTATTAAATAATTAAGAAAATAATCATTGTACAGTAACTATTCGTCATAATACCCTTGAACAGTAACATTTTTCCCCTCAGTTTTATTTAGTTTTTACCAGTGTTAATTCTTCTTTTTGTAGACCCCACACAGGTTGTGGAAGACCTTCTTGATGCTGTTTTCCCACAAAGAGATCAGGGGGAGATGTCACCTTTCAGAACCATCCCAAGTCCTGTGCCTCAGGACCAGCCTTTGACCCTACCGTCATATTCCCACCAGCAAAACGCAAAGAAACAGTGTAGCCGTGAACCTGTTGTGGTCCTCAGAAGGTTCCAGCAAGCACATACTGCACCTGATAAAGAAGGTCTAGTTACTCAAGAAACACAGGGATCTGAGCAGATTGAGAGGGAGGACGATGACGGTGAAGAGGGCTCTAATAACATCAAGACATTACAAAAAGACTTTGTGGAAAAAGCCAAAATAAAGCCCTCGTCTGAAAATCTGGAGGGAATTGGAGAGGCCTGTGAGGAGCCCCTGTCATCGTCTGGTAAAAGGTGTCATGTGTGCCAAAAGTCCTTTGACAAGGAGGAAAATGTTCATTGCCGCTGTAGCGAGGTGCACCGTGGCTTGAAGCAAGACTGCACCACACCTGTATTTGTCACAAAGCCTGGTCAGTGCCTCTCCACTCAGACTAAACCTGTTCCTCAAAAGCGGAACAATTCAAAGCCTGTTAAAGTTAATCCATCATCTCAAAACATAGCAAATTTTAGCAGGGAGGATGCCATCCCTTGGAAAAAGGACATTTTTCACTGTGGCCAGTGCAAGTGTAAGTACAGCTCCCCGGTGCTGCTAATGAAACACATGAGCATTGCCCATAAGTTCTTTGTGTTAGAAAACAGCTTTGGAGTCAGCCGCATTCCCCCTCCAAGGAAAGTGAAAACAAACATTAAGCCCTCTGATAAGGCTTTTGATAATGTCAGGGTGTACTGTTGGCTCTGTGGAAAGAACTTCTTTTCGAGGAGTAGAGTGCGTTCGCTCTGTCATGAGGAGCACAAAGAACAACTCCAGGAGATTAACATGCTGCTGATGGAAGACACAGGCCTTGTCCATGAGTTGCACTCATTAAAAAATGGTTTTGCCGCCAGCCACAAACCCCCAACACCTTCGCTCCCTGCAAGATAGCCAAAGCACTCTTCTCGCCTTTAAGTCTGCAGCTGCCTTGGAGAGAAATAAACAAGGTAGCTGATGAGGTCCTAAAATAGCACTGACGGTGCCTGTCAGTAGAGATAATCAACGTGTAACAAAATGCTCTAGTATAAAGATGGAGCACAATCAAAAAACATGCAAACATTAATCAGTCTTGGAGTTGCATTACTTGTATGTCTTTAAATCGTCATTACAACGGAAAGCATGGATTACACAAGAGACAGAAATGCCTGACCAGTTGAGGAGGTTAAGAAGCTAAAAAGTAAAACCTAAGGTTTTTTTTAATAGAGAGACTTTATCCCTGGAATTCATTTTGTGTTGAATCTTGAAAGAGCTGCCATTTCATTGCTGTCTACTTCAGTGAATATCTCAGTAATTCTATATTCAAATATCTCTTGTTTTCCTTTATAGTGGTGGCTCCCTCATAAGTATTTATATTATTTCTGTGGTATACTTTCCGGTTAGTACTTATGATAAATGTATTTCAAATACAAAATAGTATTTTGTAATTTGTATTTGATAATGTTGATGAAATTCATTATTTTGTATCAAATACTTTTGTGTCATTTAAAATTTTTGTGAAAATTCTTTTTGTAAGATGTCTGTTTGATGACATCATAAATGCAAAATGATGCATGAAGCGTCTGAATGGTAATTCCCCAAGGTTTGTTGAGATCAGCAAGAAATAAGTTTTTGTCGGTTATGCAGGAAAAAAAAAGCATCTTGGAGTTGTACATTATAATGCCATGAGATGGTGTAAGTTGTTAAACACACACGTTTTGTGTCTTATTGTCATTAACAACATTGAGCTGCAGTGTCATTAAACTGCAGCCTGTCAACCCATCCACCAGTGGCGTTTGTTGTATCTCACAACTTCTCGCCAAGTCTAGGAGTGTGTAATGGGGGCTGTTTTGTGTTTCATAAGAATTGTTTCCAAACAAGTCTGCAATTGAATATGATATTTGAAAAGCTTATCTGAAATTCGCTTTTCCACTTCTGGTCAGAACTTGATTGGAGGCAGGGATAGGAGCATCAAGAGGCAAGATCCTATGAGGAAAGATGTGAGTGAGAGAAAAGCAGGCAAACAAGAAGATGTCAGGCAGGTGAGCTGGTGTATGCTTGTGCACTGTACTCCTGAAAGTGGTAAAATGTTTTTCAATTTCAGTTTTCATAGATGTCTAGTGTTAGGTAAATAACGGATTACTAAATGATTGGACCCTAATTGAAGTAGCTGTAGGATCACATCTTTGTATACCACTGCATGAATGACTGCCTGACATAATTTATTATATGTGATTACCAATCATATGTTTAATTAATTACTTAGAAGCTAGTTGCTATGGATAAAAGTGTTACGTGCTTATGAATGACTCGTCACTGAGTCAGTGTTGCTGATGCAAAGTAGGCCCTTCATTACAAACACCAAGAAACTAAATTATGAAACTAAATTATCAGTCAGACTGTTGAACATACTGTTTATTACTTTAAAAAACTACCCTTTATTTGGGTGATCACAGGGATATGTGGGGATCTGGGATGTGAAGTCAGAGCCCCACATATCACATAACGCAGCGCAGAACATTTGATCTATTGACTGGTTGCATATGTCAAATTTATGAGATGCCTTGTTAGGCAGAGAAAAGCTGCTCTGAAACCTTGTCCACTTAATCAGCTGAGTCAGTGTTGTGGTGAAGGGACAAATCATAGGGTTATAGAAGGGTTGTTAAGTGATTTCACAAAAATACAGTAGTTTATTTTAATATGAGGCGTGGTTTCTGTATTTCATAGTTCATTTTAATTATTATTTTAAAACACAATTTGATCTTTTCCCATCCCTGCCTATCTGGTGTCACTGGCATCTTTTCGAGGAAACAGGTGGAAAATTAACATATTTAGTAGACACAGTTTTCCAGAGCAACTTCAAATGAATGTAGAGGAAGGGGAGGGAAGGTAGTGTATTTCTTTAGCTTTTCATACCTAAATGGGCTGCAGGCAGACATTCTTCATAACTGAATTATGTCTCTGTAAAAAATGATTATCTTGTCCCACAATAGATTTGAAAAGTGCTATTTCACTGACATTAGCCTTCAGCACACATGTATGTATTACCCTGTACTGTTGGTCAGTAGCTAGACTAGCAGTCAGGATCTATTGAGGGATTTCCAGTAGTTATGTAAGATACAGACATGATAAATTAATAGGTGATAAGTATATGAACCTATCCTATAACTTAACCTGTCCTAGTAAGGTGTTGTGGGGCCACTTGTGGTTAACATGATGTCTTCCTGTTCTGACCACGTCACTGCTTCAGATTTGTGTTGATCGATGTCTGTGGTTTTTCCACCACTGAACTCTCAAATGTGTCGTACACAAAGACAAGATGATCTTTGTCATGAGAGCTTTAAGCACTGCAGCCGTACTGTAAGATCCTTCTCTTTGTAGATCAGGACTGTTCTTGCCGACACAGTCTGACTACATCCAGTACTGACATTCTCAGTCACCTAAGGAACAGCTGCCGTTTTTCCTTACATATTATACTAATGCATGAGCATCACACTCACTGAATGTGTGCTTACACCACAATTTCCAGCTCTGGTTACTGATGTCTTTAATACAGATCTAAATGTAGATGCCACGTCAGTCATTGTTCCTATTGAAACATTAGTCAGTAATGAAGACTCTTTCAAAGATCTCTTCTTCTTGCCACCTCAATCCAAAATTGAGGTCAGCTAGGCCTCAGCAAATGTGTACTTGCCACAGAGCACGGTAGAATGAGAATATTGTGTCACACAATATGGAAGCATATGCACTTATGTTTCTCTACTCAGTTATCAGGGTTTTTCTTTCAGTTTGTCACCCCCTTTATATTTGCATGATACATACAGAGTACTGAAGTGAGAGGACATTGATGGACAAAAATATTACAAACTGCAATCTGTTATTAAGCGGAGATAAAATGCTGCTGTGCCAAATACTACATAACATGAAAAATAACATATAAAACATTCTTAAATGATGTCCCACACTTCTGAAATTGCACAAGGACCACATTTATTCTTTGTTTTTTTTTAAACTGGCATTTATTCTTAGGATCTTAAATCACGCACACTGGCGTTCATCACCACAGTTGTTACTTAACACAGTTTCATTGTTTTTTTGTAGTTATACACCATTTAAATTTCCTATGAATGTTTTAAGTTTTTGTCTGATCTCCTTGTCAAGCTTTGTGTTTGTTCTAACACCAATAAGCCACTCAATTAAAACCACTGACAGGTGAAGTGAAAAGTCCACCACCGAAAGCAGCAACAATGGGCACATGAAAAGACTGGAAAACGGAGCAATGGAAGAAGACGGTCTGGTCTAAAGAATCATGTTTTCTTTTTCATCATGTGGACAGCTGGGTGTGTGTAGGTCATTTACCTATTGAAGAGAAGGCACCAGGATGCACAATGGGAAGAAGGCGAGCTGGTGGAAGTAGTGTGATGCTCTGGGCAATGTTCTGCTGGAAAACAGTAGGCTCTGGCATTCATATAGATATCACTTTGACACCACCTACCTAAACATTCTTGCAGACCAAGCACACACCATGGAAGCGGTACTCCCTAATGGCAGTGGTCTCTTCCAGCAGGATAATGCCCTCTGCCACACTGCAAAAATTGTTCTGGAATGGTCTGAGGAACATAAAGAGTTCAAGGTGTTGGCTTGGCCTTTAAATTCCCCAGATCTCAATCTGATCAAGCATCTCAGAATCAGAATCGCGTTTATTGGCCAAGTGTGTGAGCGAACACATACAAGGAATTTGATTCCGGTTGATGGTGTCTCTCAAGCACAACAGTATAAAACAACAATAACAATATGTAAAGACACATCTGTGGAATATGCTGGACAAACTAGTCTGATCTATAAAGACCTTGCAACTTACAGAGCTTAAGGGATCTGCTGCTACTGTCTCGGTGCCAAATAAGACAGCACACCTTCAGATGACTTGTGGACAGATGCCTCGACAGGTCATAGCTGCTTTGACTGCATGAGGGGGGCCTCCACCATCTTAGGCAGGTGGTTTTAATGTTATGGTGGACTGGTGTACAATCTTTAAGGCAGTGTATGGGGATTTTTTTTTACTGAGAGCCCAGTGCTCCAGATTTTTAGAAGATATTCTACCACCCTAAGTTACAAATTGTTCTGTCATAGCAACTTTATGAATCCACCCTGTGATTATTCATTATAACTAAGGGCTGTGGTGTTTACTGAATATTTACGGTACGAACTCTTTGAGGTGCAAGGTATGCAGCATGCAAATATAAACAATAACAATATAATATAAACATACTATACTAGATTCAGTTGTAAACGTGCTGTAACATACTCTGTCCGTACATACATTGGGGGGCCTGCACATTGGGGTATCTGTAGTGTCACCACATGGTTTTAATCAGAAGATTAGCTGGTGTGCAGTCTCACCGTGCCACACAGCCACCATAATGCTCTGAGTGATGTCATCCGGACAATTAACCACAATCACCACGAGCCGGAGGCCCAAGTTACTGTCAGAAAAAAGTGCAAAGTGACATCACATAATGAAAGGTTAAGAAGGTTATAAGAATACAAGAAAGAAGATGGAATGCACATTGATTTTTCTCCAAACTGTTACTCGACTGACTGCAACAAGACCACCTTTCTTTGATCTGTTCTGCAGGAAGTTGTGTTATTTCTGTTTCTATATCTCATACCCTCTCTCAGCCAGTGCATGTAAATGTGTACTGTGATGTAAGTACTGGAAATCAGAAGGACAACACTTTTAAGAGCAGTTAGAATAGGCATACTAAAGGCAAAAAAGTCTGTTTTTTCAGATCTATAGATGCTGATGTACTCAAGTTCAGTATAAATTAGTGAACACGGTGTGGTTGTCAAGATGGATCACAAATAAATATGATATTGGGGTTGTAATGCTAATTATGTAAGCAGAGATGTGCTGAATAAAAAGGAAGTTTTCCGCTCTCCATTCATTCAGATGATATTGTCTTCTTGTCTGATTCCATTTGACTGATCTGTGTTCTTCTAATACTAATAAAAAAGCTACATTGCTTTTTTATTAAAAAAGCAATGTAGCAATGTAATCATCTTGGTTACTTTCTACTGTTGTGTTTAGTCCAAGTGTTATAATCCAGGTGTTCTAATGTAGGATAGTTGTTGAAGTATATTATTTGAGCTGCACTTGAGTCATGGATATAAAATTGCATTGCAAGTAATAATATAAGTGGTCCAATAAAGACACATTTGTCATTTCATAAAGATAATGCAAAAAAAACCCCAAATTTATTCTGATTTTGCTGCAGATGCAAACTGGCAGTCTAACATTGTAAACTAAACTGGTTTATTTAATGTACTTGCAGTGTGCAAAGTGAGGCTTCATACAAAAATCAGATCAGAACTCTCACCTTGTAATAAATATTACAGATCTTATATTTGGACTGGGGGCAAAAGATAAAAACAAAAACAAAAAACAGACATTTCTGCCTGTCAGAGAATGAGATACCAGTAACTGACTAAATAACTGACATCTGTCTGTTCTTTAGTAATATGAACTTCAGTGAATACAAGCCACCTTTCTGCATCTTGTTTCTTTGTAATCTAGATATATAATGAAATCCAGCAAATTGTCATATTTCTGAGGACACTCCAGCTTTATGAATAAACTAATCCTACATGGATTAAAATATTTGTTGTCTGAAATGGTTTACTGCACATGTGAGGAATTAAGGGCTATACCTGGTAATTAACCAACAAGTTTAATCAGGTGTGTTTGAGCAAGAAAATCACCAAACTGAAGGAATCTGGCCAGGAGTGTAGTTCCAAACCCCTGGTTTATGGTGCACTTTTGATATTCAAATGACACTCTTTTAGTAAATACATTTTTTTAATATGTAGTGAGACTGGACAAATGCAACAATGTGATGTTAGTGGAGGTGTAGGCACCAGTGTCAGTCCAGTTAAGTAATATAGAGACATAACTGTTTATAACAGTAATACTTCTATTCCCTAGGCATATTACTTGTAGCCCAGGGTCTGTCAGCCCTGGTCCTGTTCAGTTTAATGCTTGCTCTAACCACCTGCCTCAACTCATCTACTTATTCTTTTAAACAAAAGCTGTATGGTGGTGGATTTGCAGTGAAGACCATGGAAAACATTAAAATGAGTAGTACATTGCAACTCTAGGAGCAGATTTTAGAAACACTAATGCAGAATCCCTCATGGAACCACAGAATAGTTGATAGTCATAACGTCCTTTTGTCAAGTACCAAAACACATGTTTCACGTTTCATTAAGGCCATGAATCTAAAGAATAAATATAAACTATATGCCATTTATTCATTTAGTTAATTTGGTGGTGGTGTTCTTGTGGCTCCATCTACACGTACACAGTTTCTCCAGCAGGTCAGTGTCTTGCTCCTCAAAGCATCATCTGCTTTTTTTGCACGAACAAGTTTCGTGTAAAGGCGCAAACTAAAGATTTCACGTGGGAGGCGGTGTAAAAGTTAAATTACACAGCAAAAACACAACTATAGCAGTACATCTGAGATGCAGCCCATTTGAGATGTCGCTCAAAGTAAACAAAAACTTAACCAGCTACTCGTCGGTATTGTGTATTTTTTGCTCGGAGCTCATCGATCAGAGAAGAACAGAAGATACGGATTCACTTTATACGATAAAAGTAGCCCGGTCTGAGTAAAAAGAACAGTTTTGACGAAGTTTACGAAGTGCTGGGCGCCAAACGCTGCGAGGCGAGGCGGACGGAGAGGACGGCTGCGTTTCTGTGACGCGCCAGAGGGGCTTGTGTGAGCAGGGGGCCCTGACCATCTGCCCCCGTCTGAGGCGGAGGCCACGCCGCGCCGTTTCTGCGGGGCTTTTTGTGGCTAAGCTGTACCTTTTGCGCAACGCCCGTGTCGTTTGGGAAGGAGCCCTGGGTGCACAAAGGCAGCCTCCTCTCCGAGAGGGCAGCGCCAGAGAGGCGAGTCACACACACACACACACACACTCGCGCACGCACACACTCACGCACGCACTTACACACACACACACAGGCTCCACATCCACTCGGCTAATCCTCCACCCTCGCTGCCGAGTCGTTCCTGCCCAGGCCCGGGCCCGAGCACTGCTGGATATTTGGAACAAAGGTAAGAGTCCGTGCTCCGCGGCCGAGAGCCGTTTTGGCTGCTCGAGTCCCGGAATCGCGTGGCGGCTCGGAGCCGTTTCCCAGGCTGCTTAGCAGAAAATGGCGTCGCCGAGCCGAGCGAGCGAGCGAGCGAGCCGTGCTTTCCTGGACAGGCAGGCCGGCCGGGGAGGGGAAACAGCGCGCCCCGTCTCCTGGAGCTCCCGCGGAACTCTCTCTGCTCGCTCTCGGTGCTCGCGGAGGCCGGTGGAGACACTGGCGGCGGCGGGCCGGGGTCTTGGCGCTCCGCGCTGGAGCGGAGGCTGCGGGAGGCGCGTAAAAGGCGGAAGGGTCACCGGAGCTGTGCGCCAGAGCGGCCCTGGGGGAGAGGGGCAGGCGGCACGGGCGGCACGGACGGCGCGGAGCGCGGGCACGGCTCGTGGCACGCGGCACAAAGCCTGCGCGGAGAGGGGGAGCGAGGCGGGGGAAAGAGCAACCGCGCAGCGCACGCGCTTACGGGACCGCATCGCACCGCTGGGCGCGTGGCGTCGGCGAGGGCTTCGTGCGAGCTTGTTTATCTCTCTGTCTCTCTCTCTCCGCGGGCCCGGCTCGCCTGAACACGGCGCGGCACGGCACGCGACGAGGGAACGCAGCATGGCCCGTTGGGTTTTTTCCGTTCCTGGACGAGCTAATCCGGCTCAGTGGCGGAGCGGAGCGGATTGATGGGCCACGCTGCAGCAGCGCGAGCGAGACTTTGCGGGGGAACGAGGAGATGCACGCCACTCTCCGGGAACCGTGCACCGTCCTGCACCGCGCCGTGCAGCAGGGCGGGGGGACGGAACGGAACGGAAGGGCGCTGAGCGAGGTGCTGGCTCGTGCCTGTGCCAGGATGGGCCCCAGGTTGCGCAGGACGGGCAACAACGCAGAGTGTGCACCAGAGCTTTCATCAGCCAGGCGCTCAGCACGCAGCCCGCACAGATCGAGCCGCACAGAGAGACACCACGGCTCAGACACGCAGGACTCGTTTGTCTCGTGTGTCTCGTGCTCGCAGCGCGAGCTTGGCGAGGTTGAGCCTGACCGCGGCTTCGTGCGTTCTCGCACAGACTCCCACATGGTCAGCCATTGCTGAGGCGCTGCTAGCTGGAACCACAGAGTGGAGAGAGAAGCGTCCTGCTCCGGCACACACACACACACACACACTAACCGTATTATAGAGCAGCGGGCAGGCCTGGTGGACACTCGGGGAGACACGGCAGTGCTGGAGTGTTTTTCTGATCGAGGTTCACGGATCCGTCCCGAGTTTTAAACCCCAGAGCGGTGTTAAGTGGTGCTGCTCTTTAGCTCATATCCTGCTCCGCTCGGCGCAGCTGTGGTGAACATGGAGAAGATCTGAACATGATGGTGAGAGCTGACCTCGGTGACAGGGGCTGAAAGTGCTGGTTTGTGTGGTGGTCCGTGATCAGCTCGTGCTACTAACACTTAAGTTTCTGCCTCTGTGAGGCGTGGAGAGACACCGTCACGCGCCCTCCACGAGCACGTAGACGAGGTGGGTTCCCACGCGGGTCCGCCCCGCCGGTGTTGTTTTTGAGGACAAGAGTTCAGGATCCAGACACATGGGGGTCGTGCGTCTATCATTTTAAATCATTTTTTTCCGGTCACGTGGGCCCGTGTCACTGGTTTTGGGCACCATGAAGATACAGGACGTGGAACTCCGCGTGTGTGCGCGTGAATGTGTGTGTGTGTGTGTAGAAGCGAGATCAGTACTTCGTGTCGGCTGCATCACCTTGCGCCAGGCTCCACGCGTGTTTTTGGTTCGTGTCTTGTCATGTGTTGTGAAAGCGCCGCGCGGAACATTCCCTCCCGTCCACCCTCTCGCGTGGGGTTGTGGAGCTCCCGGAGTTCAACCCGAGAGCCCGTGGAAGTCATAACTCCCAGCCCTTTACTTGGGTTTTGTTTTGATCGAGTCATGATGCCGAGTATTTCTATGGAGGTCTCTCCCTGCGGGGCTTGGGGCTTGAAGTTGCAGGTGCATCCTCCGGTGCGCCCTGAATCATTAACAACCTGTGGAACAGTCTCTCTGCACAGTTTAACATGGCGGCTTAAAGTAATTCAGAGCTAAACATTCATTCATCTGCGTTTGTATATATCTCCTGTTGTAGTGTGAGTCCTCTTTAAACATTGTTAAAGTGACAGTGTTGTTTGGGACACGTCCTCTTTGCTGGTAGGAAGGATGGACTTTGTTTTTGGTCTAATTAGGATACATGTTTTCTGTTGTTTTGAAAGTGTATTTTAGTGTTTAGACATGCAGGGACCAAGGGGGTCATCTTATTAACAGTACCTGCAATACTGCTGGATAGCCTTGTTCAAAGCATTATTCAATGAATTTTAACCTTGTACACACGAACAACTGGCCACTTTATGTGACAAGAGCCTCCATAATTAAAGCCCCCATACAGAAACACTTAACTTAAAATAAGGGGAGTTTTTTTCTAAAATTTGATAAGTGATACACATGAACTGTTTACAGGCCATCACTTTTGAGGGATGGAAAGATATAGTTAAACAGATTGACAAGAGTTTGATCCCCAAAGAGAAGTTTGATTGCAACCATTGCAGAACCTGGGACATTATATAGATAGAATAAATAGAGATGATCACACATTGTACTAGGACTGTGTTGATTACTCAAATAAAATTTGATTGCTCGGTCAAGACAATTATGTTCTTGGTTTTGAGGGATAAACATGTTATCTGCAAGTCAGAATAAAGTCTGAATATTCTCCACAAGGGGAAGAGCTGTTAGAGCTCTAGTTCCTTCTGTGTTCATCGGTGAAAGGGTGTAAACCCACACCAGCAGGATCTTCCTATTGCGTTATGTTAATAGTTTCATGTATATGCAGTAAAATTAGCTTTGATTACTTGTCCAAATAATTGCCAGATTACTTGAGTACTAATACAGTTAATAGTGACAGGTCTTCATTGTACACATATTTACACATACATACACTGCAATGACATCAGTGCACAAAAAGACAAAGTGCAGAAGACATCAACTGACTTTATTTCCATTCAGTGGTGTGTGGGATGCAAAGTGGTGTGGTTAATGTGCAAAACATTAACATGTACAAATGCAGTATTTGTTGTGAAAAAATTAAGGTAGTGTGGTATGTGAGGGGAGATTTGAATTTGAAATTGTTATTTGAAAGAAGTATTTCCAAGAAAACAGATGACATGTTTTCAAATGACGAAGTGGCAGAATCATTTTAGGGGTGTTACATAGACCTCTTAAAGGTACTAAGACTGCAACGCTATTTAATGAAGTTGATAACTGACACTTATGAAAGCGAAACTGTGGATTTCTGTTTACCTGCCTTTAGTTGGTCTTCCCTGTACCCCCAGAAATCATATGCAAACAAAATAAGTGCTTCTCAATCTCAAATACTGCTAATAGTTGTGGATGTGGCTCGAGGGCAGAGTTACTAATCAGTGTTCTGTGAAGATTTCATAAATGTGTTTTTATTTTGCCCATGTAACAAGTACATGTTTCACTGTTTAATTAATTTAAAATGCTGAGGTCTGTTACTTCATACATATTAACTAAATGACCTCAAAATCACTTACTTAAATGGCTCTTTAAGTAAAAACCTGTGCCATGCTAGCCTACAAGCAACTGAATTTTTTCTCTTAAGGACTTTTTAAAAATAATATAAAATCAAAAAGCACAGCACAACTGCTTTTTTGAAATAAAAAAGTTTGATATGTGTAAACATTGTTAAAATTTCATAATCGTCAGTTTCCAGTTCATACAGTCCAGATCTGAAAATTAAGCTGCAAAATAGCCTGATATCAATTCATTGTTTTTGTGATGTCGTATTTGCCTTTTCAGCCTACCGCATTTTAACCATAGAACGGCCTAATAATGCCTCTATAATATAATGAGTAGTGCAGTTCATAATACAGTGTGTAACATGATTAGACGTAATAATCTATGTATAAATTTGATAACGATTGTAGTTTTGAGTCAGTGACTGGTAGGACTAATTACAAAAAGCATATGTGGTCAAGCTTAAGTTTGTTTTCTGCTGAAATGTCTTATGTCATCCTGTGGTGCTGCATTACCCATTAGCATGCATTTGAGAGAATCAGAATATATAGAAACATTGATTCACTGTTTGTTAAAATTAGTGAGACAATTACTCTCTGTCCACTGCTTTAGGAATGAATAGGGTTGTGTATCTTTATAGAAGTCTGAGAGATGGAGGAAACTGAAGTGACTGGCACTGAAGTGACCATGACCAACGACAAGTGCTGTCAGACTGAAACACTGCAGCACTGCTGTTGCCAACCAGCTGCATCCCATCAAGAGGACTGCGACCAAACCCAAGGTGGGCTCTGTTTACCTTTAATATAGTTGGTTGGATTTCAGTAATATTAGGTGTGTGTATATGTGTGTGTGTTAAAGATGTAGATTATTCTTATTGCTGGTTTTTGCATATTTTGCCTGTGATTTGTTGATTTGCATGAACTTTTCATTTTCAGGGGATATGTGAGTAATGGCAGGAGCACAGTTCTTTTAATACACTCCTAATATGTTAAGTTCATGTAATGAGCTTTTTTTCAAAATAAACTCTGTACTTTGAGTGACTGTGAAATATCCTAAACTCCCGTCATCAACTTTTATACGTAATTGTTGAAATGACCTTCAAGCAT
Source organism: Brycinus macrolepidotus (assembly GCA_037974445.1). Classification (NCBI taxonomy): domain Eukaryota; kingdom Metazoa; phylum Chordata; class Actinopteri; order Characiformes; family Alestidae; genus Brycinus; species Brycinus macrolepidotus. Next base: position 11,396,402 of record JBBPCZ010000136.1, read on the forward strand.
CCAAAGAGGTTGCAGTAAAGATGCTTCTGTTGGGATATAACGACTCATGGAGAGTGACCTGTTGTCTGCGTCTTGTTGGGATTCATGGTTAATAAATGTTAGTCACTTGAACAGCTCTGCCTAAAAGTGTTCTCTAAAGCGGTTCATTTACTTCCTAAAGGTGACGTGGTAGACTGACATACATGTGGCTAAATGCTCAGGAGGAACATGAGCAGTTATCAGGGAGTGCAAGGACAAAAATATGGCGCTATTTTATGTTTTCTTTTTCTTATTTGTTAAACTCAGCAAATAAATAGAAGTCATGCGGTAAAATGAGTAGAAAATTGCACATTTAGATTTGTTCTCTGTAGAGAATGTTAACTTATTTTCACTTAGAAAATCAACAACACATGTAATTTTACTGGGGGTGCTACCTTATGCTGCTCCCCCTGGACTGCATGAGTTATAATAACTTTGTGAGTTGGAGAGGCATGAAACAAATATAAATTTAATTAATAGATAAGTCATTAAAAACCTCTGGTTGCTGCTATTCCACAGAATGGTACAAACCTTTGGTGAGCCAACCAAAAATGAGAATTTTGACAGTTTTTAAGTTATAGTGTCTCATTAAAAGAGAGATTAATCTACTTGTAATCATTATATATCTAAATAATGATATTAAATATTTAATAAGCCTAATATCAGTTTAATGCCACTTCAAATGTAGTATTATATCGGCTTGGTCTAGAAGGAGAAAGAGGAGGTACTTTAAAAGGCTGTGGGTGAACATAAAACAAATTAACTGGCAACCCCTGATCTAGAGCTTAGTGTTCTGTAAGTGCCACAACACACTGCAGATATGGAGTTGTTGGTTTGCACTTCAACATTTTCTTGGTGTCCAAGGTAACTTTTTTTTGATTTCTGCCAATAGTGTCCTTTACAGACTAAATGATTTATATTTCTCATTATAGGTTCAGTTACCTAAGCCCTTCAAAATGCTTTCTGGTCTGTTGTTTGAGTGCCTCATTCCCACCACATGGCCAATCAGTACTTAATTGGTGTTAGACACAGAGGTGATGGGAAATTAATATGGGTTTATTAAGTTTGCTTGTCCTGTCAAACCCCAGCTGACTCAACTGTAACTGTTAGTTGCTTGGTTTTATCTGTTCGTGTATTTTGGGCACACCTGCAATCACTGGCAAAGGCAGTGAAATGAAAACTAGATCTACCATAATCTAAAAGTATTACTCCTCGTATGTCTTTCAGGGCATACCGTTGAGCCAGGAGACCCACCTCTACTTCAGCAGCAGCTTCAGACTTCCAAGTCAGGAATTCAACAAATTATTGAGTGCTTTCGCTCAGGTACAGTAAACTTTATCCACTCTTTACAATAATGTTCTTGTTGTTGCCCTATTGCTATTGTCATTTTTTTTTTAAATTTCTGTTGTCTTACTATTTTTTATTCTTCTTGCTCTGAGCATGCTAATGACAAAAGAATTTCCCTTGGGATGAATAAAGTTCTGTCTTATCTTGTTTTATCTTTAAATATGCTCTTCTCCATTTGTTGTTCTTAGACTCCTCATAAGACATTTTACAACACCTGACAAAAATTATGGAATCACACTTGAGAACATTTGAATCACAGATATGACACAAAACCACAAAACAATGTTTGTTTAATGGATGAACACTTTGGCTTCATGATACAAACCTTAAACAAATGAAATGACAATTTTAATTAATGGCATATTTTCTTCATCAAGCTAGTTCCAGCTTTCTTTACAGATCAGCTTTGTAGGATGGAGCCTGTACTCTGTGTACATCATGTATTATTATTTTTTTTAGTTCCACCATAAATTTTTAATTGGATTGAGGTCTGGCAAAGTCATTGAGTTGATATGCTTAGCTTGAAGGCCTCAGAAGTTTTAGCACTCTTTGCTCTGTGACAAGATGCATTCTGAAAAATGACTTCATCATCTGCAAACCTATTTTCTATTGATGGAAGGAGAAAAGTGTCTAAAATTTCATTGTACATCTGTACATTGACTGTTGAGGTAATGACTGCCATCTGCCCTGGTAATTTACCCGATATGCAGCCCCATATCATAAATGAGTGGGGAAATTTGATTGTTTTCTTCAGGTAGTCATTGTTATATATTTCATTAGAATGGCACCAGACAAAAGTTCCAGCGTCATCTTCTTGGCCAATGCAGATTCGTGATTCATCACTGAATTTCACTTTCATCCAGTCATTCACATGATTGTTTCTCTTTAGCCCACTGTAACCTCGTTTCCTTCTGTTTAGATCTTTTGCTGGTTTTCGTTTGACTTCTGAATGTAGTTCCAATTTTACTCAGCCAGTTTCTTACAGTTCTCTGACAGACATTGACTTCTGTTTCTGCCCATTTGTTTTCTCATTTGATTTGTTGTCCATTTTCAGTTTTTTTCTGTTTTCATTGAGTTTTCCATCCCAGTGCTTTGACATTTTCTGTGGTCTACCCGTATGTTTTCCTTTCATAACCTTCCCGTTTTTGTTTACATTGCACCAAATTTTAGACACAGCTGACCTGGAACAACCAACATCTTTTGTCACACTCTGTGTTAGATTTCCTTCTTGAAGTAGTTTTATAATTCTTTCTGTTTCAGTCGACAGCTACCTTGGTGGGGTCATGTTTCCTTAGAATTAGCCAAGTAGCTTGTTAAGGTCTGCAAGCACTCTTTTAACCTTTTTGCATTTGCATTTTAGACTTTTGTAGGTATTTGTTTCAGTGGTGCAAATTACAAGCTGATTGTATAATTTTTTTCTCTACTTGGTCTGGACAAAATATGCCATTTATTGCATTTATTGCAATAATTTAATTTATTTGAGGTATGTTTCATGAACCAGAGTGTTCAGTTATTAAACAAAAATTGTTTTGTGTCATATTTGGGATTTGTTTATTTGCTATAAAGTAAAAAGCTGGGTAAACAACCAAGTGCAGTGATTCCATAATGTTTGCCAGGAGTTGTGCTTCAGTCAAAATGAGAGAAATAAGATTGTGTACTTTCCACTGACTCGGCTAAGTTTATGTGATATGCCCGCTGATTAATGGTGGTCTGTGTAGGTACAACCCAGCTTAGGCACATGTTGTTGAAGGAAGTCGACACCATCTTTGAGTGCAAGCTCTGCCGAAGCCTTTTCCGCGGTCTACCCAATCTGGTCACACACAAGGAGTTCTACTGCTTCTCTGCACGTCCCGAGCAAGATGGTTTGTATTGATCTTTTTCCTTCCTTTTCTCAACCTGACCATCTGAATACATTTCTGTTGCAAATTCCTTGTAAAACCCAAATTTATAAGCTTTCATATTTCATTCTTCTTTATTGACTCTATAAATCCTCATTTCATGGATAACTTTTTCTTTTCCAGGATTTGTTCTTTAAAAATTGAGTATTCCCCTCTTAGTATTTCCTTATAGTTACTCTTTTTAGTTATGGTTTTATGTAACTGTGTTTTGTTCTGTCATAATTATCTAGGCTTTTCACTTCTTACTGATTCTAATGAATGGTTTTTACTTTGTAGACTCATCACAGCCAAACAGCCAGAACCAGGCCATCAAAGACCTTATAGAAGCAATTTATCCAAGGGACAAACAAAATCACGTGATTCGACTGGAGGCCATAGAGACAAATTCCAATGCTGTGTTCCAGCATGTGTCTGTTGAGAACTTTGAGGATGAAAATATGACCTCATCCATTAATCTTACACCGCTCAGCTCAGCAGTGCAAAAACATAATCGGCGCAAGCCTATTGTAGCACCAAAAAAGGTTGAACAGTATGACATTGAAGATGACATGGAAACAACACACGATACGTCTCCAGATGGAGAAGGTCCAAAATCCGAAGAAATAGACAACATTGAACAGGGTGAGAGGGAGGAAGATGAAGAGGAGACCACCTCTGAGATGAAGGAAACAAGAATATCCTGCTGCCTGTGCCGAAAGGACTTCAGTTCGAGGCGAAGTGTGCGTCGCCACTGCCGCAAGATGCATGGACAGAAGCTAGAGGAGTTGCGCAAGTTCACTGAGACACGCACAGTGCCCATCAGTTTGCTGTCTATGGTAAAGACTAAGCATACAGAGGAACCTGTGCCATCTGCCAACAAGAGCTGTCCTGTTTGCCAAAAATCCTTTGCTACCAAGGCTAATGTCCGTCGCCACTTTGATGAGGTCCACCGGGGTTTGAAGCGAGACTGCATTACACCCGAGATTGCCACCCGGCCTGGTCAGCCCCTTTCGCTTGAAGTTTCAGCTCTTTCCCCAAAACAACCAAGCTCTTCTATAAAACAAGAGCAACAAGAGCATACCTTATCAACCTGTCGCTGCAGGCTGTGTAAGAGAAAGTACAGTTCTGAGGTAATGCTGAGGAGACATATGCGCATCGTCCATAAGGTTCACTCATTAGAAAATGGCTCTTCTGCCAGCCGTGCCCTCTTTACAAGGAAAGCCAAGACAAAAACTGAACCCAGAGATGCGCTTTACCCTGGGAGTGATGCAGATAAGAGTGCCGTGCCCTCCGCATCAAAGGCTAAAGTTACAGAGGACAGTGGAAACCTCCCGGTGAGCTTTGACTTTAAACGGATCTATTGCTGGCTGTGCAAGCGGCAGTTCAGCTCCAGTCAGAACCTGACCAAGCACATCACTGAGCTACACATGGATGGGAATGACAGCATCTACATCAAGTTTTACGCTTGTCCAATCTGCAGATATGAGTCACGGCGAAAGCGAGACGTCATCCGTCACATTACTGTGGTTCACAAGAAGTCCTCCCGCTACCTGGCCAAGATCATGCCCGCCCTGGAGAGTCGAGCAGTGAAGAAGCCAGCTGAGGTTGTGCTAAATAGCACTGTCAAGAGAACAACTTCAAAGGAGGAAGCCTCTGGGAGGCACCATGTTTCAACACCTAGCACGCTTACATCAGAGCCAGCATCACCACCTAAAACAAGTCAGCTGGACACTTCTGGAAATTCAACTGTGAAGAAAACCGAACCCTCGATCTCCCCAAATACTCGTAAGAATTCTGCCCTCACATCACTGAACATGGGGAAACAAGAACCTTCACAGTCTTCTAAGGTAGGCAGACAAGAGAAGAAACCTCAAGAACTAAATAATCCCCACATTACTCGCAGTCACAACCCTACTCGAGGACCTCCCATCACTAGAAGCCAGGAATCTTGTACAGAGGTGAGGGTTACAAAGAACTTCTCCCTGCATGGATGTGACATGTGCGGTCGGGCGTTTGCCAAAAAGGTTTTCCTAGAGACACACAGACGAAGCCACAGGACCAGTATCCCTAATCCAACAAGGACCACAAAGGTACGGGGAAGAAGTACTCGGTCAAAGGCGCTAATATGGTGAGTTACCCTTTCACTATTGCAAAGCATTGTGTGTGAAGTCCTGTCAAGTTCACTTTTTTATGCAGTCATAACTTTTATTTATAAACCATTTTCAGTACTGAACAAAAAAAATTCTCATAAATATGTTTGACCTGTTCAGGTGTATTCTGTATGACAATTAGTTCTAATAGGGAAGTATGCAGCATATGCAGTATTTGTCATTATGTGATAAAGCGCTGACATTGCAACCGAGGTCCTCAGACATTCCCGTGTAATGTGAGTGATCCAACTGAAATTCTAGTTATAAATCCCTTGCTACCCTGTGTGGTAGAAAACAGTGATGCCTCTACTCCTCTACCCTCTGTAACTCAACCTTTTTTGGGAATGTTCATTAGTGAACATGGTTTTCTTCAATAGATATTGATACTTACCCAGACAATGTGATTGCCATATGCATTTTGGGTTAGTTTTTAGGCTTCTGCCTGCATTCTCTAAGCATTTCTTTAAAGTTAAGCTTTCAGACTTTTTTTTGTTCAAAATTTCAGAACAAAATGAAGAATATGATGCAGAGTTACAAAATGTCACCCCTTATGTTTGGTAACACTGCCTTGGTAACACTGAGACAGTGCTCAAATGGTGAGTCCTACAACGAGGCTTGAGTAGAGTAGCAGTTGAGAAAGATGTGTAGACTGGCTACAAGTGTCAAGATAAAGCAACTCTCCAAACCCCTCCCCCTGATAGTTGTGCAGTAATCAAGGAGACCTAGATAGCAGGTAGAACTAAATAATGCTAGACATTTAACTTAAACAAAAACAACAATAATAAGCATTATAAAAGGTGTCAGGCTGTACTTATGTCTTATTTCAACTTCTCTTTATAAGCTCTTTGCTAAAGCATAGTGCTAATGGGGCATTGCTTGTGAATTAGCATTTTCCATGTCGGTGGGTATCTATATCCTTATGGACTGAGGTTTCGTGCGATACCAACGGTGATGTAATGATTTGTGGAGCAGCATTTTATCTTCTTTTGACGTTTTGGAACTGGTTCTGAAGCACTGGGGCAGTTTATTCAGTTTTTTAATACTGCTTAGGAATTATCTTCAGAAGCATTTGACAAAAAAGGGTAGACTTTAATAAATGACTTGTTGGAGTACAGTTAGAGTGAAGGGTCTTTAAACAAAACAACATTGTTTCCATTCAGAGTAAGTTGTTTACACCAAACACCAAACTGCATGTCATATTGTAAACACTTAGATCGTAGTCTTACCCATAATTAGATATTAAAATTTATCCTACATTCTTTCAGGACATAGCTTCATAACATCTATGTCTAAAACCATCAGTAATTTCTGTGAGTCTTTGGTACATACATAGCATTGTCTCACTTAAGAAGTCACCTAACTCTGCTTTTTTTTTTTTTGCTTTCTTTAGATTGTTTTCTTCTGCCAGTACGTTGCACATTCTCACTGGACTGTCCTGAATATGAGTATGTCTTCAGCAAATAAAATGCAGCGATGTTGGAATGGAAAGCTTTAACAGAAGGGGGATCACTCATAAGTGGAAGAATTAAATACAAACCCTGAGGGACAGCCACCTCCACCAAATGTTGTGTTTCAGTTTTGTACTGCAGAGGGCGCTGTGACCAAACAAATGATCTCCAGGTATGAACAATCCTGCAACATGAAAGTCAGCACTGGTTTGTAATGAGTTACATTTACTGAATTACACTTACTTAAGAATTTGAAAGAATGCATACTTTTCTGAGTATTACAACAATACTTTTTACTTTTACTGAAGTATATCTGGGAAGAATATACTTTTTAGTTATAAATGGTTACTCATCTCTAGATGCTTTTTTTTCATCATTTCTCTTGTTTGTCATTTGTTGCTGACTGTGTCCTCATTGTTGGTCACATTTCTGCTTTAACTGTAGACAAGTAGTCATTCAAAGAGAGGAAGATGACATCTAACATCAGTTTTGGAATAAATTTCTTTTGTCTCATGAAGTTGATGATCTAAATCAGAGTAACTTGATACTTGAGTAGTTCGGTAACTTCTTGTTTGATCTGATATCTTTTTTTATTTTTTTTTTTTACTCTTACTCCACTAATTGAAGTGTTGGGATGTTTTTTAGTTGAGAACAGTAGAGTATGATTTTTGACGAGTCAACCCATCTCTGACTGCTATTGAAATTCGAAATTTGATCTTTGTGAACTGAACTGTTAAGGAAAAATAAAGTTTGCAAGTGCGTTCCATTCCTGATTTGTGGTGTTCTCCCTGAAACGCATAAGTAATTGAATGGAGGAATGGATTGCTCAAATGTAAGTGCGTATGATGCCCAAAAATTGATTTCATTCAATTGTAGCTTTCCCCAGCCATGAGTAATTATATTAATGAATGTTCTTTCCTTTATGCTCTTATTTAAGAACTAAATGAATTTTCACAATCCACTTTTTTCACAGTGTGAACAGGAACCAGTTTATAAGTAGGACTACTTGTGTTAAATCCTTAATACATCTCTTGCCATTCCCATATAAATCAAAGGCTGCTAAACCTATAGCGTTGTACCTACTGTATGTGCTCTGATTTCTGCTGCCCTTTAAGTCACTGCTGCTCAGGTTGTGCTAAGACAAGATTTTGTTTTGTAGAAGTATGACTCTTTTGTTAATCTCTCATTAGAGGTTGCAACTGTGACCAAAATGTTATCGAATACTACTGCACCATTTTGGTATAGTGTTGTCATTACTAGCTAACCACATAGTTAACAATATATCTAGACCTAAAGATGACCTCTGTCAGCGTTTAGTGTGTAATGATGAAAGGTCATTTGGGTAAAATGAAGTATAATTTTGATTTGGTTTGCATACTGAATGCTTCTTCTTGCCATTCTTTTCATTTTAACATAAAACATGTACTATATGTCATCACACAATACTCTCCTTTCTATCCCTTGCTTTCAATAGAAATAATTTTGTTCAAATAAAGATGTTACAGTTACGTTTTCTCTCTTTCTGGTGTTCTTTTTTTGTCTTTTTCTGCAAAGACTTTAATGTAAGTTTATCTTAATTTGAGATTTAATTTATGATACTGAAATATAGATTGCAAGTGTCCTTTGTTGAGGGTTAGTTGTGAGATGGTTATAATTTTAGAACAAAAATTAGTATAGTTGTGAATGTCAGCTAACTCAGGTCTGTTAATAGTTAAGAATTTAAACATGTTTTCCTTTAAATGTGAAGTTTCAATGGGAATGTTCCTCGGTGGCTATAGGCTAAATGTAGTCCAGGTCCTGGGATATTACACACTTCAGTGTTTACATACACTATATGAACAAAAGTATTGGGATGCCTGACCATTACACCAACAGGGACTTTAATGACATTGCATTCAAA
>JBBPCZ010000136.1:11430159-11449686 GCA_037974445.1 Brycinus macrolepidotus
AACAATCCAAGATCAGGACAAATCCACAACAATCAAATCCAGCTAACTGAGTTAGCGACGTACGAAGAACGGACCCCTGGAGCTTATTTTTTAGTAAATAATCACATTTAAATAGCATTGCAGTATTGTTCTAATAAAAGACACAATTAGATTTTTACCCCAAAATAGTTCATCCAAATAGTTTCCCCACAGAGTTCAGTGTTTATTATTACTCAGAGTCTTATTGTCTTGACAAAATGGGAGCATGGTGCATTGTACTATCATATGTAGTATGATGTGGTAAGTGGGTAATATTTGTTGGAATGAGCTTTGAAACAATCAGCCTTTTAGGCGAGGCAGTGGGGATTTTTAATGCATTCTTAATGAGTAAGTACTGTTACCCATGCTCAAGCAAGGTTAAGTTCAAATCACAACTTAAGTTCTAATAGCACAGTTGGCATTACATTGGTGTTTGAGGCTGTTTACACAATGTTATATGTACACAACAATTACAACTAAGTAAGGAAAGGTGACATAACAACTAGGTCTCATAACGTCCTACAGCACAATCAAAGTGGGCTGTGGTGCTATAGCTATAGGGGTCTTATAGAATAATACTGCATAATTAGTTTAAGGCCAATTTTTTGCTCAAAATCTCATGGGACATGGCCTTTCCTCAGGAGAAGTACACTACTAAATATTCAAGAGTCCAAAAGATTGCCACTAAAAGGAGCTAATTACAGTTTTAGTAATTATTTTACACCACAAAAATAAGCAAGGAGAATAATGCAGGTCATAATGTACCTTTCTCTACTACTCAAATGTATTCGGTAAGGCATATGAGACAGAAGAAGTGGGATTTAAGTCTTTAGGGGAGGAGAAAAAACTTGAAGCCTTATTCTTCATCATTAAGTTTTAAGCAGTCGTGTCAAGTTCACAGAGGCTGACCTCCACAGTTAATCACAAGCTCTTGGGGTAAGGGTAGAAGAAGGACTTTCTCAAAAAAGAAGAAAAAAGAGCTCAGACTTAGAGTTCAGACGTGCCTTATCTGTGTCTTGATGTATTTACTGACAGAAAAAAAACTTTAAAGCTTTTTTTCTGAAGGGGGCACAAGCAATAAAGATGTATTTATACTTTGAAAAACCAAGGAACTGCTCAATGATGCCCATGTCCTTAATATTTTCCAGTTTAAACTAGTCTAAACTGAGTGAGGATAGATATTACAAAAATCAGAACAAAGGCTAGAGCCTAATCAAACTAGCTCTAGTAATAGTAGTATAAACGTTGTTTGCCCTTCAGTTGTAGATTTTACATATTTATCTTTTTCTTTAGGCGCCACATCACTGAAGTGAGAAGGGATTTGAGTCTATGTAATACTTTTAGGTCCAATAATGAGTAAAACAACATAAGTTAATTAAATTACAGGTCTGAGTCTGAGTTTCCCTTGGGCTGTGGTTGGGTAAATGTTATTAATTTTATGTAATCCAGATCTATATTTGCTAAGCGTCCATGTAAGGTTAATATAGGCTGTTTATTTGACTGGTAAAACTATTATGTATTAAGTTCTACTTTTGTAGGTGACAGTGTGGTTATTCTTAACATTATTCTGTTTAAAAAGTAGCAATATATTATTTTAATGTATTATCTTATACAAAGGCATTGGAACATTAAGCCATCATAAAACATTGCAACAAAGTGAATGGAATGTGCAAAGACTATACGAAGGATACTGCAAATTACAGAGATACAGCATGGAGAAGTTTTACTTTCTCAGCTAGAAGAATTCTCTTTCTGTCCATAACCCTTAGAATACTCTCAGTCTAATATTGACCTCTGTTTGAACACTGGCCATTCTAAAGGAACCACAACTTGCATTTGCGGAGTAAGCTTACAAAGAGAATTTTACAGAGCAAGAATTCACAGACCAGGTGTTAGAGATGGGTCCTTGTTCAAATTTGTCACAAGTTGGCTATTACATTTGGTGAACATGATTTTAAAAAATCACTGTTTGATATGAAATGCCATAGTAGCCTAATTATTAATTATTAGTAATTAGTCCCACAAACAGTAATGCAGTGCAACAGCAGCTATACTACATATAATTTCTGTAGACGAAGACTACATATAGAGCAGCTCATGTCTCTAGACATCCACCTCAGACTGCTTTGAGTCCAATGACTTTTACAAGCTTCACATTCAAATGAAACTAGCTTTGCTAACAACCTTATCAGTGTCAGAAGCAAAAGGGATAATGACCACGGCAGAAGAACTCGAGAGCTGCTCAGGCGAATTTCTCATTTAGCTGAATCAGTTTCCGGTAAGTTTGCTTTTTATGTCTCTCAATTTCTGGGCTCTAAATTTCTACCTTATATATCTTTATCTTTGTACTTTCCATTTTTGCTGAAAGCAACATACCACCCATCATTTCTTTAACAGTGATGATGCACATCTATGCTGAAGACATTTTTACTTTTGAAGGGTGTGTTCTAAAGGTAGTCCAAATGGAAGAATAATTGCACCAGTCACATACCAAGTGTTGGCAGCTAGTAGGTAATGCATGTACAACAAAACCAGCAACAATGTTTTATAACATATGCACTATGGATTAATTATTGCTAGAAGTCTCCTGTAGACCCATATAATCAGTCTGGTTCTGGTTGGCACAATGCCTTTATAAAGAGAAGCCACATCAGACCACCTGCTTGGCACCTGGTCACTAGATATCCCTTGGCTTCACCTCACAGAAATTGAAGGTTGTCCTCTGGAGTGGGATTGAATAACTCGTTTTTGATCGTCCATCAACGCACATCATTTTTATATTTCGCGAAATCTGGTATGGAGTGAACATTACCGATCTAGGTTCAGTAACAAGGGACCTCTTACTGTGCAGAGAAGATCTCAGATTACCCCTCAGTCAGCTGTAACTCTGTGTGGACATCCTGCAAAAGTTTGCATCTGATTAAGGAAATTCATAGTTTTCCATCAGGGCTTTAAGCATTGCAAGCTACATAGTGGTTGTCATATTAAGCTTGCCATATCACTGAAGATTTACATGTTTCTTCATTTATTAATCAAACCTTTTGGAAAGAGAGTTTTTTTGTGTAATGTAATTTAATTTACGTATTAAATCTTAGTTGCTATATTTTGTAGCTTTATGCAGACCACAGATTCAGTTGATGATTTTGATCTAAAGAGACCAATGTTCTCTCTAGCTTTGGCTTTTCATTAGGCCCTCCTGTTAAAGACCAGACGACACAGAGAGGAGGCGGGTGTCACGGAGACCTGAAGACAGAAGGAAAAGTTGGGGGTTAGCTAGGGAGGAATTTCAGGTGTTGTATTTCTTCTAAATTTCAGCTATTGCAGTGCTCCATTTTGAAGCCTCATACATCTTTGATGTATGTCACATACAGTTTGAATATACTGCTACCACTGGTTTTATCAGTTGTTTCACCTTGTTACTATTTCTTTCCTTTTTTCTTACACATGGCACATCCAGGGAATGGGCATGCAAGCTGTGTCTGTGATATGATGAAATCTGTCTGATATCTTACATGAAGAGGAGGGTTATGTGTTTTTCCACAATGAAAATGAGAGGGGGGTTGGAAAGTCATTTATATTTTTTTTTTTAAGATTAGCTAACCTGTTCAGTTCACCTCTCATCTTAAGATATAACAACATTGAAAATGGAATGGGCCTTTTCAATATACCAATTATTTTTTGTCATATAATGCTATTGAAATATCTAATGGTGGTATGCAATCTATCATTGTCATTCATTTTAACTAACATTATGACAATCATTAACTTCTATTTAATGGAAGTCACTTCATGATACCAGGAGTCCTTGCTCATTTGGTATTTGGTACTGAGTGAGTTCATGTGCTGTACTGGTTGTCTCAGTTAGGAACTTAGGAATAATGTGCTATATACAACAAGCAAGTTACACTTTCTTTAAAGGACAATACTGACAAGAGCCAAGTGAGCAATAGGAAATAATTTTTCGCACTGGGTGCCAGGAGTTTACCAAGTAAAAACATTTGTTTGTCTGTGAGCAGCAGTACTTACAAAGGTCACTTTATGCTGTTGAGTCATACAACCTTAAGGTTTTTCTTTCCGTTTTAATACTTTTGGGCAGAAACAATTGTCAGTGAAGAATAAGCACCAGAGTACGGATATACAGAAAAAGCAACTGCTGCCGTGTGACAGATTAGGATATTTATTTCTGGACTCTAAATGAGTAATGGCAGTAAGAGCTGAAAAATGTTTAGAATCACATTGTTTACAAAGTTGCTGAAATAAGAAAAAGGAAAAGCAATGGATGTATAGAATCATCATCATTGTAATTGTTGCATTAACATGGTACTTTGGGGGACCCTGCATAATCGTAGATCGTAGCCAACAGAAAAAGTAAATATTCAGTTTGTGCAGCGGCGTTATGATGTTATACTCTCAGCTGTGTTCTGCTGTCAGTAAGTGGGCTTAAAGCACACCATAGTCTGATAGTCGCAGTCAGACTGTTTGCAGCACCTGCACTGAGGCATAGGAGCATCAGATGGCTTGGAAGGTTCTGGCTGGAGTCCAGCAATTACCACACCAGGGGGCTCTGTTACACTGGCAGCAGTTATGGCCAAACCTAATGAGCCACAGCCATAACAAACAGTATGCTTCTGCTCGAAGAGATCCAGACATACTTGCAACTCCCCATCTGAAGCTGTGGGGACTATCTGAGGGTAAAATTATGCAGCAAAATCTGGAAATTTGTCCCTGGTCAGTGTATTACAGCAATTCAGCTACATGCAAGATTGTTGATGGTTAGTTATGAAATAAATCTGTGATTATGTACATCGACCATGGTTCTCTTAGTGTCCACAATTATTTTTAAAGCAATACAATCTCCCATTATTTGTCGCTTGTCTCCTGTTACTAAGCAGGAACAGGGGAACATTAGGTAAATTTTAGCCAATAAAAAAGGGAAGTTATTAGACTCTTTCAACTCTCTGGCAAAACACTGATTAAAAAAGCTGCTCTGTACAATTACAAACAAAGACCCTCATGCATTTACAGCCTCCCGTTCATTATTCAGCAAAAGCACTGAATGTGTAGCCCAGTCAAGCTTTGAAGTTTTTGTCTGGTCCTGCATTTTTCAGTATGGTGTATGTTAATTTTTGCTGCTCTTTCTTAAACTAAATAGCTCACTCCTGTATTTCATAGTGTTAGTGAAACAAAACAGTACAGCTTTCCTGCTTGGCTTGCTTAAACTCACTTGTTACTTATGTTACTTGCCTTTATTATTGTATGTATGCTTTCAATTGTTTTAATTATACAGTTTAAATAGTGGAAGTAGGGAAAGTAATTATGTTACATTAACATTTTATGTTATTTTAAACATTGTTACTTTACTTTAGTGATCCTTCAGATTAGGTTACAGATTATGTAATCCTGCATTCTGTGGAATATATTTTTAAAGCAACCTCCCAAATCTGATTATAATTGAGCAAGTTTACTCTGACATATGAGTGACTTTCTGTGAGGAACAGGTAGGTGTACTGGCAGAACCACAAAAAAGCCTGTTTTTTCCGTTCTCCTGGAGATATTCTCCCTTCTCTTGGTTTTTGAGGATGTGCAAGCATAAGTGACAAGGGAATGTTTTTTATAGTGGCCCAAAAGGAGTGTTTCCCCTGTACCTGCTCCAAAGAAGGGTATTCCAGTTAGATCTCTAAGGGATGCACAGGGGCTTTAAAAATAATGATGTTTACAGTGGATGTATTTCATGGCCTATGCACAGGTTACATTATATATTAATCAAGATCTAATTCTGTAATATAATTATATTTCTGCTACATGTATGAATTTCAAGGGAAGGGAAGCAGTACCTTGCAGTATCTACCTTTCCTTAAGTCAGTGGATTTAAGAGCAACAGTTTTACAACCATGCTACTGCATTTCTGTGATTCTATTCAAAAGAACATTTTGTTGTCTTAGTAGAGCTGGACAGTATGATGGTATTTATCATTACACTGATAAATTATGTCACAGTATTTCTCAGTATGTTTTTCTGGGCACACTGTGATTAAAAACACTGACAGGCTGCATGTTTCACTGCAAACAAAGCAATGGTATGTTTTTTTTTTTTTGTCTTTTGTAACTTATCAGATGTCAGAAAAAATATTTTGACATATTGTATGCATAATGAAAATTTCTTGAAGCATCTTGAGATTCTATTGTTGACATATTGCCCAACATTATCCCTTCATATTTATTTAAACTCAAGAACATTTAGTCACTTAAAGATTTTGGGGCTGTAAGTAATTTTCTTGGTGTGTTTAACATTTGTAAAATAGTGTGTGAAGTAAAACCTGGGGCCCAATAGGCAAATGAGGCATCCAGCAGCTTCAAGAATTAATGAGTAAATACCATAAATTTGATGTAAATTAAAAAATCTTTGTCAATTTGTATGGGTAGATTTAATCAGCAGTTCTTGATTTGCTGTTATCACGCTTTTCATAGCATGACATCACCATCAAAGGTATTAAAGGTCTTTGATGATTGGTCATTGGGTGACAGCCTATCCCCCAAGGCAAACACACTTCACTCACCCAGTGAATATGCTGATTAACTGTGGCATTTTTCATCTTGTCCCATTTCTCCGTCAATTTTGTTATGCCCAGCTATCAAGACTAACACTCATGCATGCTGACAACTGGATGCCCTCTCAGGGTACAGATCAAAACAGGATGTCATTTTAGGCTCTACTCTGTGTAAATGCGTGTGTGCACATGTGTGTAGAGGCTGAGGTAGGGCAGGGGTTTGTTTGACTGAGAATCCAAAAAAGGCAAGCGACCATATACCGTGTGCTTTGATGATTTATCCATGGCTAACTGTGGAAATTGCTCATTTGATTGGCAGACTCTATCTTGCTCATGATGGAGGATCTATGTCACAGCAGTGAAAATAGAGAGATAGTGCCTGCAGATACAAATTAGTGACTTCAGTAAGCGCTTTAGAAAGTGGCTTAGTTGTAAAGTGGAATATCCTCATGCTGTGCTGCAGACGTTTGCAAGCAGACTTCTATTTACATATGAAACCAACAGCTTTGTCTCCTGTTTAATCTCCTCTGTTTGAAAATCCTCCTCGCGTTTCTGCTTCTTACCCTCATCATTTTTACATTAATGCCTGCATTTGTCATTTGAGAATAAAAGTGAGGCTATGCCATGTTTTATATGTACACTATATGAATGTCAGAGTTATTAAATTGATTTTGCTCCTTACCAGTGGACCTTTTTATATCTCACTTTCTCCTCTTAAATGTGTTGCAAAGAAGCATGGAATCTTTTTTCTTTTTTTTTTTTTTTTTACTTTGCTTATTACAAACACAAGAATGTGCAAGAGTATGGTGGTAATTTGCAGGTTGGTGATGGATGGTACTGTCTCATGCCCTACGAGTCTTACATAACCCAGCCTGAATTTGAGGGAGGCGGTAGAGCTGAGAGTTCCCTTAATTGCTATGTCTTCCTTCTTCCTTCCTTCCATTTTGTTCCTCCCCCCCCCCCCCTCTGCAAGCTACATTTATAAATGCCAACTAAATACCAGGTACCCATTTGGGTAAGCTTGAGGTACACTTTCTGCATTCATTTGTCAATAATGTACCCCGTTTGTCGTTATCTCAGATTTAATAATGTGTTACACCCCTGTATTAAAGCATATTGGGCTGTTGTTATTCTCTTCATGTTTTCGAAGGTTAGTGATGAAGCAGCAAGCGGATGTTATTTTATTGCTATGCCTTAATCAGCATTTCACATTATGCTGGCAATGAACAGCAATCTGAGACAAACAAATATGTAATTATTTCATTGCCTCAGATCCAAAAGAATATGAGACTCACTTTTAGACTCTGACTTGAAGCCATATCAATGATTTTTGCAAATTTTCTTAAATTATCCTATCTTTTTCATTTTCTTTTGCTGCTGTTTTTCGGTCTGCTTACATTAACACCATGAGACATTATGGACATAACGGACTAGTATCTGGAGTGGACAAAATTTTCCTTTTGATGTAAGATAACTGTGTGGGCCACCTCTCCTAATATTTAGAAAGTGATGGAAAGTAGAGAAGGTTAGTATTTTTTGAGTGTGGATTTAGATACATTTCTGTCTGACAGGAAGCCAGCAAGCCATTGAGTGCACAAAAAATATTTGTTGAAGCCAAGGCGTTCAGCATAAATCCTCCTCCATTACGCACCTAAAGGTAGAAAGGTAAAGGGCACTAGATCACACTGAGTGGACTACTGGTGTGACAAAGTGCTCTATGTTGGTTTCCAGAAAATACCACTTCACTGAGCTATTTCATTCAGTGATGACAGGGGCAATGTATGTATAGCAAACTGGTGGAAGATTTTCGTGGTTGAAACCATAACATCAGGTTTTCACTTAAAAGGTGCAGTTAACACCTGCACAGTATAATGAGTCAAAGCAGGCTGCATATGCTGGAATCTAAATAGCAGATTTCATCTTATCACAGTGATAATCCATTGGAAGAAAATCCCAAAAGGCTTATAGTTTTGCCTGTGATGAGTCATTTAGCTCTTGGGTGTATGTGTCTTGCAGACATAGTAGTAAGAGTGGAAGATTAAATAGCTATGTAAGGGAAGAGTCCTTCAGGTAACACATATCTTTTTCTTAGCCATCAGCACTTTCTTGCTCTAATGAGCCAGTCTGTCGCTCAGCTGTCCTGGGGCTTTTGTACTCTGGCTTCACAAATTGTACATGTGCCCACGATGTTCCTCGGTATTAATACATTCTTGAGTAATTAGTGAATGTGTTGCTTTGTGAACATTCTGAAGACCTGCCCAGTTTAATCTGATTCTCTGTCATCAGTAACTAAAGGCAGAGATCAATTCTTTGAAAAATTAAAGAGTTTTCTTAAAATGAAGATTCACATTACAGCAGTAAATTGGACAAAAATGCAGTTAACACAATTTCCCTTTTACACTTGTAGTCAATCAGCCACAACTTGTTGGGTGTTTGCAGTTTGCTTTTTAGGTTTGCACCAAAGTAACAAGGCTAATATAGTTAACAATGGACACTTACTTATATCTCACAGCTGTGCAAATTGCATGCCTAAGTTATCACACACCTGCGGTGGGCTGGCGCCCGGCCCCAGGTGAGTTCCTGCCACGCGCCCGTTGGCCCCAGGATAGTCTTCGGGTACCCACGACCCTAGTAAGGATTAAGTGGTTACAAAAAATGAATGAATGAATGAATGAATGATTAATCACACACTTATCTCAAAACATAGTGAATTGTTAAGTAATCTCAAATAGACTTGCTGATGTGTTTTCCAACCCTGTGTGGCAAACCTCTTAAACTGGACAAATGTACCTTACATAGCTAAAAACAGAAGTAGGAATCATCGTAAAGATGGAATCACTGTCTTTCTCAGCAGATAGTTTAATGCCATTTCGCTCAAGCTTCAGACTCAGGTAAGAGGTGTGGTTTGCTGGATTTGCTGCAGGCTGACGTCAGCTCAGTGACAGGCCCTGTCACGAAGGCCATCGAAACACAATTTGGAAAAAGTGACTTAATCTGAAAAAAATGTACACTGTGATCATTCAGTAACAAGGATCAAATTTGTGATGATAATTGATGCATGCAATGTACACAATTCTAGCATATGAATTAGCTTACCGACTTACATTAGGCTTGTAGCTACAGTGGAAAACAAAATAAGCAAATTACTGGCATCAAACATGTCTTGTAATTTGAGATAAGGGGGGAAGTTTTGTTCATTTCTTTTTGACTGAACCATCCCTTTAATCAAAGCTTGAAGCTTAGAGAAGCAGCAGACATGCTGTCATTCAGAGATCAGAAAAAAAAAAACATATCTTGTAGATGTTTTGCTCATCATTATACTCGTATACATAATCCCTGTACTTACGGGTGTGACATAAAAAATCAAGTATCCATTAGGAGTGATGCACCATATATGAATGTGTTATGAAAAGATGAGAATGAGCTTTTATAATAGTCATTCCTTGGAGCGATGAAGACATCCGATGATGTTAGTCTGCAGTCTGAATCCTTTATTGTCATTCAAATGCCACAGTTGAAGGGATGATTCTGTTTAAATTATTAAAATGAGAGCAATGACAATATTCAAACTACTGCCTATAGCTCTTTCAGTCACACATCATCATGTCAGTATTCTCATTGCTCTTTCAGCTAGGAACCCTGAAGAACTTACCATTTTGTGGCTCTTACACCACATTTAACTGCATACACACTTTGTGGCCGACCCAAAAACTAAAGTTCTGCTTGACAGATATCTTTCTGTGCTGCCCGGGGGGCGACTTATGCTAATGCCATCTCTAAATCATCAGCCTCGCCTTTGAGAGAGCAAATCCTGTTTGCTTCTTCATGCTGACAGAATCTCAGTGAAACGTACTGATCCTCCAGGCCTTTGCCTCATTATCACCCTCTTAAATCGCATTCACTCATTTGGGTTAGAATTATTAGTGTCTTCTGCCATCTCTGTTAATCAACCAATTGTACTCCAGTTCTTTGATGAGATTATTTGCAGTAGTCCTTTTTGATGTTTAAATTAGGAAAATAATTATCCAACTCTTTAAGCTATAACACTTTGAATTTCACCTTGGCGATGCATTGTTACAGGGAAAATTGGAAGGGGGCAAAAACAGCTTACTGTAACTGGGTTATTTTTGTTGAGTGTTAAAGAAAGGGCTGAACTTCAAACGTAAAAAGCCCAGTGAAAAGGCTGACTTGGCTAGGCTGGACGAGGGAGGCATGTAGGTCAGGGGGGTTGCCGTCAGTAGCAGGAAAAGGTGAGTCGGATGACCAAGTCAAAGCGGAAGATGCAGTACCTAAATCTTTCTTTTTCTATTTTTATTCTGAAAACTCAGTGAGTCTCACCACAGTGTAGCACTCAAAGGGCCTGTCCACTGAGAGATGAGGGAGAAAGAAAAATTGGGCCTCAGTGGAAATAAAGAAGCAGCAGGATTTTTTTGGATCTGCTCAAAATGAATCCTATATCTGCATGTTTGAGAGCAAACTGAGTAATACTATGTTTATTGACCATTTTTTTCCTGAACAGATAAACCTGTTTTTTGAGGAAACCATTCATGATATGCTATATGGACAAAAGTATTGGGACGCCTGAGCATATGTAATACCATGTATACCAACAGGGACTTTAATGATATTGCATTCAGATACGTAGACTTTAATATGGAGTTGGTCCCCCTTTGCAGCTATAACAGCTTCCACTCTTCATGGAAGGTTTTCCACAAGAAGGTTTTTTGGAGTTTCTGTGGGAATTTGTGCCCATTCATTCTGTAGAGCATTTATGCGGTCAGGCACTGATAATGGATGAGAAGGCCTGGCTCACAATCTCTGTGGGGGCCGGTCAGGTTTTTCCACACCAAACTCATCCAGCCATGTCTTTATACACCTTGCTTTGTGCACTGCTGCACAGTCATGCTGGAATAGAAAAGGTTCTTCCCCAAACTATGTCCACAAATTTGGAAGCACGGCTTTGTCCAAAATGTCTTGGTGTGATGGAGCATTGCCCTTCACTGGAAATAAGGGGCCACCTGAATTCAATAATTAAGAAGTGTGTCCCAATACTTTTGTGCATATAGTGTACCATGCACAAGGATTCCTCATTGTAAATCTCTTTTTATTGCACAAGACAATCTTTATCATTGTTAAACTCCTTTATTCTCCATGGGATTTTATTATTTTTTTTGATGTCTGATTGTGTTTCCAAGCAAGCTTGTCCAGACTTAAACAAATAAACAACATTAATTACTTGTGGCACAAAGTGCTGAGATATCTTCTCAAGCAGAATATTAGCTGTTATATTTGCTCCATCTGCAAATGCCACTTACATCAGGACTTACGTCATTATTTTTCATCATATTCACAAATTCAAAATTATTCCAACTAAGGCCCGTTTAACATGGTTCAGTTAGCAGACAAGGAATGCAGGTGCAAAGCTTCCCCTCTGAACTGAAGGTGAGAGACAGAGACAGCACCAAAAGCATGGTTCCACACTTCAACTCAGACAGCAGTGTCTGGGGAACGTGCACTTTCAAACGGAGGTGTGAAGCTGAAAATGGCACACAAACGGCAGTTCACACATGTAATGTGTTTGCGTGGTGCAGTACTATACTGAACAAAAATTACTTTAATACAGAAGAGCTATGCCTTTCTATACAGTGGCAATGGCTATTTCTTATTCCTGGTGGACTCGGATGCAAAGCTGTCAAGGTGGTTTGTGGGAAGATTTTCTACCTGAACATTTAATATGATATGTTTATCACACCATGGATATTGAGCCTCATGACTAATGCCACCGCATGCAGTTTTTCATTGTGAAATGTAGAGCAATGGCTGTTTATTAAAGATGCAGTTCAGCTTTTACTCTTCTACCATGTTATCCAAGCCTAACATTAGTGACTGAATCTGAAGTGAAAGCTATAGAATAAAAAATAATTCTAAGAAAATGTCACCTTTGTTCCAGTTGTATGAACAAGCAAGCCTCCTCACACAGTGTCTCTCACTTGCTTAACAATTGGGACACAGCAATCTGCAGCATTAATATAGGACATTAATGTTATTAATTAATGAGTTTTACAGTGTATAAACGGTTTGTCCGTTTTCACATCAGTCTTTTTGTGCGAGCAGTATAACAATAGCAGTTGATTATGATATAAGAATGGCACTGATATTATTTTAAAATAAACATTAATTGTTTAGCAAAGTACAAATAGAGATCAAAATAAATGTGTAAAATAAGGCTACATAACCCAAAAAAATACTGGTATTGTGCATGCTGTCCAACAGGTGGCAATGCCACCAGAAATGCACAATGCAAGTGTTCCATCAAAGATAGGGTAGAGTTTTTCTCCTGGGTCACCAACCTCCCATCTAGTTCTCTCTGCAGCGTCCGTCAAAAGGCAGACCTCCAAAGGAAGACCACAATCTTTTGTTTGCAACACACGTGGACAGAAAGGAACAAAGGAACTCACCTTAAGTTTCAGTGACTTCAGTTCAGTGTCTAATCAGTGTCAAAACAAGCCATCGACAAAGCCAAGCTTGTAAAAGGTATTTCTGTGGCCTCTGTGAAACTGAAGTGACCAAGACCTTCGTTTGAAACTGCAGAAAAGTTAATCAGATGATTCCCCAGCAGCGACTGGACAGAATCTACCTTCTGAATTTTCTCTCCGAACTTCCACAGAAACTTTGTGAGGATGACGGACCGAACTTTAGATATTTGTAAAAATATCTAATCATGTGAGACTGAACTTTCTACATCTGGGCATAGCATAGCACAGATTACCTTCAGAACACAAATGCTGTAAAGTTAAACTCGTTAAATGTGTTCATGTTTTTGTCTTTAAACTGTGTTTGTAGAATCTGATTCATGTACGTAGAGCTAGATCTTTATCTTTGCTTGTGATTTCTTGTTTTACGAACATCTTAGTAGTATCTCAGCACACAGCACTCCTGAGAATTATTACAACTTCAGTATTTATAGCTTTATCATAAGGCTGAATTCATTCTTAGTGCAAAATAAATGTTTTAAACTCCAAAGCCAACGTCTTTTTTTCTTGTAAAGGCAAGGTCAAACACTCAGCTGATCTCATTAACATTACACTGCAGTGTCATGTTGTGAAATTGACTCCATATTTCCTTTTTCTCTTGAAATAAAGGATTGCATTCCATGTATTCCTTCTTTACACACGCAGAGCGTCCACAAGCCCCATCTTTACTGTTCATACTCTGCATTCTTCCTTCTCTGTTCCTCTTGTAAAAGGAACGGAAATCTCCCTTTCTTCCTTACTCACACGCCACAGCGCAAGCATGGTCTCTCCCATTCACGCAAAAGGTGTACACACACACAAACACACACACTCATGCTCAGTCACTCGTTCACTCATTCAATCACTCTTTCACTCAAACTGTAACTGTAAATATACCAGTGTTTGTCTGATTGTTTTATTTGTGTTTTAGAATAGCTTGTGTAATAAATGTTTCATTATTTTTACTGTTGTCTTGATTCATTCTAATACTGGTTGGTGCCAAAATCTATATCAAAAGAGTTCGCATTTGGTAGGCATGCTACAGAACTCAAGTCAGTTATATTACCTTCTTTAGTTAGACATTAAAGACTGTAATATTTATGATTTGATAAATTAATAAGACTATTTAATTAATTATTATTTATTTATTTTAAACAATTGCAATTTTATTACTTCACTTTGCAATATCTTAAAATGTGAATAATGATTGGTCTGCATTATTTTGACCAAAATAATTTACTTTTGTATTAGAAAAAGTATTAGAGCATCCACAGATATACTGATTGGGACTGTGTTTACATGCAAGGTGCAGTACCGTGTAAGGACAGTGGTGCATGTTATGCAAATCTTTAAAAGAATCAAATTCAATTAAACAATATGAAATCTGCTTTTTTGTCTTTGCTAGAGGCATGCTAACATTTTCATATCAGATCTCATATGTGATGAATTATGTGAAATTCATCATGACTAAAAACATGCTATGATGATACAGTTACAGTTACAGTTGTTTACAAAAGTTTAAAGGTCCCACTCAATTTTTTTTGTATTTCTTAAATGACAAGAAGTTAACAACCCCTCTGCATGAAGCAAACTTAAATGTAACATTTAGGCAGATTTCAGTGCACATTTAGTATTTATTTGTTGAATTAACATATTTGAAGTATGAAAAAAATGAAAACAAAAAAGTCAGACCACCCTTTCAGTTACTACTTAATAATATCTTTTTTGACTGAAATCCAAATATTTCTTGAAATAGTTAAACTGATTGTGGTGTATATATAGTCTGAACCTTTTTTGTGGCTGAAACAGTTGTTCTCTGTGTTTTGGAGCCATAGAGCAGCATAAATTTCACATTTTTGTTAAAGAAATTAACTTTGGTGTTGAGTGATAATTCCTTCAAGGTCCAGATGTTTTTGAGCTGGATAAATTGCCTTTTCTATCTTGAGTTTGCCCTATTTTACCTCTTTTTTCTACTTTCCTTAATATAATCTTGTTCTGTGATTCTGGCACGTGCGTCTGCTCCTTTGGCAAATCAACCATGACACCTCAAGGTCTTCATTTATATCTTCAGTTCTATCAGCAACACTGCTAAGATATGTGAAGGTTTATACTTCTACCAAGTGTTGTCCTGTGAGCATCTGTTGATGTGCAGCCCCAGCTGCACAGAGGTAGTAGATACTGGGTTCATTTTGCATATCTACTGCCTGTGTCTCCACTGTGTGTTTTTCTGTTTAAACTATCAAGAGTCTTTTTGAAAGTCAATGAAGTTAATGTTGAGTGAAGACTTCCACCCCTGGGACTGTTCAATAATGATTCTCTTGGGATAGATAATCAGGATTTTATTGATATACCAACTGATACTGCTTATCGATACCAGTACTTATCAATATTCTTCTTGAGACTACTCTACATAATTTGGTCCAAAAAGTAAAGGCATAACATGAAAAAATATGAATATGATTTTTTTTTCATGTTATGCCTTTGAAAATATTAGTCATTTTCTTATTACTTTTTGCAGAAATAACAAATTCAGTTGTTTTCTGAATTTCCTGTTTATATAATAAGGGAGGAGCATTTGCTACAATTTTCTGGTGTTGATGTGCCTTAGAAGCTAAACTGAAGCAATATTACAAATGGCCAAATAATTACAGTCCTTCAGCTTCTCACAGGCTAATAGAAATAGATAACAAAGAAAACAACTTAAAGATAACAAAGATATATAAACAGAACAATTTAGAGGTGAATTCTGGCACCTCTGCTGTATTATGTGGCCCACCCAACAAAATGTTTTGTTTGAGAATTAGCATGTTAGCTTTCTCAGGGAAAAGATGAGATCTCTGTTTACTGATTTGTCCCCAGCTGTGGAGATCACTCTTTCTGACAGTGTTGAGGATAACTGAACACAGAGATATGTAGTGGAGAGAAGAGTCAGACTGTCCTTCTTACCCCACTACTAGTGGGAAGGGTCTTCTGAAGTAGGGATGGGAGGGAGTTCTTTGTAGACTGACACTTCACTCTTGATCTTTTCATGGATGGTTGGTGCAGTGTTCTCTGTAGAATTAAGCTTCCTCTCAGCTCTTGGTCTTTGGGTTCCCTGGAAACAGGTAGCTGAAATATCAAAAAATACCATAATATTAAAGTAAGGCTTATTGCTTTTTTGTTAGAACACATAGCATAGGTATCACAAAAGTATGTCTCACTTACATCTTCCTCCTCCTCCTCTTCATCCTCTTACCCATCCTGAGCCTGCACTGTCACCTAATCATTCTTCTCTAACAGCCGAGAGAAAGATTATACACCTTATAATAAACTTTCACACATTCTCAAA
This sequence comes from Brycinus macrolepidotus, assembly GCA_037974445.1. Lineage (NCBI taxonomy): Eukaryota > Metazoa > Chordata > Actinopteri > Characiformes > Alestidae > Brycinus > Brycinus macrolepidotus. The sequence continues at coordinate 11,446,565 of JBBPCZ010000136.1, forward strand.
GAACTTGCATTTTATGATTACTTGCTTCCTTCACTGTTGCATTCTTCAGTTGTTCCCAGATTTCATCACTTTTCACCTTTCTCTTGAATCTATGGTCCATTATTGTGGCCTCCTCAAGAAATGCCAACATATTATCATCCTGTATGGAAGAAATTACAAACTAGTAACTTCACAGCCTGAATGGGTAAACCTAGATTTTTTTTTTGTAACTGCAAAATTTAAATCTCCCTCTTAAATTCAAAAGTGGTCCTTTCAAAGGATAGGCGGTATCTAGCCACATGTAGCATGCAGCTCTTGTCTCTTGATACGCACTGGGTAGCTGTATACAGAATGAGCATCAGACTGATGAATTCCTCAGCCTTCCTGAAGTTGTCTGTGACCCTTCCAAGTCAGAGATGAAATTATTAAAATATTATGATTTAAATAATATACATTGTTACAATATTGTTTTAATCATGACATGAATATTCATTATGCCGACATGACCTCTTAAAATCTTACATTGCTGTGTTTGCTTAGATTAGTCATTATTATATATTCTAGTTCTCTACGAGTTATTGTGGAATCCAACCAAGTGGATTACCTGTCTCTCCTAATGAGTCTTTGGCTCATGGGTCCAAAAAGGCTGCTTGTATGGCTGGATACTGCTTTATAAATCTTTCGACCATGAGAAACAGAGAGGTCCAGTGTGTCCTAACATCCAGGGCAACGGGAATATATAAAGGACCCATTGAAATCAGTTAAAACCTATTTAGTCCCGCCTGAATTATACTAAAACAATGAGGCTTAGTTTCATACCCAGGATACGCTATTTCTCCTGGAACACGGCCTTCTCAATGTATTATCTTTTGATCCACGCAATGGTATCCTGGATGCACTTGGAGATGGTTTGGATGGTACAGACCTTTTGTGCTCCAGGGTTTAGAGTATGCATGAAGCATCCAAGCTTTATGATTTGCAGCTGTCATACAGTCATGGCCATATTTGCAGCATTATCTTCTGTTATAGCTGCAACCTTCTCTTTTACACCAGATTCTGCAAGGATTTCTCCTATCTCTTTAGCCATAGGAGTCTGCCTGATTTACACTGTGGAATGTGAATGTGATAAAGTGATCCTGTGTGTTCATCCATCAATGGTTATGGCTAGTTTTGGCATACTGGCAAGCTCACTGATGATGTTTTTTCTTGCCCAAGCAGGTATGAGGATGTTTGATAATGTGCCTCTGGAATGGATGTGGTAACTTGGGTTAAGAGCTGTGGTCATCTCACTACATTTAAAATTAACAGCCATAAACCATGCAAAAATGGTTATCTCTGGTTGTCAGGACAGCACACACTAAGTTCACACTATCTAGCAGTTAGGAATTTATGCTGTGCCAGCTACTGGCCAGCGAGCACACCTAAACCAACTCAACTCTGCTATAGTACAGGGCTGTAAATCTTTCATAATGAACTTGCCTGCAGACCTGTGACATTGGATTAGGTGGGTTTGGGTGTCTGACCTCAGCCATTCACTGAAGAATGTGTGGCTGCTGCTTGGCTGACATTGTCTATGGGAATATTTAGGAACATAAATTATAAGTGCTAAAAACCAATGCTAAATGTGTCCTGAGTTAATAACTACAGGTTTATTTGTGGCTATAGTGAGTGTTAGCTTGACTTGATGAGGGTATGACAGTCATATTTTTAGTTTGGCAAAATAGTAACAGAGCTGTGAGGCTGCACTGAGGATGTAGGTACAGCTGTTGCTTTGCTAAAGCGGTCAAACACTCTGCACTCCTGCAGATTTTTAGAACTGCTTGTGAGATACAGTATATTGCATTTAGCGGCATTTTCTTTAAATGTAGTGAAGTGAGCCTGCACTTTTGAACATTTTACCCCGACATTCATGACTGCAGAGTAAAGAATGACTCTCTGTATTTCAAATGGTTAAGATTAGGGTAGGGAGGGGTTATGATTAGGGTTGGTCAATTAGAGGCATGGAGCAGGAGTATAGCATTTCTCTCGTTCCTCCCCAATCTAGCACAAACCATTTGAAAATGCTAGCTATGATACAACAATGTTACAAAAAATGAACGTTACATAAATACTGAGAACAGCACTGTTTGTGTCTGAGCTTATCAATATTTTGGTACTGACCATTTTGTTCCAGTTCTCCATACCCACCCCTATGATTCTCAGAATTGCAATCTGTTCAGTGCAAGATCTGTTTCTGTGGAGTCCTCCTTGTTGAATGCTGAGTTCTTCATCAGCCTGGTCCCTCATTCTGTTTGGTATTATTCTGTAAATACCCTCCTTGCAGTGAACAGGAGCAAGGCCTTTCTTTAGTTTCCACTTTTGCGGAGGTTTCACATTTTGCCAATTTAACTAAATGTCCTTCTTTCCGTTTTTTAAATATTTACTCATCCTCCCAGATCACTACAATCTATATTGTGCTATGTCTGTTTTAAGAGCTTTCGCTGAGATGGTGCCTGGACTTGATGCCTTTTTGTTCCTCAGCTGACTGATTGGCCTTTGGATTTCTTCCGTGCTTGGTGTGTTGCAATCTATTGGTAGGTCCTGCACAGCTGGCTGAATGTCAGGAAGCTTCTCTGGGCAGGTCTGTTTAGGAGTTTCTTGAAGTGCTTCTCCTATCTCTTCTTCTGCTCTTCCATGCTTTGGATTGATTTGCCTTGTTTGTCTTTCACATGTCTATCCTGTCTGACAACCTTTCCAGATAATTTCCTAGTTGTGTCATGTAATTAGTGTGATTGTGAAAACAATTACACTATTGTTCTTCTTAAGTAGTATTAGTAGTAGTATTTTTATTACACCTGTTTTTTGAAGTCTCTTCTCTGCTGGGCCCATATTGGAGAACGCCAAAATGTTCTTTAACATCGGGTGTATTGTTTTTTGATTGGCTGATCAAGAGCCGAGTATTGATCATTTAAAAATTTAATTTTTGTGGTCGAGTTATCTCGGTAATGTATGGGGAGAGAGAGCGCTGGAGCGAGTTGTCTTATGAGAGAGTCTCGTGAGCATTGTGACATCATGTCTATGGTGGTCGCCAGTGGTGGAATGTAACAAAGTATTTGTACTTCGTTACTGTACTTAAGTACATTTTTACGTATCTGTACTTTACT
>JBBPCZ010000136.1:11473520-11508174 GCA_037974445.1 Brycinus macrolepidotus
GCTCCTGCCTAGTGCCTGCTACAGCTGGTGAGTCTCACTCTCTTCTCATTACTGCCAGCCTGACGTTTTAAGTTTGTTTATCTGGAAACGAAATCTGTTAAAACAAAAGAGAACAACGGTCGCCATGAAAGTGTATCCCTCAGAGGAAAATGATTCAGGAAAGTGTAGTTCACTGAGCAAAAATGGGGTACACAGTATCGGGGGCGCCAAAACAAGGGAGGGACAAAAAAAAATATCATTAACATTTATGTTTTAAAACTGTTCTTTTGCTTTTAAATCATGGGGGGGGGAGGGTTTGCCAGAATCGAGGGGTGCCAAAATTGTTGTTTCATACCCCCCAAAAAGTGAGTAGTTGCATCCCTGTCACTGAGTGATTCGTTCATTCAGGCATCGGCGAGGCGGCGTAGTCCCTCCCTCCCTGCCTCCCTCCTTGCAGCGGTGCTGCTGACAGCTCAACTGAACTGAGAAACGAACGAATCACTTGAGGACGAATCGTTAGCGAACGACACAACACTAGTTGTAGTTTCTGAGACCGGTCTTAAGACAAGTGTTCCCTGGTCTTAGCCTCTGCTTGGTGAACACACCTTGTCTCTGTACCAACTTTAAATCAACTGAATTTTAGTTTTTTCTTTAAATTATAAATGACCAAACACCTAACAGATTATTAATACTTTGCAAATTCTTTGTGATGTCCTGCTTGTATATTGTTGCACTAGGGGATGTCTATGTGTGTGTTTCTTGTTGATGTGTGGGTCAGCCTTTTTTGCAGCATATACTCGCAAAAAACAAAAAAGGCATGTGGTTCAAAGGAGTGTGTGTAAAAGTTGTTTGTACATCTCAAACAGCAAGAGAAAACAAATCCTTTGACAGTTATCCCTGCTGTATGACAGTGGGTATTCATCCACCGTGTTGGTCTTTTTGAAAAATACAGACCACTTCCAGTGTCTGATGTCTGAAGTACAATATTGGTACACTGTCAGCAAAAAGTCTTTTAAAAGAATTTTGAAGGTACACTACATTTTGATGTGGAGTCAATTTAGTTTAAAAGTGTAACTTTAATGGAATTAGGTACAATGGTGTTACTTAACTAAAGATACTGAAGATATTTTTGGGGCAATGCTGGGCTGTACTTTTAAAAGCTTTGCTTGTCTGTCTTTATAGTGTGGCAGAATAAGTGTTAAAAGTGAACTTTTCTCTGACAGACAGTTAAACCACTCCAGTGACAGTGTTTGTACCCTGAAAGCTCTTGGTTTTTCTGTATAAAGAGTACGATATAAATGTTTTTCTGGTCTCAATCATTAAAAATTGGTCATGCCTTGATTTACGCTGCTATGGGTCTTGATCTTGTTCTGATCCAGATATGTAATTGTGGTTCAGATAATGTTTAACTAAGAACTGCTTGCTAACTTCTATTGTACCCTCCACCTAAACCCAGCAGAATAAGGAGATACTGACCAAGTACAACATGGCCCCACAGGTGTTATGAGATGTTCTATGGCCTGAGGACTGTGTTTCTCAAAAAAAAGTACTTCAAAGGAATGAGAGAGCTAAAGCTGCAAGGTTTTGTATTGCTCCCTTTTAATCATAGACAAGAGCTCAAAACTTAATTAATCTAAAGCTATATTTCATTTTTTATAGGTCAAATTACATGACTGATAGTTAACGCTGCCCATGGGAGTCTTTTTGAATCCAATGGGAAACATGACTACTTGTGTAAACCTCTGAATCAGAATGATGGATTCCTAGACTAGCATTAAGTATTAATCATAAAAAGGTGGTCAGAGCACAGAGTAGATGGCAGTAAATATTGGATGAAGACGGATACTTTATACCTTTCTCTTCCTGTTCAGGGAGGGGTTACTCTCCTGAAATAGACCTTTTTGGTCTTAGGTTTTGCAGGGACCCAAAGTAGTGCCAAACACTGGGTTCTCCTCACTGATTATCCTCAAAACCCAGAATGAAATAATGATGTTTCTCTGATAATCCAGGTAAATAAAAATGGTGATTTGGCCTTCTGGGTTACAAACAGTTTGCCATGCAAGTGCAATCTACTGAGGTGTTATCATTAAGATAAATTCAGTATGCTCTTGTCGTAGTATTAAAAACTAGTCTTAAGCACTTAATCAAAGGTACATTCACATATGCAGATAACAGTATAAGCAGTAGGTTCTCTTATACTGCCACGGCTGAGAGTGTGCTGCTGATGGTTCCATGGTAACAGCCAAGTTATGATAGCAAATGAGTCAGCCCAATCCTGTACTGAGTATATGCCCAAAATGTTCAATCCACAGCAGTAATTTTTAGTGAAATATGGGTAGTTTGCCTTCCTCATCATCTGAGGCAGCAGCAGTAAGATTTCACTCAGCCCTTTTCCTCTCAGTCGGTAAATTTCAAATTGCTTTTGAAAACTATATTTCAGAACCATAGATGACCCCTTCAACTATTTATCATCTTAACCCATTATCAATACAGCTGGAACAGCTCTTCGTGGTGGCATCTCTTCAGACTTTTTTTTCCTGGGGCTATTTTCCCTCAAAGCACATTCATATTCCTCACATTTCCTTTCATCCTCCATCTCCATTTGTTTAGTCAACATCAGAGAGAAGGAGGCAAATAAGAGCGATTCGGAAAGAAGAGAGCAGAAGGAGAGAGGAGTCGGAAGGGGAAAAAAGAGAAAGCTTTCCCATTAATTTCTCAGCAGATCCATTGACAATATGCCTGGTGTGATGAAAAAGCAAGATGTTTCTCATAGTTTGATAATGTATGCAGAGCTGAGCTGAAATCGACTCGCTCAGCAATCGGTGCCTCCCACGCTTGCGTTCTGCATGACGGATCGACTAGACCTGATAAGGGAGGAAGCGGCGAGAACCCGGCTCCACGCGCACCAAAGCTTTCCTTACAGCTATCACACGCAATATCGCCGCTGAAACGAAGCCAGCACAAAGAGGACTGAGGCTGCTGTGCTGAAACAAGGCTTTATTAGGTACAGCTTATAGTACACTCTGTTGACCTAGAAAATAAGTTGGGATTCGGCACTGTACTGTGCTACACTTTTCTATAAGGACACATGCTGAGTGCAGAAAAAAAACAGAATTTGTTACTGTGTGTGATAGATCGTTGACCTAATAAATAAAAAAATTAAAAAAAATCACACATTACAGTGCAAAATATTTGAAGAGTTGTCAGCTAGTCGTTGCAGGTTCTCTAGGTTCTCAATAATGAGGAGTTATGTTAGTTCTTCTGGCAGGCCCAGAAGTAACAATTCTATATTTTGTTTTATGTGCAAATTATCTTTTTGCCTGTCAGCATTATGCAGTTGTAGTACACCATGCTTGGTTGCAGTTGCCGGTGCCTTTGTCATGAACAATAGCTACATTATTACAACAGCCACCCACACAAAGCATTAACATAAGTAATTACATGATTTAGAAGGCTGTAAAACTCCCTTCCACCTTGGATATTATGGAGTGTCAGTGAATACCTCACTCTTCAGCCTTGAGCCCAGACACGTTTATACCGGCAGACCAATACAATTTAATCCACTTCTCCATGCTCTTCACTCTAAGCTTCAGCTTCCTGCTGTGTTCTTCTCCACTCTGTAGATTTCAGCTTTTGTGAGCGGCTGACTGAAGTTAGGTAAAGTGAGTTTGTGATAAAGGAGGGTTTTTTGAACTGGCAGACTGACAGCTATGTTAGAGGTCCCTGCTGGAGAAACTGTCAGTGCAGCACTGGTAAAGATGGGCTCAGATCTGTGATTTCTGTCACCTTTCATCTCAAGATTACAAACTGTTTTGAATAAATGCACTTTAGTCATTGTCATTAGCATACTGCTGAGCCTCACACAACTATATGGATAATATTTTTTCTCCAGTTCATTCAGCCAATTTCATCCGTTAGCTATATCTCCTGCTGTCACATGGTGCTACTAAGCTGGGTAAAGGCTAACACGTGCTTTCTCTAAGACACGTGCAGCTCTACCGCATCTTTTCAAACTTCTGCTAATGCGATGTCATTGGACAACTCAGTCTAATAGAGAAGAGTTGTAACAAATTCTGCTATGTCAGCTAACAGACACCAACATCAGCTAGCACCATACTGGGAGATGGGAGTACAGCCATCCTACCCACTCGGAGAGAGCTAGCCCAGCTATGTTCTTTTGCATTCCTGGCCAGAGATTATTAATATTATTAATGATAGGCTCAATGGTTAAGCAGTCAGACCACTGAAAGGTACCATACAGAAAAGATTTGTATCAAGAACAGTAAGATAATGGTACTTAAAGTCAAAAGGTATTCACTTGCCATGTGTATTTCATTCTGAAGGAAACTCTTCAAAAATTGTGAAACATCAATATGCATATAAAAAAGGGGACGAGATTCAATTACAGTATTTTACTATCATAAAAGCCCACAATTGATGTTTGTCTGCGAAGAGTACTTTGAAAGATGGATATTGTAATGAAGGAAACAATGATCAAGTGCCCATTTGGCTGTAGTACACTGGGATTTGGCAAAGTATTCATAAGTGAGTGGGCTGTGAGCGCCCAGTAATGAAGGTGAATAAACAAAGTCGGAATAGCATAATAGACTTGTCAGAGGACTGTCCTGCCACAGGCATCTTTGATGATCAAACAGCCATTTAACTAAACGAATATCACAAAATATGTCCTGTTTTCTGCACAAAACAGTATGAAACAGCCCATTAATAACTGCTGATTTGCAGCTTATGTCCCATCACTGCTCACTGTTTTCCAGAGTAATGGATCTATGGTGTCATTTGAGGCTTCCACCCACACAAGGCTACTGCTCAGTCTAGCAGTGCATCTTCCTTGAGATTAGGGAATAGAGAAATTTTATTTGACAAATAACAAAATGAGAACAGGGGGTCTTGCTCAGTTGTGGCAAAAATAGTGCAAGTTATTAGCATACTAAATGCGGAACACTGAATAAGGCCTTATGATAACAATAAAGAAAAGACTGCAGATAGGACATAATTCTTCCAGCACTGAACTCTTTACATGACATGACAATGTAGTGTAGTATGCCATATTGTATAATTTCTGGGAGGAAAAAAATGTACAATTTAATTTTGCAGTCTCTATTACATTCTAATCCGTAACATTTGTATCATTTTAATGTTATGGCACTATGAAATGCTTTTGTTTCCTTCTATATCACTATTTAGCCATGCTCATTAATAACTTACACTGATAGCTTGATAGCTCGCCTTGTGGATGCCTTCAGCTGAGAGGGAATTCTCCCCGATCTGAATGCATCCTGATTGTGCTGAATATTTTATGGCCTTAAGTCTTGTCTGCCAGCCAGCAGAATTAATGTGTCCATGGACGCATGCTCTAAAGTATTGCTCTGCCCTAATTGATCGCTTTTGCATGCCTCCTTGGACGTTGTTCAAAAAGAATGCAGTAAGCAACAGCAAATCTGGGGCAAGTGTACGGGAGAAAGCATCTTCTCCCCTTCTCAGCCAAAATGTTGCTTATGTGTTCCCTGTCTCATCTCATTTCAAGAGATATTGATATCCAGCAGAAGAGTGACATTTTTTGGGCTGATGAAGAATGGAGAATTCACTGCAAGTGACTTTTATGATGATAAAACTGAACTTGTTAAAAGAAAGATCAGAAGCAGGAGTTTAAATGAAGCGTTGTGTCTGGCTGTGTAAATGCAAGTCATAGCATCTAAATAATTGAGAAAAAAAAAGAAGAAGATGTCCGGAGAAATACTGTGGCTTATGCACACGTCCTTCGGGTGGTTCATCGGTGTGTTTATGTGTTTCTTCTCTCTTCGTTTCTCTCCAAGGTGGCATATTCTCTTTCCTGCTTCACTGGTCAGCCTCCACTTTAAAAGACTATTTAATTGGCCTTAACATCTCCATTGCTCTGAGCCATGAAAGGCTGTCAACGTTTGCTAATAGGGCCCAGAGCGCTGGAAAGAAGCAGCTAATTTCCTCTGTTTAGCTTGTATTTTGGTGTATAGGGGTGACGAAAAAATAAAAGGACTCATTCATAGTTTAATTAAGAAATTCAATGAATTTAAAGGTCATTTCAATGGTTTGCTGTGCTTAGAAGAGGAAATAATTAAATGATTTCTTTCATTATCCCCATGAATGTTTATCCAGTGTGTTTTTCTTACATGTGTCACAGCGAAAGAACATTCAGTTTACAAATTGAATTAGCTATGGTTGCTTTAACTTTAAAGACTACAAGCCACACATTATAGGAAGAAAGCAGTTTGATGCTGATGTATAGTTTTATGCTGTATATATTAGGTGTACAGCAAGCTTTTCTTTTATGCCTCGACAGAGTGATTAAGTCTCTTTTTTACTTTGTATTGAATCATAAGGATTAGTTAATGAAATTGTAGTAACATATTTTGTACTGCATATGAGTTCTCACCTTAGCTCTTAAGATTTTAATTAAGCTATGGCTAGAAGTCTTCAGTCATTTTATGAGAGAAACACAGGCCTCAGGACACTGATAGACTGGGTAGAAGGTTTGCAGAGATCACTACGATACTGTGATAATTGCATGTGTTGTGCACATCACTGCCATAACCATTTTTTTTTTTGCAATGACACCACATCTAAATAAAGTGTGTTTTGGTTCAGAAGAGGTATCTACACACTTACCGACTCTAAGGCTCAGAGCTCAGGTCGAGTTGGTATCTCTTTGGTCTGCTTTATAAACATTAATAAGATTTTTGGAATATATTAATTTATTGATTCATGTAGTTATTTTTTTATAGTTTAGAAAAAATATATATTTATAGACCTGTAATATTTTACTTTTTTGTCTTTGTTTTATTTGTAACAGCTGTTTACATTCATCTTAAATCTCAGTCAAAACTGTGATTCTACTAATGTTTCGCTACTTCTTTGCCAGCTAAAATTAAATGAGTTCTGTATTCGCAAATTACGTTTTTGTACATTTCAAAGTTACCAGGCACAAACCTATTAATGTTCATGAAGTTAGCAGAAAAGGAGAATGCTTTGCTTTGCTTGTTCTGGTCACTCTTTCTTCTCCTCTGTTTCTGTTCCTCTGCTCACTGAGCTGTGTTCATGTTATTGCCAACTTAAATGCAAGGCACATTGTTTGTTTCCCAATAATTAATTTAACACAATTAAATAAACAAAATAGGGCTGGGATCACTTGTCAGTTTATGATAATTATCAATAAATTGCCCTGAAATTGAGAAGTAGAATTTGTCCTTTTTTGTGTGAGCATTCTGAGTTCTTATCTGATTGAGAGTGTGACTAGTGTGAAGCTCTAGTCCTGGGTTTATTTTTGTCTCATTTACAGACACAGCAGTAAGATGTCCTGTGAGTCACAGCTACTCAGGGAAAATGCCATTCATTCTTAATATTAGTTTAATGTTGATCAGTGAAGTCTTTTCTCAGTGATTTGACTATTATATATAAAAAGTGAATGCAACACATTGACATTTCACTCTGATGCGCATTTTTATTTAAGGCTCGTGTAAAGAAGATAAAAAAAGCGAAAAGGGAGCCATTCAGTAGCAGTGTTGCTGTTATCAGAGCTGCAGCTTTGCTCTGTGTGCTCAGGAGTGAGCAAACGTGTCCAACCATGATTTTTAATGTGAAAGGCATTAATGTTAATGTGCACACTTTCAAAACTTTTTTTTGTTGAGTCTGTGAAACTTAGACTTGATGCTGGGCTTTGTCAATCCCTCTGGTGCATCTGCAAACTGCCCTAGATATACTGAATATTACTGTAAAATGTTCTGTGGTTTTAAATAATGAAAGTGTTGATAATCATCAATATTTTTTTCCTTAACAACTTCATTTTTAAAAAGAGATGAAATATACTTTTTGACCACTCCTGCTGGGTGGACCATGAGCCTAGAGCAGTCCTAAGTTAGCTGTTATATTTTGTTTTGCTGCAGCACTCTGACTAGCTCTTATTTCTCACACTGCTTCAGCAAAGGAGAGAGGTTGGTAAAAGGACAAAGTTGAACATTTCAACCATTCATGAAACAAAAGAGGAAACTAAAAAAAATAGCACAAAAAGAAAGAAAGTTCAACAAATGCTTCACAGACTACAGCTCATCAAAGCACTAGATACACTAAAATCCATGGAAATAAAAGTAGGTTAGAGGTGTATATACGCACCATATAGACCTCAGTAACAGCTGCTATATTCCTATGAGAAAGAGAAAGAGAGCTGAGAGAGAACTGAACAAAGAGTCAAATAAAAATCCAAGGATCTGCTAAGCTCCTCTAAAATATTCAGACCCATGAAGGCCTTAAATCGATATCATAAACCCATGACCTCTGTAAAATGGGCTGAACACCAGTCACAGTGGGGTCAGGATGTCTGCAATGTACCTGAAATGCACAAATGTCATTATTAAATCCAAACGCAGGTGTCACTACTAGTCAATAAACATTACCAGAATATAGAGAAATGTCTAAGAAATATGAAAAGCTAAAAGGTAAGAGACTGGATAGAATATTATTTGAATTTGTATGCAGACTCCAGAATTTGCATACTGGAGACCGAGCTTTTTCCTCCTACTAACTGTGAGCTATTATACCAGTAATATCCTGCAGCAAGACTGTTAACACTACATTAACATCTGGTTTAAAGAGGCCACTTGCGTCAGGCAGTACCATTGCGATGAAAAGGTGTACCTGGTCTGTAGTAATGTTTACATGTCACGTGTCAAACTGATGTCCACATTAATGCCTAGACCAAGGGTTTCCCAGCAAAACACTGCCCAGACCATCTCACTCCGCCAACTTGTCTTTACTTCCATATTGTATCCCGGTGCCATCTCTTTCCCAGGTAAATGATCAACACATTAGGTTTGAGTGACACTTCTCTACTAAGGCATGGATCTCTCAGAATTAGTGTCCTGCTGGAGGAAGGGGAAGAAAGCAGCAGGGTATGTGACACTCTCCTCTGCTCTACAACACCAAGTCTGCTTCTTTAAAAGCTGCCATGTGGCTCCCGCTGGAAGTGTCCCATGGTATGAAAACAGTCCATAAGCAGAGCCAATACTGCCTTTATTCAAATTTCATTCATAGAAATGGGGCACGTTTCCATTCTGTTTACTTTTCAATCTGCCCCACTTGCATTTGTGTTTGTTTTCTCAGGCGAGGCTAAAGCAATGTGTGACCCAGAGGTCCTGTGTACGGCACCTCTGAGCAAAAGCAATAGAGGTGTTAAGCAAAAAGATCTTATCAGGAGTGTTTTTATTGAATCAAATTGAATCTAGCTATGTCAAAGGTGTGAGGGGCTCTTCAAAGGATGTGGCTCATGCTGAGAGATAGGAATGTACTTCTGATTATGCAACTGCAGTAGCTGATGAATGAATCTATTTGCAGGGTGGCCCAGTTCATCATAAATGAAAGAAGCTTAATAACCAGATAAGATGTAATTAGCAAGAATGGTAGTACTTGTCAGTGATGAGAAACCCATCAATGTCTTTGCAGGATTGGTACAGTGGAAAGGCTACCAAGTCTGAACAGTATAGAAATTACCCAAGCTTTTCAGCCACCATCAGGACTTAACACTTAAACTCATTGTTTTAAACTTGTTTATGATCCTAGTGAAAGTGTAAGTCTGTTATTTTATTTGTTTAGGAATATCAAAACGTTTCCTCAACTAGCAGTTGTGCTGGATGGAGAAAGAATATTTTTTCATTTCATTTACACCTCAGGAATTCTGATGGGCAATAACAGGCCGATCCTGTGACTTGGTGAATGTTTTTGCCTTTTGGTGAATGAAGTTTACACCTCCTCCTCCATCTTTCTCTGTAAGCATACATGATTTAATGTGTTATTATTCATTTTTGTTGTGTAGACTTTCTACTTTTTGCCATGCATAGACATACATGTCAAATACAGCCTTTTTGCATTTCTTTGCTTGTACAGTGCAGTGCAGTGCAACATGACACAAAGAAAAACATAGCTGGTAAATGCCAAAAATGAACAGCCTTGCAGATGTAAGTCATAGACTGACCAAAGTGTCTTTAACCAAGACAACATAGCCTCATAAAGGGAAATTTGCAGGCATTTACCAACCCATATGAATAGTTATGAATGATGAAGGATAGGCCTAAGGACAGGTTTAGCTGTCATGGTTTTTCCAATTAATTGGAAAGAAATTCAGCTCAGTTGTCCACAGTTGTAACAATGCCTACAAATTCCTTGTGGAATCATGTTGATAAAAATAACAAATATGAAGCTGTTGAGACAGTAAATGCAGTGCCATGAATATCAACAGTATGAAAATAGACAGCTGGTTATTACCAAAACTCATTAGGCGCTAGTGCATGAGAAACAACAGCCCTGCATGAAATATCATTAGAACATTTGGTCACACACACTCATCTTCATTTGGCTTACCAGGCAGAGCATAGTTAGAAAGCATAATAGCCAAGCCAGCTGTATTAAACCCTTAAACCCTCTTTACCTTTGCTCTCTAGAGACATCATCAGTCAGTTGTTCAAAGGGCCCTTTATGCTGAATACAGGCTGCTCATGCCAGCTCTGAGAAAATTACTGGGTTGTTCTCTGTGCTTGCCAGCCCATACACTGTAAACAGAACACTTTCTCCTTTATACTTTAAAATTAATTGAATGGAATGTTACATGATGTCTCAAACATGGCAGCGTTATTTATTATTGCATTTGTTAAGTTCAGGCCAACGACCAAATCATGGATTCATGCACATTCACGAAATTCATGCAGTTTCAATTTAGACTTGGTAGCTGCTGCTTTGCTATGTCTGTGTACTGATGTTAAACTATTGCAGGCAATATAAAACTAGGCCAGTCAGGTTTCTGAATGTGTTCTCTGCCTCTAAATGACCACTTAATGAGAACTCAACAGTCTCCGAGGCACAGCAAGCTAGAAACGGGTGAGGAGAGAGCTGAGAAAGATGAAAACTGCCAAGCAAGGCAATACTCTCTTTATATTACATATGTTGGCAGATGAGGCAGCAATATGCTGTCAGATTCCAAGGGTGAGGGGGAGGAAGTAGGGGGATTCTGGCCAAGTTCAGCTCTGTTGAGGGCCTAGAGTGGTCTAACGGCCAAGTAGGTCCTTGGTGATATGGACTAGAAAGAGAGATTGTAAATTTGAAGTGACATTTTGAAAATAGGTCACAATATAAAGTTCAGTGTCATTTCTGTAGACAAAAATATGAGAACACCTCAACCTTCTTGTTGGAATAGAACTGCAGTTTGCCTTAATGTGAAGTTCAAAGTGTATGAGTCATCCAGCTACGATTTGCTCTAAATCTAAGACCTCTATTATGAATAGTGTCTGATTTAAAAGTAGCGCACAAAGATTATGTATGACAATATATATGAAGAAGTCATTTCTAATCTAACCTTAATGCCACACACTAACGTTAGTCTCTTAATCTGAATGAATAAGTTAGACATTTTCCAGCAATCCTTATCTTTCACTATCTAATACAGTTACAGTCCAAAGTAGTCTTGCTACTGACTTAGGAAATTCCATCAGTGTCAAAAATATAAGAACGAGTGCTTGGGCCGTGTGACAAATCTAAGAAATGACTTGAGAAATTCAGCTATGACATTTAGCTCTGTTTTTACCAGGGCTAGAGAAGTCAATGTGTGCTTGAGTTTTGTGTTTACTGGTTTGTGCAATCAAAATATTTTAAATTCTGTTGAATGTAGTTGGTGTACAAAAAAAAAATCTCAGTTTATTTTTATTTCTCAGCATCATTTGCAAGCAGCAGCCACTTTTCATGAGGTGTGATATTTCAGAATGAATAGATATACATGTAAAATGTAAATATTTTAAAAGTAAAACGTTTAAAAAGTGGAAAGGCATAAATATCAGGATTCAGAGCCAACTTTTGAGTAGTTCGGTTAGAGCTAGCATCAGTATTCATTATTGGCTGACACTGAGAATCAAGTAGTGTTGGTGCATCTCTAATAGGACTGGATATTGGAATTCATTACTTTCATTCTATCAACTGACAATCATGTGACATCCCAGGTTGTAGTGTCTCTATCTCTATCTGTACCTTTCCCTCTGTCACCTTCTCTTCACCTGCCTTTTCTCTCACCTGTTCGCGCTTCCAGTTACTTCACAGCTTCCAATCCATCATAAAAAAATGCCAATATCCCAATAAATGGAAAATGATATCTGTAATGAATGCTCTGCTTCTTTTGACTCCAAGAAGCTATGATACAATATATACAAATGTTTTATATAATAAAAACAGAAATTAATGGAATGGCCTTCAGACGGTCTCAGACTGACATATCAGAAGTCATTTTTTGTGGTGAATAACCAGGCAAACCCGACTGAAAGCATCTGTTCACAGGGTGAACACATTTGTCTTAGAATTGTCTTTGAATTGTCTCACTGACATTAATTTTGGTGAAGGAATTGCTCGTTGATTATTTTACACTGCAGGGCAGATATGTCTCGTAACACTTAACTTGTCGAAAAGCAATTTAGACTTTTGAAACTTTTCTTCCCCTCTCAAACTAAATTATTTAGAGGAAAAGTTGGCGAAATCTGGGAGAAGAGATTTGACACTTTTGATAGGTGGTAAGATTCGCTCTGTCTCTCGCTCCCCCTCACTCTCCTCCTCTATTTTTTTCTGACTATGGGTTGAGTTGAGTGCACATAGTGTGCCAGTGGGCATGAGTTTGTTCTGCGCGGTACCTGATTGCTTCAGACCTATCACAAGTCTGCATAAAACTGACAACATCATTGTACAACCTTATCTTTTTCTGCTGCAAAGCAAATCTTATCAGATCTTTGGCTATTTCCATCCTGCTTATCTCTCCAGCACTGAAGAAATAAAGTCATCTCTTTTCCAGGCCCTCTCATGAATATTACATTTGTGCCATCATGCATGCATCTGAAATGAGTCAGAGACAATGATGAGATTTATCATTAGCATTTTCATAAGGGTGAAAGGTGGGTAATCCCGCAGCGTGATTCTGTACATCCAACAAATATGCACAACCGCCAACCTGACAGTGACAGCAAACGCTGAGGGGTGTCGTCCTTCTCACATGAGTCACGTGTCAGCTCGGAGCTAAGCAGGGCAGGGATACGTAGCTAAACTCATAAATAGGACACTATTCCATTTTCAGTTATGGCCCGCATTCCATCACATATCACTTGAAATATTCAGCTGATGGAGACATGATGAGGGACTTTATCACAATGTACAATGTTAGTGGATACTAAGTAGAAATTTAAACATTTTAAATATTCCTTTTGGGGACAAAATAGTTTCCCTTACATTCTGTATCAGTGTAGAAAGTGAGAATTTGGACTACTTATATATACTAAATATCTGGCAGTTTAGGCTATATAAGCTTATGACAAAAAAGGACTGAACTACAGCACAATGGTTCTTACAATTAGTTTTTACTGTAAGACATGTTCTCCAACTAATCAGCCAATTAAAAACCTTCCTGACTTGATGTGTGTGTATTACACATATATAGGGCAGCTGGTGGCCTGGGGTTTATTAAGTTGCCCCTGCGATCGGAATTCGTGGGTTCCAATCCCAGGACTGCCAGTGGCACTACTGAGGTACCCTCGAGCAAAGTACTGTCCCCACACACTGCTCCCCAGGCGCTGTGTTCCTGGCTGCCCACTGCTTCCCTTGGGTGAGTGGGTTAAATGCAGAGAACAATTTCACACTGGCCGCTTTACACACTTTACAGCAGGGAAAATACTCAAATGTAAAGGACGTGGGTACTCCAGGGTTATAGCCAGTGTGGTTTCACTTTAAAAAAAACAGGGTTCTTCAAGAAAGCTTTATTAAAGGCCATGGTTAGATATAGCAGTGATTCCCAAAGCAGTCTTCAGGGCCTGCTCAGACAGTCCACATTTTTGCTTGATCCTAACTCTCAACACATAGAGAAAAATGTGGACTGTCTGTAGGTCCCTGAAGATTAGTTTGAGAACCACTAATATATAACAACAAAAAAAACTATTTAAATGTTTGTGTTTCTTTGCATGGTTAAATGGTGAACCTGTTGTATGTGGTTCTTTAAGACTTTTAAAGTGGTTATATATAGCAAAAAACAATTCTGCTTTATAAAAAGACCATGTTTTTTTTCTTTATAGAACCCATTTGACTAGGAATATAGTCTATAATTATATAATTTGATAGGTGGTGACATTCATTTGTTACTTTCCCCCTTTTTTTCTATATCCGTAAATCGTAAATAATTGGAAAAATGCATGATTTTCTTTTCCCTTGATTCATAAATGTGTCTACCAGTAGCACGTGGCTGAGGTTCTATTCTGCTGCATTTCATCCACTGGCATGGGGTACTTAGCTGATCATTTCCTGTCACTCACAAACTCATTCTTTCTTCAGAGGAGCGGTGAGTTGCCAGCTGTGAGCCATGCCATTTTTGCATTTTAATCATCTTGCTAAAGTAATTTGTTTGCCTTGAGTGTTTGCTACCTTTTGAAAAAAAAAAAACTCAGCCAGGCAAATCTATTAAACAAATGGCACGTTTTTCACAGCATTATTCTTGATTTAAAATCACCAAACAGTGCAGGAATCCAGCCCTCCAGGACCAGAGTATCTCACTCCTATCTTGGAGCTTTGTTCTGCTATGAATTCTTGGTGCCAATCATTTCTTAGTCACCGGCAGTCCATACAATGTTATGGGTGCTCTCCTTGCATTTATAAAGACCTGCTGTTCTAGTATCATTTAAAAATAAAATCAACTCCAATTTTAAATACACCCCCAAGAAACTGAGCAAAACAATGATATAAAATACAAAATACGTGTAATGTTCATTAAAATGTTTGGGGAAATTTCTTACCATTTATCGAATAGCAGTCATTCATAAAAGAGTGTTATTTTATTTTAAGAGCAAAATTATTGGTACCCCAAAGGATATTAAATATGAAATCAATTTGCATCTTTGAGGAGAAAAATATCTTCTTTTTGTTGCTCTTCGTACTCCATTGTTGATAATGACCATTTCCTGTCTTTATGTAGTATAAATTGAAAGTTACACACATGTAAAATCCTTTCAGCATGAGTGAAAACAAAGAGCTGTCAACCCAAATGTGGCGGAAGGTTGTGGACCTGCACAGATTAGGAGATGGTTAAAAAATAGCAGTTAGTTGAAATTACCATTAACCACGATAATAATAATAAAATAATGGCAATAATCATAATAAAAAAAGGTTGACAGTTGAAAATCATGAAGAGGACTCAGGTGCACACTGTCCCTGCGTACAGCGAGAAGGATGATAGGAGAGACCAAGAGGAATCCAAAGTTCTGCTCAGTGTAGCTGAATCTTGGGGTTTTCTCATTTCAGGATTTATTGTCAGATGCTGCTGCCATGACCAGCAGCTTTTTAAAAAGAATTCCACAAAAAGTATTTCTTAAGATCAAGCCACCAAATGCATTGAAGAGGGCAGTCCACAAGCAAAGAGCCATGAATATCCAAAAAGTGTAAAAGTTCTTTGTTATGCACTACAGAAAGCAGCTCATATTAATGGGATGTTTTTTTGTTTTAAAAAGTAAACCTGAAATATCACTCATTACATATTTAATGTATTGTTTTTAGCTCATTTTCATGAAGGGTGCCAATGATTCCTTTGACTGCATGAGAAACTAAGTCACTTTAAAACAGATCTGGTGCCATATTAATTGTTTTGTATTTCATGGCTTTCTGTTATGAAATGTTTAATTTCATAATGAAATAAGAAAGCAGGTTGCATACATACCCAATATAAAATTTAGTTTCCCATAGACATGTTTGTATGTCAGTTGGATGCAGTGAGCACATAATTGCAGGTGTGACTTATGATCTGTCAGATTAAATGGCTGTAGCAGTCATGGTTCGTAAACCGCGGCGGCAGTGGAGGCGTACCCTTGGAAATAGTAAATGATCATTTCTTTTGCGGTTTGATCAAACTGTCTTGACAAATGATTTGCAATAAAGAAAATACAAACATCGCAATGACTTCATTGGAGCATAGTGTGTTAGATAGCAGTTTAATGACAGCTTGATATTTAAAATTTTGACGTTTCTCACGCAAATGTGTTCTCATTTAAATCATTTTGCAAACTTGACTCCTGCACTGACCTGTTAGCCAAGGGGTTAAATAACACAAGGTGCTTGTGTTACAGAGATGAGGACAATAAGTATGATATTATTAAGCAGGTATTCATTAAACCCAAGCTCTGAATGACTAACTTCTCACACCATGTTTGTATGTATTGTTGTTGTTGTTGTTGTTATGACAAATGTGTATCTATATCTCTGAAGAACAAATTAACGTCAATGTGTGTTAACATAAAGAGATCTTATTCACAGTAGATCAGTTCTGTTGGTTCATTCATTATGAAATGTTTAGTCAGAACAAGGAATAGCTGGTGCTTTCAAATGGTGTTATGTGGACGACTACCTGATTGTAATTAGTCGAGCGCAATCTATTAAACAAATGTCAGTTTCGCATTGCATTATTCTTGATGTAACCAAGCGTTTACCACTCTTGTCTTAGGGCTTTGTTCTACTTTGAATTTTTAGTACTTGTCATTTCATAGTCACCAGGAGGTGGCGCTCTGTTCTTGTATTATTAAGTACATACTCTTCCTGTATACATAAAATGTACAATAGAATTATTGGCACTCCTCAAGAAACTTGGTGAAAACAGTTATAGAAAATAAACAATACCATGTTTCAAATGTTTCTCAGGCATGTTTGAAGAAATCGCTTACCTTCTAGAAAGCTGACCACAATTATTTTCCACTGTTGCTAGCTTGCATAGTCATACGTTTATGTCGCAACGAACAAAAATCGCATTTTCCGTCTGTTGGGTTGAGCCAAGTACATGTAAATAGAAGAGCAGAAAACGCATTCAGTCAAGAGTCTTGGAAAACAAAACAAATGTTCTAACTTCTGCCTGGTGCAATAACACCCTTACAGGGCAGTGGTGAGTAATGTTTGTTTATTTGAGCTCAAGCTGTTTCTGTGACTTTCGGCTTATACTATAAAATCTGCATAGAGGCAGGCAGTCAAATGAATTGCATTTATTTACATAGCAGTCCAACAAATCGTCCGCTAAAATGACAGACCTAAGCATGTTCTTCAGACTACAGGAAGGACATATTGCATCAGGGACACCCTCGTTAGTCAGTCAGAATGTATTAGAGACAGAAAACATGGTAGGTGTCAGTGCACTGGTCCTTCAGTGCTGCACACTTGTCAGGTGTAGTTTTAAATATCTATTCAGGTTGCTGGTGTCCAAAGCCAGTGATTCCTGCCTGCATGAAAAGTGTACCTGTCTCACTTCACAAACCCCCCCTAGCAGCATATATGACTATACTATATATCACTGTTCTGGGCTGACAGATTTAATCAAGGTGATGAGTCTTTGTGCACTTTCATTAATGGCTGACAGGCCCGGTCCTGTGTGGGCGAGGAGGAAAATCTAATATGCTTCATGGGCTATTTGCCCTGAAACCACAGAGCCATCCAAGGATTACAACCCATCACAGCAAAGACAATAATAGTTTAGATACACTTTATGTGTGGCCAAGTTAAAGATGAAAACGGTACAACCAGAGAGCTATGACCAGTCAGAATGACAGCACTAGTACAGAAAGCTTTAAAATTGATATACAGTGATATGCAAAATAATCTCTTCCACAGAAAATGCACATTTTAAAACATAATTACTATATTTGCTAAACTGAATCTGTTCAAGCTGTTAGACTCAGCAAATAAATAGAAATTATGTACTAAAATGTGCAGAAAAATGTCATATAGAATGTCTTCCCTTACTCAAATGTACAAATTACTCAAATGAAACAAAACAAGGGTGTTTAAGCCCTTTTTCACATATATGCAGATGTATTTTGTAGGTGTGTAATGATTCACACAATTCAGAATGATTTGATATTTTACAGTTTGATCTTGATTCAGCAGATTTGACACAGCAAACCTCAACATGTTAAAAGTTCAATAACAGGATAGGGGAGTTTTGCCTTTACCATTGAGACTAGTTTCTTCACAGCAGCATAAAAACTCTAAACACAAGTTGTGCAAATATGTGTAAGTATGTCCCATCCCCCCGACCCCTTATCAATTTTGGGCTACAGAGAACACTGTATTTTCATTCTGAGGAGGGGATGCCTGCCTATTCATAATGATAAATAAATAAATATAGATATTCACTGCTGTATCAATATTATCACAATATATCAATATTTAGATTTTTGTCTTCTGCTTCTAATTATACTCTGATATAGGTGACAATTGTATCAGGACCAAGCAGTTAACTGATAAAATTTTAAACACATTTAAAAAACACATTTGGAGTAATAGTGGTCTCCCAAACTCTTAAAAAGGCTGATCATCGACCCTTTCCTGTTCTAGATCTGATAAACAGCTGTGAACTGAGATGATCTGAATGAACATTTGAAATCACCCAGCTGGCGTATAGTTGTCTCAGTCAGTATGGTGGTTTCATCCTGCCGCTAATTTGTTGCACCTGGGTGAAAGGGATGGATAAAATGTGTTGTGCATCACTAGACACAGACAAGCAAACAAAGCATTCCCGCTGCACTGCATATTAACAGTTTTATAATGTGTTATAGATCAATAAATGAAGGATCTGCTCTGTCAAATGCAAGCAGACCTAGATTAACTCCACAAACAGTGGCATTTAAACTCGTTAATGCTAGACTTTCCAAAATACTTTTTTCATTTCTTTTTCGCTGCAGTTCCTGAGCCAGCGCAGTAGAAGGAAGGAGATGGCATTTAACATTTAAATAGGTTTTAATAACACTGGAACACGGCATCAAGGCAAATGTAGAATTTTTTTGAGGGTGAAAAAGAAAAATCTACAGTCTCCTAGCACAAAGGGAAGCCTGGCTTTGCAGATTTTGAGTCATGCAGATCATTCTTACATTAAATAGTAAAAGAAAGAAATGGAACAATAATGAGTAGGGAGAAGACAGAGTCAAAAACTGAATGCGTGCAGAGGGAACAAGTATAAAGATACTTATTATTTCAACACTCATGGCATATCAAAAGTGAATGGAAACTTTTTAAATGGAGTTATGAAATAAGTAAGGTTTACACAGCTGAGACACCTCTCGCCTTCCTGCTACTTTCCTATATATTTTGATTCTCTGTAACAATCCCCTCATCTCCTTTCTATCTCCCCCCATCTCCCTTCTACACCCTTCTGTCCCCTGTTCTTTCTACACTTCTTTCTCAGTCCCTCAGTATAGGGAGAGGAGGGCCAAGAAGGCATTATCTACATCTTATAAAAGAATTTGTTCTCTGAGCAACAGATAAATGACTTTATGACAGATTGTGGATGCTGATGTTAGCATCATACCTGACCTTGTCAAACTGACCTTTACACAAGACATGTTTTATCTAAATGTAGCTCTTTTGGTGTAAAACTTTTAATGGAACCAGGCCTCTCTGCTTTTTTGCACAAAGTAAGCATCGAGATGCGAGACTCATTTGAATGTGTGTGTTGTAGACGAAAAGTATGCTTTTTAAAATGTCAATATTTAATGCAGCCATTTTATTCTAAACACCAAACATGTCTGACATGACGAATATTTAAAAAGTGTAGCAATTAGAGGTGGCATCCAGCATGAAAGGCAAATGTATTAACTGTGCCATTAATATATTCATACTCTTGACGCCTTCAAAAAAGACATTAACACCAGTCAGTTGCACATCTCTGTGCATTAGCCACGTGAAAGCAATTTCTGTCATTTTGACGCTATGAAAACAGTCTGTCCTGGGTGAAAATTGTCCCTACACCCACTCGCATATTCTTTGGGGATGTGTAATGGAGATGAATTGCATCTCCTGCTTTTTCCAGACGTGCAGAGAGGCTAGCTCATGGCTCTCTTGTAGAAGATGAGAGGGAAAGCTGTCATTTTCTGATCCTGTCCTCCAGATCACATGGTTTGACATTAGGAAATGAGAGAAGATTTTTTTGAGAGCCTCATGTGAATGCAACATAGCACATAGTTCACATAGTTGATTTTATTACTGAAATAAATTAACATGTTACTGTTAAGCAGTAATAATTGTACCATTTTAAAACAGTGGTGCCATATTTAAAAATCAATATTAAAACTATGAGTACAAATTATTTTTATCCAACGTTTCACCCACTGCAAGTCAGATTATTCTCTCTCTTTATAATGAAACATGCAGTTCAGTGTTTAAAGTTCTGAAAATATTAACAATATGTTCAGAAAAGCATATTGGGACGTATTGTGGCATAATTTATTATGACAATGATAAAAATAAACATATTGCCCATCCCTATTTCCAGTTTAAATCTTCTATATTAACCCTTCAACCCTGTCATGTGATTATTCACGTGAAAAGAAGTAGGCCCTGTAGGCAGTAATACAAATGACAAGTGAAACTGGGCATATCTACTTATTTCCTCTTTAAGCATGTCCATTGTGTCTAGTTCTATATAAAGAATCTGTCTTCCGTTCTTCTTTGAGCTTCCAACAACTGCTGATATAAGCTGACAGTGTCAGGCATCCAAATTCTATATGGAATGTGTGTGCCCTTTAAAAAGACTCCCCTGCTGAATGCTATCATAGAAATGCATTTTCACCATGGATGTGTTCCTCTGCCAGGCCAAACACATCTTTCCACAGCAATTAGCTGAGAGAGGTTGATCTGAGACAGGAGCAGACTGAGGTACGGTTTTGTCGGAGCCGCTAACTCACTGTCACTCCACTTCAAAGGCAGGTGCCAGCCATCCCCAGGCAACACTCTTGAGTTGTGGTGCAAAACTCTGTAACGTCCTTTCAAAAAAAAAGTTTGTGACTGTAAACTCAGCTCCATGTTTTGATGGATAAAGAAAGAGGAGATTGCTTCTGCTAATTGTGTAATCGTCTCAGGAAAACAGGTTATGATGCAGTTTGAATATTATATTTGTTTTCTGCCAGTATGTCAGTAATCAGTGCAACTGATACAAGATAATGCACAGCAGTGATAGTCATTTAATGAAGTATACCTGGCAAACACTACATTATCTTCCCAGATTATAATCCTACCATCCTATTCAGGCCTTCCCTCATTTTAAATGTTAAATGATTACAACTCTATGTTCTGTAGTGTGGAGGGATGAATGAGGGACCACTCCTGATATCTGCGGTATTTATGTCATACATTAAAGACCAGTGAGAGCCAGGTTGAACGAAAGGAGAAAATTTGTTTAAAAATCAAATATAATGCACTTTTTTGCACACACAATGAGCATATCTGTGCCTCGATGTCATGTTTTTATCTAAAGTCACATTTGTCCGTGAGAAATTCTGTGAGATCTGAGCGTAAGGGCCTTTGATGCACACTCTGCTTCATGAGGATAATCTGGAAGTGTGTGTTATTTAGTTCTGGATAAACCTTGTAATGTGAGGGCTTTGGCAACTGAGGATGACCAAGGACAAAAGATCTTTAAAATCTGTCCTGACTGGGGGCAGTTTCATGACAGTCAATACAGGAGGAAGTTAAACTTGTACTGTCTGTGAAAACCTTCACATCGTAGATGTTGTTTGGTACAGTGTATTTGGCCATAACACACAATGTGTGGGCATATTTTTCAATATGCAAGGCTCTTCTTGGTACAGGAAGGTTTGTGTAATTGTTCAAGCCTGTCCTTCCTTTTTTTTTTTTTTTTTACTTGAGATCAATGTGGTAAGTGCATTTGTGTGCTGGCAGCAGTGGGCTGTGGTACAGAATGACTGCTGTTGCTTGCATGCGGAACACAAAGCCACTGCTCCCACGCTGCCTAACATGCTATTGTGAGATGGCCATTTCGCTCGTGTCTGAGAAAGACGAGAGATCATCATGTAGCACTTGCTTGGCTGGAAAAATATGCTGTATTTCAGCCAAATTAAGTAGGCTCCAAACAGAATGACAGCTAAAACTATGTGAGGCTTGCTGCCCGCCATGTATTGACAGTTTGATGGTTTTGATCATTTCAAATACTTGACTTCCCATTGCCTTGCACTGTCAGGTTGAAGGCTGGCAGAACAAGGCAATAATAGTATGTTATTCAGTTAATAATGATAGACAGTGAAAACTGTCCTTTTAAAATGAAGGAATCATACCAGTGTCTAAGCACCTTGTATGTTTAAGTATGTCGCAGTAAACCATTTATAACAATTTAATCTCCTTAATATGCCAAAGACAAGAGCAAAGTGATTCAAAACAAAATATAGAGAAATGAGGGGTGGCTCATAAATGTATATGTGGCATATATATAGTTGGACTCTACATCACTGAAATGAGAATAATTGTGAGAGTTTTAATGGAAATTAAAATTTCATGCTCTTGTGCCACCCTTCATCGAGACTGTTAACAATCACCATTTGCTTCCCTTTAATACAGCAATATAGGCAAAACACTAGAATGCATAAAAACAAAAAAATACATATTGATCAGACCCTAGTGTGAACTTTTCCTCTACATATAATACCACTGCATTCTTCTTCTTCTTTGTCATCAAAACAATTTATATAGCTTTCCTCACAATTGCCCCTGTATTTCCATCCAGCAGATGTTACCCAGGGCCTCGCTGTCTGACTCGCAGATGACATCATAATTTACATCTGGTAATTTACACCCTGTGGAAAGCTAGATGTTTGAATAATAAAAGAATCAGAGTATTAATCAGTGAAAGTACTTCTCAACCCCGTCTCTTAAACAAGGCACACTCGTTTAGCTATTTAATTACTGTGCACTATGGTGTGAGCAATCTGGCTGCTAATTGCACAACCCTTAATCTAATTTAGAATTAAATGTGGCTCATGGAAATGTGGATCATGAAATTGTGTACTTAGAAGTGTGGAAATGTAATCTTCTTTAGGCTGATGTTTTCTAACTCGTGGGAGACCAGTTGAAACATACAGTAGCATTACTGAGTCAGGGCTCGAGGACAGCAGACTGGGACGTTTCTATTATAGCCTGGGCTTTTTGTATTGTGCGCTTGGATGGTTAACTGTGACACGCATACTTACAAAAAAAAAAAAAACAATGTTCCTCAAGCACTGTTGTACATGTGATGGTGACAGTAATCTGACATGTGATACTGTGATTGGTACAGCTTGCCAAAGCAGTTTTGGCACAAAATTCATAATTCAGTTTTCTGCAGAGGTGTTTTAACTCAATGCATTTTCAACACAGCAAAAATGAGTCCTGCATGAAAATGTCTTTCAATGAGATGTTAAAAATTTGCACGTTCAGTTTATTGGAACATTTGACGATATAAAAGTATAATATTAGAATGACAGCGCAATATTGAAACACTGAACAAATGCGATGTTTAGAACACTGAGCAAAATCAAAGTCAAATGTGATCAGGAAGTAACTAACTGACAGAGAAGGCTGATGTATTTGCAGTTGAGAGGACATTGCTTATGTGGGCTAAAGCCATGACATACTATTTTAGCTCCGTCGCAAGCTAATAAGCAGTTACATGGAATGAGCTTTCTCCCATAATCAGTATTTTGGAGTCTTATTATGGGCTTGCTTGACCCAATATACAATATGATTACATTAGATAATTACTGTTAGAGAATATTTGAGCTGCTGCTTGCTTGGTCTGATTCTGAAGAAGAATGTGACAGCAGGCCTGCATCAAATTCTGAACCTGTTGATGCCCCTCAGCAGCGGTGATGGCTCAAACAAACTGGAGTTAACGTTAGTTAGATGTGAACAAAATACAATGCAGTAAACAATGTGAAATGCTTTGCAGACTGGCTGGAACAAATCAGCATTTTCACGTTATTCTGGCACGCGTTGAATAAGCTCATCTGAACTCGATGTTGCGACACTTTCATGGCTTTATCTGTGACACAAAAGGCCGGTATTAAAGTACATTTGATATAAGGTTTTGGGCTTTTTTGCTTTACTTTTTTTTCTTTATTTTGCTGAACTCTTGAATAAAAGGAATGAAGCATTCAAGGTCATGTATTATTCTGCCTTGCTTTCAGCTTGTGTCTGCAACCAAATCACAGCTGTAACGTCATTCAGCACACTCCCTCTTGTGTTCTGTTGCATAATTATTACACTCCTACTAACAGATATTAAAACAGTGACCAGTGCCATTCAGACTTATGACTTTGATTGATTCATTTAAGTATAAAACAAGCATATGGCTTTGTTTTCACTAATTTACACGTAGGAGCTAATGGCATTGGATGAGTGATGGATGCGTCTCTCGAGGCAGTGATCAGATTAAAATGAGTGGGTGAAACCCATATGGCTGTAGATTACTCAGAGGATGTCGGTATACTTAGTGGACCATACTGAGTCCATTCATAGGACTCTCTGGTGCCCGTGAATTCTCAGTGCACCATGTCACACATCCCTACTCCGGGATTTGCCCGCACCCAAACATTATGATAATATAGAAACTCAATTGCATAATGATGACTGAGATGACAACAAAGGAGAACAACGATGATTGAAGAGTCACCGAAGGCATACAATTATCTTTGAAAGGCTATCCATTTGGCATAATCACTGGATGGCTTTGGGAAAACACAGCCACTGCTGGAGCAGTGAGGACAGGCACGCAGGAAGAATGGGGCCACCACAGCTGTTCATTAAATGGACTGTAACAAGAAGAGATAGGCTTCAGTGGGAAGATGAGTGTTTAAGGCAGCGAGAGAAGAGCTAATGGTGTAATGGAGTGCTGGTGAGATGATGGAGGGTTATTATGGCTTCTCGTTTAACACCGAAGATCACCCTGTCTCCAAATGAAATGCTGTTTACGCAGTCTTCCAACAACACATCAGTGACAGACAGTGAAGAAATAAGGAAAGATGGTAATGAGTAAAGCACGACCAAGCGCTTTCATCTGTTCAAACCAAGCAGAAAGTGAAAGAGATTTAACTGTAGGAACACAATATTGATTTTTTTTTCAGATCTATCTTTTGTAATTCTGTTGATACTTTTGTGCCTCTTTTATTTTATTGAATATGTTCAATACTGCTTAGACAGGAGTTGAGAAAACAGTTTCAGTTACAGTTCACATAAGATATTAAAATCTGCACAGTAACAAGCAAACGAAGAATATAAATCAAATCATCAAAAAGAATATACACTATCTGGTACAATTTCAACTGAAATTTTGGTTGAAATCATTAAAATATATGGTAGTTTTGCAAGCATCTGGAGGCAGTTCTATGAAAGCACTGTGAAACACTGTAGAAGACACTAAAAGATGGTGTCGTATTATCATTCTCAGGAACGACCAGCCCACTTTCAAATACAGGTCACGTTGGTGGATGAGAAAATTATGCCCGGCAATAAAGATCAGTATGCTGTGATATAGTGTGCTATGGTCGCATTCAATTTTGAAAGAGGAGCATTCAGGAAAATTATATCACAATTTTCATGGACTGATAACAGTCATATGTCAAAAGAGGACAAAAGATGAATTTTCAATTTTGTTTCATATAATTTAAAGCATAGGGGAATAGATTCTTATAAAACACGTCATGTATCAGGATATTGGGTTCTGCTGTTCATCATACCTCAGGACATTGGGATGACTTGAGAACATGAAGTATATGCATGGTGATGGACTGTAAAAGATAAAAAAATAATAAATGTATTTACTAAATAATGAATTTATTTACTAAATGTTGGACACGAGCATTGTAAGTAGCTACATTTACATCCACACCATAGCCTAAGTTCCTAATAAGTGTTGTCTGAAGTATTCAAGATGTTTGACCTGTATGAAAGACTAGTCTGTTCTGTTTACATACACACCAGCATAAGACTTACAACATGAAATGTTTTCTATGTTTACCCATAAATGACTTTCCTTCTGTTTAAATTAATAAATAATACTATATTATATGTTTATGCATTTTTCCTTCCATTAATATCACCCCTTAACCCCTCATTAAAAGTAGTAACTTTATCTTTATATTTTGGTCGTTATTTTATTTTAGATTTTAAACAACCCCCGTTTTTGTGCTGATTCTCACTACTCCTTCTTGGCATTCAATCGAGCAATTTCACAAGGAGCTACTTGGGATATTTTTCCAGGGGGTCTGAAAAAGTTCCACATATCCTGAGACCATTTTACCTGATAAAAACTACTTTCTATGGACATGTGTGAAATGTATGAAAAACATACATATGATCAGGTGTGTCTAAACTTTTAAGTAGTAGTGTATGTCCAGGTCAAGGTCAACATAAACGAGGATTTTCGTATGTGTTTGTTTATTTTTTTGTTTGTTTATTTATTTATTTGAGCACAGACAGAATAGTGATTGAAGTTTGTACTTTTACATACTTAAAAGTCACCCTCTTGTTGATAATCCTTATCACAGGAGTGCTAAGATGAAAATAGTGTTTCAGTGCTGAATTTGAAAGTAGACTCTTGCTCTATCTGAATTGCATTAGGCTGAGTAAATAAGATGAGATGTATCTGATGCCACCTCATGCTCTGAGACACCTTGGACAAGGTGGTGCTATCAGATATCATTTGAATCTAAACATATCGTTCTCTATCCGGTGAGGGTAACACAGAATATGTTTGTTCTTCTCTCTCCTTCTCTAATTTGTATGCGTAGTGTACCTTTTATAAAGAAATCAGACTCTGAGGCCCTCTCTTGTATCTTCTTGACCCTCTCAAAACATCTTTCTGTTTCTTTGTCTTCTCTCTCTCTCTTTCTTCCTGTGTCTGTCACTCTCTAACGCCTCTCATACTATCATTCTTACACAATTTTATTCTCAACATCCCATTATCTCCCCTTTTTCTCTTCCTCCCACACTCACTTACATCCTCCTCTCCTGTGCCTCTATTCACACTTCTCTCTGCACACCATTTCCTTTCATTTACCCCGCTCTTTCTCTGCTCTCCCTCTACATTCTCTCCTCCTACCTCCCCCCAACCTCTCTCTCTCTCTCTCTCTCTCTCTCAGGTGGTGTTTGCATTGCACAGTCTCTGAAAGTCCCCAGAGAGCCCAGACCAGGAGAGTTTGACAAGATCATCTTGCGACTGCTGGAAACCCCCAATGCTCGTACCATCATTATGTTTGCAAATGAGGATGACATCAGGTATGTCCCCCAATTAGAGCTTTCCACTTATCCAAAACAAGGACAGGCCTTCATTATGGCCAGCAATCTGTCCATACAATAAAAACACCAGAATTATACATTAGTTCCTGCACCTGTTTGTAGGTGCTGCCTTGTTTACATTACATGTGTTATTGAAAGCGAACCAACGAACCTCCGCCCCAGCAAGTTTTACCGTGTCTGCAAGAATCCATCTAAAAAGCTATATGTGGGGCTCCCGAGTGGCACAACTATCTAAGTGTTGGCTCTATCATTGGGTGATCGCAAGATCGATCCACTGTGGTGCTGCAGTCATTAGTGGCCAGGAGTCCAAGAGGGCACAATTGGCTTTGCTCAGTCTGGGTAGGTAGGCTGGCTCTCCCTCTCTCCCCCTTCCTAAGGGCAAGTCAGGACTAAAGCATATCTTCATGTACCACTGGGACACGCAGCCCTTTATGACCTTTATGAGCATGTAATGGCCCTCCTGTCAATTGCAGACATTATTAAAGAGTTTGGGATTTGAGATCTGTACAGTACTGCTCAGCTCTGTTTGTGCAAATGTCCTTAATGAGCCCTCAGGTTGCAGCGCTCAGAAGGCCTATTTTTGTTTATTTTTCAGACGTATCCTCAATGCTGCCAAGAGAAACAATCTGACTAATCATTTCCTCTGGGTGGGGTCAGACAGCTGGGGCTCGAAGATCTCCCCTGTTGTTCAGCAGGAGAAAGTGGCTGAGGGGGCCATCACCATCCTGCCTAAAAGAGCTTCAGTTGATGGTACAGTTATATGGGCTTGATCACCTGAGACTGAATAAAAGTAACAGTACAGCACAAATAGAGCGATAAAGAGGTAGTAGTAGGTTCTGTCTGTAACCGTTGAAGGGTCACTCTTTATTGGTAAACATCACATTTTCAGAAAGAAGCATTAAAATATCTTTTTTCATTCCCTCTCATCCTTCACCAGCTTTTGACAGATACTTTAGAAGCCGCTCCTTATCCAACAACCGGAGGAATGTGTGGTTTGCTGAGTTCTGGGAGGAGAACTTTGGATGCAAGTTGGGGATGCATGGCAAACGTCCTGGCAGCCCTAAGAAGTGCACAGGTATAAATAGATCCTTCTTACTTTGCTTTTTGTCTTTCAGAAGCTAGCAAATCCGATTAGACAGTTTCCTTCTCGTTTTGTCTTGCGTAGTAAAAACTGTTCCTCACACTGATGTTTGTCTGAGCTGGATTTAGTGCTCTTGTAATGACAGGGATTAAAAATAATCATCATACCTTTAGATACACATGCTGGGGTCCGATTAACTCTCCCTGTTATTAACGCTATGGCATCCTATTTTACGTATCACCAGTAAAACACTGTTCCTTTTTGTCCGTTTTACTCAATAAAAGGGGTAGCTGGTGGTTAGGGAGTTGCCCCTGCAATCGAAAGGTCATGGGTTTGAATCCCAGGACTGCCAGTGGCACCACAAAGGTACCTTTGAGCAAGGTACTGTCCCCACACACTGCACCCCGGGTGTCATTGTCGGCAGCCCACTGCTTCTCTTGGTGAATGGGTTAAATGCAGAGGACTCAAGTAATTTCCTCCAGGATTAATGTAGTATGTAAAATAGAAAAAATAAAATTCTGCCACAGACACGGTGGCAAGTATTGGAATGTATTAGCGTGTATTTTGTGTTCTACCTTGTTTTCTATCACCATATAAAAGACGCACCCTGCTGTCTTTATTGTTTGATGCGCTGCAACAGAGTGAAAGGGTTTATTATTGTATTTTATTGCATTATTACTGTAGTAGTAAAAAAATGACTGAAGTGTGATGTATATTATTATTCCTATATTTGCCTTCTCAAAATAGTAGTATGTGACATGAATTTATGTATTAAAATAAATGACAACAGAACTGAAACATAATGTTGATAACGGACAAGGGTGGATTAATAAGCCAATAATATTAAGAATAATAATAAAAACATTTTAAATTTTAACATCTTCTTATTGTGTGCGCACAGGCTGTCACATTAGCCAGTGAAAGTATAACTTGTGATACAGCTGTGATTTGGCCATTGATATAGAGGTTATATCATATATTGGTATTCTCTGCTTTATGAATCACACAGCCATTCATAAACTTACCAACTGTTATAAAAGTTAGGGTCAATCACAAAGCCGTAATTTCCTGCACTTTCTTTAGAACAGCAGTGTATCTACTGAGCACGTGACAGACTCTAACAAACTGTTAGAAGAAAAAATGTTCAGAGAAAAATGTTCCATGCATCATGTATGGTATATAATTAATGTATCACACATGAGAACAAGAGATGTTGGAATTCTCCTCTCTGATGAAATAGGCTACATAAGAGCCTGAGTTTCAGTTGAGTGCATCCACCTGTTACCAGCTCGAGAGACCCTTTTCTGGTCAGGGAAAATGTATAATTTATTTGACTTTTTGTATTTTAGCCTTGTTCCAACAGCTATATTGATTCTAAGGTTACATCAGTATAAGAGAGGCCATGCTTTGCGACACTTAACTATTCAGGAGCACTGTCGCTGACTGAGTATCAGTTCGTTTGGTCCTGTAGCTTGCAGCATTGACCAGTTTCAGAGCAAGAACCCATCAGTCTGAAATCAAAGTGCATTTGCCCCTGGACCTGAGGGTGACCATGTTACTCTGCAACTTTGGAAGTGCAGTGGGCATAAATAATAGTACATGAGCACTTGCTAAAGCATTGTCGAGGGTCATTCCTTTTATCCATTACCTCACAGTAAGAAGAGTAACTGCTGCAAAAAGCAAGTACCAGAATCAGAGTAGGCTATGCAGCCTGCTAGCAACGGGAGCGATTGTCAGGAAAAAATTGCTGGGTTCTCCTTTACCATCAGCGTTGGTGTTCCTGAGGTGCACTGATTATATTAATTTATAAATAATTAGACATAATGGATCGTAATTATGTGTTTTTACTACTTTCCTGATAAGGTATCTGCCTGAGATTTGACTTTCAAAATATAAAACACTATGAATATTCATTTTATTAGAACTTTATTCTCAAGTGTCATTTTAGAGTCACCTACTGATCTGTTCGTAATTTTGGACCCATCTACCATATAGTGTCCTACTTATTAGTTGTAGTTTACAAGCATCTTAACAGAATCAAAGGGGGAATGCCGTACATGATTTTTGATTCAGATGACTTGATGTGAGATTCTAATCTTGAGAAACTTACCAAAAACTGTGGTGATAGAAACTACTAATCTAAAGTACTTTGTGGCTCTACGTCACAGAAGGCTGTTTATAACCCCGAAGCCAAAGTCAAAGTTAAGTTTGAATGATTATTCCACTGTCCAGGTAATAAAAATCCATGGGAAAACAGACCATCCTGAAATTCCTGAAAAAACCTTCTGAAAGTCAGCAGGAGCTAATCGAAAGCACATTCCAGAGAAAAACCAAAGAATCATCAAACTCCAAACATCAGTACAGAAGTGCAATCAAGGGAAGAATACCATGAATCATGAAGACTGAAGCAAAACCAGCGTTCTTATGTACTTAGGTTGATATCAGTAAGTGCAGGTGTGTAGAAGGTGGGTCGGCGATCAGTGGTTTTGGAGATGCTGAGTGCTGATAGTTGTAACTTGTTTTGCATCAGATTTGTGAAATGCTTTTAACCTAATGTGTATTTTTATACTTTGGGTTTAAAGTAATGTGAGGGGAACATGCAGCATATTGTAGGAAAATAGAATGTACCCCACGAAAATGTATTTTTTTCAGATTTACTGCTTCTACCATTATCAACATTATACATACAATACCATTCAAAAGTTTTTGCGCACGCTTAAAGTTTCTTCATTTGCATGTCACTCACTTAATATTTACTAAAATTACACTCATTGTGCTTTGCCAACAAGTACATTTAAAGCATGTTCACCATTTGTGTACCTTTATCAGCCAAAAAATGTCATATTTTTTTATTCATCACTCCTAACCTATAAAAAGCCACCTAATATAATTATAATGTGGATCACCAAACAATTGTTAGATACTTAATGAGTGACAGCCAATGTAATGAAACAGGTAACCAGTATATTTAAAGTTAAAGGAGAGTCTAGAATGTCACTCTGCATCTCCACACAACCAGTTAATAGGATGTCAGACACGCACTGATACATATTCTGTCCATATTATAAAGGAAATTTGTTTTATTTGACATAGTTTCATTTATAGTTGTTCACTCAACAACTTTCCAGTGCTTAACAAGAATAAAGAAAAAAGTGGTAAAAACCTGTGGTGTGCAGGTTTTTGACTGGTAGTGTATAAACTCAGCAGACAACATGTATGTTCACCGGTCAGTTTAGATAGCAAATAAAATGGCTGTATTTGTGCTGCAGACATGGCAACCTCTGGTTCCTTTCACCACCAATGTAGAGAAATCTGAGTCAAGAAGATTCTCTATAATTTTCCTTTCCATATCAAACCACTCTGAATTACTTTTCATGTCTCAGTGACTGATTTATGAACAATTTTTGAAAAATCTTTGGAATTCCCCTTTAAACATTTAGCTACAGAAAGTAGAAAAGCTGGTCCCTTGACCATACTGGTGGCTCTGTTTTGTTCAGACAAATGTCTGGGGTGGAAGTCATTGTATTCTGGCTTTTCTTATTTAAATGCAGAAATACTACGGCTGAGTGTGCACTTCTAGTGGAGGAGTGAACTTTCTACCCCTTTGTATAAAGTGAAACGCCTCGTCTCCTCCTTCTCCCCTCTTCTCTTCTGTTTGTGTCACGTGGGCAGAGTGGCGGAGAACAGATGGACGTTTGGGGCTCTTTTGTGAAAGCTCGATTATTGTTCTGGCAAAGTTATTTGACATAATGAGAATAATTACATAGCTGTGGATGCAGCACATCAGTCTCTAGCTCTCCACACTTCTCTCTCTCTCTCTCTCTCTGATCCGTGTGTAGCTTCTCAGAACACTTCTTTGCAGATGGATGCCTCTGTCAGCAGCATACTGACAGATACTCTGATTATTATCATCTTTCCCTTAAAGGAGGCGAGAGGGAGGGAATCATTAAAGCGAGGAAAAAGATGCTCTTTTTCTCTCTTTTTGTCATATAACAAAAACAGACACTGAGAAATCCAGTCCTTCTGAGGCCATGCAGCGTAAATGCACACATATGAACGCACACACACATACACACACTCACACACACACACACACACACACACACACAAACACACTCTCACATACACACAAAAGAAAGACTTGGATTCAAGTCCCAACGCATCTAGCAGTTGTCTGCAGAGTGCTACAGTGTGCCGAATGCTGACTATAATGTCCTTGAGTCGACAATAGAAAGTAATCCTCGCTGATTCTGAGGATTTTCCAGAACACAGCCACTTTTTGCTAATCCTCCAGAAACATGTTAGGCAAATAAAACGAGATTTTTGTTTAAAAAATGTGGTGATAAGGCAGCGGAGACAGGAAAGAAAGTGAAATGACACAGTCAGCTTCTCCCATCTCATATTTTTGACTAGTAAGGAATCCAGTTTGAAAGCTGCGGCCCTGTGTCAGGCTCTGCAGGTATTGAGGCCGGCAGCAGTGGTTTGAATTGATTTTATTATCAGGTTGAGATTGAGTTTTAGGAGAGCTGGATAGATGTCTTTTATCACAGCCTGTCTATGTCTGTGGAGTAATCATACAACACGACAAATGGCTGAATCAGCAGGACCTTTGGTCAGTATCCACCTGAGAGAAAGGGAGAGAGAGAGAGAGAGAGAGAGAGATTCCCATGAATATCAGATTAACCCTTTAAAATGTGCTGCAAGCAATGGAAAGTGCTGACTTGCTTGTGTTTGTGTTTAAAGCCCTGGGTCTGTATAGGTGTTCTTTGTTTGTGTGTTTGTTTGCATCTGTGCCTGCCTTCATTCCATATACATTACGTATAGTAAGAACTGTGTCTGTACAAATATGCAAATGACCATAAGTGCTTCTGTATCTGAACCTCACAAGAAAGTTAATGGAGTCTGGCTCCAGATGCCTGCATATAGGGCAAATTATACAAGATTGGTTGTCTAACGAGGAGGGAAAAGCCTGAAAAAAATTGAAGCCATATAGTGAACTTCATAAAGTATATAAAGTATGACTTAAAAGGACTAAAGCATATTATTATGCATTTTACTCATCAGTGCCACGTAACTCTCACTACGGGTCACACGACTGAATGTTCTGAATATTCAGCCTCACTAATGGACACAAGAAAGGTCAGTTTGCATTCATAGTGATGTTAAGTTCATGCTTTCATTATAGAACATTCATTGTTTAAACCTTCAAGGCAAATGCAAAATGTGGCTAATTTTAATCTACTCTTCTCCTCTAACAATGGAATTTTCTTATTTCTTGCATTGATTTGATGTGTAAAGAACATGATTTAACAAACTGCATTTTCAACAATAAAATGCATGACTAGGAGTGTAAGTCATACATTGGTTGTGTTTTATTAATAGTCAAATCATTAATAAGTGCTGATCCAAATTATGTTCTTATTCACTGATTCGGAAAACGTAAGAATACTTCTACCTTGTATCTACTCATCGTTCTTTTATCAGCTCCACTGATATAGGTGCACTTTTTAGCTTGCAATTATAGACTGTAGACCACCTGCTACTCTGCATCATTATCCCCTTTACCCCATTCATTAACGGTCAGGACCCCCACAGGACCACCAATGGGCAGGTATTATTTAACTGGTGTGCGAGTGTGTGTGTGTGTGTGTGTGTGTGTGTTGTACAGATCCAGAGTGGATCACGCACAGCAGTGCTGCTGGAGTTTTTATACACCTCCATGTCACTGTTTTAAATAGTACACTAAACAAAACTGAACAGTGACGAAGGACTAGTGGATGACTAACACAAACTGTACCGGATCAGATGAACTATCATCAGCAACTTTAACTTACATTTAACTGAAATATTATGGATGATAACTTAAATTTTCACCAATAACTTCACATCTGCATGGTGGACCAACAGGTTAGATGGGTCTAAAAAGTGGACAGTAATCTGTACAATTTGCTATACTATTCAAATAGTACAGATTGCTGTCCATACTTACATATTTAATTAGATAGGAGTCACACAATGAATTACAGTCTGTATCCACATCTTCAAGTGTGCATTTAAGACTTTTTTGTTTACTTTTTGTTGTTATGCTACGAGAGACACATCAAAAATGCTGTTTTTTTTCTATCCACAAAACTGTATGCACAACAGTATGCACACCATTCAACAATATTATCAAATTCATATTAAAAGGTATCGTATTATACTTGCAAACACAAATGTGAGATCAGTGGAACGTTTAGAATCTGTAATAACTGGGAATTCTGAGGGTATATATATGCAAGGGACATTCAAAACGTTTCTGCACTTTTTTAACTCTGTTAAGAATTTCAAAAGCATAATCACCTTCCTTTGCGATGCAGTGTCACATGACACTCTCAGACACGCCTAGTTACTCCATCAGCCTTCACTGTTTCCAACGAAAATATAAAAGTGCGGAAACTTTTTGGAAAG
>JBBPCZ010000136.1:11522663-11536001 GCA_037974445.1 Brycinus macrolepidotus
TATATATATAGTAATATAACAGTATCATTTAAATATTAAAACAGGCATGATAGACATGAAGCATATTCATGACTCATATGTATTCTAAGAGCAGTGCAAGAGGGCAGTCTCTAATCAAGT
Source organism: Brycinus macrolepidotus (assembly GCA_037974445.1). Lineage (NCBI taxonomy): Eukaryota > Metazoa > Chordata > Actinopteri > Characiformes > Alestidae > Brycinus > Brycinus macrolepidotus. The sequence continues at coordinate 11,522,784 of JBBPCZ010000136.1, forward strand.
GGCTGACAAATGGAGAAGATCAGAGGGCCAGTGCAGCATCAAACCTATGACTCCGAATCGTGACAGCTACTGCTGCCTGCGGCCGATTGCCAACTCAACCACAATCACATGCGCTCCAATGGCTTCATACATACGTTTATTTTTATACTTGTGTTGGGACACTGAGAGAGGAGTGAAGCTCTAAATAGCAGTGTTTGTCTCAGATGATTACAGTGAATGTACTATGCTAACTCTTGTGTTATACAGGGTCAGTGCTCACTTGCTGCGAGCTCATGGTCATTGAGTTTAGCGAGATTAAATTCTTTATGGTAAAAACAACCAAGTGCTGGGTAAGTTCTCTGCAATAAGAACTAGGAAACTTTTTTTTCCAGCTGAATAACAAAATGTAACATGGGATGAAAGTCTTTATTTAGTGAAAGATATATAGTCGCATCAGACAGCAGTGAGTAATTGATTACGGTGCTGACCCGGAAAGATTTAATTCCATTGTCTGAGCCACTATTGATATCTTCTCAATTACCCACGAGATAAAACATAAGTACATGATTAAGTCGCTGGAAAATGGCTGAAGAAATGCTCGCCTGTGCAAATCCTCTCCACTTTTGCTGCGTGTGTGTGGGGCGCTGATTGCCTTTAAAAAGTAGAGAGCGATCAATAGCTCTAGATGTTTTCAGTAAAGATGTCAGGTAGCTGTGTCTCAGTACTAATGTGTGCTGCCTGTCTTTATCTTACTGAGGACAATCGCTGTCCCTGACTGATTCAGTGGAATACGCTCAATTAATTGGACAATTAGCCTCTTGACAACAATGTCTGATACTGAAGAACCATCCTCATTAGTGAATCAAACATTTGACTCTGAAATATAGCATTCATAAAGGGTGCCTGATGGAAGTGTGAGGCTTTAATAGAAAAATTGATAAATAGTTTATGAAGGCATGAGGACAGAGTTTTGAGCCTGTTATCATAAGGGGTTCTCCTAAAATCACAATCCGGAGAACTCCAAATGACTTTCTCTGCCACTGTGCACAGAATAGCTAAGTCGGATTGGCTGGCACGGCTCCCAATTAACAAGTCTTGACCCGAACATTCTGGTCTCTGACTACTGTTAATCAAGCTTTGGTCAGAAGTGCTCCATAATTATGACAAGAAATGATAAATGAAGCTTGTGAGACCACTTTATTAAATTATAATGGCCTTTGGAGACAGAATAACAATATAAACCTCCCAAAGCTCATGGAATTACATGCTGCGCTGAGAATGTTCAGTGACTGACTAGAATGCAAATAAGCTACACACTTATTGCATCAACAAGTAGATTAAATACGTTCAGGATTAACCATATTATTTTGAGGAAGCTGTGGATTATCAAAGTCTGTTTTTATTTTGTCCTGGACATCCTCATTATGACGACTGGTGTCTTTGTTGTAGCCTAACATGCTCCAGTACACACTCAAAACAAAAAGAAAAAAAAACTTTGTTGATTAACTTAATTTGACATCACGGGAGATGATGTGATGCACCTGCAAACAGTGCATCACTGTGTCACTGTAAGATTTCTGAGCATACTGTAGACATTATCAGTACTTGAAGAACACTAACTACATGTTTTATTACAAACAGCGCAGAATTTGTCCTGTAAAACTGGATTTAGTGCAGCACAGTGTGTGAAATGTTGTATTCATAGTTGTTGATGGTATTTTTAAATGTAGTACCACTGGCTCTTTTTTTTTGTCCAGTTCAACTTATTAGATGTCATAAAAAATAAATATGAAAAAATCTTGAAGTATCATGATAACACTTTTTACTATATAGGCCATTCCTGCAATCGCCACAACAGGAAATTAGGGCATCTTATGAGTTCCTTAGTCTGACATGAGAAACATGAAAAACACATTAATTCCACATTATGTCAGTCATAGTCATATCTAGCCCAACTTCTATCTTTACCCATCCTTTTTTACTCTTTTGGGACTAAATCATCCAATATAAAATCCTGTCAGAGTGAGAGATTGCTGCCACACTGAGGGTGACTGCATCAGGTCAAAGGCCGTGCCTCAGGGAGGCTTCCCACATTTCATATAAGGATAAATTTCTCAGAGGCAGTATAAGAGTGCTGCTAAACCGATTCAATAAACCAGTTTAATACTTTGAGAATTTTAAAGGAACCATTGGTGTTAGTGAAGAGCTGATGTCTCTGGTGAGGGAAAGAGTCTGATGCAATATTTTAATAGATGCACCCTGCAGACTCTATAAATTCCTCTCTGTGTCTCTTTCTGCTGATAAGAGGGTATCCTCCTTGAAACAAAAGCTAATACATTTGTCCTTGGGTAATCTGCTTTTCCTCGTGTACTGAGCATTCGAGCACTCTAACTTCTGTGGATTGGTTGGTTTTTAATGTAAAAAATCTGGTAAGCATTGCACTTGAACATACCGTTATTAAAAATTATTGATAAGAATGAACTTTGTGGAGTCTACATTGTTAACCTCATAGGAAAACAAGTTCTCTATTGATTTACTGAATCAAAAGTAAAATGTGGGAATCATAATCATTAGTTTTATCATCTGGCTTCAGTGTGGCCTCACATGCACAGGCACCCTACAGCTTGCCTTATCTGCAGTACATAGCCTTCTAGTCTGTTCCAACAAACCAACTGGGTCAATGCGAAATGTTGCATCACCCGAGTACATTCAGATGCCATCACACATCCTTACACATAACGAGCAGCAGGACACTTGTTCTCTATTAGGTCTGCCACTCCAATGCAGAATTTATGTCATACACCTTACTCCTTTTGAACGTATACTCTAGAGAGACAGGTGAAATCTTGATAGTATGAGAGGCTGCTGAAGTAATTCAGGTTCACCACTAAATATCTGCAGCAGTTGGTTATAAGGAAATTTATCCTGAGGCTCAACATGAGAGTTATTCATTTTGCTGCAGATGAGATTTGCAATGCATATATTCGTACTAGAAGAAGTAGGACTGGAAGTAGAGAGAAACTTGTGCCCACACACTGAACCTAAATTACAAGAGGTTGATTCTTTAATTACTGACACCATCATTTTCTCTTGTCAGGTTTCAACAGGCTGGTTGCGAATTCCAGCTTTCTAAATGAGAGTCCAAAAGACAAGTCTAACCTGTGATTAAGGCTAGATTTGGTTTAATCAAATAATCTTTTTTCCTTTTCTTTTTTTTTTTTTTTTTTTTTTTTCAAAAGTTGGATTTGAGGAGTCAGAATCAAATGGCTGATTGGAGACTGCTCCAGGCCATGCATTGTGATTGGATGCTCATGACTTGCAGTTGAATGCCTGCATCTGACTGGACTGTATTGCAGTGGCGAGCTGCGTTTAAGTCCTCCAGGCCCACTGCTCCTGCTTCGGCTGGCTCTCTGCAGGTGTTTTAATAATGCATGGTATCCCGGTCTCCAGAGAAGCTCATTTGTTTCCCTCCCCATTACTTGTCCTGTCGCCTCTTAAAGTACCCGATTTGAAAAAATTCCAAAAGGCCTGGGAGAAAGTTAAGAATGGCTTGTAGTGATAGGGTGATTGTGATTGATAATGCTAAAACATTTGCTATGGCTGGATGAAGGATTAGCAAATTGCACATCATGTACACTGCAGCCCTTTACGATTATAATGCATATCATACATGAGAGGGAGTGATGATTATGCTAAGACTTTAACTTTGATGTCTAAAATAAAGCTTGTTGTGCTTGTTGACTGTAGCCAAATATAGCCGAGTAGCCAAAGGCCTCAAATTCAGCATTCTTCAGAAATGTTGTGGTAATTGTAATTGAAAGGTTTTGTTCCAAAAAAAATTTAACGTAATTTTTATGAATTTTCTTTTTTAATATGTTGGGTGTTCTTATTACACATACAAGTTATTATCAGTCCTATATGATGAAAAAAAATATGTTTTGCAATAAATGCGTTATTCTTTTTCAAACCTCTTTGAATCAAAAATTGATACAAATGGATATACAGCATTTTGGAATTAAACTAGTATTGTTATTGCGTCAATAATTGTAATGGCAATGTTTTTACTCTTTTAACAGGAAGCGCCAAGACTCCTGTAACGTTCAATGAGAACGGAGACGCTCCTGGACGATATGACATATTCCAGTATCAAATTACTAATGGGTCAACGGCTGAGTACAGAATCATCGGTCACTGGACAGATCACCTTCATTTAAATGTGAGAAATGACATTTATGCCTTTAGGTTTTAATTAATGTCTGATGTTATAAGCAATACCGTGATTAATGTGAGCAAAAGTGAACATTTTCATGACTTTGTAAAGCATCCTTGAATATGGAATAGCTGTATATATAAATAAAAATGATGAGGATGAGGATGAGGATGATGATGACCATGACCAATTTAATCATGATGACACTGGTGAGATCATCTGTGTTCACAGTCAATGAACGAATGATGGGACTGAAATAATGGTGCTGATGATAATTGTACTACTCTTCCTCTGTAGATGGATGCCCTGCAGTGGGTGAGTGGTGACTCTTCTGTGCCCGCCTCAGTGTGCAGCCTGCCCTGTCGGACAGGTGAGCGGAAGAAGGTGGTGAAGGGAGTGCCCTGTTGCTGGCACTGCGAACGCTGCGAGGGCTACCATTACCAGGCCACAGAATTCACCTGCCAGCTCTGCCTCTACGAGCAGCGGCCGGACCACAACCGCACTGGCTGCCAGCCCATCCCCATCATCAAACTGGAGTGGCACTCCCCCTGGGCTGTGGTGCCTGTTTTCATCGCCATTATGGGCATCATCGCCACCACATTTGTGATTGTTACTTTCATACGCTACAATGACACACCAATTGTACGTGCCTCTGGCAGGGAGATGAGCTATGTGCTGTTGACTGGAATATTCCTTTGCTATGTCATCACCTTCCCCATGATCGCAACCCCCGGCGTTGCTGTCTGCTCCTTCCGCAGGATCTTCCTAGGCCTTGGCATGTGTTTCAGCTACGCCGCACTGCTTACCAAGACCAACCGCATCCACCGCATCTTCGAGCAGGGTAAGCGCTCGGTGACAGCGCCCCGCTTCATCAGCCCTGCCTCACAGCTGGTCATCACCTTCAGCCTGATCTCCGTGCAGCTGATGGGTGTGCTGGTGTGGTTTATTGCTGACCCACCACACACGATTGTGGATTATGGTGAGCAGCGCACACAGGACCCCGAAAACGCTCGTGGAGTGCTCAAATGTGACATTTCTGATCTCTCACTCATCTGCTCATTAGGCTATAGTATTCTTTTGATGGTTACATGCACTGTTTATGCCATCAAGACCAGAGGAGTACCAGAGACCTTCAATGAGGCCAAGCCCATTGGATTTACTATGTACACCACCTGCATCATTTGGCTCGCCTTCATACCAATCTTCTTTGGGACGGCACAGTCTGCAGAGCGGGTGAGTTTTTAACTTGAGGCTGACATCAGTTTTATTTGTTTTGGACCTGAGTCATATCAAAGTATTGCAATCTGTCACTCCCTCGAGTTTTACTGTAAGTCTCTTATTGAAAGGGTTATTCTTTTTTAAACAATCTAGCTGTAACTGTTATGCTCAGAGGCAAAGGTTGAGAGTAAATACTATTATTAAATTCAGTGTAATGTACAACATATCAAGAATCAATCAAATGTGATCAAATTTGTATCTATTTTGCTGTGTACATTCTTTGGTTGTTTGACGCGATCAGGGTACATTGAATTAACCGTATGAAGAATGTAACCTAGACCGCATACCGTCTTTGGTTGTGTCGACCAGTCATAGTCTGCCTTATGAAACAGAATCCTAAAGGAATGGTAATTTAATTTTTGTTGTTTGAAATTTAAAAACTACACTACACCACTAGGCAAAGGGAGATTGAACTCTTGGGTATAGGGTCTCAATCTATACGTTACTGTATAAACTGTCCATGCTACATATATATATATATATATATATATATATATATATATATGCTACATATATATATATATATATACCACAGTACTATAATAAAGTGGCACATTCGGGAAGGATTGAAGTCTTCTCTTGACAGACGTTTCCTCTGTGTTTTGCCAGTTAATTTAGACCCTTAGAGCTGATGAAGGCGGCAGACTTTGTTCTCTCTTGCAAAATATTTCTGCCTGCTACTCATTAGCGCAGTTGTTTTGCGTTTGTGAATAACCCAATAACATCATTACACAGTCTCTGCCTGTCTGCTTGAGTAATGCACATGTTGGTTGTTTATTTCCTCGCTTAGACAGTTCCACTTGCTTGATACGCTTGCTGTGCTGTGCTGCAGGGAAGCTGTTTTGACTGGTAGCTGGAATCAGTTTTTACCTTGAAGTGGAAGGAACAGTGGATGACAATACACAGTAGCCCCAATTAGATATTAATCTATGAACATTTTCTGGCACCATGGAGGCTATCCTAATGCATCGCATCTTAGGGTCTTGCTGTGTTTGCTGCTCACCTGAGCAGTGCTTACACGGGCTGTTTTTTTATTTCCATGATCTCACCTTGCATACAGGTTTTTAAGCTTGGGCATACCTACCCAAGGAATGGCAAAATGACTACACACTTCCGTGTAGCACCAGCCGCTACACTTATTCATCACTTCCCTGTGTGATTCAAATGGCCTTTTAAATACAGTTTGCAGGTAATTATTATAGCTTTAATGCAGCATGTTAAGACATAGCGTGGTAGCTGAAGAAGACATTAATTATTCTCTCTTCTAATTTCTCTCTCTGTGATACAGAAACTACATATAATTACACCCCTGTGTGCTTTGGCTCTTCTCTTCAAAGTACATAATTTCCGTCATGTAGCTGGTGCACGCCCTTTCAGAGTTGTATATTGATCTGCAGGCTCTTGAATTTGTACTTTTCTTGTAGCTGCTAGTATGGAAAGGTTATTTAATTGCATTCCTTTTTGGGGAGTTTACCCATGCAAGGCATACCGATGTACATATCTATTATTGATGGCTAAAAATCCAAGCTGTATGCTGTACTTACTACATCTGTTATCAAAATACAACACACGGCACATTCTCGTCATTAGTTCAATCTAATTCTAGTCTCTGGATCTTTTAAACTGAATTCTCCTGCAGAACAAACTGCAACCAGACAGCTGAAGAGCCTTAATCTATTGCCTCTAATCTACTCAAAGTGATTTCACCTTTAGATTCACCTAATCATTTATGAGTTTGTGATGGTGTATGAATGCTCGGATACTTACCTGAAGATGAGACCCTGACCCTGGAAAAGCATGCTTCACTGAAGAGAGTGTTCCACCTCTCTGACTTCAAATGTCTATTGAAAATACATTAAATGGACTAAATTAAGACCTGTGAATGTTTCACTCAGCTGTGTAATATCTGATTCCACATTTAGTCCTTGGAACTCTTAATGAACTTTGCTTCTCAACACTGAATCTAAGAAAACATATATTTAACCATTCAGAACAAGTGTTAACCCAGCTCATCTTGTTTAGTACATGGTTCGTAGGTGGATCTAATAGCCAACAGGCTGAAAGTGACAGAGCAGTTTCTTTTAGCATAGAATTAGCAAATGCACAACATGCAGTTAAGCAGCATTTATAGCTGGTAAATGCTTCAATATATGTGACAAATCAAATTTCTTTTCTTCAGGAAATCCAGATGATGAAATTCCTGTTGAACATGTAATTTGTGGAATATTCAAGATATGTAGTAGGGCTGAAAGTGTTCAGGGACCAGAGCTGAGTGAATGCTGAGGGACTAAAATTTTTCATTTATAATGGAAGACTGAAAAAGAAAGATGTTTCAAACACTAGCTGTTAAATAGATTCACATATTAATACAAAATAATATAATTTTAATTTTAAGTATTTTAATGATTAGATTCAGTCAGTAATTGACATCTGGTTCCTAAATGATTAGTTTTTTTCATGTTTTAAGTCATTCATCTGGAATGTGTACATAGTTTTTGTGAAGGCCGATCACTTGTGTTTCACTTAATGCACACATTTGCAAGTTTAATTACTCTAATATTTGATCTACACACTTTAAAGTTAGTGTTAGGAAACAAATATATATAGAATTTAAGGAACACATAAAATATATAATAAAAAAAACTGTTATTTTGGATGTCAGCATCATTCCACCATTTCACAGTAAGTTACAGGAGGCCTTTTAGTGATTTTACATTTTAGGAGCCAGTTTCCCTTTCTATTTCTATTTCTATTGTATCTACTACCTGTATTAAAGTTCATCATGGAAACTATTGTAGTATGCAGATGAAGGATTAGTATGCCTGCAAATGTTTTGTCAAAAATCAATATGACATCCAGATTTCCCATAAGACAGATTTGAAAACCAACAGCTTGGGCAGGAACCAACACAGATTGTATTAAATTATAAGTTTTAATACAAGAGGAAATTGTTTTGTTTTGTTTTTTTGTTTCTCAAATCTCTTTTTATTCATTTCTCCAAAATGCCAATGCGCTGACCTGCAATGGAATTAAATCTGCAAAGCACATTTCCTCTTCTGTGATTATCTCTTTCACACTCCTTTCTCTCCTTCTGCTGATATTCGGGAGATTAAGCAATGCAATATGAAAAGCCTTTCAGTATGAGGCTGCACTGTTTCTTTTTCAGCTGGTTTCACTAACCACTACGCTCTCAGTGGTTATTACGAGACATTATGTGTCCGCCTGTAATGCCTCATTATTTGCTGCAGTAACGCCTGCTTTCAGCATTGCCAACAGAGTAACGATCATTTAATTTAATTTGACAGAGTTCCAGTAACTCAACTAGAAAGTGGTTTCTTGTATATCTAAGGTCATATTTTGTCAGTGGTTATTCTCACCCCTAGGCAAGAGCGCATTCACATGCTTACTTGTTCCGTTGTGTAAATGATAGTATTATATTTCAACTGCATTTAAGTTTTGTCATACAACCTGTAAGAGTCCTAATTAATGCTTTTGAACAGTAGATCAGTGTCTTACTTACCCATAATGAGTGTGATTAAGGGTGGGAGGTGCAGTGGTTCAAGGGTTCAAGGGTTCCAGATGACCTGACGGAGGTTGATCAAGTAGCATTTTACAGCCCCCACATGTCACCCCTTTTCTGCCATAGACATCTTTTCAGCCAAAGCCAACAGTATTGTTGATGGCTCTACTCCTGCTTGGACAAGTGATGCTAGGCATTCCATTGGCCTTGCAGAAGGAATGGCCTGTGAACCCTCGCCAACCCACTTCCCCTGGCATACACCTGGCTCTCCACCCGTTCCTGCAGCACTCCTCCAGCAGTTCCTGGTACTTTCCTGTCTTCCCCTCCTGCGCCTCTTCCATCCTCTCCTCCCAATGCACAGTTAGCTCCAGGAGCATGAGCTGTTTTGTAGCTGTTTTGTAGCCTGCGAACCCTCGCCAACCCACCTCCCCTGGCATACATCCGGTTCTCCACCCGTTCCTGCAGCATGCCTCCAGCAGTTCCTGGTACTTTCCCGTCTTCCCCTCCTGCACCTCTTCCATCCTCTCCTCCCAAGGCATAGTTAGCTCCAGGAGCATGGGCTGTTTTGTAGCCTTGGAGACAAGGATGATGTCAGGTCTCAGGGTGGACTGGGTGATGTGTGCTCGAATTTTCAGCCGCCTGTCCAGGTCAACTGTCATCACCCAGCCTCGTGCTATGGAGAACAAACTCACTGAGTTGTTCTTTCCAATACCCACACACACACACACACACACACACACACACACACCACACACACACACGTATCTGTCAGCATTTGTGCAAGCATACAGTTACCATAGACAGAGCATAAATGTCCAAGTTGTAATAGTAATAGTGGTAATACACAGTAGGTAAAGTGCAAGTGCCACTGAGATTATTGGCTAGGCATTAAGAAGTGCATTAAGAGTTCTGATGGCTTGTGGTATGAAGCTGTTACACAGTCTGGCAGAACCAGCACACATGCTTTCATACCATTTACCAGACAACAAGAGAAAATATCCATGTAATGGGTGGAGTTGGTCTTCCACAATGTTACTGGCAAAAGCAGTGGTTGTGGTAAATGTCTCTCAGGGGAGGCAGAGGCACCCCCAGTGACTTTCTCAACTCCCCTCACTATCTGCTGCTGTGTGAAGTAATATTGTACAGTATTTTACTGTAGTTATTGCACTTGGTAAACTTATTTGTAATTACTGTAAGGTGACCCAACACAACATGGTTTTCAACTATTGGTGTGATTTTGTCATTTTTATGCTGTATGTATTCACTTGTTCTTTTTTTATAAGTGTCATCCCAGAACCATAGGGCTGCAGGTCAAATTTGAATTCCTTCTTGGTGCTCCAAAGGAAAAAGGAATTTCAGTGATCTAATATGCACTGTAGTCTCTCACTGCCCCCTAAGTAAGATCTGTCCATAAGTTGTCATGAAAATGTGTAATGGAATGTTTGAAGAACACTAGTGATGGGTAGAAGAATTTCCTGTTGGATGTTGATGTTGGGTGTGATAATAAAATTTATAAAAATAAATAGAGGTTCCCTGCTATGTCAACCGAAAGCACTGCAAAATTGTTCTACTGTGATTTTTTTACTTTGAAAAACACATTTTGGCTGTACTTATTTTTCTGCTTTATCTGGCATTGGAATTCCTCCCACCCCAGTTAATCATGGTTATTTAATTAAATTTGATATGAATGAGATATCTTAAAGGACTGTAATAACATAAAAGTGTATTAACAGAAGTTGTGACAAAACAAAGAGCTTTTGTCAATTAGCCTGTAATAGCTTTCAAACTTTGCTACTAAAGAAAAAGAGTTGGAAGCATATCTAAACTAGATGCTGCAGGTCACAGCTGCGACTTTTCTCTTACACTGGTCCCTGCAGCCGCTCCTGCTGCTGGTTTTAACACATTATCAAGCTGTCAAGAAGCAGTCTCTGCTCCCTTGTGTCCTAGATACTCCTAATTGACCTCAAAGGCAAGGCACATTCCTCAGCCTACTCTATTGCTTGCCCCATTTCACTTATTATTGTAGATTTGAAGACCTATATGATTCTTACAGCAGGGGTGAATTCATTGCTTCTGATAAGCAAAAAGGAAATAAGAAGGTGCACAGTGCATTGATACATATTTACAATCATGTGGATTTGGTGCCATTATGTGTAACTCAATAAAGGGGATTAACCTCTTTGGAGTAAAACATCTAGGCATCAGAAAACCAAATCTATTTTATTGCTAATCTCCTTTTCCTCTCTTTCTTCCAGATGTACATCCAGACGACCACCCTGACCGTTTCTCTGAGTCTGAGTGCGTCGGTCTCTCTGGGGATGCTCTATATGCCCAAAGTCTATATAATCATCTTCCACCCAGAGCAAAACGTACCAAAACGCAAGCGCAGCTTCAAGGCTATTGTGACGGCCGCCACCATGTCCAGCAAGCTCAGCCAACTGGCCAGCGAGAGGCCAAATGGAGAGGTGAAAACTGAGCTCTGTGAGAGTGTGGACAACAGCAGTGAGTACAGATCATTTCTCTTTCACTTACAAACATGTGAAACGTGTTCTAGTGTCATTAGAAAATAATTTATGAATGCGCTATAAGGGATAAGACACACTGTCAGTTTAAGCTACAAACTTTCTTCACTCGTATGTTAATCATTTCTTCTTTTAAGCCCATTTTGATTCTCGTTTGAATTGGTGATTTGTCTTATTCAGAGTTTGGAACCTCGACCTTAATCGCTCAGCTTCTCATACATTTCTAGTCCGATATAAACCTCCGTCTTACTGAACGGAAATGTAAGCGATGAGAACGCATTCAAATGAAGAGGTATCATTCTTAATTCATTAGATATGCTCTTGGCTCCGTGGTGACACTCGATGGAGTATTTGTGACTGAATAACCTCTCAGCCTGAATCACAGCTCGTCAAAACTCGTCAGAAAAATGCTGGAGTGAAAATGACTGAATGCCAGCTTATTTCATTAGAGAAACCCGGACATGAGAAGTGGATTCTGCTTAAGAAGTGTCAGAAGTCAGCGCAGAAAGCCCTCTCTTTATGCATGATAAGGGTTATGATCATTAAGAGCAGCTTTCTGTCAGATACACATCACCCTGTTAGAGCATATGCAAATATGCAGAGTTTTCAGTCCTGAGCTAGGGCTTGTCTGTTGAACAGGCTCTGATAGTGAGCCAAATTATAATTGGTGTCAAAAATGGCATGTAATGGGCTGTGGAGCATGGCATTCGCAAGGCAAAGGCACATAAAAGACTATCTTTTCTTGGTTTATCCTTAAGCTTATTCTCAACATCGCATATCAGACACAGCAGACATCATCACAAACAATGTGAAGAAAGCACGATTATGAATATTAATACAATAGGTCAGTTCTTTAGTCATGAACACACACCTTTACCTGAAGGAAAAATGTATAAAACCATCATGGACCATTGCGTATGAGAAATTAATGGAAAACATTTTATTACAAGTAATTTTTTGATCATTTCTATTCATCCATTCATCATAGAATTATCAAACTACGTAAAGACCAGCCTCGAATTATGTAAAAAAACTCATCTAAATTGAGACACAATGTTTTGTTTTAAGAATGATGTGTTTGGCGAAAAATCAGATTTACACATTTTTAACCTTTCTCGAAATATGGTCAGTAAGCAAAGATGTGTTTGGTGTCTGATGTTTACCTCTTTAGGTTATGGTAGAGGCTCTAGATTCATGCAGCTAAGAAATAATAGAAACTTATGACCACAAAATAGCCTCATGTAAACTGCATGCCATCATCATACACTCTCCTCACACACTATTGAATTGTTAAGGCTATTGACATTGATTAATGTGCTGTAATGGATAAAAATACATTTCACAGATGAAGCAGTATGTCATATTGAATTGGAAACCACACAAGCAAGTCTATTCTAGATTACCTAACAACTAATGTGTGATTGTATAATTTGAAAATTGTAAATGTGTGATGGTTTAGACTCAAAGTATACATGATACTAACTGGAGAACATACATTTCCATTACTTTTTAGGTAGTTTTGCAGCTCTAACACAAAACTAAAGAGAGACTTCAGACACCATGTGCCAGGGACGTGCACAGGAATTTTAAGGGGACATTGCTCTGACCTGAAAAAAGGGCACCCCCTCCCCTGAAAAAAAAAACAAAATCACACAGACTGTATGGAGAACTGAAAAATATACCATGTCTTTATTAATTAATAAACAATT
>JBBPCZ010000136.1:11558252-11572166 GCA_037974445.1 Brycinus macrolepidotus
TAGTGAAGCTTAATTTATTGTTGAGTAACTGATAGCTTAGCTCACTACACTTTACAAGTAGCTTGCCCAACACTGCTGAGGAGTTTGAAATCTCTGACCTTTAAAACTCTGAACATACAGCTTATGAGTGAGTGTGTTAACATGTGCTTATAAGTAAGTAGAGATATGTAACAAGTGCCTTTAAATAGTCAAATCAAGTCAAGTAGGTGTTTATTGTCATTGTAACCATATACACAGTTCACAGTGAAAAGAAACAGCGTTCCTATAGGACCAACACAAAGAACAAAAATAGAACACCACAAGTGCGGGCAGGACAGTTTAGCAGTTAACATCCTACTGTGCTCTGTGGCATGTGTGAAAATGCTGATGCCCAGCTGACCTTGATGTTGGACTACGGTGACAGGAGAAAAGTATCTATGTGACTTTGAAAGACAATTCATTATTGGGAGTTTCAATCACATAGACTTCTCAACTGACTGGTGTTTCAATAGAAATGGTGACTAAAGTGACATCTTCATTTAAGTCTGTGAACAGTTGAAGATTGTGGGTTGGACATTGTGATGGAGGGCACACACTCAGTGAGTGTGATGCTTGTGCATTAGTATATGTAAGGAAAAGTAGCAGCAGGATGTGATCACACTGTGTCAGCAAGACCGGTCCATCCACATTTACACAGAAGGGATCTTATAGTACAGTCACCATACAGAAACCCCTCTTTACAAAGACAAACGCACATTAAGAGCTTAGGCACTGGTCTACAGAGATGTGGAAAACAGTGATATGGTCGGATGAGTCAGTCTTCATCATACTTTAAACAAGTAGGGAAGAAAAACTGTGCTGGGTGTTGCTGGCATGGTTTGGGTCCACTGTCCTCTTAGAAGGAAAGATCACCACAAATCAGTGGAGTCATTTAGATCAGTCATTTTATCCTGTGATGAAACATTTCTATCCTGATCGGAGAGGTCTCTTCCAGGATGACAATGCCCCCATCCACAGGACATGAGGGGCCACTGAATGGTTTAATGAGTTTGAAAATAAGGTAAATAATATGCTATGGCCTTCACAGTCACCAGTTCCCAGCCCACTTAAACTCTTGTGAAAGATTTTGGGCTGATGTGTTATCCCTTGTCCACCATCATCAGAACATCATCTGAGGGATCTTTTTACTACATATTCACCTTAGGTTTTTCTTGAATTTGTCACCTATCTGCAGTTGTCATAGTACAATGGTCACAGTATTTGTCAAAGTTTCTTTTTACATACTAAAATTACCAAACTGTATAGCAAGTTGGCCTCACAGAGGCACTGACCACAGCTCATTATGACTCATTCATGGAGAATCACCACAGCGTGAATAATGTCAATGCAAAAATCTAGCGTCTCCCTAGGCAAAAGGTTCAAACTTCACAAACCTTGACACGCTGCATCGGTACTACAGTCTTTGGAAGCATGCCAAATTAGACAAGCTAATTTTTTTTTAATCTGGTATGTTCATAGGCTACTTGGCAACATTTGCTAAGAAGTTTCATTTCAAAAGTTTCATTTCAAAAGTTTCATTTCAGGCTCACTTAAAAAAATGACCAGTCAAAATTTAGCAGCTAAGACATGCTAGTGTCAGTTTCTTGAAACGTAAAGGTTTAAACTTCAGGAAAATTCACACGATGCATCACTATGACATTCTTTGGAAGCACACCAAATTTTGTAAAATTTCAGGCACAGGGGATGCTGCAACTGGTACATTTCAATGTCGCATAAACCACTTAAGCTAAAATTTTGAAATATTTAAATATGTTCACCCTTTTGCTTACATCTCCTAAAGTTCATTTTGGAACCAGCCATAAGATCAGCCATAAAACGTCTCTACAACAAGCTGCAAATATGTTTTCCTCTGTTCCTCTGACATGGTTTTATTTTTTATGGTTTCAGATTCTTTTTTTTTTTCAAAATCCTTATGTATTTAATTTTCCACTAAGAATAGAATATACAAAAAAAACCTCCCAATCTATTATTACCACAAACATCAACACTCACAAAAACACACATTAATTGAGACACAAAAAAACACATTACATCATTAAAATCTCACTCATTCTCTCACCTTCTGTGGTGGTCAAAGTGTGAACCACAATGTGGCACTTCTAGTTGGATTAAAAGGCAGATCTTCCTTAACTTTCCCAACACTTGTGAGAGGCACTATAAATGTTTGATTACCCTGTAACCACTGCATTGTCTAGATTTCTTTTGTTCTTAATACCATGTTGCATATTGGCCAACAATGTGAGAAAAGAAGCTCCTGTGTATTGTTCACTCACTCATCACAATTATATGCAATATAGCACGAGGCAGATTTACTAAGAAATGCTTCCTTTTTGGAGGAAATGGAAGAGAAAATATTTGCATGATATTACAGTTGGAGGCTGTCTTCAGAGATCAAACAGCTTTATTGGACTGCATGCTGACAGGATAGGATAATTATTTTTAAGAGAGACTGAAGGACTGTCAGAGTGCTGCTATTTCCCTTCTGCTGGAATGAAAAGGTTTGGGTGGTTGCTGTGAAATTAAAAAATATATGATGGATCAATTTATTCAGGGAAGGATCCTTATTTTGTCATCCTTTGGACCAATTATTTCTCTGAGGTAATTCACTTCTCATAGGAATAATGAAGAGGGAAAATGCTGAAGCTACTTGCTTAGTAAAGAGTTTAAAAATGCAGCAGATTTGGGGACTGAGCTTAGCTGAGGGCAACCTGCAGCTCCATACAGCTCTGTTCAGCAGCATTAGATTTGGTATAATTATTTCAGTCCTAGAACAAGGCAAACACAAGACGGCAATGGAATGCAAAATTACAACAGTAATAGGATACAAAACAGTTGCAGGCAGAGGATATGAGTAAAAAAAAAGGCCTGCACAGCAAGCACACACACACACAGTTGAAAGCAAAAGCTCATTCTTTTAAAGCTGATTTGACATGGGAGAGGGTGAGAGCTTGGTTGTAGCTCCCCAACTGACAAACTACAGGGACAAAAAGTAGCATTTTATGCTTTCTGTGTACTCATCTTATGAGTAGCATTTTATGCTTTCTGTGTACTCAAATAATTGTACACTTAAGAACAATTGAAAAGTCTCTTTCTTCTTCCAAAGCTACAGACCTGATTGTGCACTCTGTTTTATCATCCAAGCCATAAGCAGCTTTAACCAATATCCCCTCCTTTCACCAGCATTGATTAGTTAGTGAACAGAAAGCCCAGAGCCTGGATACTAACTGGATCTCACTTAGTATGCAGTGCTGTTTCTTGAGTGTTTCAAAGTGATAGGCAGTAGAGACAAGGCAATCCGGCCTCACAGATCACACGCTCTTAGCGGGGACACCCAGAGCATGTGCGAGGCGAAATACGGCTCATCTGAGATTGGGAATCATGCATTCATGTTAAAACTCCAACACTATCAAAGACGACTGCAATATTGTCTTCATGTCATAGTGTTCTGACAGTACTGTGGGTCCTCTTCAATCAAAGAACAACTTACGCTTCAGAAATTTCCTTCACACGAGACACAGTCACTAAAAGCTGGCCAACAGAAGCCAGTAACTACTGACTCACAGAATTTATTTTAAAATTCTCAGATTTTTTTTTGGACTGCAAATGAAAGGGCTTATGCAAATACCCTTCATAGATTACAAAGTCTTTTGTTTATCCTTCTAAACTATGATACTCAGTTCTGTCTTTTATTAGACTGTCATGCTTGTACACTCTTTTTTCATTTTTATTTCTCTTTAAATTAGCATTTTAATTAGATCTTGAAGTTGATGTATCAGAAGCAAGAAAAATGAGCAAGCATAAGAATCAGAATGACTTTTACAAGGATGGATAGAGGACTGGGTCAGAGCACTCCAATATGGAAGGTCTTGTGGCGTGTTCCTGGTATGCAGTGGTTAGTACCTACCAAAAGTGGTCCAAGGAATGACGACCGGTGAACCAGAGAGAGGGTCAAGGCAAGCCAGCGAGGAGGAGGCAGTGTGTTGCTCTGGGCAACGCTGCTGGGAACCTTGGATCCTGGCATGTGGATGTTACTCATACCACCTACCTAAACAGTGCTGCAGAACAAGTACACTCTTCATGGCAACAATATTCTCTAATGGCAGTGGTCTCTTTCAGCAGGATAATGTGCCCTGCCACACTGCAAAAACTGTTCAGGTATGGTTGGAGGAACATGACAAAAGGAAGGAACTTTTTGTCTCCAGATTCCTCAGATCTCAATCGAGCCTCTGGGTTATGTGCTGAGCAAACTATTCAGATCCATGGAGGTCCAACTCTCGCATCTTACAGGACTTGCAGGATCTGCTGCTAATGTCTTGGTGCCAGATACCACAGCACACCTTCAGAGGTCTTGTGGCCCATGCCTCAACAGGTTAGAGCTGTTCTGGCAGCACAAAGGGATCAACAATATTATGCAGGTGGTTTTAATGTTATGGTGGATTAGCATTTATATAATTCTGATCAGTGTGTTCACATAGTACAATAAATAAAGCAGATGGTAGATGTATACAGTGTGTTTTTCAGTGCTTCTCCTTTCACAGGTAGTAATGTATTAATAGCATTGTCAGAATAAATAATTAACAATAAAATGAAATAAGATGGTCTTTGAACTTCTGAATAATCTGCATAGATAATATAAAAACAGACACACTCATATTAGTGAGGAAATTCTTTAAAGTACTGCTGACAAGCAAACAAACCAGGGAGAGGTTAAAGCAGTACACAGCATATAATGGCTGATTCACAGCCCAAAGACAGTTTGTTATTTAATATGCGAGCTGAGCCACTGCATAGCAAAACAATGTTACTGTTTCTAGCTGAATGCTCAGCCCTTGTTCACAGCCTTGTGCTTTTTTTTCATCATTCTGGTGAAGGAATGAAGAACAATATAAGCTAATAATCAAAGTGCTGTTTGTCAGGAAGCACTACAGATGTGTTTTTTGTGCTTGAAATTTAATATCATTCCTACTAATAGTTTTTCATCATGTTCATTCAGTGTGAGGCAGTGGTTGTACGTAGTTTGTGTGCGATTTCAAGTGTTTCTAAATTACAAGGTGAGTTCACCATAGAATTATTTCAGTAATTATCATAATCACATGTTCTGTCTATTTTCCTTTTGTTGCCTCATTGTATTTCAAATAATCATTTTAATTAGGCATGGATAATTGCATATTATCAGCAGAAATTGCATGCGTAAGAAATAAAGGCATATTTTGTAGGTATTTTAATGGACTAGGAGCCTCAGAGATACATGAAGAAATTTTTATTCTTACTAGTCTTTCTTTCTCTCCTGCTCTCTCTCCGATATGTTCATCCACATTTTGACTATGTGTTTTTCTTCTATCTGATCTCATATCCTGTCTTCATTGTTTATAAAGTCTGATTAGTTCATTGCCTTGTATGACTAACTGGTTGCTCCAAAATTAGCATATACATTTTAGTATGGAATCAGGTCATAATGGGTGCATAAAATTAACATCTTGTGCTGCACGCTGCACACATATGCTGTAAGGTTTTTGTTATTTTCCCATGCATAATTACTATAGTAATAATCAAAATCTGTTGACAGCACCAAGCTAATAATCATAACTCCCTACATTGTTCTCATAATTCAGGTAATAGTACTGATATTAAAAACATTCATAGTGTTTAGTATTTCAGAGTGAATGTTCAATGCTTTCTGCAATGTAAATATTGTAATTCAAGTTGCCCATCACTGAAGATACTCTCATACCTACAAGGCAAAACAGAATTAACAGTGTCGGCTGAGGCAAATGTGTTTTCAATGATTATGTTGTAAATCTCTTTGACGTCCCCTCATGTTTTAGTGGTGGTGTGCGTAATCAAGCAGAAGAACCTGTGAAATCAAGCATAATCACATTTCTAGCACATTTAATGTCACCACCCAGCACCAGAGAGGAAGAAGCGTGAGAATGTGAATTTGAACTGTGTAATAAATGACATGAAGCAAAACATTCTGATGTAAAATGCATTGTAGCTACAAACTTGTGTTTTGATATCTGATTAGCATGGAGCTTTCTGAGGCACTGAATGAGGAGGAGATTGTCCTTTCTTACCTCTCCGCTCAGCGGGGTGCCCTGGAGCTTCTCCTCGCTGCCCACTGAGAGGCTGGAAATGGCACATTGATCTGTGGAGTCACTGCACAACCTCTCACCCCAGCTTCAAATTAGCTACGCATGAATGAGACAGCTCACACTTTTTTCTTTTTACTTTTTTATTTGTAGCAACTCAAATCGCATTCACTTTTAAAAACAATTAAGGTGCCAAAGAGGGTTCCTAAGAGAAATATCGTCTATAGCACTGATGTGACCATGCTCCCATTGAGGAACCATTTTAGATTTCTTTAGTTTGTGAATGAGAAAAACCTTTTAAGGTTATCAAAGAACCTTCACATAATGTAAAGGTTCTTTACCATTTTAAGGATTCTTCCAAGAAATCTGAAGGTTCTTTAAAAAGGTTCTTCACCTTCACACAACTAATTTACAAAAAATATTTTCTAAAGAACCAGCAATTAAAAGGTTATTTAGGGAACCTAAAAGGTATCCCATAAAGCACATTTTCTGGCACATATATGTTTAAAAGTGTAAAGTAATTGCATAATTTTTTATGGAATTTTAAATTTTTTATGGTACTCTGAACTGAACTATATTGCTGTAGTTAACTGAAACTTGTCAAGTTATGAATAATAAGGATGAATCTGTCACCAGTATAAACTTTACTCAGTTCCATATGATGCTAACATCAGCTCAGTTACACCTGCTCTATCCTAAAGCAGTGACGTTTCAGCTACTGTCCCGGAAGCCTACAAAACAAATGCTATTTGAAATTAATAATGAATGCTAAATGTCAGTATTTTGACAAAACTAAATGGTATTTTTTGACAAAATTCTAAATCTTGTTCCACCTGACAACAGTTGCTACAAAAGAATGCATGCAGGGCGCATGGATAGGTCAATTATAGATTTTTGTGTGTATGACAAATATAGGATGTACCAAGGGACTTTTATTTTTGAAAGTTTCCTTTAGGGCTCTTCTGCCGATTTCCTGCAGACTTCACTCCATGCTCAAACTTCTCTGTTGTCCAGCTGGTTCTTGAAATGGAGAAACAGACTCTCTTCGTGCTGTAAATCCTCATGGGGTTTGCTGAATTTACAGTCCATGTTGGCTTTAATATGACCAACCCATAAAAAAGCCTGATGAGGGTGTCACTGCTCATGTGTGCCAATTTTACAGCACTGTATTTTTTCAGCCCTTTTAGTTTGGCCTCCGTTGGACACTTAGAGAATGTTTGAGACATTTAACAAGTGTCCTGATACAGGCTAAAACTCACTCTTCCAAACACATGAGCACGCGTGTGCAAAACACTGAAAGAGGCCTGACAGGTGCCATGTTCTCAGTGGTCTCATTATGAACCTGTCCAAGCTGAGTTACTGCCTATAAACATGTGACATTCCATCAGGAAATTGCCTGAAGCGAGGCCCTGGCCCAGACCCTGTTGATAATAGGTCTCTAAGGCCCTCCTGTTGACGCCGTAAGGAGCCCTTACACCAGCCACAGTGGCTGTGTCACAGTTCTGACAAGAGGGAATCCATGCTGACCATGTGGATGAATGGACTGGGGGCAGATAAATTTATTTCAATATGAATAATTCCTACACTGATATGCTGAAACAACGGAATACTATCGGCCAGCTTATCGGCTAGTTCTTCAAACTGCTCTGAAAATAAAAGCTGTAACTGAAATGCTGCAGCTTGCAGGCCTGCTTTGCTGTGTTAATGGTGGTTTGAACATTAACAAGGCTTCAAGATCAATAGCCATGAATGAGACATATTGGTGTGGCACTATTGCCAGTGTTTTCAGGGACGGTGCTAAATATATTTAATTAACAAGGAGGAAAAAAGCTCTTCAAATCCATTTTCCCTAAGTTCTTTCTTTAAAAAAATGTTTATTCTTTTCCCGTTGTTGACTACATATAACCAGAATGTTTACGGAATCCAATTGCACGCAGAAACAATGGCCTGATTATTGAAAAATACATTTGCAAATGTGCATTGTTTTTGTTTACCACAAAATGCTAATGTTCCACTTTTTAATAAAGCCTCTGTGTATCACAGGCTCTTAGTCCATGTCTCTGTCACAATGAGTACGACAGTTGGGATTTTGTCGTCTAGTAACATAGCTGATTCTCATTACTAGAGGTGGCCTTACGGGATTACTTCACATTACCAACACAATCCCATCTAATAATCAGCCAAAGACACACCAGCAGATTGTGCACTGAGCTCTGAGAGGGCTGAGAACTGCAGACAAGGTTTATTTCATTTTTTTTTGGTCCATTTTAGCTTTGTTGTTTTAATTAGAGTTTTGCATAGTTTTCAGTATTAAATCAACCTGACCACTGGGCATGCTAAAAGGGAACACTGATATTTCATATCAGATATACATACAGTACTGTCTAAAAGTCTTAGGTACCTATACAAATTGTTTGAAGCCATTTTTCTCAGCGTGTGATAATCTGTGTTTCTGCTATGCCAAAGTTAACATTAAAACGCAAACAAACAAGAAAGCAGTAAAAAGATTTGTTTGTAGAAATGAAGTTGATATGTTGTGAGCTGGTGAGGAGAACAAAACATTGGTTCCAGATTTCTCCTCCATGCCTCCAGTCGTTGTTTCGATTTGTGAAATTCTATCAGCAGCTCCTGATTTAATTTAATGAAGGACTGATTGAGTCAAACCAGGTTCCTGATGGGAACTATAAGTAATACTGGGCTTCCACAAGGAACACAGTGATATACTGAACATAAAATTACTATTTACTGTACAATTTGTATGTAGTTTTAAAATGCTATTTTCTCAGTATTTTTCACAGTACTGTAAGTATATATATATATATATATATATATATATATATTACATTGTAGACATCATAACCCCTGCTTCCACCAATGTTAAGAAATCTGAGTCAGTAGGTTTCTCTACAATGAACTGTTTACATCAAATCACTCTGAAACTGTGCACCAGTGGGTAGGCGAAAATAATATTAATCAATAATATCATGTTTCACCTCTCCCTCCTCTCACCCACACCTATCATCAAGCTCAGAGGTCCTCCCTAGTGCCACATTTCACCCAGAAATCCAGTGTGGTATGTATTTTGGAAATATGTCACAGTACGAACAGTTTGTAATTTCTTTATTTACAATGGACTTCTATGCTATAGGTAGGGAAAATAAATATCATGCAATCATTCATTCAACTAATAAGAGCCCTTCACTTTCACAAATAATATGCCAAAGCACAAAGTGATAGACTTGCTGGGTAAAACAACCAATAAAAAATGCTTTGCAGAGACGGGGAGCAACCAAGCTGCACTGTTTCACCTTCTAAGTATTCTGAACTTGGCACAGACAGCTACAGTCTCTGACCTGAAAATAACACTGACCTCACATTGTAGCAGACCTTGTGGTAAACTAGAGGGGACAGTGAAAAGAGCACCATATTGAACAGTGCACTCAGTGTCATGTACAGTAGGACAGTGTCTCGCTAAGGGAGGGTGAAGAAAGGGTCAGTGGGTGAGGTCATGAGGAGAGAGATGATTTAGTAAACCTGCCATCTCTCACCTCTGTCACAAACTACTGCCAGGAAACAACACACAAACAAACTCACACCCCAAACAGAGAGACCTCAGCACTGACATTAAACAAGGAGAGTGCTTCATACACTTTTAGCCAGAATAGGACCCTTTATGAGCATATCAACAGATAAGCTATATCTTGTGCTACAGGACTGGAAAAACAAAACATTTTAACTCAAACTTTATTTTAATAAAGTTACTCTATTTGTCTCTTTCTTTCTCCTAAGTAACCTATTATTATTATTATTATTATTATTGTTGTTGTTGTTGTTGTTATTGTTGTTGTTGTTTTTGTTGTTGTCAGTTATTATTTTTTTATATATATATTTAATCCATCCATGTCCAGTAACTAAATATGATACAAAGGAAAATGCCACATTAATTGTTCTTGTTCTGATGTAATGCAGTGCTCACCTACCCTCCTCCTGGAGATCTACCTTCCAACAACCACTAGTGCGTATGATCCTGCCAGCCAAGGATCTCTGGAGCAAGAGGGCAGAGTGTGGTTGGTGCTAGACTCTGCAGGGAGCCAGAAATCCAGGATCAGGAATGATGGCCAAAAGTGTATAGTTAGAATTAGGATGATGTCTTTAAACTGTGTTTTCTTTTAAACTGTTTTTTCCCTTCTTTAATTAACAAATTAACAACTGGATTGTTTAGTACTACTAAACAAACCACCCCCCCCCCCCCAAAAAAAAAAAGATAAAAATAAGAGATACCTTCACACACACACACACATACATTATATAAGGTAGAGTGGCCCTTATAGTCATGTGTGAACAATGTGAAATTCTTTCTCTGCATTTAACCCATTCACCAAGTGATGCAGTGGACAGCCAGTGACGCAGCACCCTTGGAGCAGTGTGCAGGGACGGTATCTTGCTCAAGGGTACCTCAGTGGTGGCACTAGCAATCCTGGGATTCAAACCCACAACCCCTAACCACCAGAAAACCAGCTGCCCATACTTTATCATATCCATATACAAGAGATACAATACATGTAAATTCACTGTTTGGTGGACTGGATGGGTCACAAGCTCGGAGATCACGGATGAAGATGAGGTGTGAAGTTCCAGAGGACACATATATTAAAGTGGTGGATGCGAAGCCCCGCCTCTCCTAGTGACGTTAATTTCCCGCGCTCACATTAAACTGAGACACAGGAGTAGTTTCCTGACACAGAGAGGTCTTTACAGACTGACCTGTATTTGTGGGTTTTTTGGCCATTTATCACCAAATACTCCGTACCTTAAAGCAGAATGTGTACATTTGTAGTTTTTAAGTGATATCTCACACTGTTTTTCTGACTAATCAACCTGGTCATTTTAGTTTTAGCTGGGGTGAGCTGCTAACAGCTAGCAAAGAGTATGTTTTTCTCTTAGTAAGTGAACTAGTTGTTGTTTTGGACGTCTCAGACCCCCTCCAGACTCTGTCTGTCAGCAGGACGAGACTGGAACTAGCTGCCGGTAAGTAAATAAGTTACACAGAGGTATGACTTTCATACCTTAGCATTAGCCGCTGCGTGTGGGTCTGAATAAGTCTCCTTTAGCGTGTGAAGAAGCTCTCAGTTCTCTAAACAGACTCTCTTCTGAGGAGGACTTCCGAACCTACCTGGCTACAGTGCATAAACACATCGGTGTGATATACATAACGGTCTCATAGCAACAGCACTTTAACGAGTCTCCACTGAGGATACTCCAATGTGTACCTGTATATATATTCACACTGTTCATACATACCTATATATGTGTGTATATATATATATGTATATCCACTATGTACATATATACATACATCCAACGTGTACAATCCAATACATATACCTATATAGGCATGTATATATATGTATTTATATACACATTTTTATATTATACTGTTATTATACTGTTGTGTTTATTCTGTGTACATATATGCATACAGATATGTATGTATATATATATATAATTTTTTTTTTTGTATAGTGTACTTTTTATATTATACTGTGTTATATAGCTCTTATTCTATTGGTTATGCTGCACTTGCTTTCTACTTTCCTCTGACTTATTTTATCTTTTCTGTTGGGGCTTGAAAGAAGCAACTGCGCTGTTCTCTGTTATGGAACTCGTCTCTTGCGAGCATTTGTTGAGAAAAGTAAATGTACAAAGAGTGAGAGACAGAAAGAAAGAGTGAGAGACAGAAAGAAAGAAGGAGAGAGAGAGACAGAAAGAGAGAGAGAAGGAGGGACAGAAAGAGAGAGATCTGCTTCACTGACATTAGCTGTAGTGACTCTTACCATTAATGCTTCACTGGGCTGCGTGCTTCCTCCCTGCAGCGTTTACTGTTTTTAGTCTTCTTTAATATATTCCCTCCCATTGCAGGGCACACGGCTCTGGGTTAGAAAAGGCATGGACTGCAGCAACAAGTGCTAATGCAGGATAGGTCTAGGAAATGCCGCAATGCATATGCGTGGGTGCTTGGCTGCAACCTCGGAGTGTTCTCTATTTGTGCACACTCATATAAGATGCACAGTCAGCTCAGTTATGTCTCTTTAACATCAACCTTTTGCCCTTCCAGCTCTAATTCACATTAGAACATCCCATTATTTGCCTGTGAATTGCTACTCTTTAGAAATGCCATATGAAATCAGATCAGGAGTCTTTTGTAAGTTGTCTAGGCTAATTAATCTGTGTTTGCAGTGGAGATAACCCCTGGGGAATTAATTAGGCTCGCTTCTATGTCTTGATTTTTTCCTTCGTTCTGAATTGTGTGTTTTGAACAATAATACCTAATTTACTCTGTTGGTGTGTTTCCTTTTGTGTTCCACTCTGAAGGCTATACTACCGAACTGTAGAGAGATGCACAGGAATATTCATAAACTCTATAATTACACTTTATCCTCTGCCTCATCTAGTGCTACGTGCTCCTCTCTGAGGTAAAGAACAGAAGAGAATGTGTTATATGGGTGGTTTAAATGTGATAGACACTCTAATTTCCCCGTGGTTTCCGTTATCTTGAATTTTAATGGGTTTGGAAGAAGGATAAGGATCTAGGCTATTAGCTTTATTTGTTATTATTTTGTTTAAACAGCAGAAAGAATGAGAGTTTTTTTTTATGTCAAACTCTTCAAGGTCAATTCAGTGTTTCACTTAACACTTTGAAGCATTGGGTCCTGAGAATTAGTGGTGAGGAGTCTCATCTTAAGCATTTGCCGTTCTAGGGATCAGCCTCTGAGGCAGTCATACAAGTCGGGTCTACCTTGTGTTACATGCCTGCTAGGCTCATCTCTACATCTCATGTTCCTCCAAGATTTGAAGTGCAAGTGTCAACAGAAGAGGTTCTCCTGCAGCTGACGGATGTTGTTTACGCTAAATGTTAGGCCGATATACACTGAGATTGCAAAGGTCAGGAGATCTTTGAAAAGATCAGGGCCCTTGAGGGAGTTCACTCCTAGATGATTATCTCCATTAAGAAGATCTGTTTGCAATGATGTGTTTCTGTAATCTTTATGATTAGCTACACTTTTGTTCATATAAACAAAAGACATGTCTAGATTGCCTTTTCAATTGGTCGTCATTGATAAGCACTTATCCATGGGGAAAATGTGCATTTCAGCAGGTCGGTGGGTTATCGACTGAGCTGGCTAGTATTCTTTAGCTTACTTCATTTTAAATGATGCTTCTGCGAGACTCATAAATGACTAACTCCTAAATAGTATAATGTGTCATTCATTTATTAATTCACGCATTCATTTGTGCTAGTTAAACGCGGTACAGAAATAATCACATTGTGTCAAATAATGATTAGCTATAAAGTGAAAGAAATAAGGGGTCCTGGTTTAAAGATTGGAATAGTCTAAAGCTGCTTGGATAGATTGGAATTCGTCACATGGTTAAAGCCTCACATATCTCTTCAGAGTTTTTATGTCAAGGTGGTGCGCCTGCACAAATGAATGAGCGCACACACAGTGCATTCAGAATTAGTCATCCACATGAAACGAGTCATGGCTGTCTATATTTGGAGAGATTGACAGGGCTCATGCTTAATCTCTGTTGAAAGGGTGGTCATGTGACTGGTAAACAGAAGAAGCCAGTTTCTGTTTTGCTTTTTTGTTTTGTAGCTTTGCAGCATGAGAGGAATGTGAGGGCTGAGTGACAGAAACAGAATCCTCTTGCGCCTGGTTGCAATTAAACATATGGATCCTTGTTGAGATTGTACAGTAAATGCGTGTTTGTGCGTATATATACA
>JBBPCZ010000136.1:11617690-11638171 GCA_037974445.1 Brycinus macrolepidotus
TTACTTGAGTACATATTTTGCAGGATACTTGTACTTTTACTTAAGTACTAAGCTTCAGTACTTCCTCCACCACTGGTAAAGAGGGAGGTAAAAGTACAAAATACAATTACACAAGTACATATACAAATTCACAATTTATTCATTTAATTGGTTTATTTAGGTAATTAGGTAACTAAGTACTGAATATACATGTGTTTTACATAATAAATGGTCCATTCCTGTTGATGTTGAGGGTTATGGGTATCTGATAAACTGTGCAGTGACAGTATGGTAACTTTCAACTAAACCTACATATTCACAATAAATAGGCAATTCAATATACAATTAATCACTGAAAATAATAGCAACAACGTTTGAAGGACCTATCGGTTTAACCCCGCTGGGACAGCTCCTCTAGAAAAAAAAAAACCCTGGGTTTGGAGCACTGTGGAAGGACATTAAACAAGGTGATACTGAATCCACATGGATCAAGAATTAGTTAAAGTAGAAAAAAACATGTCAGCGAAGGTTTTTTCCAGCACGTGCACGAACACAGATTTACAGTGAGAACATTTATTACCTGTGCAAATATTATTTGCTATTAATCACTTGCAATGATTCCGTTAAGCAGATTTTATAAGGGGTAAAAAAGAACTGTATTGTGTCTTTTGAAAAGTTGCTGATTTTTCAGTTCTGTCCACTTTAAATCTCCACAAACATAATAATAGTCTTCAGTGGAGGTGGTCTGTCAGGGCAGGGGTCTCCAGTGGAGGTGGTCTGTCTTGCGAAGGGTCTCCAGTGGAGGTGGTCTGTCTTGCCAGGGGTCTCCAGTAGAGGTGGTCTGTCAGGGCAGGCATCTCCAATGGAGGTGTCTGTCAGGGCAGGGGTCTCCAGTGGAGGTTGTCTGTCAGGGCAGGGGTCTCCAGTGGAGGTGGTCTGTCTCGGCTGGGGTCTCCAGTGGAGGTGCTCTGTGTGCAGGTCCGACTGCTTTCTCTGATTGTGACGGACAGAACTGTTCTGTTCTCTCAGTGCTCAGTGTTTTTGTTCCACACTGAGGGCTGCATGTGTTCCTTATAATAACAAAAACAAAGTGCGCGGAGACGGACATCCATATTGTTTCAGAGTTCATCATGTGGACGCTCGTTTCTCTGAACTTCTCAAGTTGGGTTTTCAGACTTTACCGTCCTGTTAGCACCAAGTTAACACGTCATATCACAGATTCGGCTAAAACACCCTCCCCACATATTAAAGCTTAAACACTGAAAGCTGAAGCTTTTCACAGACACTTAGGTAACGTAGCTGACATATAGAACGATTGTTCTGGTTGTTCTAGACATTAAGAAACAGATATAAGCTCATAACTGCGAATGGTTCTCTAAGTTCCTCCGGACCTTCTCAGTCAGCTTGTATCGTTGCCATGGCAACCAGCTTGTGTCGTTGCCATGGTAACGAGTGTGGCTCTGCAAGCACATTCCACTCCAGTCAGTCTGCACAAATCAGCCTGTGACTGAACACTCAATATTAAAAATCAGATTTAAGAATAATCATATTAAGGATTTAGTGTTAGTAAACTGTCATGTCGACCCTCCACTCACCTTCTGTCAGTCATGAAGAGACTCACCAAGCATGCAGACAAGAAAAAAATATAAATACGGCATTAATATCCACACACAGAAAACTGTATATATATATATATGTTCACATAAAACACAGTTAGTTTATTAGTGTAGGGAACGATTTAAAAATAAATATCTTTTTTTTTTGTTTCACTAATTTATTTGTGAAATACTAAACAGTATAGAGAGCATTATCATGCAAAGGTTGCTCTATAGGAAATATTTCTGACAGTGCTGATTTCTGCAAAGCAGTTTGTGAATGTCTATTCTAAAAGGTGCTTTACAAATTAAATGTGTAAGTTTGGACTGAACTGTCTCCCAACAACACCATTTAACATAAATTGTGCCATCTATCTAAACATTACGTGGAAATTTTAGAAATGGTGTAAATGAATTACAAGTTTTAAAGAGCTACACCAAGTGATCTTAGCAAAGAACACAATAAAAAATCTTTTATGTGTTGAGGATTTCAGAAGGGGATTGTAGTTCTTTTTCCCCTTCATAATTAGAAAAAGAAAATGAAAACAGTGTATTTCACATGTATTGACCGGCCCATCCTTGAATTTTCTCAAGTTTCACCAAAGAGATTTCAGAGAGTAGGTGAAACATGCAATAACCTATGCTATTTACAAGCTTACATTACATTAAGTACATTACATTTTCTCCCCATTCATTATTGGTTCAAGATTTGGTGGTTGTGGAATAATTATCAGAAATCAAACCCAGGACCTTCTCTGTGAGATGACAGAGCTCATTTCACATTCTTTTTATTATTTATGGCAATAAACAATTACCAAAATCGATTTGATGCATGTATAGATGTCAAACTGAAATCTGAAATATCATGATTTTGAAGTAGAATGAGAGAAATTGTCATATCAACAAAAATCAAGTCAGTAAAGTGGAATGGTTTTGTGTTTTTTTTCTTTTATTAAGTAGGTATATGCAGTTGAACCAGGTCCTTCAACCCATTTAAATCAATGTAAAAAAGCATTTGGACAAGCATTTTTAGTTTGTAAGTGATTTCAGATGTGGGAGTAGTGAGACCTTGTTCAAACATGTTTGGAAAGATAGAACTCTTGCTAAAGTGGAAAACATGTAAGATAGGCTGCATCTTGAGCCACAATGTGGCAGAATTTTTGATCAAATCTCCTATGGAAATATGTGCATGTCAAAAAGTGTTTTGCATCGCAGTATCTCAGCTGTCATGCAGTGAGCTCAAAGCCTTTCATGCACATAGAAAATATATAATGGGACAGAAAACATCAAACAAGCCCTTACTGGACCACTGATATTATGGAATGGAAAAAGAACTTTGGTTTGTGCTTCAACTAAAAGAGCTTCAGTTTTTCCAAACTGTGAAGCACACAAGGGTTATTACATGGGAATCAAATGCTGAACCAATTGGACTTCTGGGCGGATATTTAAATGTTTTGTGTGTTATTTCTAAAAGAACACTTAGTTCAACACCTATTGCAATCTAAGAACCTGCTGCCATTTGACTTCCCTAAAGAACCATATTTGTAAATGAGAAATGTGAGAGTAAAAGAACATAAAAATTTTGTTTGTTTGTTTGTTTTTTTAAGTTTAATCATTTTTCCAAGAACATTTACATTATGTGGGGATTCTTTAAACATTAAAAAGGTTCTTCACACTCACACATTCTATTTGCAAAAATATAGTCACAGTCAACTCAATTCAGTTCAATTTTATTTATACAGCGCTTTTTACAATTAATGCTGTCACAAAGCAGCTTTACAGAATCCAGGCCCGAGTCTCTAGTGAGTAAGCCAAGGGCGACAGAGGTGAGGAAAAACTCCCTCAGAGGAACCTCCTCTGGTTAACCCAGGGAGAGAGAGTGAGTGAGAGAGAGAGAGAGAAATAGTCCCTGAAGAGATGCCTAGCAATAGAAGGCCTTTGTGTACAGCTTAACCGCTGTTGAACAGATTGGCCGTTTATGGCTAACAGAGTAGGTACAGTTAAGAGTAAGTAGAGGTAGTTTTTGTTGAAGTCAGTGTCCACAGCAGTGTCCTGCTGCTGTTGTTCCTGTTCACAGCAGCAGGAACAACAATCTCTGCCGGAGCTTTTGAACAGCAGTTGCCCTTGGATGGGGGAGGAGCATGTGGGGAGTCGAAGGCAGCTGAATCAGTCAAGGACACTTCGACAAGTTGCCCCAGCGATTGAAGACATGGGATGAGGTGGTGACCTGGAGCCCCGATGGTAATCAGTCAGGCTAGACAAATGTGCAGCGGTTCCCCTCGGAGAAACAGAAAACAGAGTTAGTTCTGCTTAAGTTTACAGGGTATAATTTATAACTGTCAAGAGTGCAGCATACCTCGCTATAGCAGCCTAGCTAGAAAGGGCAGAGCTGAGCGGTATGATCGACATGACAGCACCCTGAGACACTGGTGCCACTTTAAAATGGTTCTTCACACTCACACATCTCATTTACAGAAGTCTGGTCACGGTGGGTTGTGCGGTTGCCTCTGAGTTTGCATGTTCTCCTGTGACCGTGTGGGTTTCCTCTGGGTTCTCCACAGTTCAATGACATGCATGTCAGATGAACTGAAGATGCTAAATTGCTCCCAGGTGTGAGTGTGTGTGAATGTGTTTGTCTATGTGTCTGCCATATGATTTCTCTAGTGTTTCTCTGGCTTTCGCCCTGTGACCACTGGGATGGGCTCCAGCAAACCACCCCCCATTTATGTATATATGTGTATGTATACATTGAAAACAATCAGTAAATCTGACACCAGTGATCTTCAAAGTTCTAGAAAAATTAGTTGCTGAACAACCTTTGCCTTCTAAACAACCAGTTGTTTAGACCAGAATATTCTGCAGCTTTGAACTGACTACATGCCGAAATAATTAAAACATCACTTGATTAAGGTAATGCAGTGGATACTGTATTTTTAGATACATTTTTTGGCTGTTTTTAAATAGTAGAATGTTTGATACCGCAAATTATGAAATTCTAGTAAAAGAATATAAGAAGCTTGACCTTCCTTCCCAGACCATAGGTTGATTTACATTAAATTTATCAGTAAAGGCTCTTTTCTAAATGCAGCAGAATTCTTAAAATCATAATAAAACATATTTATTGTGCTTTTTCAATAAAATATGTTGATCACAATGGAACTGATGGAGTTAAGGAGTTCACATGTCAAGACATTATACTGGATCCCCAGTTAAATACCCTTCAGACATAAAGATGCTATTTGAGACTGTCAAAGCTATTTTCAGTTGCTTTTGATTAAAAAGACCTTGCAGTCTGGTTAAGACATCATAGTTGTATGTTCATGCCAGGCTTCTCAATGCATTATAAAGCTTCTAACGTTGTTCCATAAACAGCTTTCAAAATGGGTGTACCAGAAACAAATAAGAAAGTATTACTGTAGTTAACCTATTGAGTTTTGATTCTTTTATACATTTTTTTTATCTTAAAGCTTAGTATTAAATGAGCAAAAGACCTTCTCTTTTGTCAGTTAATTACAAAACAGAGTAGCAACAAAGTTGCAGCTGAGGGAGCAGCAACAGTCTGTTACAGTCAAGACTTTCCACCTGAATTAAATGATTTTACATTTTTAATATAGACGTGAGGCCCTGGCTTAAACAAAAGCCGAATCTGAATTCTGATCAGGTTAGCAAACTGTGACAGATGATTTCTATACTTACAGTGGTTCTGGAAGTTTTGTGAGCCCTTTTAACATTCTATACATTTCTGCATATGCTGAACATAAAATGTGATCAAATCTTCATTTATATCGTAACAACAGACAAAGAAAACCTGATGAAACAAATGACAAATAATTATATTTTTTCATTAATTTATTGTACAAAATGATCTAACATTGAATGTGTGTGTTGGCAAAAGTATGTAAACCTCTAAGATTGTCAAGATTTTTAAAAAGGGATAATTAGTGAGTAAAAATCATAAAAGTAACATAAATAATAGAAAACAATTTCAAGAGCAAGGCGTATAATGTTCTGAGAGATCACAAAGGAACACAGGGTATCACGTAAGGATCTGCAGGCCTCTTTTGCACTGACTAATGTAAGTGTCTGTAAGTCCATTATCAGGCAGACTCTGAACAAAGATAATGCGTAGTGAAGTCACTGTTCTAAAGGAAAGATATTGCTGAGAAACATTATGCTTGTTTTATTGTGTTCTCTTTATCTATTGTTATGAAATAGATAAATGAAGGTCTGAGCACATGTTTGATAACATTTACGTAGAAATTCAGAGAATTCTAAAATGTTTGCAAAACATGCTGAACAGCAAGGAACATTAAGTTCCTCATTTTTTAGCTGAAAATAAAGCAACACCACTGAAAACTATAATGACTCAAACAGCACGTATGCTGCAAGTAGCACTGCCAGTTGTCCAACATCGCTTTCATGACCACTGGGAAGTCCTGATGGTATTTTAGTAAAGCACTTTCTGTTTTCATAGCAGTGGCAGATGAACTTTGTAGCCCAGTCAGTGAGATCACTGATAGAAAGTTTACCACTGATGCGATGTGTCTCAGGCCTGTTGCTGATGTTGAAACTCTTAGGATTAAGATGTAGGTAGTCGTCTGAGTCGTAGTTTTTACGGACACAGCGGCCATTGCCTTGACAGAGTGTGCTGCTGCAGAGATGGGCCGCAGCAGTGATATTGGCAATGTATCGGTTTAGAGTCGTAGACAAGTACATAGAAAGGGCTTCACATGATGCCTAAAAAGAAATAGAAGTGGACTTTTGATAACTACTTTAAAATTACTCGTAGAATAACTACTTAGTATAATAGTGAATGGTGGTAGATGTCATTGGTTATTGTGGAACTGGCCTAATGTTTCACAGTGATATTGGACATAAATCTATGAGTATATCTAGGAGCGTGGATGTGCACTGGAATACAGATTTCTTTCTTTCTCTAAATTGCTTTTTCATGTGTTTGTTCCTTTTTGTGGTTGTGGGTTTGAGGAATGGTGTGCTTTGGAAGAAAAATGGTCTCAATGATCTCAACTTTACTTATTCACTGAAGAACTGAATAATAAAGGTAGAGGCCATTTTTAAGTCTTTGAGTGTCATCTTTCTGTTAGATAACAGATACTTCAAGCAATTCTGATATTAGATGGACAAAAAATTTTATGAGTCACTACCAGTAAGCAACCTGAACTAAAATGTGCAAACGATGATTCATAAGAAAACAGCCATACCATTTTCAGGTTTAGGCCAAACTGTTGTGATTAAACAGTTCTTATTTTTTTAAGAAAATGAGGGACAAACACACAGGTAATTTCTTCGCTATAAACCATTCTTTTCAGGAGGTTTTCAACAACACATCTGAACATAATCCAAATACTTTTTCAGTAACCAACCATGATTTCAACTATGAAACTCTAGGCCATTTTCATTGTGAGTATACCTTTCCCACAAAAGAGAAATTCCTCATAAAAGACCAGACAAAAGACATTACCTTGTCATTGTAGTCATAACTAGAGCCCCACATCACACATCCAGCAGCTCCTAGAGCTGCGCTCTCACCAATACTTCTAACCAGGTCAACCTGTGGACGGCCAAAGTGAAGTAATTAGTTGTTTAAAGGAAAAAGTCTTATAGTTAATCCTGTCTTATATTATTACACCATTCCAAAAGGATTCATACATTACGACTGTAAACCTCCTTGCCTCATTCATGTAATGTTCTTTCTGATCCCGCAGAAGCGGTCGCAGGTACAAATAAATGGGAGCAGTGTAGGGACGCCGAGGTAGAGCTGCCACTCTAACTGCTTCTTTCACCTGGTGACGGACAAACAGAGCTGCTTTCTGGCTTCCACTTATGGATCTTGGCATGTATGCAGAAGGGAAGAGCGCTGTGCTTGTCTCCCACAGCCAGAGAAGTTCATTGTTTGATTGTGTTGTGTTCTGAGAGCATTTTCCAGTGTAGCTTGCGTTCTCAAAATCATAGTTGTTGCAGTCAGGGTACAAGTAGAAGCCCCAGAGGTACTGTGGCCTCTGTGTGATGCCCAGCTGCAATGTCTTCTGCATATAATCCTTGGCCATTGCCTGGAATTGTTGCTTGGCTTTGATTTTAGCTTGTTGCATGTTCAGGGAAGGATCCTGTTCATGTGCATAGTTGGTGGACATCTCTTTATAGATTTCTCTTAAATCTGAATTTTGGTCAAACAAAGGCAGCCACTCCTCCCAGTCAAGGACAGTCAGGCCGGGTGAAGAGACTGGAATGTAGCGGGTAAACTCCTCTTTAGCTTTCTCCAGACTGGCTGTCAGGTTACCCTTTTGTGGAATGCCACCATTGTACTGTGTCAGAGTCTGAAGGTCTACATAAGGAAAGAGGCCTATTCGATTTTTATAGAAAAGTGCCAAGGTTTGGTTATGAGCTTTAGCTGGTGTGGTGACGGCCTGGAATGCAGACAAGTCCAGTGGGATCTTCAGTTGTTGGCATCTGGAAGTAGGAGCATTCCATATGATCACAAAAGGTTTCTGATCAAAAAGTGGAGCTGCTGTCTGTGGGAGGGCTGATCCAAAGCACAACCCAATCAGGTTGAAGAGGATGATGGAGGACAGCATCTGAGTGTGTCTCTGTGTAAGCAGTGTAAGGCAGCCAATTATTTCTACCTAGAAAAGAAAATGACATGAGTTGAATGGCAAATTCACTGTCAAGTTTTGAATAAATTCTTTGACTACACAATAGAATAAGATCACTTTGTTAAATCTAAATTGCCATCATACCCAGTGATAGAGCCCTGCAGCATTCTGTGGTCATCACTGTTTGCATTAATATATGATTCCAGCACAAAAAAATAAATAGGGTAACCCGACTACACACAATTACGCAATTCACTGTAACAAAGGGTGATCAGCTCTGGTCCTGGAGGGCTGGTGTTCGGTCCAAACACACACACTACACCTGGCAATTAGCAAATGAATCAGATCAGGTATGTTCACTCAAATATTAGCAGCTGGTAAACCTGCACAGTTGTAGAAACCTGATTGTAGTGGGACCTTTGAATAATTATTTCCAAAACATGACAAAACTATAAGTGTGCAGTACTGTTCTGCAGTTCAGTTTACTACAAAGGCTCAACCACTGCCCAGAATGACAATCAAGTATCTGCAAGTCATCACTTTTGATTGTCTAAAGAAATTACTGTGCAAAAGTTGTTTTTCTGTCAAAACAACCACTAGGTATACATTTTTCAGTGTCAGAAAAAATAAAAACAAAAAAACAGAAAACATATCTAACTGCAGGAAAGCATGGAGCTGACTGATCTCTCAAAGACGAAAACGTGTGCTGTTTATCTGATGGTGACAGTTTGGGTGGTCTTCCAGGTATTGCATGGTTGTTAGGGGTCCTAGTGTCTCTGTATTCTCATTTTTTCACACCTTTACCCACTGACTTTCCCACCTTATTCAAGTGATTTTTCTTGTATCTAAATCCAGGTGGGTATATTAACTGGAAATTAAATAAATAAACTGCTCCACACTACTGTATATGACAGTATAATGATGATTAACATAGCATTCTTCACTCTAAGCGTTTTTTGTTCAAATCCAGAGCCAGAAAGAACAAAACCAAAACAATATACCTGTGTGTGTGTGCGCGCGCGCACATGGGGAACATATTCCCAGAATAATATGAACATTTATTAGAAAAAATAAAAATCTATATATAGACTTCCCGAGTTTCAGCCAGGTTAGGTTTATAAAAGTAGTGTTGTGTTTGAGTGTGTGCATTATGCCAGTATATTTATCAAAAAATACCACAGAACACACTGAGTACGGAAGACGTTACTGTCATTTATTTGCAGTGCATCAAGATTCAAGCAACATTTCTTACACATTGCCTTGTCTTTATTTAATATGTGGTTAACAGTACAAAAGATGAGTCAATACAAAATGAATATTATGTAGAATTTCAAAATGTAGGCCTTTGACAGATGTTGGTTTATGAGCTATAGAGATGAGGTAACGATTACGCTGACAACAGGAAACAGAATGGTGTGCAAATGTAACAAAAGGAAAAATGAAAAAATAGATTTGTTCGGTTCTTGACATTTTGGTTGCTTTCTTCAGGCAGTGAGTTGGATATAAGCAAGTTTTTGAGGCAGCGTGCTAAAGATCCTTTGTAAACTTGTAAACTTAAGAGAGTTACCTCTAGATGAGAATCTACTGAAAGTATTGAGGTATTTACCCTAAACCCTTTTCCTGCATCACTGTTGAACTGTGGCTCACAAAGAGAAATGCATAATTATATAGCTTGGCAGTTTAAATCAGCATACATTACTAAGCCTTTTTATCTCTTTACTCTCAAATGTACCTAGAACTTTAAAGACTCGTAATTTTGTAATATTGATCATGCACATATGTATAGAAAAAAGCCAGGGACCATGGTAGTAATATTTGTTCATATATTTGTTAAAATTATATTTGTACATCTTTGGAAGCACTGTAAGAGTACTGAGTAAGAAGATGATTAAAAAAAGATAAAAAGTGACAGTTTACTTATTTATTTCCTGTCCAGAAATCAGTTAAACTCAAACAACAAAAACAGTTTTCTCTGGTTTTTAGCTTTTCTTTATTCTTATTCTAAATTGTAATGGTTCTAAATGTTCTAGACATCCTGAATATTTTTACTCTTCTATTTCTTTTTGATTTAGTCTTCCAGCATTCAAGGTGGATTGTCCTGTACCTTGTACTGATGAAATGAAGACCTGAAAGCATGCCTGGGCCTACTGGGGTGCAAAAAGCATACCTTCAGTTTGACTTTCTGTACTTCAGTTGAGCTTTGGAGAAAATGCAGTTATAACACGTTTAGATAAAGCATTCATTCTGCACCTCATAGTTTTGAAGTAAAGAGCGGCTTGAATAATCAGAGAAAATCAATGCAGCATAAACCAGGAAGACCATGCCCTCCTGTGATTTTACACTACTCTTTATGTCCTCCTGTGTCAAAATCTGTGTAGGTGTGAAGTTCTTTTTACCTTTCTGCATAAAGTACACTGTATCAATGTGTGCACATTTATTTTCAGTGCACCCTCAGTGGCTTTGCTTTAGACCCAGGCCTACCTGGAAGTGAAGGTGCTGGGTGGTGGTGAATGAGCTAGTACTTTAACTACACTTCCCAGTGGCATGTGATTGTTCGCTAAGGTCAAAAGCCACCTGCTTTCCATCAATAGACTGCAATATGTGAACCTGGACAACATGAAGTTGATTTATTCCTGCATGTTTTTGAGAAAACTATGAGCTTAAATAACAACAGATTAAAGCAATTTTACTAAAAATTTAGATTACCGGTGTCTACTTTTAAAATATGTAAGAGGTTGTTCTTGCATTGGGCAACATGGGTGATAAAGCCAATACAAAATACTAAACATAAACTGCAATCAAGTGCAAAACTGATACTGTCAAACTGTACGCTCAAGTCTACTGGATCAATTAGTACTCCCTGAAATCAAGTGGTCTTACAGCATGCAGTGTCCACAGGGTAAGAAATGCAACCTTGGGTTCACTGGGTAACATCAGTGCCTTGTTTAAAAGACGCATAGAGTAAGGATTTCCAGTCAAAAGCCACCGATACAAATCAGAAAGTCTAGAACTGAATTCAGATTTCAAAAAGAATATATAGTGGTCCCAAAAAGTACTTGGACGTATGTGTTAAACTTGGGTGATATTCATTAAACTGAGCGGCAATTCTAAAAATTTGCATTCAAATGTCCTTGTATACTTACAAGTCCATGATCCTATCAATGAACACAAACATTACTGTAGGAAAAACGTATCCACGTCTGGGTTTTTAATAATTAAATTGTTACCCAGGCTTTCTGCACGCAAAAAAAAGTCTACCATCTGTCACGTCGTGGGGGTGTAGCAAAGTGCAGACTCAGGTTCCTTTGTTTTTCCTGACTTTTATTACAAACACAAAACCCAAACAAAAGGCTCGAGGGCCTAACACAAGAAACATCTAATACATACGGGTAGGTGAAGTGAGGGATGCGTGACCGTTGAGCAAACGCAATCACTTCAACCTAACACCATAGAAATAGAATATATGTCTATGCCTAACACAACCCAGCTGTGACTATTTATAGGAAACAAGACACTGTGAACAGTTTCAAAATCAAAGTCCCACACATACAGGATACACACTAGCGGCCTCTAGCGGCCGCTGACCGGGAGGTCACACCATCAATTTGATGCTGCACTAAGGGTGTTTTTTTTTTTACTGAAATATTCATTCATTTTCTGTAACCGCTTAATCCTTACTAGGGTCACGGGTACCCGGAGCCTATCCCGAGGCCAACGGGCGCGAGGCAGGGACTCACCCTGGAATATCATTTTGTTGAACATTTTATAAAGCAACCTAAAGACCTGCATTAAAGTTTACCAATACATTCTATACACTGGTAAATTGTTCAAGTGTCCAAGTACTTTTTGGGGCCACTGCAAGTGATGGGCTTGAAGAGAAAGACCTAAGATTTACAGTACAAAGCTGTTCTTTCAAAGCTTACATAGTGTGTGGTTATACTGTAGTTTGTGCAAACAGGGCTCACTTTTCGAGTAGGGCTACATGGAAAAACTGCACAGTTATGTACAGCAAGACAGTAATGAATTATTAGAAAAGCTAAATCACAACATGTACATAAACCAAAGGCCCATTCTCCTTTACGTTCTATTGCTTTGAGGAAACATGTGGTAAAAATATAGCACGTCTGCATACAATCAAGATTTTACACTACTCTATAGGCCTACTGGAATACAAACATATGTCACTACATGTGCCATCAGGTAGCTGTTCCACATTGCTTTAAGCACAGCTAAAAGTAAACAGGACGAGCAGCACAATCAGAGTAAGGGCATTTCCCACACATGCGGCAGAGCTCTCTGCTCCTTTCTCCTGCCCTTCCTTGTCCTTGCCCTTCTCCTTCTCCTCACCCTCCTCTCCCTGCGTTGGCTCAGTTCTGTCACAGTGCTCTCCCTCAAAACCCTCGTAACAGTGGCAGTGGAATCTCTCGGCTAGAAGCTGCAGCTCATGCTGCGAATGCCACCCAGTGACGGTAAATGTGCCATTGCGGTTGGGCAGGATGCGGTAGCTGGTGCGGCTCAGGTGCAGGTAATGCGCCGCCCGCAGGTCTCGCCGGACGCAGCGGCCATTGGACTGGCACAAGAATTTGCTGCACACTTCAGCTGCCCGGGTCACGTTAGTGATGTACTGGCCCAGTCTGTGGTTCAGGAATGCTTTCACCTTGGAGCAGTTGTACTGAAATCACATGCATGAAACCAAATGACACAATGTGAAGAAATGCAAGTAAGATTTATAGGTATGGTAGAAATAAATAAATGCAAATACTCTGAAAATACTCTGGTAAAAGTTGAAGTACATTTTCAGATTCAATCATAATGCTGCATTTTGAAGAGATGAGTTGATGTCTATTGTAAAAATAGCCAAAATATCCCAAATGTACACAGATTTTAGAGAAATCAATGATGTAGTATTAAGAAGACACTTATCTATTTAGATCCATATTTTGAGTAAAAGTCAAAATTATTAAATAACACCAAGAAAAAACTAAATTAACATGCTGACACATGAAAGTCTCACACTACCAAAGCTATTTTCTACTTCTTTATTAAGTGATCCTGAATTATGAATTTGGGCATAGGTTTTCAAGCATTCTCTCTTGACTGTGAATACAATGTTTTGAGGCTATGATTGTCTCTAAATGTAGTAAAGGTCCAGAACCATAGGCACACACATCTTGTTCTGAAGCATGAAACATGTTATATTATTATAGGCAAATGGGTGTCCATAAGAAGCATAAATATTTTACTTCTAATAAACAGTATGTTTGAAGATGTCAAACTAAGGAGCTAGTGCTTTTTCTTAATAAAGATAAGTGAAACAGATATTTAGAAATGCCACTGGCAGACAAGAGATGTGTATGTAAAGTCTGACTCACTCTGGAAGATGTGAGGTTAAGGTCTCCCCAGATCACAAAGCCTGCAGCACCTAAAGCAGCACTTTCCCCTATGGTGTGTATCAAGTCTTTCTGTGAAACACAAGATAAAAAAAATAACGTTTTATGCTGAGCCAAAGCGAGCTTGTTGTACAAACTAAAGTAGAATTATGTGGAGCAAAACTGATTATGCTTGGGGGAAGATTATGTCATTATGATAAATGTAATATTGCAAAACACACAAGCAATGTTACTCGAAGCACAGAACATGTTTATACCGTGTGTCTGCTAAAGATAATCAAAAATGACATCTTGCCACAAGAGGGTGCACTTTTTGCTTGAGATCGCATGTGAACAGTTGGTGATCAGGGAAAGTTAGAGTGTGGAAACTGACTAGAAGCATAATCATAGGCTTGTTTTCTTATTTCTATCTTATACACTCATTGGTGTGATTTACAGAAGAAATATTATGCAATATATGCTGCATATTTATCCAGATCCTCTTATTTCTATAGTGTTCAAACAGATCTCTTGTTGTGAAGTATTATATACAGGTTTTAATAACGGACAGCATTTTACAATGCAACTGTTGTACTTATGTACACACCACAGAAAGTATTTGCAATTACCTGTGTCAGGAATGTCATAGCTTCATCTCTGTATCCCAACCTTGTGTACACGTATGTAGGCAGCTCATAGGGCAGTGAGGTCTGCGAGGCCAGCCTCAGAGACTCCAGTACCCTGTTCTGGGAGAAGTGCAGGTTGCCAATACTGTCCATGTGGCCTTTACGGATGGCGAGGGCAGGGAAAAGGGCAGTGCTGCTGTTCCACATCCAGAGCAGCTGGTCATTACGGAGGCTCTCTAGCATGGGACAGGAGCCACTGTAATTGTGTGTATGAACATTGTAGTTATGGCAGTCTGGATATAGGTAGAAGCCCCAGAGGCCTTTGGGTCGAGTCTGTATGCCCAGCTTTAGTGTGCTCTGCATAAAGGCCATGGCGCTCTTCTCAAAGCGCAGACGAGCCAGCTCCTCTATCTGTTCCTCTGTCACATTGATGTATGCTTGGGTGATCAGCTCACGTGAGCGCTGTCGGTAGATGTCCTTTTTGTGCCAGTTGCGACTCCACTGCGGCCTCCAGTACTCCCAATCAATGACCGCCAGGCCATGAAAGTCCTCTGAAGGAATGAAATGTGCAATATCTTTGCTGGCCTTACTGAGGTGTTCTTCCAGACTGCAGTTCTGAGGTAGGCCGCCATTCACAGGCACTCCTTGTTCTGTGTAGAATGGGTAGTAACCTAAGCGGTTAGCATAGAAGATGGTGACATTCTGGCCTGTGTGAACAGCTCGTGGACTGCCGCTGATTTGGAAGAGTTCAAGGCTGATGTTCGTGTTGTACTTGAGGGTGCACATGTCCAGCGGAGCATTCCAGGCAGCCAGGAATGGCTTGCGGCCCACAAGGGGCAGCTTAGCGGGTTTCTGGCTAAAGGCAGCATGCACCAAGAGCAGCAGCCAGAACAGCACAAGGACAAAGGCAACAGGCACAGCTTGATGTGAAGCCCCGCAGGGCACAGCGGGCATCCTGCTTTCTGACTCACCAAAGAGTACTGTCAGTCATCCTATGAGGAAGGACAGGTAAGTAATTAGAGAGGAATTGGGGTGAAATAGCCCAGAGATCCTCACCATTTAGCATGAGTCAGGAGGAGCCTTTTCAGAATTAGTGTGAAATGTGTGGGGAAGCTGTTGCTGTGTGTGTATTTTTTTTTGCACTCTTGTTTAGTTATTGTTTATTTGTTTTAAATTGATGTATATTTTTTCCATTATATAGCATACAGCATATTTCCCTAAAGAAGTACCACATCTTTCAGTGAACTAGAAGAACTAACCAGTTATTTTTCTCAGAACTAGCCGGGTATGAAAATTAATTTATCAACTATGACAGTTCTGTGTTATGACTGATGTTTGCAGTTATCAGTCCTCAAGTACGCAGATATCTTTCAACTTAATCCAATGAAGAATACATATTAAAGGAGATACATTTTAGTATAGAGTAAAGAGGGGGATACCACTACTCTCAACAGAACATAAGCTCGGAGTAATTGCTACCAAGAAACTCTCTGGGCAAATAAGGCCTCCACAGAGTGGCTTAAGTCTTGACATGAGCAGAAACGCACTGGTATGGTTTTATGTGCCTCTTGCTGGTTTTACTGAGATTTAGATGGTACCTTGATGATTTCAGTCATCACTTAAACTATGTTCAGCTGACCACCAGAATAATAACCACATCCAGCCACACGCACTCACACTGGCGCCCACATAGCCATAATCATAGCTGCCTTAGCCAGTGGCCTGTCTGACAACTACAGCGCCCAGTATGATTTGTTCACCATGCATGCAAAGGCAGCTTGCATTATGAATGTGTGTTTTGTAGGAATATTCCATTGTTGTTTGTCACAGTTTGAGGCTTCTTCTTGAAAGTCCAGTCTTTTGTGTGTGCTCAATAAAAAGGTCTCCATATTAACTTGCTAAAACTGTCCCTTCTGTAAATCCTGGACCAAGTGACAGCAGAAATGGTGTCTTTTGCAAACAAAGGCACTGGTTCCATTACTCAGCAAATGAGTTCAAAATCTTTTTTTACCGAAAGTTTTACTCACAACCTGATTTTCAGGAGGCAGCAAAGTATGCAATCAGTCACAAGAAACCATGGTGAAAATACCATGTGTAGTCAGACATTATTAATGCCAGTCATCTGCTAAATCTGAGGTGGAAAAATGAGGCCTGGCGAGAAATGTTGCAGATGAAGGCAGATTGCAGATCCCTGTGGCGGTTACGTTATTGAGTTGAAAGAGCTTGGCTAACGGCGCTAGTTTCTTTTTCCTCAGTGCTGGCATCAAGCCCATGCCATGAGGGGGAAGAATTAAACCACTTCCTGCATGATTAGACTTTACACCAAGCCTCAGAGATGTAGTGCTCTGTTCATAGGCCTATGCGTTCATAGTAAAGTTACCCTCTACCAGCATAACAGTCCTATTAGTGTCTCTGCTGAGCACCATCCCCATTCAGGAACATTTGGTATACAATAAAACCACACAAGTCATCATGGTTAATCAGTCATTTACAAAACCAAGCTGCATGGAAAACTGTACTAATTCAGAGTCTTGGAAGATTTTATAAAGAAATGCTGGGAAGGACAAGGGGAGGTAATCCAGATCTGTGCTTTTTGAATGAACTTTTACAAGAGGAAAAAATTGCATGCAATTGTCCTTACAGCTGTGTAGTGCATTGACTTTACAGAGACTGACAGTATAGTTGTCAGAGAGATTTATTTATCTTTGAGCTTCCCAAAACCCTCGGCTGTCTGGTAGTAATTAAGATAAGCGTTTGTTGGTAAATGTGGCTCTTATGGAAAACTTTCAGGCAGTATCTTCAGAGGAACCGCAGACTGTGCAGAGTCGACCTGACCCAAACATTTCTGATCATCTTCATTCAACATAGTCCAAATGGAAACATAAAACTAAATGCAAACAAGTGTGATACTGGACTGCTTTCACAGGAGGAGAGAGCTGGTCTGTTTTAACATGAAATGTGGTTTAGTATAGGGGACATCCACAGATGCTGGTTTTGAACATCATCTAATCACATCCTTCTGTACATTCTGCACAGCTAATATGATTTAAATATTGTTCTAAATTTTAATTTGTTTAATTACATTACATTACATTACATTACATTCATTTGGCAGACGCTTTCATTCAAAGCCACATACAATTTGAGGAAATACTCAAGTTTCAGGACAGTTTGATTCACAGATTATCCTTAAATAAGGTCTGATTTGTTGTTTCTTTCTGTGTTTGCTGGTCAGAGCGTGCAACAGATTTTTTCCTCCTGAGTTAATCTGAGGTCATGTTTTGGTCTTCTGTGGATCGCTCCCTCTGCGATTATAAGGGAAACGTGTGACCTTCTAACAACCTCAGATGTTAATCTGGATCCTGTTTTGACTGCTTTACCAGTAGCTTTT
Source organism: Brycinus macrolepidotus (assembly GCA_037974445.1). Classification (NCBI taxonomy): domain Eukaryota; kingdom Metazoa; phylum Chordata; class Actinopteri; order Characiformes; family Alestidae; genus Brycinus; species Brycinus macrolepidotus. Next base: position 11,635,262 of record JBBPCZ010000136.1, read on the forward strand.
GTTCAGGATGGGAGCAGAAGTGTACTGATGCAGCCAAACCGTTTTTAAAATAACTTATCCTACATTACTAATGATACCTTTAGCTGTTTATCGTAGAGTTTGACACTTTTTATCTACAATAACAAGACAATATGGACCCCAGAAAGGGGATGTGGCGTCTGTTGTCTCACAGAAGCTCTTTATCTGGAACTTACTTTATCTCATCTGGTATTTTTCACACCCCTTTTGTCTGATTAAGTGACTTAATAACATTTACAGAGCTTTACAGTTAGATGAATGAACCATGTTAATTCTAAATGAACTCATCTCGGCTATGGAGAACAGATACAGATGTTAGTTACAGGCTACTTGAATTGACTTTAATTTGATTTCATGTTAAAACACTTGTCTTCAACTTCATCACCCTCACTGCCATCCCTAGTCACAAAAGCCCTACTCACACTCCTTATGTTCATCTTTTGAATGTCTACATTACACAGCTCTGCATCTTATATCTTGAGAAGACAAGTAACCTGAGAAAAGACTTGGACAGTTACTCCATCAGGCTAGATCCTACACACATCTGAACTCTGAGTTATAAATACCTTACTTCCTTTCCATAGCATGTCATCTTCTGTGCACCTTCATCAGGCCTACTCCTAAACTCTGTTCACAGGCATTATAGTCATTTACTGACATTTAGGTCTGAGAAAATTTCAACAGCACAAGCAGTACAGGAATAAGTAGCTTTTTTGGTTCTATGCTTTATGTGGTATTGCTTGAGGGCAGCAGTGTCAGAAACAGCAGACACAAACATGTATGAGTAGTGCAGTATTTCTCTTCTCCCAAAACTTCTAAGAGTACACATCAGTCACTGCATGTGGAATATGTGTGTGTGGCACACAGAGGCAAAAGGTAGTGACTATGTGTGAGAAAGAGTGCTCACCTGAGGGTTCCGTAAGGCCCATTCAGTGCCACTCCCCTGGGCACATGTGACATGCCCCTCTCGGCGTCCCCAGCATGGCAGCATACTTTCTGTCTGCTGCAAAATCCACCCACCGCCACTTTTATATACTGAGGGAGAGAGAGGGAGAGTACCAAAAAAAATAAGAGAGAGAGAGAGTTTCCTGAGAGGGAGGAGAAAACAACCACTGAGCCTGAGTGAGAGAACCACAACACTACGATTAGCACAGAGGGAGGAGGGAAAGGGGGGAGGCGAGGAGGGAGGAAGGACTCCAGTCCAAATCCCATTGACTGGGTAAGTGAGAGTCTGTGCACGTGTGTGTGTGTGTTTGCATGTGCATATGTGCTTGTTTTCACATACTTTTAAAACAGGTGCTCATGTAGGAAAACCACAGCGAAACAGAGGTAACCTCCCAGCACTTTTTGTAAAAAGTGCTTCTTATAAAAGCTACATACTTCATTCCTCTAAACAGAAAAGTTTAAAAATGCAAACACATTTCTTTAGAGGTTAAAGTTAAGGATAACTTTAAGGTCAGGCCTAGAAATGTCTTATTACATAACAGGTAGGAACATAAAGTGCATATGAAGGGCTGCAATTCCTGACAAGGTATAAAAACAAGTGTCTGTGTGCATGTGCGCACGCATGCACGCATTTGCTCCTTCCCCATGTAATCATGCACAGTAACCACATCTTACTCTGCTCATCCCCTTCAATCAGCATTAGCTACACGGCATTAGCAGTTAGAGGCTATGCGTACTCTAACCACCTGGTCAGCAGCTCTGAGTAGGCTTTCATGTGCAGCACATAGCTAGCCATTGTTGTTAACAGGCTATAGAGGAGACTTTCTGCTACTCAAGTTACTTTGCCTGGTTGTCTGTGATTGTCTTGTTTTGTCCTCTTAGTCACTGTCTGCTGTGGCAGTAGGCTAGACGTTAGTCAGAAATGTATTTTGAGGATGTAATTAAGCCAGAGCAAAACAATACTTCCCAAGGTGTTATTGCCATGCAGCAATACAGTTTTATGCTGATTTGTTATTTAGGGGTCAGAATCCCTAATTTTACCCATAATCATAGCTAGAGTGTAAACTGACTTATTAATGTAATCTGTTTTTATAGTATGTGGACAGTGGTATCCTGAAATATGGGTTATGAAATGTACATCATAAAATAACATTTCCCATACTCATTCACAGGTTTACAGTAGCACTGACTGAATGCAGTTTCATGTGTCCATAGTAAGATCACACAGACAGGCACTCACATGGCAAGTCTAACAATGATCTGTCCCCATTGTTAATTCTCCATGTTTGTTTCCTTGAATGCGCTCTCTTGTATTTCTCTGTATGTGTAGAACCTTGTAATTCAAGTCTTTATGCCCCATGCTTTTAAAGGGACAATCTCTTTATATAGGATAATTATAAGTGTATTTTATGTTACTTTATTCTGTTTCTTTTTTGTATTGCTAAAGTTATTTAGCAATACAATAACTGAAGCTACTAGATACCCAAATTTCCTTCAATAGCGTCTATATGTCTATGTCTATCAGTTTATCTCATCTGTTATTTTTACAACCCTTCCATGTGCTGAAGTGACTTCATAACATTTACAGAGCTTTACAGTTAGGAGAACGTACCATGTTAATCATAAATGAACTCATCTCCGCTCTGGAGAACAGATGTTCAACCGGCAAATTGAATTGACTGTAATTTGATTTCCTGTTAAAACACATGTCTTCATCACCCTCACTGCCAATCCCTGTCACTACAGCCCTACTAACACGCTTTATAATGACTTTTATTCACCTTTTGAATGTCTAAATGACATGATTCTACACATTATAACTTGAAAAAAACCCTATAATCAAAGTAGCAGAAAACATACTATCTTTCATATCAGAATCAGAATCAGAATTGCGTTTATTGGCCAAGTATGTGAGCGAACACATACAAGGAATTTGATTCCGGTCGA
>JBBPCZ010000136.1:11643647-11661802 GCA_037974445.1 Brycinus macrolepidotus
ATTACTAAAGCACTGATGTACGTCGCTCTGGATAAGAGCGTCTGCTAAATGTCGTAAACATAAACGTAAACGTAAACGTAAACGTAAACGTAAAGGCATGTGGCAGTGGAATTTCATGGCATAGAAGCCTCATATAATAATTGGGAAAAATATAAACAATTATCTCATAGTATATTGGTAATAATGACAATTTAGACTGAAAAGGTAATAGTAATAGTACATTGCTGTAAAACAAAATCTTGCATCTCCATTTTTTGACCCTTTATACTGTCCGAAATTTTCAGAATGAATAGAGTAATGGAAGTAAACTTCGGACCAGTTCCACTGCTCTATTCATTCTGAAAATTTCGGACGGTATAACGGGTCAAAAATTGGAGATTCAAGATTGATATACATCCTTAACGTTTCTTTCTCCTGTAAAATTATCATTTTGGTGAGACAAGGTTTTATTCTGACAGCAACAATATAACATATGATGAGCCATCTCTTGGATACAGTAGTAAATGTAACAATGTCTTACATAGCGCCTGTATGAGCACTGAAGAGATGGACGTGTGGCTTGCTTTGCCTCTGAGAACCTGTTATTAGTGGTTACAGTGTGAGGGAAAGTATACTGGTAGTTGGGGTAGCTGGTGGAAGAAATGATGTGTAGGGCAGAGGGGCATCACTTTGCTCTCTCCTTCTCACCTTTGCTATGAATCCTGTAATCAGAGACATTATGCTAATTATAGTATTTCACCTCATAGACCTGAACAATCAGGTATTCCATGGTGGAAAGGGAAATGAAGCATTTTGAAAGTAAGAAAAGGGAGAGGCAACTATGCCGCTGTACCTGAGCAGTCCATTTTTTGTTTATTATAATATATAGTCTGTTTTGTTGAAAGTTATTATGCTCTTTCACACAATTCCATCGTCCTCTGAAGACATCCTGATTTATGTTTAAATCTTGCAGAACAACTGTTCTCTAAAATTACAGTCTTGGCTGTCCTCGTCTCGCTGAAAAAAACAATAGGCTGTGGGGATTTTGGGGGCTGAAGCTGGAGTCGCGTATGCAAAACAGAGACGCGTCCAAATAAAAATAAGGCCAAACATTGTTTTAATGCATGCAACATGTCAGTAGTAAGTAGCTCTTTCTTTAGAACCAGAGCTTAATCCTACAGGTTAATTCATACATATATACACACACACATGCACAGACACATGCCACCCCCACCCTGGCCCACCCCACACAAACATGCACAGTAAGCCTATACTCTCTTTGATGTGCTTTACTCTGGAGAGCTCAGTAAAGAGACTCAATGACCCTCACTCTGTTCCACGCTAAGGCGTGTTCTTCCTCTCCATTTCCCGGCAAGGGGTCCGCTGCTGCTGCTTGTGTTGGATAAGTGCATCCCACCCTAGTAAACTTTAGGAATTCCTTGGTCTCAAGATCCTGTTTCAGGTTAGCATTTCTGGAGGTGCTCTACTCCAGACTAACAGCTGCAAGGTGTGTCTCTATGTGTGCGTGACCCAGGAAACTTCAGCCTTTTCCCCACTCCTCTTTACTTTGTGTGCAGTAGTCTTGAGTACGCCAGGATCAATAAATGATACTAAGACAAATAAATACTCAAATCTTGCCCAGGGCTGTGGTTTATGGACGACAAGAACAAAACAGCATTCTTTTGGTCTTGGGTGAGGACACTGGCATTTTCCCCCACACAAAGTTTAAGCATAAAATTACAGCCAGTTCTGTGAAACAAAACTCAAAGAAACATCACAAACCTCTCTTTTGTGCACAATGTTTACACTCAGAGTTTGGCAGCGCACGCTGAAAAAGCAGTGATGGCTGAACACTGAATACCCTGTCCTAAATGCATTCAGTAATGCATTCTGTTACAATACATCAAAAAGGTAAATCATTCAGAATGCATTTAGAGCACATCTTGCTAAGGCACACAGGCAAAATTCAATGTTGCAATTTTTATCTAATCCTAGTTCTCACTGTATTATGTTGTTACTGGTGAGCAGTTTTCTTCCAATGATGCTTATGTTATGTTTCATTAAAAAATTAATTATTATTTGAGTGAAGTTAAAATTGTTTAAGACGTAAAACCTATATACTCTTCTGTTTGTGTATATTGTTCCTTAAATGTAATTGAGTTATTGAATACAGTATTTGTTTGGATATTGTAGACTCTGGAATACAATTATGTATTTTCACTTCAGCTGTTATTTCAGGAAAACTGGGAGAGGGCATAAAATATATAGGAAACATATTTGTAAGAGTCTACCAGCAGCACAAGGAAAGTTTTGTGTAACCAAAATAGCTCAGATCCATCAAGGCATGGACTCTACAAGACCTCTCAAAGTGTGCTGTGGGATCTAGCACTAAGACATCAGCAGCAGTTCTGCAAGTAGTGTGTTGGGACAGCAATGGATCGGTTTGTCCAGCACCTCTCACTAATGCTCGACTGGGCTTTTGGAGGCCAAGACAACATCTTGAAGTCTTTGTCATGTTCTTCAAATCATTCATGAACAATTTTTCAGTGTGGTAGGACACATTATCCTGCTGAAAGAGGCTGCTGCCATTTGGAAATGCTGTTGCCAAGAAGGAGTGAACTTGGTCTGCATCACTGTTTAAGTAGGTGGTACATGTCAAAATAACAGCCCAAGGTTTCCCAGAAAACTGCTTTCATTGGTTCTCCTTCTTTGCCATAGTGCACCCTGGTGCCATCTCTTCCCCAGGTAGCACATCCGGTCGTCCACATGATGCGAAAGAAAATGTGAATTATCAGACCAGACATAGGCGCCAGAACCATATAGTCCCATCCCCCCGGACTACAGCCAAGACGTAGAGCGCTGCGTGCTGTGCTGGGCAGTTCTGATAAGATGCAATATCATGATATTTTCCTTCACCGCATTAAATAACATTATAGTTGGCAAGCTATAATAAAGTGAATGAACCTATGCTTCCTGAATACTGCTACTGTATGCAAAAAGAATAACCTACACACCCAACATAGCTTGTTTAGACTGGAGTGTGTATAGAAATATAACTTATTTTGTTTTTCATATATTATGAACTGTTCTTTCAAAACAATCCAAAGTCTGAATTATCTGTCATATAATAAAATAATAGAAATATATTTGTTGTGCGAGACTAATTCTGGCATACTGACATACGCTCTTACATTTACATTTACATTTACATTTACAGCATTTGGCCAATGCCCTTATCCAGAGCGACTTACAATCATTAGTTACAGAGACAGTCCCCCTGGAGCAGCTGAGGGTTAAGTGTCTTGCTCAAGGACACAATGGTAGAAAGTGGGATTTGAACCTGCTTAAAAATAAGAGTGCCAGAAAGGGTCTATGGTCCGACTGAAGAAGCATTTTTGGTTCCCTAAAGGACTGTTCAGTGAATTTGGTTCTTCAAAGGACTTTCGTTGTGAGTGTGAAGAACATTTTGTAAGAGCCCCTAAATTGGTAAAGAGCCTTTACATTGTGTGAAGACCCTTTAAAGAGTTCTTTGATTTTGTTTTCAGTCATATTTACAACAGTGGCTCTTTAAAGAAGCATTGCGCAAAGAGCTCTTTGTGGCACCACTTTTTTGCAGATTGTAGATGAGTGTAGAGGGGAAATAACCCAGCACTACATTAACTTATGATTCACAATACACCAACCCAGACACAGCCAGTGCCTCTACATACTTGTTTGTAGACAACATTGTTCTGAATGCTGTAATGAGGGCACCCAGCGTGGTGGGGTTGGGAGGCTAGGGTTCAGAAAAAGGCTTGAACAGTACAAACAAATGATAATACTTGAGATCAACAAAAGGAATATAAACGAAAAATAAACAAAAAGAAATACCTAAGGCTAGGAGAGATTACAAATAACAAGCCAGATGATGCAAGGATAGTGCAGGGCTAGGATGGACACTACAAAAGACAACAAAAAGCAGATAACAAATGTAAACAAGGACAGATGAGGCACAAAACAGGGCAAAGCATCATGAATGCTTTGTTTGGAGCTGTACCTTGTTCAAAGTGTTTGGGCAGTGATATATTGTTTGTCAATTATTTAAGCAATTCGTTTTATTTCATTTCAAAATGCAGAGACATTTTCTCAGACTTAAAAATGTATTGGTGTAATGGTTACGAAGATTGCCTTAACCAAGACTGAGCTATCTTGGTCAACCAACTTTGTCATTATATTTGCTGCATTCTTGCAGTGTCTGCAAAAACAGTCCAGAATCCCACAGGCTATGTTTTGTTTTCCTTCCAGTGACTATACGTCAAGATATAAAAACTTCCATGTCACAGAATTCATTTAAAATGCAATATAGTACTTTTGTTTAGAACATGTAGAACATGTAGAATAACTACTGATGTAGGATGTTCCTTTTACACTCTTATCTGGTCCCTGACACTGAAACGGGATACCACAGTGGAGACAAAACAAAATCAAGCAGCAGCTAAACAGCCCTGAAACACAGCAGAAAAGCCTCATGAATTGAGTGTTTTATTTAATTGCATCATGTAGTGTAGGTGTGTTTAAATAGAGCAACATCACAGTTTATTTGTCTTTAATTCTGATCAGGGAGGAAAGCAGGTTCGCACAAAGCAGCACAGCTCTAAGGACGAAGTAAACTCACATGTACCAGCCCAGATTTCTGTCCTTTGAGATCAATATTGAGCTCAGTAATAAATGTCTGGGCTCATAGTTTCTAGGTTTTTCATTACCCATCTACCCACTTTTTTTAGAATTAGTTTGACATGTATGTATATGGTACAATATTTCCACATATCAAACCCAAATATCCCAACAGAAACCCAGTTCTTTCATGTTCAGAAGTCCTGGTTATGGGATGAGACACTTTATGATGAGGCAGAGTCCCAGAAACATGATGACGGACAGACAGGAGAAATGAAGGGACAGCATGAGCAGCAGCTCAGCTAGGAAACTGTCCTTTGGTTGGGGTGATGGAGGGTGTGCCAGCTGTGGCACCTCACAGTACATACCAGTCCAGCCCTGGTAACACTGACAGGTGAATTTGTGCTTCATGTCCAGAATGTCGTGGTGGTTGAGCTGTCCACTCACATGGAAGCGCAGCCCATGGGTTCCTCTGTTGAGTTGGATGTTGAAGAAGCGAGGGTTCAGGTGCAGGTAAGCTCCAGAGTCCAGGCTCTTGCGGACACATTTACCATTCTTCTTGCACAGGGCCTTGCTGCACAGCTTGGCTGCAGAGGTTACATTGATGACATAGTGGCCAAGTGGTCCATCTATATATTTTTTCACCGTCAGACAGTTTCTCTGCAAAGAGACATTCATTAGACAAGAGTAAACAGGCCCGGTGTGCCCTACATTAGATGATCCCTTAGTCTTCACTTAGGCACTCCACCCTCCCTTTCTTCCCAGCAGGTCTAGGCTTTTATTCTTTGCTTATGTAATTCATGAGTAACTCTGTTTTCACTGCTTTCTATGCAATAACTGAATAATAACCCTTAGCCTAGGAATAAACCTGGGAATTTATTTCAATAAGAGTCTAAGTACTTGTGTATTCTCACCCTTATGCTTTCTGTAAACAGGAAATGAATGAGTCCACATAATAAGCATGTGTTCCCTGGCAGTACCACATCACTCTCACACATAAATCACCAACTACTGAAAAATCCTCACATCATCAACCACACTAACATGATTGGAATGATGCTATTTCAGGTTGAGTGACATCAGTATGTGATAGTGTCTCTTTCTGATAGCAAAGTTAACATTAGAATAAATGCAAATAAACAAGAAAGCACTAAAAAGTATCAATATTTGTCTTGTTTGTAAAAATGAAGATGGTAAGGAGAACACAGGTTTGGTTCCAGATTTCACCTCGATGTCTCCAGACGTTGCTTGGATTTGCAACACCATGAGCAGCTCCTGATTTAATTTAATGAAGGACTGATTGAGACAAACCAGTAATGCTGGGCTTCCAAAAGGAACACATTGATATACTGTACATACAATCTCTGTTACCTGTATAATAGTATTTGTATTTATTCATTTTTTTTGTTTTATTTAGTATATTTAGTAATACTCATGTGAAAAAAACACTCACTGCTCATCTAAACAGTTTTTAAATATTATTTCTAAACAGTACTGTAAGTTTTTGCACAGTACTGGCATGTTTTTTGCTAGAAATCCTTTGACTGAAACCTTTTTCTTAGTGTTCTTGACTAACATATGTTTTAATACCAAAAGCAGATGCTCAGGTTTATGAGACAAACTCATGAATGACAAGACCAACTCGATTTTAGTGAGGTGCCACTTAGGACTACTCAAATCTTCTCCATATTATGGATATGTACCTGAGATCGGGCGTACTCTGATGAACCCCACAGGACCACTCCAGCTGCTCCCAGTGCTGCGCTCTCCCCTATGGTGTGCACTAAATCACTCTGTTTGCAGAATTTAATGCAAAAGTAGAAGCAATAAATATTCATATTTGTTATCCTGTTTATAACTTAATAGTTCAAACTGTAAAATATCTAACGTGTGATTCGAAGACCAGCTCCTGCACCTTGATTTATAGTTATTTTTGCTTCTTTTCACTTTTCATGTGATTCTGAAGTAGTCTGTGGGCAGCTCTAGAAGCCAGAAAACACATGAAACTAATAATTGTTTGTGACTTATATAAAGCTCCAACTTTACCTTGATGTTCTCAAGATGTGTTACTGTGGATAGGCCAATCAAATAGAAAATATTATTGTTCCTGTTCCACCCCCAAACAGGAACATTCCATTCATAGTTACCTGACACATGAGTGTTTTACCATATCTAAGGCATTCAAGATGTTTAGAAGTGGAACAGTGTCTTTGTCAATCCAATACTAAACCAGTGATTAAAACAATCTGTGGTTCAGACGGTTTCCACATGCTTTGTAGGAGTAAAGGTGGCTACAAAGGTTCTTACTCTTGGCAGCATGCTACTTGCAAAAAATACAGTATATCGGAATTGGAACAAAATCTTCAAAAAAGTATTCAACTTTACAAGAAAAAGCAAAAAGATTCATTACTTTCTATGTAAGTTAATGAAATTTTATTCATTTGGGATTGTTTTGTCATTTGGATTGTTTGTATTATTTGTATGACACCAGGTGGCATTTCTGTCAAAAAATGACAAAAATACAGTTATAAAGCTATAGTCCAAAAGCAGTGATTTGTAAATTATAATGTTGCTTTCCAAAAAAAATCTCCAAAGCAGTAAATTCACAGGAAAAAGCAAAAAATACTTTAAATGGAAGTTAATGTAGAAACACTGTAAAGTTCTTTTGGAGTATTTATTTTGGCTCAATTATCATGAAAGTAAATCGGAGGTTCAATGTTCAAATGAGGAAAAAATAAATAAGTAAAAAAATAAAATAGATACTTTTTTTTCTTTGCCCAGAGATGCGTTTCTGAATTACACTGACATTCAGTTTTATTAGGTACATTGTACAATGTGAGTTTGATAGAGGTTGATAGTAGCTACTCAAATTCCTCAGTTATATGTGCTCAGCTAAATATGTGATTGATCAAATGATATAACTTTTTTTTCTAGTCATGTGCATTTGTGAAGAAAAAAATCCATACTGTAAAAATTGTTTGTTAATCCGACAAAAAAAATATAATAATACAAACAAATTTTATCCAACTCAAATATATACTTTGAATGCATCAATTAATAGGTTGAGTTGATGACAGCATCTGTTCTGCTTTGTGAGTCATTATTTTACAGAATTAACAATACTTTAACTTATGGGTTCACACCTCTGAACCTGTATTTGAGCTCCTTCACTATAAATCATATTATGCCTTTACATTCTGGGACTCTCTCACCTCAGACAGAACGGTAAAGGTGTAGGCGTAGAAGGGTCTGGAGTACACAAACACAGGCAGAGTGAAGTCATTCCGGGCGATTGAGGCAATCCGCATGGCCTCCTTGACACGATAGTGCACAAATTTAACAGTGTTGGGTGAAGACTTCAGTTCATAGTCCAGGTATATGGATGGGTAGAGTGCTGTGCTTTCCTTCCAAAGCCACATGAGATGGTCATTACGCACATGCTCTACATTGGGACACTCTCCTGTGTAGCGAAGTGGGTGCTGCTTGTATCCGTAGTTGTAACAGTCTGGAAACAGATAAAAGCCCCAGAGACCATGTGGCCGGCGACTCTCTGCAAGCAGAAGAGTTGAATTCATGAAAGCCTGCCCAGCCTTCTCAAAGGTCTCCTTGGCTTCATTCTCCACTTTACTTTGTGGCCAGCCTGGATGAGTCTTCCTTATTAACTCCTTAGATTTGTTCCGGTAGATGTCCTTGGAACCCCAGTTGCGAACCCACTGGGGGCGCCAGTTTTCCCAGTCGATGACACCAAGTCCACGGAAGTCTTTGAATGGGATGAGCTTGTCAATATCAGCTCTGGCTTTGTTGAGGTGTTTGCTGAGGCTCTGGTTCTGGGGCAGGCCTCCATTGATGGGACTTCCAGAGCTGGTGTAGAAAGGGTAGTAGCCCAGGTGGCTGTGGTAGAAGATAGTGACATTCGGGCCACTAAGTGTTTCGTTGTGATTAGCAACAATGTCAAAGACACTCAAGTCAAGGTCCACCTTTAAAGAGATAAAAGTAGTTTTTGCATTTTGTTAATTTAACTCCTTGCAGTTTAAAAGTTATCTTTGGACTGTTGTTACACAATTAAGTATATAGGTATTTACATTTTGTATCAACAAGTTTTAGCCTGCATCTTTTCTTTGTCTGTATCGACAAAAATGTATATTGTTGTTAACTGTCATAAAACAAAAGCTTGAAAAGTTATGGCTGAAAATCAAAGGCCATTCTTTACATTTTGCCACATATTTATATCTTGACATACAATCAAACTGTTTTCAAAATGTTTAACTTTTTTTATGCATGTTCTACCTTAAATCGGAGACGGCAAGATTCAGTGGGTGCATTCCACACCACTACAAATGGCCGATGTGGCAGTAGAGGAGTGCGGGCATGTTTCAGCTGGTCACCCTGGACAACAACCAGCCCCCACACTGCTACTGCCAACAAGTCAAGCACTGCCATCACCCCTTCGTCTGCATGGATCAGTCAGCCCACCTTTAGCAATATGGAAGAAAATCAGAAGAAAAATATCAAAGAAGGCACATTCTCTTTTGAAAAATGCCCATGTGTTGGGGGCCCTTGACAGAGATAATCAAAGGAGCGGGTAAATGAGTGTGAAAGTGTGGGTCAGTGAGCACTGCTGCTCCAGATTCCACAGTACAATGGCTCTCTGTGCTCCATGAAAGGTGCCACATATTTATATTCTATCATACTCTTCCATGTTACTATTTTACATATGTTTTGTTGTTTGCAGTATCTGGCTTTATGCATGATCACAGCATTTATGTTGGGGTTTTTGAAACTCCCCTTGTAATTTCCCTCTCTTTTCTAAAATGACTTGATATTAATGTAATTTCCATTTGCATTTCCATGTGTGGCAAACCATGACCTTGAATGTAAAGAGTTAGAGTAATAGTTTCACTTCGATGGTCTTGGAAAGTCTGCAGTAATTTCACTCAACCAGAAAAAACAATGATGATGAGAAGGGTATCATTACTTAAAAAAGGTTTGATCTGTGCTGTGGTTTAACAAATGATTCTGATCTGATCTGTCATTTTATATGAAACATAATCAAATTTAATTCTGTTTAAATTAGAAAACAGAATTTTTCTGAGAGTTCAGCAAACCACAATCAGGTTATGAGCTGACCTGCACCGGCAACTTACTCCAGAAGTAGAAATGTCATTTAATCTTTCCAAATTCAGGGGTGTTAAAATACAGCATGGGGCAAGTATTTCAATATCTGCCTACTGGTTCACTGTGACTTATTAAACATTCATAAGACTTTTAGAGGCAACCAAAAGTCATTACATTGTGATGACAGAATATGGGAAAATAAGAATTTCATCCTTTAAATTGTGCTTAATATGACCAGGGACATGAACTCATTCATTCATTCATTTTCTGTAACCGCTTATTCCTTACTAGGGTCATGGGTACTCGGACCCTATCCCGGGGTCTACGGGCACGAAGCAGGGACTCACCCTGGGCAGGGTGCCAGTCCACCACAGGGGACATGAACTAACAAGGTTAAAATGGACAGGTTTTGATTTCAGATTGACTTTAATATACCAACGATCTAAACTGGCCCACATATATTTCTTAACAGTTTTTGTTTTTACTTTTAATCAGTTTTCTCCTCAATTTGGCGATGTCCAATTCCACCACTTGCTAGGACTCCCCCAATCACTCAATATCATCAATGCTAGGAATCTGAAGGATAGCCACTGCATCTTTTCGAACCGCCACTAAGGCAACATCATTGGATAGTGTAACACGCTTGGAGGAGAACACTAAGGGGGGCAGAGGGCCATCCTGTCAACTCCCAACGATGGAGCCAACACATAGAAAGTTGTGTCACTCCGGGGCAAGCTTAAACTGATTCATCTTGTTTAATATGATGTGACTAAAAAAGGCTGCATCAGGTTTAATCAAGAATTTTCTTTCATGCTTAAAAACTCGATTTTCAGAGATGGAAAATACTTAAGTAATTGTGTTGTGTAACTCTACTTAAGAACCATTTTAGAACATTGAAATTTTTTTTAGAACATTGAGTATGAGTATTAATAATGTTGCATGAGTATTACTGACCAGTGAATACTTGTACTTTTACACAATTATTTTTCCAAGAGAAGAAACATTCTTACATCTTAAGAGTATTTGTTATAAATGTCAAACACTGGGAGATTTTTCTCTTTTTCTCTTGTCAGTTTGACTGTTTTTTTGTTGTTGTTTTTATTGAAATACGAATACATTTGACCAAATTCATATCAGTGTGAAATCAAACTGCCCACAACTGATTCATTTAATTCATCTTTACTTGAGGACTAAGTAGGTTAAAAAGGACAGGTTTTTATTTCTCCAATTTGTCTAATTCCACCACTAGCTAGGATTCGCCCAAACACATGAGACCACCAATGCTGGGAGGGTGAAGGCTAGTCACATTTAGCCGGCCACCAGATCTTACTGCACAGTCCAAGTCCGTTGATTAGTTGCTGCACCTCACAACACCCCACCAAACACCACCGAAGAAAAAAAAAATATTTATTTGCCATAACATTTACATTTTACTGTTATGTATTTGACTATGTTTAAGTGTTGAACCTTTTTGACTTCCTCTCAAGTATATTTTCAGTTCCATACCTTCACTTTTAACTGAATTAGATTTTGATGCAGTATCACTTACACTTCACTTGTGTGTTTAATTATCATTCTTTGTTGTACCATGAAAGAAGCTGAACCCTTGAACTTCCTGGAATTATGGAAAGAACCGTAAGAACTACAAAGAACCTTAAGGAACGATTCAGAGGCTGAATAGGCTTTCCCTGGTTTAAATGGTTCCAGAACATCTATAACCAAGTCAAGAATTGTTTAAGGGCTTTTTTAGGGGCCTCTGCCACTAATTGTAGTTGATTGTAATCATCACATTCTGAAAGCAATTCCCCTATATTTGAAACAGTTATGAATGTGGGTAAGTGGGAAAAAAATGACATGTGTTTTGCATTAACATTCTGCTCTAATCTTGGTCATTACTCCATTCCATAAAAGACTGCAAGGCGTTATTTTGCTGCATTTCCTGTAACGAGTGAGATGGCAGTGAGACTTGAAGCTGTGCCAAAAGACAACATGGTGAAGTCACCCTGGCTCTCCTCAAACCACAACAATGTGGAGTGGCCAACTACATGGAGACCTCCCCAAAACGATGTGTGCTGCTGACTCTCCTCTGTTTGAACTTGCGTTTTCCCTAAACAGCCATAAGTGACATAAGAGCCTTGTCTTGCTTTTTTTTTTTGAGCATGGCTTGATTAAATCCAGATGAAGATGTTTCTGCTCCTCGTACAGTCCTGATCTTTCCATCACGTTTGATTTTCTGCACATTTCTGCACGCTTGGTCTACTGGAAGCCTAATAAAACAACCCAAAAAAGTCTTGGAAAGGAATTTTCAGTGAAGGGTTACCATTAAAACCTATTTAGTCTAGAATCTGTGCTTTAATCAACACTTACTGTAATACAGTAAGTAAGAATACTAAGCCTCGTCAGCATCTTTAAAATGTTCAAGAGAATGTCTCTTGTCGGATTTGTCATAATTTGGTCAGATTTGTTGACCAACAGAAATATGTGGCATTTTTTTGCTGGCTGTTTTTACTCTGCACTTCTTACCACTAAACTGCACGTTAAAATGATGGTTTTAAAAAGTAAATGAGACAATAAATGAAATATAATTTTCTACATAAATTATATGGTTGTTGCAAATCCTCTTAAATGTAACAGGAAGTATCAGGCAAAAGGCATAATACTTCTCTAAAGCTTTGAGGTAAAACAAGAACACTTCTGCTGTAACTGTATGAGTGTGCAATTTGAATGATTACATGGCCTGAGGGAGTAATCAGCATCCCCCCAGATGGAGTTTTGCACATTATACATTTCGTCCAAAAGATAACAAAAATCAATCCTGATCTCAAAAGACTGTTGAGAAAGTCAAATGGATTTGTCCATGACTGACTTGTGAAAGTTCTGTCACTTTGCAATACTGCTTTGTGTACACAGTATTCTGTTCATCTAAAGAAGTAAGGATTTTCATGATATTGTTTTAATAGAAAGAATAAAGATATAAAGACTATATATATATAAAGTGGCTACTTTGTGGTCATATAAACATTTTGATTTCAGGTTTATAAGTTTGTTTGTGAATACAGAAAATTCTATGCAAATGTTATTGGATTGAATGTTCTGTTAAGTATGGTCCTAAGATGTTTACATTGATGTGCTGACTGCAGAAATGTAAATGAGGCGTGAGACTTGGATGGCGTGAGGTAAACACTGGTAGTGTGAGAATGTAAGTAAACAGTCAGAAAACCAGAAACCACCCTCACCCTCAGTGATGAACAGAAATAGTGAGTCAGCAGCTTTTGGTTCGACTTGTGGAAAGATGAGATTACAGCTATTGTTTTTCCCATCAATATTTGGGAGAAGGTTTTGACTTCAGTGTGTGTGTGTGTGCGTGTTTGTGTGTGTGCGTTTGTGTGTGTCTGTGAGTGTGCATGTGTGTGTATGCATGAATTTCTCTCTTTATGAGGACCAAATGTCCTTAAAATGAATCCTGGGAAATCTGTAAATGTGGGGACATTTTGCTGGTCCTCTCAAGGAAACGTGCAGCAGATAGGTTGCCTTTTGGTCATTGACGATAGGGTCAGTGTAGTATTACTGAGATATAGTATTACACTCTCAATAACATGTCCCACAAATATAGTAATACAAACATAAACTATATGGACAAAAGTATTGGGACACACCTGTTTTTCAGGGTTTGGGCTAGGCCCCTTACTTCCAGTGAATATTACTGCTTCAGCATACCAAGACATTTTGGACAACGCCATGTATCCAACTCTGTGGACACAGTTTGGGGAAGAACCTTTTCTGTTCTAGCATGACTGTGCCCCAGTGCACAAAGCAAACTCCATAAAGACATGGTTGGATGAGTTCGGTGTGGAAGAACTTGACTGGCCCGCACAGAGCCCTGACCTCAACCCCATCCAACACCTTTGGAATGAACTGGAACGGAGGTTGTGAGCCAGGCCTTCTCGTCCAACATCAGTGTCTGAACTCATAAATGCTTCTCAGAATGAATGGGCTCAAATTCCCACAGAAACTCTCCAAGAAGAGTGGAAGCTGTTATAGCTGCAAAGGGGGACCAACTCCCTATTAAAGTCTATGTATTAGAACAAATGTCGTTAAAGTCCCTGTTGGTGTACTAGTCAGGCGTCCCAATACTTTTGTCTATATAGTGTACTTGTGTGTGGGTGTGTGTGTGTGTTTGTGTGAGAGAGAGTGCATGGGGAACATGTTATCAGAATGGTAGTAACATTTTGTTTTAGAAAAAAAGTTAGTTTTGGTTGGGAAAGGTTCATAAAGGTAATTAATGGAAATTACATAAATGTCAAGTGTATGAGTGTTTGTCTGCATAGTATGAAACTGATTGTTCTCATGTGTGAAACGGAATGATTTCCTACTTTCACAGTTCATAGTCCGGAGCATGCCTTACATAAATGAGTATTTCTGGAGGCCCACTCGTGAATGCTCTATTGTTCTCTGTAACAAGTTGTGATCACAGTGACCGAATGAGAACTGATGTCGGAGAAAAGCAGACACTGAAAGCTTCTCATCTGAGGACACACCAAACTGACATGTTGTCAGTTTTCCAATCTCATTAACTGCAGGACATCTCTCTCTCTCTCTCTCTCTTTCTCTGTTTCTCTGACCCCCTCACACCCACCCCCTCTTCTGCAAACCATTCACTGCAAAAAACAGAATCTTTGCAAGTGAAATTGTCTTTTTAAGGCAATATTTCTTCTCTTTTAAAATTGTTCGTGTTAAAAAGTTGTTTATTCTAAGATTGATTTCCTTCATTAGTCTCACTTTGAAATTGTACATTATTTTAATCTATTTTTGGAACAATGCAAGCACACAGATCATGTGTTAACGATTACTGTGCGAATAGTAATGACATCAAAATCAAAATGACATCAAAATGCACTTTAAGTAAGATTTAATGGAATGAGCCCTAATATGCAGCTCTTTACATTTCTCTTAGATGTCTTAAAACTAAAATATATTATAAATATGTAAATATGGCATTTGAAAAATAACAAATAAGACAACATTAAGATTCAGAGATTAAGTATAAATCAATATTGCGTAATCTGAGAATAAAGAGCAGAGTATGTTCATACTAACTGAAGATATTTAGGGTGATGTGAAAACAAAGAGCCCTGCCCTGGGTGAGTACTTGCCTTGCGCCCATTGACCCTGGGATAGGCTCCGGTTACCCGCGACCCTAATGTGGAATAAGCAGTTACAGAAAATGAGTGAGTGAGTGAGTGAGTGAGTGAAAACAAAGATGTTATCCAAAAAAATGCTTAATTTAAGCATTTCCATCTCTTTTTTGAATCATGCTGTGTAGAGAACTCTAGTAACATGACTGTTTGGTTTTATCCTTGCCAATGATCTTATCATTATTATAGGTCAGCATTCTGTCAGCAGTATTTATGGTCATACTCTCTTCACCTAGGAATACGTTTTCTATGCTTCCTGTCTGCTGCCATAAGATCTTCTGCAACTAAGGAAAAGTGATCAAGAAATCAGTTTGCTGATCACATCTGTTATATCTTTTCATCTTTTAGTCAGTTACACTGGTGGATCTAAAATCTGGTAAAACGATCCAGGCAATCACACCCATAAAACCTTAAATCTTAAACTCTTTGAACTAAGAACTTTGTAGTCATCTAGCAAGGAGGTCCAACTCTGATAAAGAATCACCTTATCTGTCTAAACATTCTGAGAGTTCCTCAAAGCACCCAGTACTTTTGGGCCGCATTGGCACTGTAATGATGTGTGTAATGAGTCACTTACCTCTCCAATCTAATATGGGACAATGTGACACTCCTGCGAACCACGAAGAAGCCAGAGGGCTCAGTGGGACTAGTGTATCTGTCCTTTTCCTGTAATGGTGAAGGATTCTATTCAGAAAATTCTGTCAAAATTTTTTACAAGATGACTATGTTATATGTGCATTTGCTCATTGCTGATCCTGTACTTGCGAGTTTTTATATGCCAGTAATACAGCTTTTCTATGCCCCTTGATGCATGCATGCATGGAACCAAACATTTGAACTCTTTTGTTGTTTGATTACTGTGGCTCCTCCCAATCATCCTCCAATCAAGCTGCCAAAAAGGACCAGCAACAATACCCAATACAAATGACTGAGTCTGGACTGAGAAACAAGTCCCAGAGCAAACGGGGGTAATGTGAGGAAACGTTATTTGCTAAATAGATCTAAATTGTTAACAGGTCAGAATAGGTTAGTGTTGCATCTACTGTAGTGGTTCCTCACATACTTGTGTGTGGTTTCACATAGGATTTCAAACATTCAGCTGCTCCATGAGGGTCCAGCAGAGTGTCTGGACCCCCAGAGTGAAGTGCATCCATCCATGACCTTGGAGACACAAGGCAGTTCTATGCTTAAGCCTACCACTGAAGAATGTATAACAGACAATAAAGGTTAACGTGTCTGAAAAATGTGCTTGCTAGAGCAACTACACTTGATATTCTTACTTATTTTAACAGTTGTGAAAACATGGCTTCCTCCTGGTTGCCTAATGCAATGTGATAGCATCATTTTAACAGAGGATAAATCCACTTATGTCAACTGTTTAGGCTGCAGGGTGGGAACCAACATCCTTTGTGGTCACACACCAAGATCTGCAAAGTTTTTTTCTTTCTTTTTTCTCAGAGTGGGAGTGGAACATGTTTTTGCTCATGTATGTGCCGTGAAAGCACATTCTTACAGTTCAAAGCTCAAGTTTCCCCGCCAAAATCTGACAAGAATTTGAAGTGGGTGGACTGACACCCAATAAAGAAAGCCTGGTTCTTGTCTGTGTTTGTCTGACTGTATTACACAAGGTGAAATCCAACCCACAGTCCCCCACACACACTCCCAAGCTGCAGAAACATAAAAACTGTGTACCTCAGCATTGTCTGGCACCACACCACAGATCAAAGACCACAACTTGGCTTTAGGTTGCATATTCTAAACTAGCTAATGCAGGCAGATGTTATGCCCGCAGGCATTACTGCTTGTGATTTAACCACATATGTACAGCAATAAAACATTATATACAGTGAGGGTAAAGGCATATTCAGACACTTTTGGTTATTTAAGTAAATAAATTTACTTGCAGTAAATAAATCCACTTCCGATTTTAAACACAGTTTTGGACTTTATACATTTGAACAAAAATAGTATGTATTCATAAGTATAATAAAAGATTTGTTTTAGAAATCTGCAGTGGGCTGGCGGATTACGTGGTTACAGAAAATGAATGAATGTTTTAAAAATGAAATGGATAGGGGAAAAGTATTCAGACACGACAACTAAGCAACATTAGTTCTATCTGTAGGAAGTTACTTCTTATTTATAGTTCCAATATATTAATATTTATAATTAAAAGTAATTTTTTGCTGCATGTTGGTCTATTTGTATTGTTATACCATCTCCAGTTACATAGATAACCCTCTGTTGGACTCACAATTTCAATATCCTCTAAAGTTGTTTTTTAACTGCATTAATTTCAGGAGGTAACCCTGTAACATCAATGGTTATTTATCACTGAAAAGCCTTTCATTTTAAGTTTAATCTGTGTCTGGGACACCCAGAAAACAAATGATTTTGAAAAGTGCTATAATGGTTCCGGGGCCCATGCATCAAAGTCTGCTTAAGGTTCGATTGTAGGCCCCTAGTTGCCCTGATGTGACAGAAACGCATACACTTCATACTTGATTTGAAAGAGAATTCCCTTTGAGGTACTCAGAGATCTCACAATCCCTTTTTGTGTTCCTGACCTCTGCTGTCAACTGCACAGGCAGTTTCAGGCATGGGACAGAATTTAGGACACTGAACACATGCAAGAGTTAAGTGTGGTTTTATAATGTGCAAAAGAACATATAATGAATTTCTTTGACGTTAAGAGGAGCCAGACATTAAAAATCCATGTCTTTAGTCTTCACACTGTCATTTTAGTACAGAAAATGGAATGAAAAAGGATAAATAATTGAATTGTTTGGCTAAGCTGCTCTTGCTTAGTCCTGTAGGTTATCTTTATAGGACATGCCGCCATCTGGTGGCAACAGAGTCTGTTACAGCAAAAGAAGTCTTCATTCATGGGAGAATGGTCCACTGCTTTAAATTTAACAACTCTGAGCTTTTATTATAATCAATAACATTTCAAAGTAGATTCATACTGAGAGAGATTATTAGTAACGAAAACTGAATTACTAAGTGTTTCCTGGCCTTTAGTGCTCACAGTATTTGTCACTTTGATGAGACAGAAGAAGTTACATTGTGTAGAACAGTACAACTCTCAGAGTCTGCAAACTTTTTTAAATCTATGATTTGCAGATCAAATTTGCAGATCTCTCTCTCTCTCTCTCTCACACACACACACACACACACACACACACACACACACACACACACACACACACACAC
>JBBPCZ010000136.1:11710227-11720277 GCA_037974445.1 Brycinus macrolepidotus
TCCTCACATCTTCCCCAGCAGGAGAAGGGAAGAGACAAAAGATGGACTGCCCACGGCCCGTGGCCGAGAGCCCCAGAGACTGACGGTGACGGGCATGCTGACCCACGCCCCCGGCCAGCCCCCCCCCCCGCGCGGGCCCGGCGCAGGGCCCACCGGCCCCCGGCAGCCCCCTCCCCACACAGGTGTTCCCAGTCCCAGTCCTGGTGACCCCATGATCTGTGCCTTTTTGTTTCTTCCCTACTCTACACACCTGATGCAGCCCGGGTTGAATCAGGTTGAACACAAAAAATGCACAGGATGTTTCTCAATATGAAAACACATCAGAAGTATTAAGGCTAAAACAGAGAGGCTCAAGAGGGGCTTCTATTCTCAGGCCAAGAGACTCCTTAAGCAGGACACGACACCACAACTTTTAACTCTTCATTATAACTGAACTCTCTACCTTTCCAACTTGCCTCTCTGCTTCACTTTCTATATAATTTTATTGCTTAGTTTTAGCCTTTATTTATACTGTATTTTATATTGTTCTTGGTTTTGTGTCTCTATGTGTCTGTGCAGTCGTAACAATTTCCTCCAGATCGATAAAGTTTTCTGATTCTCTTCAATTTTCTCTTTGATTCTCTTTAATTTATTGTAACTATATTGAACAGTTTCAATGATGTTTCAGAAGCACATTTCACTACACACAGTACATGTATAATTGTGTATGTGACAAAGAATCTTGAGTCTTGAATATCCTGAGTACGGACTCCAGTTCCGAGGATGAGGATTGGAACAGAAGGCTCTTGCTGCCATACACCTCAGCTCAAAATCCTACATTTTCATTGACATTTACAGTTTAATAGCATATAATATAATACACCTATATATACATATGTGTGTATGTGAGTGTGTGTAAAGTGTCCATTTGTCATAGGTGAACATACCACAGCACACGGTGTGGACAGTGTGAAATTCTTTCTCTGCATTTTACCCATTCACCCAGTGAAGCAGCAGGCAGTCAGGAACACAGCGCCCGGGGAGCAGTATGTGGGGACAGTTCCTTGCTCAAGGGTACCTCAGAGGTGCCACTAGCAGTCCTGGGATTCAAACCCATGACTTTCTGATCACAGGGGCAACTCCTAACCACCAGGCCACCAGCTGCCAATTAAAGGTCCAATGGTGAGGAATAATTGTGGGAGTAGGCAGTTCTCGTTGACGTAGTGTGCTTTTGATGAGTGAAGAGTACAACATAATCACACTTTTTTAAGAAAAAGTGTACAGTGGGACGGCAGTGGTCGTTCCTCTGCCCCCATCACCAAAACTTGGTGTGAAATTCAGTCTAGGACGCTTAATTACCAAAGTCCAGATAAGTCACCGCATGATGCTCTTTTGATAAAACTTCCAACTGACCTGTACTTGGCGAGATGCAAACTTTGAGGCTGAACTGGAGTCCTGGGGAACACGAGTACAGACAAGAGCACAGTTAAAGTTTATTCATTTGAAATATCAGGGAATAGTAACAATGGAACCTCTGAAATTGTGACTCCTGCTAAAATATCCACAAACTTACTTAGAGCACTTCCACAATTCCACACTTTTGCACTAATGTAATCCACAGGTCACATTAGTGCAGAAGCACACCCTGCTGGCCCTCAGATGTGCCCAGAGCAGGCAGCGAAGCCTCTTGGTGTGAAATGCAATCTGAGAACCCACATAAATCATCTCATGATGCTGCTTCAATAAAACTTCCAACTGACCTGTACTTGGCAAGATGTGAACTTGAACTTGAGGCTGAACCGGAGTCCGGGGGAAGGCGAGTACAGAGAAGAGCGCAGTTAAAGTTTATTCATTTGTTTATTAATTTAAAATATTGGAGAATAGTAACATCGCGAGAAACTCTGATACACGCGATATCTGCACACTCAGTGAGAACACTTCCACACTTCTGATAAAGTGTATCAGGTCACGTTAGTGCAGAAGCTCACCCCGCTGGCCCTCAGATGTGTCCAGAGCAGGCAGAGTGTCCCACTGGCCCTTTAAGAAGCCTCCCCCTGCCTCCCTCCTCCCACGTGTTGCTGGGCTCCACAGGTTGTGTACCTGTCTCTAGGAGCTCCGCATAGCACCAGTCAGCTCTCAGTCCGGAGCACGGCCAAAACAGAGAGAAAAAAAGAGAAAGAGAGCGGAAACTCGCGGAGGGGCGAGTGTGTGGCAGTGAAACTCCGCCCTAGAGCTCACACTGACTCTCTCCCAGAGAAAACTCAGCCCAGCATCTGAACAGGAGGGAGAGAAAGAGTGCTCAACACCTCCACCTCCACCTCGCTCCCTCTGTGAGTTGAAGGACTGACTTCCTACACGGCCGGGTGTCCAACATGCTGGACCCGTCCTCCAGCGAGGAGTCCGGGGGGGAACTTCCACCTGAGGACGAGCCCCCGCTCCAGCCCGAGAAGCCCTCCAAGAAGAGCCCCAAGTCTGAGAAGAGCCCTGGAGCTCCACGCACAGCAGCCAAGAAAGCACCTGCTCCTTCTTCTTCCTCTGCCTCCTCTGCTCCTCGGGAGGAGAAGGAGAGCGAGCAGGAGAGGCTGCAGAAAGAGGAGAAGCAGAGGAAGAACAAACTCCAGATCTACGTGTTCGTGCTGCGGTGCATAGCCTACCCTTTCAATGCCAAACAGCCCACGGACATGGCACGGCGGCAGCAAAAGGTGAGTGTGTGTGTGTGTATGTGTTGTCAACCTTCACTACCTTTACTACTGGACAAGTACAAAAAAACCCAGCACCGAGCACCTGTTACACTCAGCCCGTTTTCCCTTAGGCTGCAGGATCTCTCTCTCTCTCTCTCTCTCTCTCTCTCTCTCTCTCACTCTCTCTCTCTCTCTCTCACACACACACACACACATCGGTGCGCGCGTAAAAACACCACCTTTCTAGCCGTACTGAACTACACGCGCTGTCAGTTTCCAGCTGGTGAATCACTGAACACAGAAAAGCCTTAAGGCAACCCCTCCAAACTAAGACAGGGATGTAAGACCACCCTCACTTGAAGCGCCTTTACAGCAGGATTAAAACATGCTCTTCTCTTCCAGGTCTGTGTCTGGCTACAGGCTCTCCAGAGAATTTGCCCTGATTCTAATTTTACTAATCAAACACCTACAGGCTCCGAGAGGCCATCGCATGTTTAGCTAGCAGTATGACATTAATACACCACAACAACCAGAAATAGAAGGTATTAAGATGTAGCTGAGGGAAGCTTGAGTCTTGAAGTGTCTTGCTCAGTGCAGTTTTATTGGCTGATCTCTGTTTGTTGTTTACTAGAACTTCTAGCTTTGTGGACCATGAAGGTTGTAGGTGGATCTGGATCATTTTTACAATTATACAGTGAATTATAAAGTGACAGTCCAGCATGTAGTTAATCAGTCAGTCTATCAACAAACACTCAACCATTCAATTACCCATCAATTAACCAGTTACCAAAAACAGTCAATTAACCAGTCCATCAGTTTATAAATAAAATGTTTTTTTCTGCTTGAACCATAAAGAAGTTTGTGAAAGTTGTGATGAAGTGGAGGTGTGCAGACTATTTACCACACATCACATATAACACTGAAATAATTAGGCCTGATAACCCTCCTGACACATAGCATTGCACATTCTATAATGAAGGCACAATATATGTATTTCTCATGTAATTTCATTATGGTGCACATGCATGTATGCAAGCGTGCATACAAATATATTTAATCACCGGTGAATCCTTGCAACTTTGCTCACATCCCCTTTACCCAGTTATTTGAGCAGCACACCTTTGACCCTCAGATCAACACCTGTCCATAAATGTCCATATAAATGTGAACTGACTGTGAAAGTAGCTATTATTATTAATGTAAGCAATAAAAATGCTACATGTGAGTTTAACAAGCCACATATAATACTGCCTCCAGGACTCACTCACAGAAAGCCTCCTGCTGCCGTTAGGCCAAATGAACACTGCAGATTTTGCATAATTTGATTGGGCAGACTTCAAGGTGCAGACCTGTTTGCTTTAAGGGGTTATGCGGCTTCTTTCAGGTTTGAGAGACTGATTGATCTTGTGCATTGCGGATATTTTTCAGTGTGTGATGATCTGTAGATGGACCTATGCCTGGTCCTATCCACTGCAGGTTGTTCATGTGTGAGCTGCTGCCATCACTGAATAATAAGTTCATTGCTTAAGAGCAATCTGGTGTTCGCTATATGAGCGTTAGTATAGCGCTGTTTTTGTCCATGTATGTGCATGTGTGTACTTGACTCAGCGTTTGAAGTGGTTTATAGTACATGATCTAGTGGTGCAGCTTTAATCTCAACCCCAGGAAAGCCTTTTTATTTTCAAAGTCTGTTTGAGCACCATCAGAATATGGAAGTGTCTTCAGGCATAATGTAGCTTTACCCCTTTAGACATTGTCCTTGTTTATTTTTCCATTATCGTTTGATTAAAGCTTCAGTTTGACATTCATCTCCATGGTATACTTTTTAACCATCCTTCTTTGAGATTGCTATGATCATATGAAAACAAAATCCTTTAATCTAGTCATTTTTTCCAGTGATCCTGAAGTATATGCATGAATTCTGTATAGATGTTGTTTTTTAGACTACATCAATATGTAATAGTAGCTTTCCAACTTTCCAGAATAAACTAATTTTGCTCTTAGCAAAGAAGTAACAAGCTAGGGGTGGGCAGTAAATGTTATTAGTACTGGTATACATTACATCATGATGAACATTTCTGAGTATATCTGAGTATAAATTACACTACAGTCCATTTTTTTGAGTACAAATTACTACACAAGAAGCTTTTATGAATACTTCACAAAGTACTTTTGTGAATATATACGTATAAATGACATCACAATACAATTTTAAGGATATCTGAGACTAAATTACACTGCAGTACACTTTTCCCAGTATAGGGCTGTGCAGTGTTTACAAAATATTAGTACTGTGATTACATTCCTACATATTGTGATGCCTTTTAATATATTAATGTGTGCATATTATCACTTTTTTGGAAATAATCAGGTTTATGTGTGTTCACTTCCCCATCCATATAGTTCCTTCATGGAAACTAAGCTGCAAAAACAACCTGTTTTTGTGACATTGTAAAACACATTTACATATCTCTTATTATTTGGCCTAGATCAGTTTGGCTCCGCCCCTTTGTTCTGAAGTTCTAAGGAGTGTTTCAGCCCTGTGCTACCTGTTAAATGAGCTGAAATACAGGGCAGCCAATCAGAAGGGAGATATTCTGGTTATATCTGCTACGGTTACAGGGGTTGAACAGAGTTTGAAAGATTGTCACATAGGAGATAGTTATGGTAAGTTATGAATTATATTTTTGGTAACACAAACCCACACAAACATCATGGAGAAAATTAAATACAACAAAAAAGTACAATATGGGCCCTTTAAAATTCTTTAATGGTTGACGAGTGGTTAATTTGGATTACAAAAAAACACCTGAAACATGTGTCATCTGGAGCTTTGACTAGTCCCCCTTTCAAAAACCCCTTTCAAAAACTGATTGGTTAGAAGCTCAATATACACCATAGTGCTGAGACCAATACAGCAATAATGATTAACAATATATTGTGCAGCCCTACTCATACAGTTTTCTAAGTACAAAAAATACAGTTTTCTAAGTATTTCTCTATGTACATGTATTTGAGCCAGATCAACTGCAAGGGTGTTGTCATTGCACACTACAGGTTTTCAGTTGAACTTATACTCTCATCATTTGCCAGAGATGAAGTACTTTCAGAACACCAAACTGCATCATACAAAAAACTGAGCAATTATGGAAAATCCATAACCAGTAACAACGTAGTGCAAGATCTGCATAGTAACAAGTAGCTGTTCATTATGCTTGTGCCTGTACTAATGTACTGTTTTGAAGGTGCATTTTGTTTATTACAACTTCTTAAACCTCAAATAAGGGTAAAGATATCTGTAAGCATCCTGAGGTTCAGTTTGTACCACATCACTCACCCTTATAATAAGGTCTTGAAGAATGGATATTGATGCCTTCAGCATTGTTTTCTAACTGGCTATTCATATTAGCGTGCAGTTGTTTTACCAGAAACTGTTGTTTCTTTGACTAAAGTTTGCGAATTGACATTCATTCATCTTCTGTAACCGCTTGATCCTTACTAGGGTCACGGGTACCTGGAGCCTATCCCAGGGTCTACGGGTGCGAGGCAGGGACAGGGTGCTAGTCCACTGCAGGGCGCACACACACACACACACACACACACACACACACACACACCATTTACCCACACACTCACACCTACGGTCAGTTTAGAATGCCCAATTCAACTGACGCGTGTGTCTTTGGACTGTGGGAGAAACCAGAGACCCTGGAGGAAACCCACGTCACCACGAGGAGAACATGCAAACTCCACACACAAGGCCAGGACCCGGATTCGGACGTCCAACCCTGGAGGTTTGAGGCAACAGTGGGGCCTGCGAATTGACCTATGTAATAAAATCCAGTAAAAGCCATATGGCCATCTGCCGAAATGATCTGCCTGCCCTCACTCTGTAATGCTGATGTTTAGCTGATTCTTGTGGAGTCACAGAATGTTTCAGTCTTCAGCCTGTAAGAGGAAGGTTTAACATTTTTCACAGTGGCTGAAAAATGTGTTTTTTTGCCTGTTTTGGAGGTCCCTCAGTTCAGCCTTGAATTTTTATAACTGTCATTGAGTGCAACATATTTCAAATATATTACTTTTTAATTATATGTTGAATTGAAATATTTTATTTGATTATTATTTATATAAATGAATGGTCGATCAGTTTCCATTCCACCAGGTAAATGACCAGTACAAGGCCTGCAGAAAGGGGTTGAAGGAAATATGATGCTTATGTTCACGTAATCACCAGGAATGATTCACTTTTAGAGAAAGGAGAACGAGCTCCTCAATGTCTGCCTGAATCCTTGGCCATGAAACCTTTTAATCTGCGTAGTCAAACCGGTATTATGAGAATGGTTTGTTAGGACTTCACTGCAAGCCATACATATTATATTCAGAGTCCAGAAGTGGCCATTTATTCACAGGTTTTCAGGGGAAGAGTGTGTGTTGCACTGCACGAATGTGCACAGCTTATTCATCATTCTCCTTCACTGTGGTATGAATTGGGTACCAGATACTTACACAAATGCCATTTCTCTCTGTGCGCACTCTGCATGAATTGTGATCCTCTGTGTGAGTGCTTTCCACATTACTGCTTCAGACTGCAGAGCTCTTTGGGTCCAAATTGAAGTGGAGAATTCAGCGTGGAGGACAGTGCAGCATTTTATGAAATATTTTGTTTTGTATAATGACCAGTCAGTGGACTCGCTGCAGGAATTGCTTTCTTTTTGTGACAGTGGGTACATCCTCTGAGGAACTTGCGCTGCTTGTGGTACAACAAGGAACAGAATATTAATAATTCCATTAATATTTCTCATTGGAACATTCTGTGCATTCTGTCACATTCACATCTCTTTAACTGACTGTCTTAAGAGATTAGTGATGTGTGCAATGCAGCAGTACTGCAGTAGAAACTCATGGATATCTGTTATAGCTAAAGGTGGGCACAGTTTTATAATACACAATGTGCAGTGTAATGTTTATCATTCTTGAGACTGACAAGTTGAAATGGACAAAATGCACCAGTAAAACAGTAGTACCAGATAAAGTGTGAAAAACTGCCAGTGAATTGAATTTTATACATTTAAAAAATTTTCACAAATAAAGAAATATAAAATGATGTATAGAAATATGAAATAAATGTGCAAAATAGTTTTATAAAATAGTGTAATAATGGCCTGACATCCAATCAGCTACGTGCTGTTATGCAGTTTATGTAGTTACTTTGCCCTGATGTTTGTTGTTGTTATGCTGTCTATAATCTGTTATGATGCATACATGTGTTTAACATTCTAGAAACATGAATAATGGCCATTTCTCATTTTAGTTAGTAGAAAACATTCCTCTAAACCAATTTCTTTCTTTTTTTTTGCTGCTTATTCTTTTTAAAAGACTTGTTACAATTAAACTTTAATGGAAATTTTAATGTCACCTTGTTTTCTCTGTAAATATGTATGGCAAATTCTAATATCCCTGCACTTTGATATTATATTTACAAAAGTTTTCAAGATGATTTATGGACTTCTGTGGAAGAACAGGTTGAGACAGCACTCCTCTAGCTAACATTTGTAAGAAGTATTCTCTGAAGACTAAAAGAGAATAAGTGCCCACGGTAAATGGTGTTTGACTGAAAATGCTATATGCTGGTGATTTTGTTGTGAAAATGAGATTAGTTGATTTGTATACTTTGGCTGGATTATGCTAAATGGCTCTGGAAAATGTGAGTGGATGGTATTAAGTTGGACTGTCTGCTGAATAAGGAAAGTAAATGCGAATGTAAATATCTAAGCCCACTGGGAAACTACTCTTTGTTTTAGAGCCAGGC
Organism: Brycinus macrolepidotus; assembly: GCA_037974445.1. Lineage (NCBI taxonomy): Eukaryota > Metazoa > Chordata > Actinopteri > Characiformes > Alestidae > Brycinus > Brycinus macrolepidotus. The sequence continues at coordinate 11,718,697 of JBBPCZ010000136.1, forward strand.
TCTCTTTAAACAAGTGCCAGCTCTGGTGTGCTCAAAGCACTGTTTTCCTGTGCACTGACCAATGAGTGGGTTCACTTTCTCTCCTTTCTCTCCTCTCTCTCTTACAGTCCTCTCTCTCTTTCTCTCCCCCTCTCTCTCTCCCTTTCTTTCTCTTTCTCTCTCTCTTTGTGTGTGTGTGTGTGTGTGTGTGTGTGTGTGTGTTTGTGTTCCCCTCTCAGTTTCTTCTTCCACTGTTCCCCTTCTATTTTAAACCTACCTCACATCTGTTGGTCCTCATGTGCCTGTTGTTGTAACAGGTTTCCTACACTTGATTCTAGCTGACACGGAATGACAGGCTAGAAATCTCACTGAAGGATGTCCCACGCTTCCCTCCACATATGTCTAATCCCTTGGCACCAGGATGTTTGGTTGTTAGTTTTTTTTTTTACCTATTAGGTTTTGTGTATGAGTTTATATAAGCAGATCTCCCTGCATCCCACCACCAGAGACTTTTTCAGCAGAATGGAGGAGACTGGCAGCGAATGCCTCGCCGGAGGCAGAGTCCCGTCCTCTTTGTCATATCTCTCTCCCTTGTCACTTTAACTCTCCATGCGATGCATATCTCTGAACGGAGTTATGTAAGTGCATCTCTTTGGTATGCAGTGTTGGTGAGTCATGGTGTGACTCCGTGGGTTTTGCCCTTCTTCACGTTTTACTCTGTGGAACACTTTTAGGAAAAAGCCTGTCTACCTTCAAGGGCAGGATGTCCACTGAAAGAGAGTGAATCTTCCGCTCAAACGCTGCGTGGTTGTAGAAATAAATAGAACACAAACAGAGCAGGAACGGCAACAGAGAGGAAGCAGAGTGTCTGCATTCCTAAAAATAAGGGTGCCGAAGGGTTCAGTGGAGAGATGCCATAGAAGAAACACCATTAGTTCCCTAAGGGAGTTTTCAGTGGATAGTTATTTTTAAAGCAGGGTTTCCCAATCCCAGTCTCGTTTTTTTGTTTGTTTGTTTTTTTGTTTTCATGCTCTATACTCCTGACCTAATGAACGAGGATCTTGGTAATTATCTAATGAGTTGAATGAGGTGTTTGAGCACAAAACTGACCATAATGGCAGGTCACATGGACCACACCAGACCATCTTAAAGTGAAAAGAACCTCCACATATTGTATAATGTTTTTGGAAGAACCCTGGGAAGAACCCTTATATTCGTAAAGAACCTATTTAGAGGTTATTTTATGCATTAAAAAGGTTCTTCACGCTGACACAATTCCTCTTTAGGGAACTAAAATGGTTCTTCAATATCATTACTCATTACTCACTTTTTGTGGCATCTTATTTGTTATTTTTAGAGCAGGACTGGGTTTGGGAACCCCTTCAGCTGGTGGTCTGGTGGTTAGGGAGTTGTCCTTGTGATCAGAAGGTCATGGGTTTGAATCCCAGTACTCCTAGTGGCACCACTGAGGTACCCTTGAGTAAAGTACCGTCCCCACACACTGCTCCTCAGGCGCCCCACGTTAGTGGCAGCCCACTGCTTCACTTGGTGAATGGGTTAAATGCAGAGAAAGAATTTCACACTGTTCACACTGTGTGCTGT
>JBBPCZ010000136.1:11734338-11744494 GCA_037974445.1 Brycinus macrolepidotus
ACTCGTACTCGTCAAAAGTGCTTTATCCGTACCGGATACTCGTTTCAGCCGAGTATCCGGCTCAACTCTAGTATTTATTTTATAAACTCTCCCTAATGCCAGTGCAGTTCAAGGCTGGATTACAAAGCTTCTGAAGGGGTTTCAATCATACCAGGTCCCTCACTGGGATGGCGCAACCAAAAAAAAAAAAAAAGTATGTCTTTAATATACAGCATCCCTGAGATATGTAGTCTGTCAAATGCAACGTCCTTTGCTGTCATATAAGACATTGTGACCCTGGGAAGGTTAAACAGCCATCTGGCTATTAATTATAGATTAGATTCTAATGCTTGATTTGTAAGTCATTTTGACAGCTTTCTAAAAGCATTCTATATGTTTCACAGAAGCAAAACACAAAGGAGTTTCTCATTCAGACCCAGTGTGCTGCTCTCTTTCCTAATGTAAAATTAATGCCCAGCCACATCGATCTGAGCACATCCCACCCCCACCCCTCTCTCTCTTTTTCTCTCTCTTTCTCTCTGTCTCTCTCTCTCCCTCCCTCTCTTTCTCTCTCTCTATCTCTCTCTCTCGTGTATATTGTCACTCACTCTCTATATCTTTTTCACTCTCTTTCTTTCTCTACCTCTCTTTCTCTTTCTCTCTCTCTCTCTTTCTCTCTCTCTCTCTCTCTCTCCCTCCCTCTATCACACTTTTATGAGGACTAGCCAGGTTACCAAGCAACCTGTTGGATTTAAGACCTAAGGACAGAGCTGAGGTCTCTCCAGCAAACTGTGCTTGGCTTCAATCTTTAAGAATCTTCATATTTATTCCTTTCTATCAAAGTTTTCTAAGTTAAAATTTCTGTTTTGACTCAGTCTCAAGATTCTGGTTGCTGACTTGTCTGTGCGGTAGGAGTTTAAATTGAACACTGCGCCAAGCAGTCATCCAAATAGAAACCTCTCCTGCCACTGCTGCATTCATCGATTTGCGATAGCTTGTGCCGTGAATAAAAGATGGAGGATTAGGCCCTGCAGAAATCCCCCTTTCTGTAGTTTTGATTTAGCTGACTTCGGAACATACCAGAAACTAGAGTGCTGCTGTAGCGTCTCTGCGTGTGTCAGTTTGACAGAAATTGAGGATTGCCTCGGGTCACTCGATGTCCAATTGTAACATTGAAAATTACTTTAAAAATAAGTGTCAGTACGTCAGTTGGTTGATGTATCAATTGATGTGCAGATGTATCTTTACAGCAAAAACATTTAGAGACTTCACACTGTGAAGAACGCTCACTGCTTCTACAGGAACACAGGATGAACTGGTAAATTAGTTTGAATCCCTCTGATGTGAGCACAAATAGTCAGGTAATTACGAGTGTTCTATAGATAACACTTGGTTACTGACATGTTCAGCCAAAGCTATACAGTGATTAGGCTTTAGGTGCTGTAATATTCATATTATTTAAGAATCAATAAATTTTACATTTCTGCTGTTTGAGTGTGACAACAGTGAACTGACAGTCATAACTGACAGTATACAAATTACATTGGCATGATTACATAATGAATGATCGGATATTGGGAGCTTTTTAGCTCCTTAGTCTCTAATGAGAATAAGGTGCTTATCTTTTGTGGATATGGTATTTTAACTATAAATCACGCCTACTGAAGCAGTAAAAAATGATTAGCTTTACAAGGAATGTTACTGATGATGTGTCAGAATCAATTAGAAAGCTCCTTCATAAACATGAGGAAACTATGGAATAAGAAGTGGTTGCTGGTACAGCAATAATCACATTTAAAACCAGTGCAAAACAAGGTCCACATAGTCTAAACTGTCTTAACGTTTCCACATGGAAATAACTTCCTACACAGTTACTGCACAATAGAAGAACAGTGTGCTGGTATGCTAATCTACTTTGCCGCCAGGCATGTACACCGATCAGCCCCAGCATTACACAGTAAATAATAACATTGATTATCTCATTACAGTGGCACCTGTCAAGGGGTAGGATATATTCGGCAGTTGATGTGCTGTAAGCAGGAAAAAACGGCAGGTCTTGTGGGGTGTTTCTGCAATGATTAGTACCTACCAAAAGTGGTCCAAGGAAAGGACAACAGAAGAACCAGTGCCAGGGCCAGGGTCATGAGCACCGAGGGTACGCTACAAAGTAAAATTTGGCAGACGCCCTTATCCAGAGTGACCTGGAATCATTAGTTACAGGGACAGTCCCCCTGGAGCAACTGAGGGTTAAGTGTTTCGTTCGAGGACACAGTGGTAGAAAGTGGGGGTTTGAACCTGCAACTTTGTGGTCGTCGGATTCACAGGCAAGTGTTTTACCCACTAGGCTGCTACCACCCGGAGTATTCCCCAATGGCTGTGGGTTATTTCAGCAGGATGATGTGTCCTACCACACTGCAAAAATTGTTCAGGAATGGTTTGAGGAACATGACAAAGAGTTCAAGGTCTTGACTTGGCTTCCAAATTCCCTAGATCTCAAACTGATCGAGCATCTGTGAGATGTGCTGGACAAACTATTCTGATCCGTGGGAGCCCCACCTTCCAACTTGCAGGACTAAAAGGATCTGCTGCAAACATCTTGGTGCCAAATAACACAAACCACCTTTGGAGGTGTTGTGGAGTCCATGCCTTTTTGTATCAGAGCTATGTTGGTGGTACAAGGGGGACCAACACAATATTAGGAAGGTGGTTTTAATGTTATGGCTGATCAGTGTTGGCTAATGTGGTAGACAGCTGTTTGACTAGGGCAGCCAAGAAGTTTGCCCTGTTGTTTAGGGGGTTGAAAAGACTTTGTGTTTGGCTGTCTCCTTGTAAAAACCTCAATTTAAATATGCCCAAGAACCAACAAGTACAGAAGTACTGTGCAGAAACCTCCCTCTTTTCCTTTTTTGTGAAATTCTGTCAAATGTTCATCACTGATAATAGTGCTATTGTGTGTAGATGAAGAAGCTGCCATTTGAAGCCTTCCCCAAGTATTTAACGTGTCATTGTTTTCACAGTGTGTCTCCATAAACGGTGTCATCGTGACATACAGGAAGGCTTCTCATAAGGACTAAACCAGCTTGTTTACTTTTTGCCTTGTATGTTCTTTTCTTGTAATTGTTTTTTTTTTTTTAATCACTTGTTTGAACCATTATGGCAATACTTGTGCTGAGTACAGTCCAATAAGTGAGCAAGCAAATACTTTAAACTGGTGGAGTGTGTAGTGTAGTGTAGTTTAGACTATAAACCCCCTGAAAAAGACCTGTATGAAATGACGAGATACAAAACAAATCAAAGGCGAACTTCACCCTGTGCAAAGAAAATCATTTTTCAGTGATGGAAAGAAAGGTCAGTTCATTTCACCCTGTGCTTATCATTAGCTTTGCTCCCCTTTGTGCGTGTTTTGTCCTTTCTTGCCTCACTAATCTAAGGAACCTGACCAGTGTGAATTTTACAGTTAACGATAATGCACCGGCTCCATCAAATTGCCCTTTAGCAGCGCACCATTGTGAGGGGAAAAAAGCCAATCATTCCCACTTAGAAGTGGTTCAGGGCTCCTGCAGGTTAAGAACGATCAATTTCTCAGTGGTGTTTATGGAAGTGCGTTGAGCCAAGCTTGGCAAGCAAAGACATAGCAGGAAATTAATGATAAGAGGCAAGTAGGCTTGATGATGGGTGTTTATTAAGTAATCAAGAGTGTTTTTACTGTGGACTACATTGTTAGCACTTTATTGAGGACTGAAAATTTAATTTTGTTAGCAACATGACAGAACTAGATTGATTTTAATGCTCGCCTACTTGTTCCAAGCTAAAGTTGTCTAGCAGTAAAATGCATTGTTTTATCTTATTAAGCACAGGGAAGCATGTCAGTCTCTAAGCGTGTTGTTTCTTTGGAGAAGTTTTTTTTTTTTCTATTTCTGCGTTTATATCTCGGTCTCTCATGCCTCTATTTATATTTATGTTGTCTAAGCAACAATTATACACGATGAAGTGAAAAACAATGTTCATCTTATTACAGTGACACCTGTCAAAGTGTGGGATATATTAGGCAGCAAGTGAATGGTCAGTTGTTGAAGTTGACAGATTGAAGGGAGGAAAAATTAATTATTAGAAGTGAATAAACTGTTTGGCATTCTGAAAAGTCCAGCATTTCAGTCTAGTGACAGCGTTTTAAGTCTGTAATCAAAAAGCTTTGCAGAAGTGGAAACGATACTAGCCAGCGCCGTCCTCTGATCTTTACTACTGATATGAAGCGTATTAAACAACAAGCTGACAAGTCTGCAGGTAGCCTAACATGTTGCTACGCAACACCTGAAACTTTAAAGTTCCGTTTGCTAGACGGACTGTTTTTCTCAGTGTAAGCCACGAAATGGCAATAAAGTCGTTAAAATGAAATACTGTGTGAGGTTTCTTTTATCATTTTGGCAGGTAACCATATAATAAGCTGGATAATGTATGGCCCACTGGTCATTATTGAAAAATAAATCCCTTTAGGACAATACAAGACCTCTAAGTCCTGTCAGGATTCATTTTTTGATAATGACCAGGGGGCTATTCATTATCCCTTACTTAGCAAATATGACTATGTAATATGAAAAGAAAACGTGAAAATCTCTCTCACTCTTTCTCCATGTGTCTGTATGTGCCTGCATGTGTGTGTAATATTTTGTGTTTATCATGTGAAGGCTCCTGGCTGGATTGCTGTTTGTTAGTTTTGTGAACAGAACAGCTGGGGATGCTCACTTTGAAGGATTTGAATTAAAAGTGAAAGTTCTTCACATTATCTGTAGTCATTTCACCTGAATTTTATATTTTTTATTTCAGTCACTGAAATAAAATGATATTTTTTATTTCAGTTTTGATTTCTTATACATAACAGATGTGCTCTGTGACTGACAAGTCTCATGTGTGTAACATAGAAAAACACTCTCATGGCAGGTTTCATGCTACCGTCAGCAGTCCATCTTTAGTGTCTGTCTGTTCATTCTCTTGATAATGTACTTTTATTCCACAATCAACAAGGCTTTGCCTTCATGCTTTTAAGTGTTTTCCTGAATGCAGCATAGAAAGGGACCAAAAGCCCTGTTCCTTCTTGTGTACCCTCCCACAGAACCGTTTTCCCTTGGTTTCTCATTAGTTTCACTGCATTTGCTATTACTGAGTGACAATGACTGGATATTAGCAATGTTACCTCGAGAACTGTTTGAGGTTTTATCGATTGGGTGTCCACGGTTGAGCAGCTGCACGCAACCCTAAGATCACTGTGCGCAGTGCCAAGGGCCAGTGGAAACACATTCTCTGTGATGAAACACCATCTGGCAGTCTGACTGACGAATCTGGGTTTGGTGAATGCCAGAAGAACTCTCCGTGTCTGAATGCATAGTCCCAACTGTAAAATTTAGTAGATGGATTGATTGATCATGTTTTGGGCTGAACTCTTAGTTCAGTGAAGTGAAGTCTTTAATGCCGCATCATACAGTGGGTAATTCCAGCTTTGTAGCAACAGTTTTATAAAGGCCTGTTTCTGTATGACAGCGCCCACATGCACATAGTAAGGTCCATAAGGAAAAAGTTTGCAAAATACTTGACTGTCCTGTACAGAGCCCTGACAAACCTTTTTCCCATCAAACCTTTTGAGATGAGACGCTTACTGCCCATAGTTCACACTGTGTGCTGTGGTGTGTTCACGTATGACAGAATGGTCACTTTCATTTTTAAAAGATCATCAACGCCCAACCTCACCAATGCTCTTTGGGTGGAACTGAAGGATATCCTTCAGCCAAGGTGAGACCAAATTCACGGTTTTGGAATGATAGGCTCATATAAATGTGATGAGTAGATGTTTCATGAGTGTACAACAAGAAGAATGCTGAACAAGAAGCATGGTCAAGGGAGGCTAGGGGTCCTCTTGGCCAACTGCTACACACAGTTTGTGCAGTGTGTCCCACACCTTTGGCTGTAGTCAGCCCAGGTCAGCTCTGTGTTTGACAATTCAGCTTTTTGAAGTGTTGGTGGTCGACTGAGAGAGATCATAGAAGCACCCAATGAAGATGCAACAAAAGACAGCAAAGCAAGCCAAAGCAGTCCTCAAGAGTAACCTGATTTCTTCAAACCCAGCACTAGTAGCAGTGTTTTATCACTAGACACAAGCATTATAACTATTTCTTCTATTTGCGTTGCTTTCGATGATTTTGATTTTTTGATTTCCAACAAGAAAAAAACATTACACTATTATGAATAAACACATTAGCATGGAAGAAGGTGTTCTGAAAGCACAATAACGTTTTTAGTTTCATATGTTTTTTTTGTTTGTTTTTGTCATATGATTATGCTCAAATATGTGCTCAAACTGTGCATTTTAATTCACAGGTTAACATACAAACATTTGCTACTAATTGACCCTTTTTTACTCACTCACCCACAACCAACCAACAGTGGTTTATATTCACTTTTACACTTAAACACAAACGTTTGTGAAATGTAAGGCATGCAATATGTTCTTTTTGTTTTGCAGCTCCTTCTGTGGAGAGTTGTTGTCTTTCACAGAAGCATGTTAAGCGTGTTCATATTGCGTGCCAGCTGCAGTCTGCACGGTGTGTTCTAGTGCATATTTTCACCGGAGATGAGAGGCATCATCAGTCAGCCTTAGTTGGCACTTCCTCAGCAGCTTGGTGTGGGCCCTAACACAGAGAAACTGACTGAAAAAACGAAGGAAAACATTGCTGCCAAAGTTAATGTGTAGTGAAATGTAGTGGAATTGCGGTGGAGGGTCCATAACTGCTGTGTTAGATCCATGGCCTCAGCATGCAGTGACTGAGGGAATGGAGCTATAGTTCTGCTGCAGTTGGCTTTAATTATGTAATCAAAAGCTGTGAACGGCTGTCTCTCTTATTCATCTCTTATGGGATAAACGTTGCTGTGCATATTGTGAGTAATTGAACTGAGGGAGTCACATTGTATCAGAAAATTCTGCAACAGCGTATGAATATATATGTCCATGGTAAACTCAAAAGAGTTCTAAAATATGTTCTAAAACTAGAGATATAAATCATAACCAGTGTGTTAAACAGAAGAAATAACATATTTTAGAAAGGCTGAGCCAGAGTCCTCATTTCAGTGCTATTGTAATGTTGTGGGAGGATGGAGGCAAATGATTATATTTGAGACATTAGTTACATGAGTTTTGTATACATGAAAGGGCTAAAATGAATTAAAACAATAACGTAAGACTAATCAGATGCTTTGGATCAGATGGATTTACAGGCTAATGGATTTTTCAGGCAATTTCCTTGTTTGTTTAAATGAATTGTTAAACATGACATTGGTGTGGTTGCCTATGTGTTTATTTATTTATCTATTTATCTGTTTATTTATGTTTTTACTTAGTTGAAGATCAGGCCACATTTTAGGTCTTTTCATGCAACTTTTTCGGTATAGAACTGCTGGAAGTGTGGGCTGGAATAGAAGCAATGATTTCTATTCAAATGCAACCACTCTGCCAGGTGATCCAAGCTGCCTGCGGCAATTCTAGGAAAACCTGATAAGGGGAAATGGCTTGAATGAATGGTTGGGAAAGTGGAAGAAAACAGCAGTGTATAAAAGCAAGTTTTTGTACACCAGCTGTCAGATAAAGTGTAACAGTACTTAGTTCTGTCCAAATCTAAAAATAAAAAAGACTAAAATAAACATATTTAATGGCAGGCATGTGTCAGGAGCCACCCCGAGGCTTGCGGTTTATATTGTATTAAAAGCTTCACGCTGAATTTGATAGCCTCAATCGGTCTGGATGTCGGAAGAGAAGGAAAGAAAGAGGAGCAGAGATGTAACGTTTTAATGTTCCATTCAGATCCGTTCTGGCAGGCATGTTTTATTCATGAACAGCCGTATAACAGATAGAGTCTGTGCCGGCCATCATTATCTAAAGGACGCTGGGCAGCAGGCGCTGTTCAGAGATGCTGTGATACCATTTTAGAAGCACAGCAAAGCCTCAGGTGTAGCTTATCAAAGGGCCACGAGCCAAGATCTAGACTCTGCCTTCATCATGCTATTTTTGTGGTGTGCTTAAATCTCTTGCAGATAAGGATGTAATAGTACTTCACACTGACACATACTAAAGCGTCAGGGCACAACAGCTGCGTTCCAGAAGCTAGGCTGCAGTCCAGGTGGGCTGTATTTTTTAGACCACTGTGTCATCGAAGTCTGTTCCAATCAGCTGAGAAATGTGGCCTACATTCTGACAGTTTTTAAGAATGCTAATGGAGTATCTGTTACAGTCTTTAAAAGTACAGTAAAGTTGCCCCTTATGGTCACTCGTGAACACACCAAAGCACACAGTGTGAACAGTGTGCCTGGGGAGCAGAGTGTGGGGACTGTACCCTGCTCAAGGGCATCCCCGTTGGGGCCACTGGCACTCCTGGGATTCAAACCCATGACCATCCGATCACAGGGGCGACTCCCTTACCAGCAGGCCACCAGCTGCCCCATATATTTGTCACCTATAATCCTTTACATAGGCTGAAGAAAGTGAACATAGGACTGTTGGATGTAGTCAGATATTACACATTGCTTATAAAGCCCATTTCTTCAGTGTAAATGTTGAAAACGGTGGGGGCTGAATGCAGGGTAAGGCGCTCAGCGTACTTTCCATCACTTTAGCTTGCAGGATAGCATTTAACTACTAACAAATTGATGTTTTGCCTGCCAGATTATACCACTGACATCAATTTTTTTAGCTTGCCAGCTTTATTTTCTCAGTCAAATTACACACTGACTTCTTGACGATAACATGACAAAGCAGCTTTGGTAGGCGGTACTGTACTGTACAGTACTGTGCAAAACTCTTAGGCACCTATGCAAGTTGTTTAAAGCCATTTTTCTCAGTGTTTTTGCTGTAAGTTAACATTGGAATAAATGCAAAAAAACCAAGAAAGCAGAAAAAACATGTCAAGATTTGTTTTGTTTGTAACAAAAAAAAAAGAAAAACGTTTTTTGTGAGCTGGTTAAGAAGCACAGGTTCGGTTCCAGATTTCTCCTCCATGGCTCCAGTTGTTGTTTTGATTTGTGAAATTCCATTAGCAGCTCCTGATTTAATTTAATGAAGGACTGATTGAGTCAAACCAGGTTTCTGATGGAAACTGCAAGTAATACTGGGCTTCCACAAGGAACACACTGATATACTGAACATAAAATCTGTATTAAATGTATAATGTTATTTGTATTTGTTACTTTGTTTTTATTTACCATTTGGTAATATTAATGTGAAGAAACACTCACTGATCATCTTAACAGTTTTTAAATATTATTTTGGCAGGTGCCAAAGACTTTTGCACACTACTGTAATACAAACAAGCATTTTTCATGGGGCAAGCGTCTGACCTGGAACGAAATCAAAGCCTTATCCAATAGTGATGGTGTTTTATTGGCTCACCCTGCTGTGTGAGGCAGATTTTCTGTTTCTCACTATCTTACTTTTTTGTGCTCTGTGTCAAAGGCTTCTTTCTCTGGTCATGACTGTTTGATGTGCAGTCAGTTCTGCTGATATTGGCTTTAATTACGTAATCAAAGGCTGAGAACAGCTCTCTATCTTATTAATCTCCTAACTCAGGAATGAATGCTGCTATGCACACTGTTGGTTATAAATAATTGAATGCGATTTTAAACCACCAATTAAGCCGAGCAGCAGGGAGAGAGGAAATCCACTGGTGGTTGATTCATTAGTAATAATGGCTGACATTTGTACTGGCTCAAAATGGAGACATTAGGCACCAACCTGTGACTACAGCAGGTCACTTCATTGTGAAGCTTTTCCATTTGAAGGGAGAGAGTGATTAGCACCAGTAGAGTGGGTTAATATATTGATAAATTGGAAGGGAAGTGGACTGTGCAAGCAAGTGAAGTGTTCAAGCCATTAAACCACAAAGGACTTTTAGTTGAGCTTTACTGCATACTGCATAGTGCTTGTGGCTGAGCTCTGTTTTAAATGTGACTGTAATTAGAGCATTATCCTCAACAGAATAAAACAAATTGCATGAAATAAAACAAAGCTGGTCATTTTGTATGGACCCTAATGCACCCATGATAGTCTCACTAAAGCCAAAATTATGCACGTGTGTGTGTGTGTGTGTGTGTGTGTGTGTGTGTGTGTGTGTGTGTGTGTGTGTGTGTGTGTGTGTGTGTG
>JBBPCZ010000136.1:11746484-11771806 GCA_037974445.1 Brycinus macrolepidotus
GCTTTGATGTGAGCAATTTAGCTGGCTAATTATACAAATGGGGTAATAACAATGGGGTGTGTGTGTGGGTGGGTGGGTGCGCGTGTGCATGGGTGTGTGGGTGTGGGTGTGCGTGTGGGTGTGTGCGTGTGGGTGTGTGTGTGGGTGTGTGTGGGTGTGGGTGTGGGTGTGGGTGTGTGTGGGTGGACCCCATATGATTTGAAATATTTATTATGTTGTGCATAGACCAAAGTAATTTTGCAGTTCATCCTAAGCCATAATCATAGTATATATGAATATAATATATATTCAGAGTTGTTCACAGTGCCCCCCCCAAAAATATCTACCAATATAAAACATATAAATAAATAAAAACAAATTTGCTATGTTACAACAGGCAGCCATGCACAGCCATCCAAAATAGTAATTAATAAATGTAATCATAATTGTATTTATAATCACAACTAAACACACTCCCGTTATTATTACTGCCAGTTCCAGTGTCATGGGCTAGTTGAACACAGTATATGGTTTGTGCATGTGGTTTTGCTGAATCCCATCAGAAACAAATGCTTGGCTGTGCTACAATCACTGTGAAACACTGTGCTGTCTCTATCATTTAATGTATTTGCAAATATATTAAAAAGTGGAAAACTAGAATGCAAAAAGAGTGTGACTTGAACTGTATCACTATGTCATAGTTTTGGAAAGTGTTATGAAAATGATCATTTTATGAGTTGTTATAGATTAGCAATGTCATGTCAAATGCCTTAGTCATATACAAAATATAGTTTGTGCCACCTGGCTTGTTATTCCTGCGTGTGTATTAGTAAATTAAAAAATATTTTAGAATGGCAGACACCACCCCTCGACACACACACACACACACACACACACACACACACGCACACCAATGTTGACTCCATGGTCTGTAATGAGCATTGCAACGAGTTATTCAGAAGCACTGTAGCAGTGTGCATGACCTGTCGACTTTCAGTGCTGAATTAATTCATTTAAATGTGCCATTTTGAACAGGGTGACAATTATTTACTGGGCTAAAAAAAAAGGCTTTAAAGTTTCAACTTTGAAAACAATACTGAAGAGCTTTAAGTGTCATTAAAATGTCAGTGGAGGTGAAAAGAGAGAAAGAAAAATGCGAGGCTGGCCTGGTGGGGGGCGAGGGGGTCTCTGCTTCGTTCAAGCTTTCACCTCATGGTGCGTGCTTTAAGGGTGCAGAGCATTAATGGATCATTGCAGTTAAGACCATTACACACTGAACAGAATATGAATGAACAACACTACACACCGGACAAAACACAATTGACATGTTGCTTGCAAAATTGAAATGCCTTCAAGTATGAAATGACAACCTTTGCTCCTCACAAATGGGGATGGTAGGTGGGCTACATTCCATTTTAGAAATGCAGATTTTTTGGAAATGATAGGTTTTGTATGGATGCAGCACCATCCATAAGTAAACGGAGGCAAGCCAGTCTTTTTTATGTTTGTGGAAAGAGTCCTAGCTGCGATCTGTCAGCTGGGCAGTCACCGTGCCAATGCTGGAGACGACAGTGACTGGCCAGCGACTTCATGTCTTAAGAGATGTAAAAGACCTACAGAACCTGTACTTTGTGTCATGCTTTGAAATGAGAGCGCTGGATAAGTGGCACACTTTATCATAACGAGGATTCTAATGGAATTTGCATGTGGGAGAATAGAACACGTTAAAGAAAAGTGAATTCTTCGTTCTCACCACAGGCCTCCCAGCCAGCCTATTACCCCAGTCACCTCAACGGGGAGGGAGGAAGTGATTAATTCTCCCTGTAGGGGTGTGAACAATTCAGGGTACTTACTCACTCACTCACTCAGACATGCAGTCAAAAGTTCAGGACTACAAATCACTTTTTCATCCTAAGAAAATGAGTGGGACACCTAAATAAAACACCCTTTAAAAATCTGCCCTAACATCAGCAAATAAACAAATTGGAATTCTTGGTGCATGTTCCATTTGTTTATGCATATTTTTCTCAGTTCTGCCTCTGAACTACACCTGCACTCTGCCAGTTAATGCATTAAAATCTTTGAATGGTCCTGTACTGTTTATTGTACCTGCTGTGCAGTTATCGCTTACTGTCAAATGGCAAATCTCTTTTAACTTCCTGGTCGCTTAGGTTTTCAAATTTCCGTACCTTGTACGTACATTTCAGAGTTTTAGGATGGAATATGAATTAGGTTTGGCTGAGATCTATTCTGTACGATGTCAGTCATATTGACAAAGGTACCCTGAGTGGAATTACCTTGGACTGCCAGCTTGCCTCCTGTTGCACACCAGTCTTTCCCTGTGTGTCGTGATTATGGTGGTTTCGACATAAACACATTTCTTTCCTTTTAGAGGCGCAGCAGCCGAAGTGGCTTTATTTCGCTCCATTACTTGCAGTAAGGAGCTGCGAATCATCTCCATCTGCTGCTGCCTTCATGCTTCACCAGCTCATGTATGCCCAAGATGCCATAGTACCAGAGGAAATACATAAACTAAAATGACTGAATGTTTCACTGGCTTTTCTTTAGGTTCCTCCATCTGTCAGTGGCACAGTCTCCTTCACCCAGACAAATATTTTCTTTTCTTTTCCTGCATCTGGTCTTATATAGAGCTAATCACTGGAGTGGATTACGTGAGTGAATGGGAATGGGACTGAATAGGACTGAATGGGAATCTTGATTTTATTTTATTTCTTTTCCCCTTGGAATTGCAGTCATTATTCTTACAATTCTTCACCATATCAATTTTGTAAAGAAAATTCTTAGTAAAAGTAAATGTAAAACTTGCAAGATGTGTAAAAGCAGGTCGGATATCAATATAAACAGCTATTACAAACATGTAAGCAACAGTGTAAATAATTTGCATTATAAAGTGCTAACTACATGAAAAAGTAAATAAGTAAGTAAGTAAATGCAAAAAAAGCTTTAAACACACCAAAGAGACACCCGTACTAACCATAGTCTGTAGAGAGCCTTACCTAAAAGCTAGAAGTCATGCAGCAGAGAGAGAGAGAAATGCTCCTCTACTGTCTCACAGTTCATGGTAGACTTGAAGCTATGAGCATGGGAACCTTGTGCAGTCATTTGTGTGACAGGCTCTGGGCTACAGAATCAATGCTGTTCTTCATTCAAGCCACAATATAATTTTTTCTTTTTTTGTGCCTAAGTGTCAGGGTTATAAAAAAAGGAGGGAGCAAATACAAGAAAAGCAAATGCACGAAATGAAATAAATCACAGACTCACTTCATGTTAGAGATGCAGTTTCACATCCAAAAGAGGATGGCTATTGACATCAGTGCGCTGCACAAAAATGCCCTGTTCTTTTTCAGGTTAGACAAGCTTCATAATACGTTGGCAAAAATTCCATCCAACCTGAAGAATTTATGTCAGATTTGCTACATAAGATTACATTACGTTCCAGTTTGAAATCCTGTACTCGCAGCCTTGTAGTTAATTGAAACTAAGTAGACTGGAAACAACAGCATACCGCCCTGCTAATATTTGCTTAATTATATAACAACCAAGAGTGGGATATTTCACAGGCATACAAAAAAATTTATTGAAATTATTAGCATAATCTCAGTTTCCCTATTTCGGCAAAAAAACGAGTGCTATCATTTCTAAGCTAAGATTTTTGCCAGCATTATTTAAAACTTGTCCAGTGTCTCAGCAGAAAAAATGTATGCTCAAAGCATGGATAGGCAAGCGCCCAGAGACCATAACTACCAAGCATATAATTTTGCTTGCACGAACCAAATGGCTTCTGATCACGCTGTGCAATTCCTTTGTTACAGGGCTTTCTGAAGAGTGACCGCGTGACCCGCATGGTGCAGAGTGGAGGCTGCTCAGCTAGTGATTTTCGCGAGGTATTCAAGAAGAACATTGAGCGTCGCGTGCGCAGTCTACCTGAGATTGATGGTCTAAGTAAAGAGACAGTCTTGAGCTCCTGGATCACCAAGTATGATGCCATCTTCAGGGGAGAGGAAGACCAGAGGCGGCCACAGGGCCGCATGCCATTCAACGCAGTGTCTGAGCTTATTCTCAGTAAGGAGCAGCTCTACGAGATGTTCCAGCAGATTCTGGGTATCAAGAAGTTTGAGCACCAGCTTCTCTACAACGCCTGCCAGGTGGGTTGTTAATTGGCAAGATCTACCATAGAGTTAGTTATGGGTATGTCGGCTAGTATCAGCCTCAAACGTTGTGCATGTATCTATTGGGATCTGAGCTGCCATTACTAGATTTTGTCAATTCCATTCTGACTGGCTGTACACACGGTTTTGTCAGTCCGCACATTTGTGTGAAGGCATTTCTGTGGATTTGATCAGCCCAATGGGACACACACTTTTGCAAGTTATTTAGAAATACTCAGTGGACTGATAAAGTTATTTCAGTGTCACAAAGTTATACCAGAGCTTTCTTGATGGCATTTTGTAGGGTTTAAGTAAGATATCCTCAGGTGTTGGTCAGTGCTTACCAATTTATTTCCCGCAGGTGTTTTTCTTCTTCCCCCATTTTGAGGCTAACCTTCCCCTATACATCACAACAGAAACAGTCTGTGGTTGGTCATGTTGCACATCCGTCAAATAGTTTTTTCCTTTCAAAGTAGGTTCTTGATCATGACCGTGCATCAGACTAGTTAGCCGTCCATTATGGTTATGGTTTAAGTATGGTTAAAAAAGATTTAAATAAATGTATGTGGCATTAGTCCATCACCATAGATGCTTCGAGCCACTGCCTCTAAATGCACTCCTTCAAGGTGGAGCTACACAGTAGTTGTGTCTGAAGTGGCTAGTATATGTACACAG
Organism: Brycinus macrolepidotus; assembly: GCA_037974445.1. Classification (NCBI taxonomy): domain Eukaryota; kingdom Metazoa; phylum Chordata; class Actinopteri; order Characiformes; family Alestidae; genus Brycinus; species Brycinus macrolepidotus. Next base: position 11,751,308 of record JBBPCZ010000136.1, read on the forward strand.
TGTCTTAACACTTCAGCAATGCTGTTATGTCTGAATCGCACATTACTGTGCCCAGTCTTGTCTAAAAGGTTAAAAATGTTAATGGTATCAGCCAGTGTTTACATGAAACATTTTATATTTCAGAATTCTCTCCCAATTCTCATATTGGTGCAATCTTGGGTACAAAGGAAGTTAAGTAATGAATTGACAGCTGAGTATATGTTCTGGTTAGGATTATGTAAAGTTAATATGGTATGCTTTGCTAATAGAATGTTCACTTTTAGGGTCTGAACTTGTCTTTGAAGGCAACATTACTGAGCAGTGAATGATACTCTATATTAACTAACATTTGCATACTGAAATAATCATATAGTTGCTTCAAATGCCATCTGTTTGTCAAGCGATTTTAGAGCTCGTTATGGGTTTATGAGAGTTGTCGTTCCTGTGGTTATCTTTAAAAATATTTGAGGGCATTGCATAGCAGTTAAAATTAAATTGGCTATCAGAAAGACAAAACCACTTTATCTGAAACCAGTATGCTATTATTATTCATGGCAATTGGCTGGAAGAGCTTAGTCTGGTCAGAACACTAAGCTCTTGAAGTGAGCAATAGTGGGTAACAATTTTGTCAGATTTACTCAGTTTCTTATATGAAGTGAGGTCATTTTGTGGCCTCTGGAAAAAAAAACATAGCTCACAATGTTTTCCACTACATTGATGAGTGTGTTCGCATGCCTTTGAGTCTCATGCCCTTTACCTTAATTACCTGAGCCCAGGTGGCTTTAACCAATCACTGGCCTCTTTAAAGACGTTCCATAAAGGTCAAGGGCTGTTGGGGAAACGGTCTAATCAGCATGCCCTCGTGTGTCATCTACTGCAAGCCCTCCCTGGGGAAAGCTGTAGTGAAAGAGAGCTGGCAGGAGGTCTGTGGGTACCGCTCCCTTTATCACAATTACTGTTAGCAGATTAGCGCAATTAGCAATATGGTTGAAATATTATTAGGGGCTTTAGATATCCAGCTGAGATTAGTTGGAGAATAAAATACAAACACTGACATACAATTGACAGCCAATTGACAAGTGACAATGACAATGAGGTGTGCAAAATTCCAGGTTTAGTTTGGTGGTAATTTGCATTTGTATTGAGTGGATCATATAGGAATAACAGTACGCCATGTATGAGAGAGCTAATAAGAGTTCTAGAGTTTATTCTAGACTGAACATTTGCATCTATTATTATTGTGTGTTTTGTCTTACTGTTGTCTGTCAAAAACACATCATTTTTAATAGAGATTAGGTTGACCTCTTAGATTGACCAGTACTGTCTGTGCTCCTCCCCTGTTCAGCAGCAGCTGACTGTGAAAGGGGCAGAGCGCTCATGGTGTGCTCAGGCTCAGAGTACTCTCTACTGCCACAGATTGTACTGAGACAAAACCCTTGTGTTGCACTACATAAAATATTATTATTATTACTATTATTTGCAGATTTTTTTTTTCTTGATTGAAATATTGGTGGTCACACACTAAATGACTTGGGGTCACCCACTACGGAAGTTGTTGCTGAACCTCGTGCAATCCTGCATGAACACGCATATTTCCTATTATTAGACACAGACGGAAAACATGGAGATAAAACAACTTGCTGCTGCTGTTGTTTTTGCTGCCAATTGTGCTGGCGCGAAAAAGAATACACATTTAAAACACATTTGGGCTAGGTTGTGAATGGGATACATGATCAGTATATGATAGATTACGTTGTACAGGCACTTGACTGTCCTCCCTCCATAAACTCAGTTTCATTAAAAAATTCATTAAAAACCTTACTACAGGCAGTAATAGGTTTCTATTTCAAATGTTTTTTTTTTATTCTTTTAAATGCATTTCCATGAATTGTTGAATTAAAAAAAAAGATTTAATCAGTCACGTGCATATTCCTGAATATAAGAGGTCGAGATAAGAGTGTGGCTCAATGTGAGGGATTTGCTCCTTTATTAGCTCTCGGTAGAGCAGTTTTGAAATGTCCCTATAAGCTGTCCATGGCTGTAGCACCAACCGTTCAAAGACGCTGGGCAGAGCGAGCAGTGGCCATTTAATGAGAGCTGAAGCCACTGTCCCCACGCTGCTATCACCCATCAACCCCCTGGAAATGCCACTGCAGCTTCAGTCCTCAAGAACCATTGAGAATTTTCATCTGCTGTCTTGTTTGCGGTCACCAGATGCCAGATCTGCATTTGTCCTTTATCGATAAATGAACTCTTCCACCTAATTCAAGCATAAAAAAAATCCTTTTGCAGTATTTAGGCATTTTACTCTGTAGTTCTTAAGCAGGACTGTGTTATATGTTTTGTGGGTTCATTACTTTAATTGTTATCCATTTATTACGATAGTGTTGTAATATATTATATTGGTTTAATCAGGCCTGACATTTTGGTGCGCGCTCATCTGGGCCTGACACACAGCACGAAGTTTGCAATCCACATTTACAAGCCGTATTCAGACAAGTAATCAGATAAAACTCTACTGATGTTTAATGAGGTGACAGTACATCATGGCTATCGGTGCAGGCCTGAATCTCAGCTGGCTGTCACTTCTGCTTCATATTTTGATCTCAGTGGATTCATTGACAGGTCATGACTGTGTCCCCTCTGACATTTTCCCAGCGTATTCATAAATCGATCAAAAGAGGGAAAGAGTGTGGTAGAAAGTAGCCTGTGACAGACAGGCAGACAAGTGCAAGGTCCCTCTCTAGATGGAGGGGGAAAAAAAAGGAAAAGTGCCATCCAGCTCTACAGCACATTTACTCAGGACCTCTCAGATGTGGGTACAGTGGAAATGTGATTGGCAGGGACTGTTTTGGAAAATAAAAGGATGAATCTGGATGACTAACAGGAAGAGAGAACAATAGCAATAGGAAGGAGAAAGAGAGGAAGAAAGGAGTCTGTCACATAGATTAGTTATTTCTGGAGCTCTTCATGGCCTCTATCAAATAGAGTTTAAGTGCTGAACTGATGGCTGGCAGTTGTTTCTGTGGTGTTGTGATGACTTCATGTGTGTCCTGTCTGTCTGTCTGACTGTCTGTCTGTCTGTCTGTCAGCACTTTTATCAGCACTTTCACATGAACTTGGTTGTCATACAATTGATTGTGAAAAAGTATTCACTGTTCCTTCTTCCTTTCTCTTTCTCTGTTTTATTTACTCTTCCACCTGCCAGTGGTAGGTCTGTTTTACGGATGAGTTTACAGTGAGCGAAAGAAAACAAAATGGAAAAAAAAGAAAAAAGAAACATAGCATGGAGTCACTGAAAGCATGACTGAGCAAATGCCAGATAAGTGCAGGAGCGTGTGAGTGAGAGAGCCAAACAGAGACAGTGGAGGTGGTGGGGGTCTGAGGAGAGGATAAGTGACAGGCACAGGGGGAGGGTTGGAGTGAAGAATGCTTACGGATGGAGACAGGCTGACAGACTGAAAGACAGAAGCGGTCAGGGCGAGTGTTTGTGGTGAGGGGCCTTAAGGGGGACAGAATTAGACTGTGGAGACTGAAGAGTGACAGCAGCAGACAGACAGTGTGAACATTGAAAAGACAGAAAGAGAGAGAGACTGATGAATGAAAGAGAATGTGGCTAATGCAAACAATAAGATAAAGGTTTAGGAAGCTGACATAAATGCTAAAAAATACACATGGGAAATTACATCAATTTTCTGCATGCATCTGTATGTGGTAACAATACTGAATATCAGCTGGTTTTACGCAGTCAGAAGTGAAACAGACCTCAGTAGTTTTTGTTAAACACTGGTTTACTGACTGATATGATTGTCAGTTGTAAGCTAATAATTGTTAAATCTCTTTAACTCAAAGTAAACAGCAGGAAGTCAAACATTCACAGCATCATAAAGCATAAATTCATGTGGCAAGATATATATTGCAAAAAATAGATATGCAAAAGGATATCATATCTACTTAAAATGCACATAAAAATTCAAAAACCTGTCCTTTGGATGATGTTTACTTCATTGTCAAGAGGTCCTTTTTTGTGCAAAATCTAGCATAAATGCAACTATGAACAATATATTAGAAAATCATTCTGTAAAATGCTTTAGAATATGGTTAGAAATGAACATTTCACATTTGAACTTAATGAATGTAGGTATAACACGTGCCATTACACTTACATGTGCTATTGTAATGTTCAGCTGTCAGTGGTTGTAATAAAGTGTCTGATTGGTGTATATAGATATTTGGATGCTACAGGGAAAAATTTTAGGGATTTGTGATACCTGACTGAAGTGTGAAGTGTGAGCGTTTTGGAAAATGCAGTTGTTTATTTCAGTGTGGCTAAAACATTGAAACATATTTCTTTTGAGATTTGACCTTTTTAGGATTCCAGTTTTAAATAACCGGTGTAATTTATAGCTAAAATTGATTTGATTTGAAATGGAAAAATTTGGTGCCAGACCCAAAGTCACTAGGCGTTATATAAAGTCTAAAATAAAATCAGTTTTGTGGCACAGAGGATAAACTTATTTAGAATCCTTAGAGGCTTAGTTGTTTTTTGTTTTTGTTTTTGTTTTTTTGTTAGTTTGCTCTTATTTTCATGGTTTATCTACAGTTCTCTAAGGTTTTTTGTATTTAAAAGAGACAGATTTTACATATGTTTATTTATTTTTTTAACTATGATTGTTTAGTGCACGGGTGTCAAACTCCGGTCCTAGAGGGCCAGTGTCTAGCACAGTTTGATGGTTCTCCTCCTCAAACACATTTACTAAACCTGACAATTAACTGGCGAGGTGAACCAGGTGTTTCTGAGCAGGGAAATCACCAAAACGTGCTGGACCACGGCCCTCCAGGACTAGAGTTCGACACCCCTGGTTTAGTGTGTATCAGTGTAATTAAGCTAGTTATTACGTTTTATTAGTTTCAGTTAGTTCTAAGCTTACATTGCTAGTCTAAATTTAGTTTTTTATTTTGTTATAGTTTGCTATGTTTTTTTAAATTCATTTTCAGTTTTAGTTGTTGTTTTAGTATTATCAGGAAAGCTTTGGTATGTATTTAAATAGGATAAAGAGGTCAAAATGCATGAATGTGATTAAAAAGTACAAAACAATGCACTAAAAATGAGATTTATTTTTTATGAACATACACACTGACACCTCTTCATGCTTCTTGCTTTTCACCACTCAGTATCAGGTCGTTGAAACTCCAAGGCGAGGTTTGTGGTGTTTGTACTCAGCTGAGGGATGTGGTCACAGCATGGTTTTCATGAGTTTTTTTTTTAGCATTACTTTGATCACTGCTTCATTCCCTCTTAACTTCACTGCTGTACATATCTGCTTTAGTCAGAAACTGGCTTCTCCTCAGACTAATCCCAGACTGGGCTAGTTTGGTGCAACCAATGTTTGCTGTTTTAGCAGTGCAAAAATTAGCACAGCATCAAATTGTATTTGCCTGGGCTGCAGGCTCTTTTTAAAGACATTTTAAGGACATAAAGGGATCCAGTATAATTCAAGCCGATGAGTAAAGATATGATCTGATCCAATATCTGTATTGGGTGCAGGTACTGACATAATTCACGTATCAGATATCGGGCAGAATTTCTGATCCACATACCAAACTAGATGCCAGTACTTCTTTGCATACAAGGTCACAAACCAGGATGCTGTCGAGACAGAGGGCAGGCGACCACCAACACTGCAGCAATACCTGTTATTTGCACTTTTTACTATCGTTCCAACCAATTAAATCAGGAACAAAAACAAGGGCAACTTTTAAATCTCCCATAAATAGTCGTACACAAAAGTTTAAAAGTCTTACAGGGAAATAACAGCAAACATGTATCAAAAACCTCCGTCTTCTGTCTGGCCAGCAGAGTCCAGCAATGCTTGTGTATGCAGTGACCACTTCATGAAACATCAGGCTTAAGTCCAGCTAAAGGCAAAAGACTCAAAATGACAGAAATACAGACCAAGGTGGTGATTGCAGGAGACAGAATCAGCTACATCTAGGTACTTATTACCCTGTGGTGTTTGTTCTGCTGCTAGTGTTTCACCGGTTTAGCTGGCTAGCTAGTTAACTACCAGAAGATTCTGCTAGAAAGAGCTACCTGGAGATAGAAAACTACCTAAAACTGCAAAACATTCACAGTAGAACAAACACTACAGGGTGATATCATGGATGTAGCGAGCTGTGTCTTGTGTGATATTGGTCTGTATTTTTGTCAGTGTTTTTATTTATTTATTTATTTTTTTTATGCAAGGGCTAGCTAGCCAGATTTGGTATTGGCAATGTACATTCATTCATTTTCCAGCACTTCTACAAAACAAGACAGCAAGCCAGTTTGGTTCCAAGGTCATGACATGGACCCTGCGACGCACGAAATAGTTGTAGGCCTGTAGTATGCCTTCCTCTGGCTATTTCTCTTATCCTCTGGATGTCAGTTGCCTCCACACTTAGTGAAGTTGTGGGAAAAATCAATTTTCTTCATTTTGTATGGATAGTAGTAGTTGAAAATGCATTGCCGTGCACTTGATTTGTTCAAGGTTTAGTTAAAGCACTTGATTTGTCAAAGTTTTTTGGACTGTAGCACCTGTTTTTTTGTATGTGAAGTCTACTTAAACAACAGTTCTAATCATTTGAAATCTATTTAGTTTAATGCATTTGTGTATATATACTGAACTGAATCTCTCTCTCTCTCTCTCTCTCTCTCTCTCTCTCTCACACACACACACACACACACACACACACACACACACACTCTCCTACCACATATACACACTGAACTGTTCTGTCTGAAACAAACAACTTACCCAAGTGCCACTGTAAATACCCCTCTGTTTACAATATATTGCACATTCTCCTGCTGCTACTGCTATTATTTGCACAATTATTTTTTATTGCTGTCTACCTCTGTTCTACATTTTTTGCACACTTAACAACTCCGCTGCTAGAATACAGCATCTGTCATAATACTTTATTCATTCAAACTTTTGTACATGCTTTTGTCGACTGCACTAAATGGTGTCTTCTTCTGTAGTTTTGTTGCTTTTGTGTTTTTCTTGCACTCTCTCTTGCTCTCTTTGCACACTTATGTACTTTGTCGTGTCCTTACTCTTGTCTTGTTTCTGTTTTTGTTCTTTGTTATCCTGGAGGAACTTTGTTTCGTTTCATTGTGTGCTGAGAATATGGTTGAAATGACAATAAACCTACCTGACTTCACTTGACTTGATATATTTTGCTCTTTTATTAAAAAGTGCTGAATGGCTTGCTACAGCTGCATGTAACCTTACACATATCAACAACAACAATAATAATAATAATGGGGTTAATAATAACAATCAAGTAAATAGAGCTCTGATATTGGTATCGGCATGTATCCAAATTCAGGTATCAGAATTGGATCAGAGCTGAAAAAGTGGATTAATGCAACTCTCCGTTTATACACACTGGTGTTAAGCCATATTTCAATTGAGCCCTATGTTCAAATCAGAAAGAATTTCACAGAGTGTGGGTGCTGGGGCAGCTGTCTCCCCAGAGTGAAGGTTGTCGTGGCTCAGGTGAGAAAATGGAAAAAGCCAGCTGTTCCCCTCTGATGAGGGAGGCCAGTGGCCCTGCCATGCTACCGCACTCATGTTCAGAGAGGGGGAGAGAGGGACAGAATGCTCTCACCATCCCCTGCTCTCTCCTCCTCCTTGCACCTGTCATCGCCTCTCTAAAGAACACATTCGGCCCCTTCCGCACCCTATCGCCCTGTCATCTCTCATTAGTGAGCGGCAGCCCAGGCCAGAGGAGACAGCAGGCAGGTGAAGTGGTAATGAATTAGCAACATCTCACTCTGAGAAAGCACTATGATAGTCATATCTTCTTGACAAGAACTGGGTGCAACATCAGAAATGGAGCCTTGATCTTTTTAGTGACCCACCACAGAGGTCAAGGCACCATTACCTGTCATTCTGCCTTGGGGTTCATATTTCACAGGCAAAAAAGACACTGATGTGGTGTTCCAGGTGAGGGGAGGCAGCTATGTTTTTAATGGGTTTTGCTAATTCAGCCAGGGAAGGTGGGCTCAGATGAGAATGGAGTGTGACATTAGCATGTCTGTCCCCAGACTCATGATGTCTGTCATTAGGAGGTTCCTGAGCCTTGTTGTCATAGTAATGGTAGCCAAACCAAAATAGAGTTATGGGGGAAAAATAGAAACTTGGTATCTCAGCAACGGTAAAGAAGCCAGCTGTGATTAGGGAGGGTGGGTGGGTGTGTGTGTGTGTGGGCATGTATTTGTGTGTCTCAGTGTTGGAATGGACTACTGGGAACCTCCGCAGTTTTGTTTTTCTCTGCCCTGAAAAAGGCTGACACGGTCATTCTAGCTGTCACTCTGAGGGTCTTTTGACAGAACTATATCTGGACCCAGGGGGGAAAAAATTGAGGCACATTTAAAACTTGGAAAACTGCTATACTGCGCAAACTTCGGCATAGAAGCATGATGAACTTTAAAGTGGAACCACTCCAATTTTGCCTAAATACTTAACACTACAACTTCTCTGGGTTCTGATTTTTTCTGTTCCACTTTAGTTAGACTCGGAGGTGTTGTATGTTAAGTAATGAATACAGTAACGTAAGACAAACACTACAATATGTAAGATGGACGCTATACTGCTGTACATGAACACAAGTATGTGGAAACCTGATGGCAGTGGGCTCTTTCAGCAGGATAATACACCCCGCCACACTGCAAAAATTGTTCGGGAATGATCTGAGGAACATGACAAGACAAGACAAGTTCAAGGTGTTTACTTGACCTCCATATTCTCTAGATCTTAGTCTGATCGAACATCTGTGTGATGTGCTGAACAAACTAGTCCAATCCATGGAGGCCCCACTTCACAACTTACAGAACTTGATCTGCTGCTGATGTCTTGGTGCCAGATACCACAGCACACCTTTAGAGGTCTTGTGGAGTCCATGCCTTGACGGGTTGGTGCTGTTTTGAAGAAGGAGATGTACACAATATTGTACAGGTGGTTTTAAAGTTATAGTTGATCAGTGTATGCTGCAAAATGTTTATCATATTTAACCAACCATTGTTTTTAAGAGGCTAAGCTCTCTATGTTGAATAATTTCAGCTCTGTATTCTAGAATTATATCTATAAAGGTCCTAGCAACAACTCAGAATTGAACTTATCTGATTCCGTTTATCTGATTTTATAGAAATAAAGTTCAGTTTCTTTAAAAATGTACATTCCTGATTGCTTTTTCATGGATAGCAAGATTGCGTATTTTCCAAGAATACTGTTTTTAGTATAGCAGCTCATTTGGATCATCAACATTTCTTTTAGTTCAGACAGTAAGATACAAACATTTGACTGTTTGATGGCTGCTGTTTGCAGCCACAGGTTTAGTCTTTCCTTAATTAGATCTCCTCATTTTTTTTTTGTAAATGTGCACTCAGATCTCACCACATTTCAGTCTGCTGTATGTGAACACTGGCTGTATTAAACTCTAATTAGCCATAGATAAGCTCTGAATGTCGTTGATTATCTGTTTTTGCATAGTTCTTAATTACCTGTCAGATATAGAATACGAATGACACCATTAGTTCTTAATCAGTGACCAGTGTCTTTAATGAGCATCTCAGCTCCCTCTCAGAGCATATTCCTTCAATTGTGATTCACGCCCATGCGCTCCTGCCTCGTCGCAGGAAGAAACCTCAACTGTAAATTCATTGTGCAAATATTGGTTAGGCTTCAGAGGCTGCCATGTTACTGCTCTTTTAACAGTCTTCAGTTTTACTTCAACTCCCATTCTGCAAGGAATGAGTGCTGTATCACTATGTAGGTATTAAACTTACATAGCTGCAAGAGTTTGGAGGAATGTGAAAAAGGAAATGTCTAGCCATGTTTTCCCCCTGCCTTTCATCCTCTAGCCATCCACCAGTAGTCAGTCTGTGACTACAGGATCACTGGATATATTTATATGAGGCAAATATATTTATATGAGAACTTTATCATTATCTTGCCATCACAATTTAGCTTGTAACTTTTAATACTTGTAACAGTTTGTTATAGTGTGTTACTTCTCAATAAGCTGACATCAAAATAATAATATTACAGGAAAAAAGCTTATTTTAAATCCCACTTTAATTATCTCATGGAAAAGTTATTTTAATTTGTAGTAGCATTTTTAATTTCTTTAAATTCTTTTTTAGAGATTCCTTTGTAGTGCACTTAAGGAAGCAATTCGTTCTGAGTACTATACTTTGATAACCAGTGTTCTATCTAGTTTTTGGTGAATGGCTAACATTAGCAGGCTAGCTAGCTGGAAATCAAGTCTTATTACTAACAGGTTAAATGATAGTGGACATGTTTAGCTGAGCCCACTAACTGGAATTTTCAGCAATAAACACATAAATCATTAATATTGAAGGGAATATAAAAAGGAATTTTAAAAGTGAAACCACTTTAATTACCAGTTGTGAGTTTTCTTGACTGTGTGTGTGTTCTAAGCACAATAAATTACAGGTCTGCACAGGAGTGATGTGCAAGTCAGGGTTTTTTATGACCTGAACCCCCATCCCATTAAAGAGCAAACTCATCCCAACCAACACGCAAAAATATTGATTAATCAACAGCTCGAATTTGTCCTGAACCGCAGTGCTTCTGCAAGTTCTTACGACTTAGTTGGAGTGCTGCTTTTTCACCTTTTGACGTGCCACACCAGCACCCGAAACATTTTCTAAAAAGTTGACCTGAACCCGCCCAACATGCGAGTTACCGGTTGTCTCACACCTCAGGACTGCACAGGTTTGAAGGCTCACACCCTACCATTTCCCATGGCTACAAGACCCAATACAACTTGGTTTGACTGCTGCTGGTAAATTTGAAATCCAAACGCAACCTGCCCCACTCACAGACTAACAGAGATGATGTATTGTTCTGTTAAGGGCTTGAGCTGAGTGACTGAAAATGACCGACTGGAATAAACTGGTATTTTACACTTCTGTAATACACTCAGTGTTTATTATCAGTATATTTTTGTGGAATTTCTGATTGTACCTGGCAGAGAACATCATCCACTCTCTAACTGTTAGCCTTGCCTACCTCTCACTACTTAATACCTTTAACATTTCCACCAGCCCAACACAGCCCTCATCCATGATTTACTGTAGAACTTCATCCCCAGTATCATTCAGGGGCGCATTCACCCTCTCCTCAAACTCTGGAGATATTCCAAATGCAGACAATGTTACAAAAAGGGAGAAAATAGAGAATGCAATTGTGTGTGTGTGAGTGTGTGAGTGTATGAGTGTATGAGTGTGTACAAGAGAGGGGAGGGAGACAAAGACACAGAGACAGAGAGAGTGCAAGAGTGAAAGTAGAAGTGAAAGTGCACAAAATCTACCACATAAAAAATCACTTATAAGAGAACAAACCCAAGCCTGAAAATTGGCCCAAACCACACTGATACCCAATATTTTTCTAGCCCCCCTTGGGCTTGGGTCAGGTACTAGGCATACTAACGTGTTACCATGGAGACTGTTGGGGACCCTGTTGCAGCAAGACATTCCACTGGGTGGATGGACTGTATGTAGCTGTTCAACAGACACTTGCTCTAATACAATTTACAACAGAATTAAACAAAAATATGCAGTTTCCCTATAAACAGTTACTTGCCTAGGCCAGAATGTTGTTCTTTCGTGACTTTTACTCCAGTAACTAGGTTCCAGTGTGTTCCAGCCTATTTCCACTCTTACCTGGAAACGTTACAACAGTGTTGGTGTCACTGCAGTGCTAAGAATAATCCTGTACCCAAATAATATCTGGACATCGGTGATTCTATAGTAATCCTTCTCCATTACTAGAGGACATAGTGGATGATTGATTAACTGTGTAGCTGCAGGTTGAGTATAGTCATTTTAAACCTATAAAGTACATCAGTGTGGTTGGTGTTTCAGTGTAGATACAAGGTACTAGTTGTTAATAAACTGGCAACTCTGTGTATGTATTCATGACCATAGACTCTCTCACACTTTGGATCTGTTTGGCCTGAAAGATTCATGGTGGCTCATTACATCCCGCTCTTGTGTTCTCTAAAATGTGTTTTCAACTCTGTGACTGCTCACCAGGCCTCTGCTTAGACATGGCTAAATGCATCATTACGTCCGTATTGTTCACATTGCCTCTGCAGCTGTAATTGGTTGGAATCTTCTCACATGTGACAGGGTCGTATAGACAATCACTGGCCCCTATAATTCTGTGTGTGAGTGAGTGACACTTGATTCATTAGTCTGTGCTAATGAGAAATGCATATGGTTGCACATTTACACATACATCAAAGATTTTATATACATGTACTGGTAAAACTGCTGTGTGGTAGTCCTATCAAACTTGTGTCTGTAGTGGTAGTGTTGTGTGAAATCAGGGGAGAGTCGACCCTGTTGCTGCCGCAGGGAATGAGCCTTATCAAGTGGAAACAGTTCTAGGATGGGGGCGTGTGCACGCGCGTGTGTGATTCTCTGAACGGAATGAGAGGAAACCTTTTCTTGACAGCTTGCCTAGATGGGTTTTTACTGTGTGATTGAATTAAGTAACAGTGTGTGTGTTTGTACACCGATCAGCCACAACACTAAAACCACTGACAGGTGAAGAGAATAACATTGATTATCTCGTAACAGTGGCACCTGTAAATGGGTGGGATATGTTGGGCAGAAAGTGAACAGTCAGTTCTTGAAGTTGAGGTGTTGGAAATAGGAAAAATGGGCATGCGTAAGGATCTGAGAGACTTTGACAAGAGCCAAATTGCGATGGCTAGATGACTGGGTCAGAGCATCTCTATAACTGCAGATCTTGTGGGGTCTCAAGGGGGACCTGTGCAATATTAGGCAGGTGTTTTTAATGTTTTGTAATGTTAATATTTTGGCTAATTGGTGTTTGTGTGTGTTTTCACACTTCTAGTGAAGAAAAAGGCATTCCTTTAATTGTGGAAGTAGCAAAATATGTGAAGAAATGGCTTGGGGCCCCAAGGATTAAATGGCTGTGTCTATTCATTTTTAAACTGACTAATAGAAAACAGCTGAGGATTCCTCAATAGTCTGGGCTAATTCTGTATTTTTTCCACAGCTGGACAACATAGACGAACAGGCAGCACAGATCCGCAGAGAACTGGACGGGAGGTTGCAGCTCACTGAGAAAATTGCCAGAGTATGTCATCAGATCTTCTGTTTTACTGTTGTAATTTCACAGTTACGCTATGTGTGTGTGTTGTGCAGTCATTGTCTTGTATACCAATCCCTGCTGTATCGCATGTCATCCACATACACAATACAGAGAACTTGGTGGGGTGTTTTCACTTATTAGAGATTATGATTTGGTCCCCTGGAGTGTTTGTGAGAAATCCAAAAATTTGTTTTGTTTTCACAACATTCAGAATGTTCTGTGTCTCAGTGTTTGGCAAGATTTCACGTTCATTCATTTAGCAGATGCTCTTTTGCAGAAACATTTACAGATCGTGCAGTCTTTTGAAATAATAGTATGCTTGCATATTTTTAGTTGGCAAATTTTTCATTTACCATAAATGACTTTTATTCTTTTAGCAGAAGCAAGAAAATGTTCTTACATTTTTCCTGCTTTTTATATATGGCTTTTGGAAGGGCCACAAATCTGTAGATCAACTGTGAAGACCTGTAGATCAACTTTTCACACCATATGTGAAAGCACCTTGGGTGTGATGGCCATATAAAAGTACATATCCACAATGCCATTTTTTTTTTGTTTGTCTCATGCTTTGTCCTGACATATTGACCCAATGTTCTTGATAGGAGAGAAAATTTCCTAAGTTTGTGTCTAAAGACATGGAGATGATGTATGTGGAAGAGCTGAGGTCATCTATCAACCTGCTAATGGCTAACCTGGAGAGCCTGCCTGTAGCTAAAGACTTGAAGCCCAAAATCAAGCCAAAACTCACGCCAATGAACAGCTTTCTGGATATAGGAGACGAGAACGACCTGCCTCTTTCCAAATCAGACGTGGTACTGTCCTTCACCCTGGAAGTAAGTGACTGTTCCCCTGCTTCATCCCTTATGGTGTTTTTCTGTGTTTCTGGGTTTTTGCTCCCAGATGAATTATGGCATAAGGTACCTGTTGAGTCAGGAGTGTATTTGGTCATGTACAATTACAAACATTCCTTTTTCCCCTCAGTATTCTCCAGTTGATGGTTGTAGCCAATTTTCATCATTGTCTGAAGGCTTTCTTCAATGTGTGTGTGCTTTTCTAGTTATTCTGCCACTCACTATTGACTTTCCACAATTTACAAATCTGATTATCTAGCTCTGTCTGTATTACCAGGCCAACACCCTGATTAGCTGATGCTTAACTTATACTGATGAGGAGGAACTCAGTAAGAGCACAGCCATCTATACATTCGTTAATTTTAGCATTCAAAGACAAACTGAGGTCTTAGGAGGAGGGTTCATCTCTGAACAGAGGTGGCAAAAAGGTCTATATGCTTCATAGCTCTGCCTTTAATTTATTCTTACACAATAACGCTGGTGGTATTTGTATTTGATGCAAAAGTAAGACAATAGGTACAAAATAGAAAGACATTTCAAACACCACTTGAGTTCTAAATAATGACAGATATGGAAGTGTAGCACAATAATGATTACCACTGAGTTGACTGCAAATTTGTAAAGACAATGTCCTTTGATCATTTTTGATAATGTTTTTTATGAAGCCTAATAATGAGATAAGAAAAGTTCCTGCACAGTGTGGGGTGTCACTGTACTCTTTTATGTTCTCTCTAGATTGTGATCATGGAGGTTCAGGGTCTGAAGTCAGTGGCCCCAAACAGAATTGTGTATTGTACCATGGAAGTAGAAGGAGGAGAGAAGCTTCAGACAGACCAGGCAGAGGCATCCAAACCACAGTGAGTGTTGACACAGCTTCTCTTATATAAAGACAGAATTTGGATGCTGTGGAGCATCCAGTCACCAGTTTGAGAAGCTTGAAAGGTCCTGCAGGATCAAAATCCTTTAATATTGTATGACCCTCCAGAGCCATAACCCACTGGCCAATGTATGTTCAAGCATAGGCCAGTGTGGTACAAGGTGATGTCACATTGCTGAAAGCAGTTTGATGTCAAACTGACATTTCGTGTTGGTGTCCAGAAAGCATCATCATACATAACAAGCGTTATACAATGCAGGTGAAGTAACCCAACATCAGAATGGGACTTCTACAATATTACCATTATATTCCATAGTAGTACACCGCAATAGTGCCTCGGTGTCTTCAAATATAGGGAGTGCATGATTTTTTTCCTGAGCCTACAAAATTGTATTTACCCACTGCAAGTCAGATCCCCTGTGAGTGCCCAGAAAGGCTGCCGTCAGAGTGTAACGGATATCACACTGTTCATAACAGTTATAGAATAATGACAAGGAGGACTCACTTGCTTTTTGGTAAAGAAATGTCTAAGCTTTATCCCAGCAGTTGTAAGTATTCAACCATGTGTATTTACAATTCGGGATTCACCGTTTTCACACCTAACCTCACCCAGTATACACTTGCACTTAAAGTCAGTTTAGGTCCCTGTAAGCCTCTGCAGAGAGCAGTCCTTTCAAGGTGATAAAAGGTCTAGAAGACTCCAAAGCAATAAGGAAGAAACTGGAAAGATCCCCACAGTCCATCTTGTGAGCCTCAGAATAGGCAATCAAGACCCAAGCAGTCTAATCTAGTTATACCTCTTTGGTTGAAAGCCTTGCCACCATATGTACCTTTCTGTATAAATTAACCAAATAAACATAAGATGAAACAAACACATTGCAATGCTGATTTAATGTTGCTTAGGAAAACAAACTATATACACTGATCAGCCATAACATTAAAACCACCTGTGCAGGTCCACCACATGCCGCTAAAACGACTCCTGTCGAGGCATGGACTCCACATGACCGCTGAAGGTGCGCTGTGGTATCTGGCACCAAGATATTAGAAACAGATGCTTTAAGTCCTGTAATTTGAGAGGTGAGGCCTCCATGGATCAGAATAGCTTGTTTAGCACATCCCACAGATGCTTGGTCTGATTGAGATCTGGGGGAATTTGGAGGCCATGTCAACAGTTTCAGTTCTATGTCATGTTTCTCAAACCATTCCTGAACAATTTGGCAGGGCCCATAACTACATTGGCATATTACAAAAGTCCCTTAACAAGCTTCCCTTAGCTTTTGTCGTAGAGTCCCTTCAGGTCTCATCAGTTCTTTGATAGCACAGCTATTGTCATTACAGACATACTTAAAACAGGCAGAGCTGGATGCAAAATGCCATTCTTTATATATACGACAGTGGCTTGTATCCTCTGTCTTTGCGAATGGGGGCACCGGGTATTGTTTAAAGCCCCTTGAAGACTTTCCTGTGTTACATAACTCAGTGATGAGCCTTAATGGCTCCATGGTCCAGTCCACTTGAAGTTATGTCTGCGGAAATGATAGGACTGACCTCGATTGCACGGTAAGTAAAAACCACTGTTTTGCGGTCATGAAGGGGGGGTGAAGCTTTTAGCCTGCATGATGACTAGTGTCTGAGAATGCCTCATATTGTTTGTTGCGTGTGCTGGTGTGCACTCATGGAAAGGAAATTTAGGGACACAGCTGAACGTTGTGATGTTTTGCAATCTTGACACAGCACTGTTTCCGCAGAAGTCCCCTTAAGGACACATGTCTGTTTCTACCAGTGTGAGCACAGATTGAGTCTGTCTTCTCTTTTCCTGAGTCTACACCACTGCCCTCAGGTTACAAGCGTGCTATTTCACATTTAGCTTTCAAAAACATGTCCACATAAAAATAGCTACTAGTAGAGGCTCCAGCGTAATATATGATTAAGCTTCATGCTTTTATTTTTGAACCCTCAACTTTTTTTTAAGCTTTTAATACTGTTGTGGCATTGACATTGTAGGGAAATTGCCCTTAGTTCCACTGGCTGGTGTATTTGAATAGCAGCTAAGAGGAAAGATTCGTCAAGCCCAGATGAGCTCTACCGCTGATGATATTTGGCAAAAGGCAGGTGCCCTTTGCGCGTGTCATCTGGGCTCTGAATGGATCAATTATTCAGTTCACTCTCATTTAGTGCTCACATTTTGCCTCATTTATCATCATACTGAAAATGACTATAAGTAATTACTCATCTTCGGGGAAATACTATAATGCAAAAAACTTTGGTCAGATGCATCTCTTAACCTTTAATAGAATGACAGGGATCTAGTGAAGTGCAGTATTTCTTTCTTTGAGACTTGCTTGTGCTGCTCCATCTTTTTCCTCTCCCTGAGCCAGTAACCATCTCATTGTCTCCCCCTGTGTGCACTTGAAATTGAAATGTCTCTTGTAATAATTTGATTAAGGTGAGTGTGTGGCTCCGCTGTGCGTCTATGATATGATTCCGGTGAGGTTATTAGGGTTTCTGCTGCTCAGCCTTAGCCCTTTAGATAATCACACTGTCCTTTCCCCATACGCACATGCCAGAAAGTTATTTATTCAAAGAAATTCCAGCAGGGCCTCACAATGCAGAGTCCTTTTAATTGTCATGAAAACATTTGCATGCCAGTCTATGTTCTTGTTTTTAATGTTCAAAACATTATTTTGTAAGGGCCCATTTCATGGACAACTGAATTTTATTTTGCTATTGTGAAAAAGAGTTTTATTTAATATGTGAACTTTGTTATAGTTTCAAAACGTACCGATCACTCTCCAGTTACAGTTAAATGGAGATTACATTTACACATATCCACCTATTCAGCGTCTTTCACATGGTTTATGAGGAGTGTTTCAACCTGGACAGCTTTATGCCTGAGGTCATTTACATACAGTGTTGTACAAAAGCAGGGAGTGTGTTTTTGTTTGTAAAAATACTATGTAACATTAGAATGAATGTCAAGAAACATACATGCAGTAAAATATAACAAAAATTAGTTGTTTTAAAAAAAATATTCAATGTCGTATGAGCCGACTAAAACAGGTTTATTTTCTATGTCCACAGCCAACGCATGGATTTCTACAAAACCACCACCAGCTCTCCTGATTTAATTAACACATTTACTTACAAAAATCACTACTTATTGTATTCATGTAATTTGTATTTATTCTCATCTGAGTATTTCTCAGGTGCCTAAAACTTTTGCTCAGTACTGTATGTCAGTCTTAAAGCACAGTAATAAAAACATTCACATGAACATGAATAATACATGAAAAATGTAGGATGTGTTTGAACTTGCATATGATCGGAGATGGTAACTTTTGATGCATTTTTTGGCCTCTTTTCTTTTCTTTCCCATATTTAAAATAATGTTTGTAGTAAAAAGTGACTGAAGCAACATTGTATCACTAGGTGAGTGTTTTCCTCACAGTAAGGTGATTAAGGTCAAATGTACTTGCAAAAAGCTGCAGGCTGATTTTTACTTTTGGTCTGGAGTTTTGTCCACAGTCTACTTGTGGCTTATCTAGTGTTCCCACATGCAGTGTTTCAAAGGAAGCTCATACTCAACTGCAAAGAGATATGAGTAATCAAGCATGTGACACTTTTTCACTCTCATAAGTTTGTAAGTGATTGGCTTCAGGCATTAGAACAGATACTATACACGAACAAGCCGAGCTTTACTTTACATAACACAGAGACAGAGATAAAGTGGTTCTGAGAGCAGGGCTACAGTAGATTGAATTAGGAGAGACCAAAGGCATGTGCATGTGTATGTGCGCACGCTCAAATGTGTGTTTGCATGCATGTGAATGTGCAAGTTTGTCTTGGTCAGGATCTTGCTTCTTTAGCAAAAAAAAAAAAAAAAGACCACATCACACTATAGAACCACCTTATGTTAGGTTTAAAAGTAGTATAGGTGCACAAAGATCCAAGTAGTGATATTTTATTATTCAAGTCTATATTTTTAAATGTTTATTAAATTTATTGTTAGACTAATAGTTACATTTTTCCAGCCAGTGGAGGGATTATGAACAGTTAGACGTAATAGTGGATTACACCCTTCCCCCCGACACACAGGAAACTTTCTTTCTTTCTCAATCCACAAGTTGTTTATTTTTTTCAGGAAGAATCCAAACCTCATTACGTTCTCATGCCATGGTAAATAGCTGTAAATAGCTAGATTGGTTATTATAAGGCTGTTTTAATTGTCTGCTTCACAGATAAACACATCTGTTTAATATGTAAGTGTAAGGAAATTTCAAAGTTGATTTGTCTGTTTCAAAATTCTGTTTTGCATAAATGTTTTCAGCATTCAGCCCATCTGGTCTGACCCCACAGAAGAGCTACTCTAACACAAATTGCTGAAAAAGTTAATGCTGGCTGTGATGGAAAGATGAAAGAACACACAATGCATCACAGCTTGCAGCTTAAGGGGCTGCATAGCCACAGACTGGTCAGAGTGCCCATGCTGACCTCTTTCCACCATTGAAAGCGCCTGCACTGACCACATAGGCATTCGAACTGGACCATGGAGCAATGAAAGAAGGTGGCCTGGTCTGATGATCACATTTTCTTTTACATCGTGTGGACGGCCTGGTGTGGGTGTGCTGCTTACCTGAGGAAGTGATGGCACCAGGATGCACTATGGGAAGAAGGCAAGCTGGCAGAGGCAGTGTGATGCTCTGGGCAATTGTTCAGGAATGGTTTGAGGAACATGACAAAGATAATTAAGTATTAAAGTATTTAAGAACAGTCAGTCAAACAAGTGGTAGATGTAAATAAATAAAATAAAATAATGACAAAATGGGCTGACTTCTAAGTACTTACGCATTATCATACAGTTCATACAGTTTTGTACACTGTTCACAAGCTCTCTATAATCAGTTTTTATTATACGTGTTGTTCAGTGTATTGGAAGAACAGGCGATATCTGCAATAACACCCAGAAAAGCTTATCATGCCATAACTGATGACAATACCATCCTGCCTTTCTCCACAGTTCCAAAGCTCCAAATAGGGCATGATGTGGATGTGTGTGTGGTTGG
Organism: Brycinus macrolepidotus; assembly: GCA_037974445.1. Lineage (NCBI taxonomy): Eukaryota > Metazoa > Chordata > Actinopteri > Characiformes > Alestidae > Brycinus > Brycinus macrolepidotus. The sequence goes on from JBBPCZ010000136.1 coordinate 11,771,280, forward strand.
GTTGCTGTTTCATTGTGTATCTGCTCTTCCAGTCTTCTGTTCTTTATCATGGTAAACTGTGAGTGATGTATGTGAAAAGCATGTATCTTAATGCATAAAATGTTGCACGGGCATTGTGGTTAAATTCTAATAGTGGAGTTTGGTTGCCTTGGAAACTGTGGGGTTTAGAAATGGCAGTGCTACATTGTTGTGGCATCAAGTCAGTCCCTAAGAGGTGTGGGGTCATTTAAAGTATGTGTGGACAGCACTGCACACGCTCATTATATTTGTGATGCTGAAGATTGGGTGTGCAATTGCTAAGCTGCTGAGTCACAGTGACGAGCCCTTATCTGGTGGTTCAGAGTCCGAAATGTGTGTGAGTGAGTGTGTCTACCTATACTACCCAGCTGGCTGTCCAGCTTGGCTGCCTAATTCTTTGTACTGTCATACAATGGGTTTGTACAGCACCAGAACACACACACACACACACACACACACACACACACATACACACACACACACACACACACACACACACACACACACAC
>JBBPCZ010000136.1:11779011-11791180 GCA_037974445.1 Brycinus macrolepidotus
AAATGTCAAATTGACCGTAATTTTTCTTTTAATTCGTTGCTGCCAACTGGGGTGGCAGCAGGGGTGGCAAGGCTTTCATTTGCCACCCTATGCCACCCCGGTAGATCCGCCCCTGGCCATGAGGTACATTTTTCCATGTTGCAGTTTTTGCACAGCTGGACTGTTACAACTTTTCCCATATGTATTTTTTCCCCCTCATGCACATTTAACTACTCTGTTTTAATTACTCTACCATATCTAACACAATACTGTATTCACTGACCCTCAGTACGGTCTCTGCTTCTTGATTAAAGCTCGTAAAGCATGTAAAACACTGAAGACTGCCTCCATGAGTGAACAGTGTTCAGTGAAGAGGAAAGGCAGGTGCTGTGACTGTAACTGGCCACACGAGGGCACTCTGTTCATGTTCAATGTTCATGAGTGTCCGTTAAACGCCAGAGCCGTTTCTCTCTGCTCGGTCACTCTCTCCCCACATCTCACTCTTACATCTCACTCTGAACAGAACCGATGCGCTTTTGTTGGTATATTGCTGTTTTCTTTCTTTCTGCTTCTGCTACTTTCTGTGACTGCACTCTAAACCTGTCTTCCTTAGCTGACAGCTTGGTATAGAAATGTAAGCTATACATAAGTGTGTGTATATATATATATATATATATATATATATATATATATAGTGGGCGGGATCCATTTTCAGCACTGGAGGTTTGGGTGTTTGACCGTACACTCAAAGTTTGCCTCTGAACCTGTTTCCTTTAGTAGGCACCTTGCTACAGATATGTGAGCTGAGGGAATAATGCCCCGTTCTGTCGCCTTGAATGGCGTTGTAAGGTTTTCAGTGCTGGTAAATTGTGCCCTAAAAGATGCAAATGTGCTTAACATGAGGCTCGCGCTCAAACTCGCCCCTTAATGTGTCTAATGTGTCAGAAACATTAATAACAAGTAGCCCAACTGCAGAGTAATTACATCAGACAGTTTATTTTTTATATTACTTATTTCACTCAGCCCTTGTGCTCTGGTATAGGTTTGTTTACACGTTTGTGGTAGGACTTCATCAGGGTATAAATGCCAGAAACATTCAGACACGCAGCGCGACTCTGTGAGCTGCTGGCCGACCGGCAGGAAAGTGCCTGCAGCCCGGCTGCCTGAGCATGGTGTCCTCGACCCTCCACTGCTGGATATTGATGTCATCTAAATGGGATCGTGGGCGTATGAAGGGTGTTATAGAGTGAACCGAAAATCATTTTCACAAGTGGCTGATTTCTTCTGCCACATGTTAACCCAGCTCCATTGAACAGACTTTCCTGCTTTTCTTCCCCTCAGATTCCCTGCCAGAAAACCTTTCTGCTTGGATTGCTTTCTCATCGCTTACAGCCTGCTTTTACCCTGATGCCTCTTTTTATTCAAATACAAAATCCAGTAGGAAATAGATTTTTTTTTTATTCTGTTTAATTTCAAAGTATTTCTGCCTTTCTTGAAGAGTACCAGAAGTAATGGCACCCTTCATTCCTCTTTTAGCCATGCAGCCACTGTAATTTGTTCGATTTGCGTATAATAAATAAGGCTAAATGAAGTCAGTATAATCCGAAATGAGAAGATACATGCCAAACATTTGAATGACAGCCTTCAAATGTAAACTGAACAGAATCAGTGTGCATGTGCCTGATAATGTAATGCTCTTGTTTTCTTCCTCAAGGTACCTCTACGCATTAGGACAGAGGGTTTGGAAGCGATGGAAGAGGCGGTATTTTGTCCTTGTTCAGGTGAGTCTGTTTGTCCAGCCCCCTTAATTGCAGTTTAACCTTGTGTCAGAAAGTTCTCATTAAATTCACGGTGTCCTCCTTGCCAGGCAGTAAAGACAGCAGAGTTGTTGGATGTTAATAAATCACCTCGTTTGGTCTCACTGCTCTGGCCTGGTCAGAAGCGGAGTGTCAGTGAAAGGTGTGTTGTGTTGCAGGTCAGTCAGTACACGTTCGCCATGTGCAGTTACAGAGAGAAGAAGTCCGAGCCGCAGGAGCTCATGCAACTGGACGGCTACACGGTGGATTACTCAGAGCCACAACCAGGTAGCTGCTCCTCCTGCAGCCTTTGCCACCATCCTGCTATAACAGCACAGTGCAGTTCAGTCATAGCCAAGCTCCACACGGTTTTGGCAAGTTTTATTGCATTTTGTTAACTGCATTTACTGTAAGTACCAGTCTCCCCCCAAAAATATCAAATACTGCAATACATTTATATAATAGTATTGACATTATAATAATTTGTAATAATAATAATTATTATATGATAAGGTAATATTATGGCTGAATAAATTCTAATAATAAAAGGCTTGAACTAGTTTGAGTGTACAAGTATGCCATTTTTGTGAGCATGACAATTAGCTCTCAGTTCTTTTTACTTTAGCTAAACCACATTTGCAGTTTAGGATTATTCTTTGGAGCAAAATATTTCTTTGTTTCCACATTAACCCCATTCAGTCTTCTAAGTCGAGTGAGTTTGTCTGTTGCTAATTACTTCACCAAGGCTTGATCTGAGCAGAAGTTAATTTTGCCAGTGTGATACACGTCTGCTTGAATTGTATTCTGTTGTTCACTGTTAAGCCGGGTGTGAGCTGAATGATTTTTGTGGCCTGATCGTGATTTTGTTCCTGTATGTTTCAAGGTCAGTTTTTTCTCTCCCTAGAAACATTTTTGCCACTTATTTATGCAAACCTGAGGCTTTTGAAAAGAAAGGCACATCAACCTGAAAGCGATTGTATACACAGTCTGTTCTCGCCCGAATGAAAGGGAATATTTGGAGAGAAGACCTTTTAAGATACTGTAGACCTGATAGTGGCTGTCAACACACCAAAACTTAAAGAAAATGGGGAGAAGTGAAGGTGTTTATAATTTGAGTGTTCTTATCCACATTTCTCCTTCACTTGAGAAAAGGTGTCTCGAACTGATGAAGTTAGCGAGGCTACACACTCGAATATTTTCTTTCAGTGCGCTTAGTACATCTAGAACAGCAGTTTCCTTGAATGGGGTTAAACAAAATATCTCAAGTTGCGTTATGCATGGAATGCCGAAGAAATTTCATTTTCTTTTATAGCCTACTTGACACATTTTCTCTGACTGTGCGGGTGTGCTCACACTCAAGTGTGTGTGCATACATCTGTATTTGCACATATATTCTGGTTATCAGTATATCATAGTGTGTGAATTCTGCATGCTAGTTTGTAACTTTTTTGCACAAGGGCTGCAGAGTATACTGTTTAATTGTTATCAGAGTATTGACCTTTGTAAAATAAGGCAGACAATCTTTATTGTTACCTATATATATTCAATTTTCAGGACCTTTAGGATTTGAAAGTTTTAGGATTTAGGCAAACACCGTTGGTTTACTCCACTTAGAAGCTAATCAAACTATGCATATTTACAACAAAGAAGGCTAACTGAAGGGTTTTACTCAGTTACCTACATGAATGTGCTGCAAAGATCGGTCAAAGTATAGCCATTTTCTTTTAGTTTTAAGCAGTGGGATTAATGCTTGTCTGCAATGTATTTCCTCATTTCAGTCTCAGTCTTCCTTTTGATGAAATTAGTAAATTATTTAATGTAGTTAACATTTGAATACTCTATTTTGAAAAGAAAATTAAAATCTATGTTCATCTCAGTAAGCACTTGGCAGTTCAAGTAGCATTTACATTTTACATTTACGGCATTTATCAGATGCTTTTATCCAAAGCGACGTCCATTCCCTAACAACAGGGGACAGTCTCCCTGGAGCAACTTGGGGTTAAGGGTCTTCCTCTGGAACCCAGTGGTGGTGCTGAAGGTAGGATTCGAACCCATGACCTCTTGGTCCAGAGGCAAGTCTCCTACCCACTAGGCCGCCACCAGTATGAGTTTTTTTTTTTGTGCAGTATTGCTGAAGCATTGTGATGTTACACGTGGTACCAGTCAAAATTCTGGTCTTATGATAGACCTAATTGCAATATAAAGTGTGAAATGACCATTTGTCAAACGTGAACACACCACAGCACACAGTGTGAACAGTGTGAAATTCCTCCTCTGCATTTAACCCATTCACCAAGTGAAGCAGCGGGCAGCCAGGAACACAGCAGTGTGTGGGGACGGTACTTTGCTCAAGGGTACCTCAGAGGTGCCACTAGAAGTAGGATTCGAACCCACAACCTTCTGGTGACAGGGCGAGCTCTCTAACCACTAGGCCACTAGCTGCCCCTCTGTATAGCATTTTGCCCATATTGTGCTGCCCTATTGTGCACATATTTTTGACTGAGTAAACCATCTCTTACAGGTTTACAGGGAGGTAAAGCTTTCTTCAGTGCGGTCAAAGAAGGGGATCTGGTGGTATTTGCCACGAACGATGAGCCAGACCGAATGCTGTGGGTACAGGCTATGTACCGCGCCACAGGCCAGTCCTACAAGCCTGTACCACCTGCCCAGAACCAGCAGCAAAACTGCAGAGGAGAGAACGTTCAGAAAGACACCCCTGCTTCATTACTCAGTAGGTTGCATCCTCTCTGATCTTTGGGATGTCGCGTGTAATTTATAATACTAACTTCACACCTTTGCTCTCCCCATCTCTTATTTGCTTATTTAGATTCCTGTTTACTTTAATGTGTTTCGCTGCAGGCTAAAAGCCCCTCTTTCAGTTAGAATAGACCTGTTTTCTCTGGATTTTTCAATACTGTGGGTGATGGGGTGGTGGCTGGCTGGCCATCGATCCACTGGGCTACAGCTCTCACACACACTCTAAACAAATTTCAGTGGGGGGCTTAAATGACCCAAACACTGCCGCTGAATGAAAACCACTTGCAAAACCTCAAATGCTACAATTTGCTCACTTTGCTCCACTGCCTGGATAACCAGGGAACCTTTCTATAATAGCTTATTCATGACCAGACTATTATAAAGGGCATTCCCTAATCTATTGCCAGTGAGAATCACAGTTTTTAAGCATATATTTAAATTATAATTTCACCTTACTTTCACGTACCTTTTAGTGTTAACACATAAATAAAAACCTCCCCTGCATCCAGCTCTGCATTGAATTATGTTGCCAAATGGTGAGAATAAAATGTGGCACTTTGTGGCTTAGCCATACAGACATTTCAGAATATGAGGGCAAGCACTCGGCTTCCATCTCTGCAAACGCATCACATTCTGCCATGCTCCTGCTAAAAGCTCACTCCAGTAAAGATGTGTTTCTTTTGTTATGTCTTCAAGGCTCTCCTTCCTCCTGTTTGTCACAATATGTTGGACCTCATACAGTATTTTCTTCCACAGACATTTTTGCCATTTACTTATGCAAACCCGAGCCTTTTGAAACGAAAGATACATCAGTTTGAAAGCAGTTGTACACACAGCCAGCGTAGCTGTAACCGAAAGAAAATGTTTGCACAAAAGAAGATGGTTTAAAGTCTATATTCCTCCACTGCCATTCAAAAGTGTGGAATCACTTCAGTAATATAAAACCAATTCAGTTGCGCTCATATGTATAAACAATTCTAATGTTCTAGTCCTGCAGATCCTGGCAGTTTTTAATTAATCAGGTACACCCTGAGAAGCTGTAAATAAAATCGAAGAATAAAATAACCAAAAGAATTTATTTGGCAAGTGATTCAAAACAGTAGTCTGTAGGGGTCTTTAATAGACCTGGAGTTTTGAATTTAGGTTCATTATCCCTGTTTGTCTTCAAGAAAAAGTGCCGCAGTACTCTTCAAATAGATCTTTCTAATGATCTGTTTATAGTACTTATAACTGAGGTTCAAAATGCATGATCATAACAAAATTATAAAGGTCTTTTTAAAGAGAACAGCCTCTATTACTTAAAGTTTGGGATGCCTTTTTCATTCTGAAGCTTTTAAGCTTTCTTTAAAACAAATAGCAAATTCTAATTTCACTTTTGTTACATGTACCTTTTAGTTCTGTCTATACACAGCTCCTCTGCGTCAGTAAGATGAAAAAATGCATCCTAAACTTGAGGTAAGGTTTTACTGTTCAAATATATCTTTCTTATTATCCGTTATGGTGATGTATTTATACGTGCTAATTACTGAGGTTCAGAACCCTCAAAGCACAAAGCCTCAAGAAGTTTCAGAAATGTTGAACTTGGAGTGAAGTTAACTCCTTTGGACTCCTTTGGTATTTAATTCACATGGATCCCTGGTGTGGCTATGAGGCCTATATGTTGACTAGTGCTTGGCCAGTGTCTGTGCTGTCCCATTGCCTTAGTCTCTTAGATGACCACAGCAGACCTCTCGGCTCATGGCCCAGATGAGTGTCGCAGATGAGCTTCACCGGCAGAGGTCTGGATTACATTTCGGAGTGTGCTCATGTGTGGACGTGTGTGTCCAAGCCATAATATCCTGCCGGAGCATGGATGTCCTGTCTGTCTGGCCGCATCTGTCTCTCAAACTCCAGCTGCTTTCACCAAAGTGACCGGCGGGGGCTGTACCTGTGATATGGGCTCTGCGCCGTGTTAATATCTGTCATAAAGCTCCTGTCCACCTTGCTGGCTCGTGTCAGATGGATGTGACTGCTGCCATGAAGACAGAAAAGGGAGATGGCCTGCCTCTTCTAGACCGGGTTAGCACGCCCTGGCCCCTTCAGCTCCGATTAAAGACGACAGCCCACCTCCTCCTCCCCCTCCTCCTCCACCTCCACCACTCCCACCCCTCGTCCACAGATAATAGCTGTAAGTTAAAGTTGACACAGATCAATATGCTTCTTCAGTCGAACTGGATCTGTCAGGCTCGCGCCTCATGGATCAATATGAAGCTTCCCTCCTCTTTATTACCACATTAAATCTATATTTCCTTTTGTGTTCTTTTTTCATTCGCCTCCTTGTTTCTTTATCTCTTTAAACCCCCTCCCCAACTCCACCCCACCCACCCAAACATCTCTGTCCCCGTTCCTTTTCCAAATGACATTAAGGAGATGATGCTTTGGTAGTAATGAATGTAATATGACCTACATCGGAATTAAAGTGAGTAGGGACAATGGAGACCCGGACACTTTTCCAGGCCAGAAGAGAAAAGTGTTTGCGAGTCAATTGGAGAACTGCGACTGTCTAACGAGCGGCGGTCGGGGGGGACTAACAGATGCCCACAATGCTCCTGGGCACACATGGGGCTTTTCTCTGTCCATACAAGCGTCCACAAAGTCGTCGGCATGCCAAAAATGGCAGCGTTAATAAAAGCAATCACTAATGCCCAGCTCAGAAGGTGCCGCTGGCCATGCAGGCGTCAGGAGATGCGTCTCAAAAGCCTTGGTCTTTTGTGGTCTTCCTGGAGCGAAGACCTCACTCCGCGTATATACACTCTCCGATTGCCGGCAGCGAGTGTTAGGCTTTTGATGGGTCCCCCATTAGCCGGTTTTCAGGACGTGTGTGACGAGCGCAATGAAAAGACTGGAAATGAACTTAGACACACTTTTAGTGCTCCCTCCTTTTTTCTTTCCTCCCACAGTCCCTCTCTCTCTCTCACATGCTGACCTGACCCCGTACCCTTCAACATCTTGCACGTGTGTGTCATTTCTCTTTTCGACTTGATGCGCGTGCTCTCAGAGCCACCCATCTGCTTGTTCTTTATTTAAAAAAAAAAAAAAAAACCTCTGAGTACATATGGGAATGTGTAGAGACAGATGGTAGACAAATATGAACACACACACACATAAGCACACATACACACTCACACTCCTCATATTTATCAAACCTCCACAAAGGTGTAATGCCTTCTTCAAGGTCGAGTCTCAGTTGACGTGGTCCAAAAGAATGACCATCACTTGTATCTGAGCTTCATGTGTTCTAAAGCCACTGTGAACTTGTGCATAACGCTCAGGAGTCATCTACAGGCCATCATGTTCTTTTGCTGGTGCCAGAGTTAAGCTCACATTTGAATAACAGCAGAGCATTCAAATCGTTTTGAGAATGTATTGCATGCACCCAGCTTATGAAAATGAATCAGAATGCTAGCAGTTCCCGATTGACTAATGACAGGACTTCCCTTAATGGACATTCTTTTTGTGTGCATGTGTATGCATATTAGGTTTTTTTTTGTCTATTACATTTTAGTGAGAATTCACAGAAATCACAATGTGTTCACAGAAAATAAACACCAGCTGATGACAGTTCCTGTGTGTGTCAGTTTCGAATGTTTACTGCTGAATTATGGAAACTGCCTGTCACAGTGTCTTTGGCCAAAAGAGGCGACATGCAAATACAGAACGCTGATGATGCCTAAGCAAACAAACCCCGATTTAGTCATTTATAGAGCATTCTAAGGCATGAGTTCTGATTTTCCTTCTATCATAGCTCAGTCCTGATATTACAGAGAGAAAAGTGCAATGCGTTTCAGAGATATATATATATATGCATACAAAATCTACAGCTAATTAAACATTCTACAATCTGCAAAGACCAAACGGGACAAAGCAAAGGACAACATCAACTGAAACATTTATTCAGTGGTGTGTGGAATGTGAGGCGTTATACTGTAGTTCATATGAAAATGTATTAGTGGTACATTTCTAATTAGTTTTTAATTAATATACTACTGTACTAATGTACTACCTTAATTGCATTCACTATTACAGAAAATTGTGGTTGTCTAGATGTGTGTGTTGTGTGGTCATGGCACACACACTGAAGAGATGTGTTTGTGGCACAGGTTTGGAGAGGGCTGGAGTGGAGGAGCTCATCTCTGCGGTTCCCTGCAGCTTCGATCACGCCAGCCTCTTCCGCGCACTGCAGAATCACACTCTCGCCCACCGCATGAGTGACTCTTTCTCCTGCCTGGTGAGCCCTCCCTGTGTGTGTGTTTGTGGTGTTATTGTTATTGTTGTTTGGGTGTGAAGGAGGGTGGGAATAGTGTACTCAAAGACTTTATCATCTGAACGACCCTAATTGGGTTAATCCTTTTCTCTTCAAACTGCAAAATGTATCTGCAGTGTTTTTTAACTTCAACTTATTGTTTCCCATGAGCCACAACTGACTTTCAGTCAATGGACGTGAAAATGTAGCGAGAGACCTGTAGGAAACATTCACAGACCATATAAAGAGCAGAACACATTGAGGTGTTAAATTTAAAAATATCAAACAACTGTCAGTGTATTTTCGGTGCATTTTCATTTTCACATTGCTGCTGCCTAAAATGTCACACATGCTCTGAAAAACCGGACAGGATTCTTGTAGAGCTCAACCAGTGCAGCAGATCAGAGTGCGTGTGTGTTTATGTGTCAGTGTGTTTTGGGGGCTGGGGGGGAGTTTGTGTGTGTGTGTGTGTGTGTGGGGTTAAATGTCCACAGGGGAAGGATGTGGCCCCTCAGGCTAAGTGAGAGCTCACACTCAAGAGGAAGATAAACGGTTCCAATCAATACAGCTCAGATAGCAAGCCCAGCCTTCCGCACTGCTGCTGAGCGGCTCCGCACACTGAAGAAAAGAGCCGTGCTGAGAGTTAAAATGCTTATATGTATGTGGGATGAGGCTGGAATTACATAGCGCCAACAAATATCCCCTGCCACATTTGTGTGGAGAGGTGTGTGTGTCCAACTTAATAATGGAAGAATATAAAAGTGTGTGTACGTGTTGCATTATAGCTGTCATATCAAAACCATATCCTTTTTTTCACCTCACCGGTTGATCGTTCAGTGATGAAAATAAAGGAATACATGTTTTTGTACGTTAGTTTACTTATAAAATTACCATTTCAAATATGGATTTTGTTACCACGGCGACAATATAATATGTTTAATACATACAGGTTCGTATTAAGAAACTGAGGAAATTTGGCAGACTTTCCAAATTCTAATTTGCTACAAGGACACGAAAGTAGATCGTCAGAATTCAAAGGGACGATAGCGGACCAACAAACAGCTAAGCAGTTTGGATTTTTTTTCGTCCCCCTGATTGTGTGTATATACCTGCTCTCAGTGAGTACCTTATGTTTCACAGCCGCCCGCTGAATGACTGCGTCTGCGCTCGGCTCTTTGTCAGGGTGCCAAGGCTTTTGTTCAAACTTCAGTGGACGCAAAAAGCCCTGTTCAGACCACAGCGAGCCACAAAGGCCATCTGAATGTGGTGCTTTTCCCATGCTTCCTGGGACAAGGACATCTGTGGGGGTGTATACGTATGTATGTGCCATTCTATAATGGAGCCAGAGAGAAAGAGACAAGGAAGCGAGGAGTTTGATTTTTTTAAATATATAAAATATTGCAACTTTTTTCAGTTTATGTCTTTTTGAAAACACTAAATAGCCTTAACGTTGTATGAACATTTCATGATGAATGAATCAATAGAAATGGTCCAAAATCAGAGATACAAGGTTTTGTAAACACAATGGTGATATATAATTACAAAATTACAGATCTGTGAAGGGAATGGAAAATGTACTGTAGGTTAGCTGAGCTTCATTGTAAAAGGAAACTCAAATCTTTTGCTGAAAGAGCTGCTAATCAATGAATTTAGCCTTAAGAAAAATCAATAAATGTTGTCTTTTTGTGGAAATGTGACTACATGAACAGTAACTTTTTGCATCAGTTGTTATGTGATAGAGGGATTAGACTCAGTGAAGTGTTGGTGATTTGAAGACCGATATTTAGCGTTTTCAATCAGTAATGCAATAGAGGATTCCCTGGGGCACAGTGGGAAATGTGTAAGCGTGTGTGCGGGCGCGGGTTTGGCTGTTATCACTTTTTAAAGTCGTCAGGTTGTGTAAGGCTACAAGAACCTCTCCTCCCCCCGTCTCTTTGACAAAGGTAAGACACCAGATGACTATGAATTTAGCAGCAAATGAGGGGCAGCAAGGGCCAGTCATGTTCAGCCTTCATATAATTGCACACACCCACTTCACATTCTACCCCTAATCACAGTCTCTCCCCACAACACACACACCCTCGCGTCACCGCACAAACATGCGTCTGTGCTGAAATTAAGTCTTTAATAATGAAAACTAGCTGCCTTACCGTCACTGCTGGTCTCATTCTTCAAGCATAAGACGTTTAATGCTGAGACTAGAGCTGAGCAATATGAAGAGTATTTATCGTTATCGTGATAAAGTATGTCATATTTTGTCACAGTGTGCTTTTCTTAACGTATCGTGAATTTTGTTAATAATTAAAGGCCACCGATATTTTTGATGTTAACGGCATGTTTCATTACAAACAGAATTTAGTGCAATGTGTTGAATCATTTGTGTGCAAGTTTTTGATGGTATTTTTTAAATCTGGCACAGCTGACTCTTTTGTCCGTTCAAACTTAACAGACTAAAGGAAAAAAAATTGCATCATGACGGATCAGGTTTGGTGGACATTTCTAGAAGTATTGTGATATGGTACTTTTTGCCACATCACCTACCCCTAGCTGAGACAGGTTGTCTCTTTGGTCATTTAAAAAAAAAAAGATTTTAAGACTGAACTCAAAAACGATATGACTAATCTGTACCTCCACAAACTTCAGCATAGCATTCTTCAAATCTAATGACATTTTTTTATTTAATGTTGTTAGCATTGAAATAAATGAGCTAGTTAATTCCATTGCTAGGTCATCAGTGCTTTTGAAATGTTGCTGGCCATTTAGCCTAGTTGTGATAAAATGTGTGTAATTAAAAATAATCAATAGTTGCTAAGCCCTTTGCTTTTGTTATACATTTTTGAACAGAGAAATATCTACACTGTCATATTATTATATTTCAACCTGCTTACTCTTTGATTACCAAGAACTTGGGTAGTGTCTTAAATTGTGTAGCGAAATTAAACTGTTTGTATTGATTTTTGAAAAAAAAAAATTATATATTTATTTATTTATTCATATAATGAAATGAAAAGAGTTTTTCTGACGTTATCTGATGTTATTTCTGTTTGTTTACTATTTAAGATGCTTTTGATGAGAAGTCAGTTGATCGTACTAATGGGAGTTTGGTAGAATAAATAAACACAGATCAGATTTGGTTGAATCTCATTATCTTTCTTTGAAATGCCGTACCAAGGCTTTGCTTCTTGATTGCGTTAAGGGGTATTTGACTTCAGTCTCACTTTCAGTGAGTGTGATGCTTTCTTGATTGGTTTGTAAATTTGGAAACTGGCTTGACCTTTTCACAGTTTACTTCTCTCACTTGAAAAAAAAATCTGTTGCCTTAGTGATTTGGATCACTGTCTTGCTCTGAAGTGTT
>JBBPCZ010000136.1:11791214-11806214 GCA_037974445.1 Brycinus macrolepidotus
GTGTGTGTGTGTGTGTGTGTGTGTGTGTGTGTGTGTGTGTGTGTGTGTGTGTGTGTGTGTGTGTGTGTGTGAGGAGATTTTCCTAGTCTTTCAGACTGTGAGCAGCAGTGTGAGCCAGACTGCACCGCGTTCGTTAGGACGACGCGACTGCCGTCTCAGTCAATTGCTAGTGGTTAATTGAGCGGTCGGAGCCAAGACACGAGCAGGCCATCTGTTTGTCACGGTGGAACATCTTGTGGCACTCTGCTCGGCACCGGGCCATTCTGCTGCAGCTCTGAGTGGTGTGATATTAATAGATCTGGGGAAGAGACAGGCTGAGAGACAGACAATGATAAAGAGGGAAGACTGATCGATGGATGCATGAGAGGCAAGACAAGAGAAGAGAGAAGAAAGGGAGATCTGTAGAAGGATATTTTTAGATAAAAGGTGTGGATATAGATCAGGGCCAGAAAGCACAGAAAGATGGACAAGAAGACGACAAGTATGCAAGGACATGCACCATATTCCTTGAATCATTATTTAGGACTGAGGGGGACGTTTGTAGATGCAGTTGGCGAGTGATGTAAACAGATGTAAAGGGCACTCTGTATCAATGCTGTCGTAACAAAACTACTCTCCGAAATGGTGAAGTATGTATAGAAACAAAAAAATAATCATTTTTAGCCGTAACTTATGTTTATATAAGTCATTTTGAATCATTTCTATTGGTAAATTCATCATAAAATGGTCACCCAATGTAAAGAGCAGATGACATTTTCAGATGGTGTCAAAAATGAAATGCTACGATGTTTGGATGTGAAAGCGATGACATACAGTAGCACAGCTGCCCGATATGAAACAAGACAAGGTGAATCACAGGAGGGCAACCCATTAAGAATCTCGTTGCTTGCAGAAATATGAACAAACGTAATCTAAAGCTTCTTTCGGGTCAAGAGAAAGCTTCATAGTGAGAAAGGATGTGGCAGAAGGTGAAAGCGGAGACGTGGGCATGAAGACACAGCTATGAGGCACACACTCAAGTCAAAATACACTTGCTATGTGTCAGCTTTATGTACCCTTTGAACCATACTCCTCGTCTCTCAGTCTTTAATGGTGATGATCTCTTCATCTTCATACGCAGGCTGTGGGGTGGGGAGGGGGGTCGTGGGGGTCCGCATCCAGCCTGCTCTTCAGCATCGTGCCTGCTACTCCCTGGTGGCTGGTGGTCTCCCGCGAGCGTCTGCAGCACAGCGTCAGTCCTCACGACTCCCAGCCTTCAGCGCTGACGTGGGCGAGCGGCCCCCTCAAAGTGCTAATTTGTTAACGTTCCTACGGAGAAGGCGTCTTAATTAAGTTTGTAAGATTCATGCCTAATTTAGTTATTATGTGAGGGATGAATGAGCTAATGAATGCAACAGGAGCCTCTCGGCGCGCTTCACCCCCCCCGCATTTTGTGTGACTTTTCTGCCTATGAATTAATTGTTGGCGCTTAACCTTGCTCTCACTCGTTTGTTAAAATGTTGGAAATAGATAGGGTGGTGGGTTTTTTTTCTTCTTTTAGTGATGCTGCTTGTTAAGTAAACTGGTATATTTTTTGATATATTTGGAAAAGCATAGGCCTGTCCAAAGTAATGTGTAATTTGCACACTTGCTATATTTTAGAAAGTGGTGAGAAAAATAGCATATTAAAACAGTCCACACCAGAACTGTGACCTGTAAGACTCGAAAGCCTGTAACTATAAGGGTTGGTCACAAGCACCAATGCAGAAAAAAAAAAAAAAACGGTCAGTTAGTGGTTACAGCTTCTGGACTTTTTGGCAGTTGAAAGTATTTCTTAAGTGGGTTATAGCCACAAAATCTAAAACAACTGTTCGCATAGGATTAAGCCTGAATATGGATTATATAAATAATAAAGTAATATCAGTTTAGTCAGTGTGGTCAGAGGGTAAAAATCAGAACAAAATATATATTTTAAAATGTATTTTTGAAATGAAATCCTTTTGTATAAATGAAAACCTTTTGTAAGCCTTCAATAAAGAAAGAAATGCTGTTAATTACATTGAGTAATTGATTTTAATCGAGGAATAGTGACAGCCATACATGAGATATATGATGTTTAAGATTGTTCATCTTTTTACTTGTGATCTACCAGAACCTCTTTTCTGTGTGCAGGGGTGGTTCAGCCCTGGTCAGGTGTTTGTTTTGGATGAGTACTGTGCTCGGTATGGTGTGAGGGGCTGCCATCGTCATCTCTGCTACCTGAAGGAACTGATGGAATTCTCAGAGAACAATGCCCTGGTGGACCCCACCCTGCTCCATTACAGCTACGCCTTCTGCGCTTCTCACGTCCACGGGAACAGGTAGGAGTCACCTCAATGCAATATTTTTGTTCCTGCTTCTACACAAACCTAACGTCCCTTTCAAAGGCATTGGAAAGTAAGTAAATAAATAAATAAATGACAAAGCCCCCAAAATATGTGGCAGCAAATTTTAAAGAGAATAGTTTGATTATAAAAGATAATAATAAAACAATTTAGTATACTATCCTAATTGTAATTAAATATACATTTGATTTAAAAGCAAAGTTAAATGTTTCTTAGCCAAGCTGTTGTTTTTGTTACTGAATATGTGTTGTATTCATCATATGTTGTTACAGGGAGGTTTTCTCCATCGCTTGTTCTCCAAAAACGAGTACATGGTAGAAAATAAACTTCATATCAGATATCCAAAATCTGTCTTTTAATTAAAAGACACAGATCTTTCTGTGTTTCTAGAATGTCTCATACTTATGCTTAAGATATAGATGAGAGCAGATTCATCATTCTGCTTAGGGAATTGTGTCCTAGCGCTTACATTTTTCATTTTAACTTTAGAAATGAGACAGTGAGTGCAGTTGCCAAATATTTATGTATATAATTGTATGATGCTTAAAATAAACAAACAGTACAAAACACTCAGTAAATAAAGTAAATAGATTAAAAGATTGTTTTAAGCCGTAATTCATGCTATTTATAATTGATGCACATGTATCTTTTCTGTACACTCAAAGATCTTTTCTTAATACCCAACTATGGGCATAATATTATCAAAGAATATTCACTGTAACTCCACAGAACACCTACGTGAAAGCCTTTTCTTCTCTAGTGCTACGTATTCAGTATGGAAAATCCATGTGTGATGATTTAAACATGTTCAGGACCAAAGAACCCAGAAAGTCTTTTGTCTGAATGTAATCATAGAAAAGATAATAGACAAAACTGCAAACCCATTCGGTATTACTGTCTTGTTGTTATACTACTCAAAGTGAGTGAGGATGGGTTTTTGCTTGTCAGCTTAATTAACATTCCTCAATTATCTGTAAATGTAAAGCTATTAAAATGTAATTGCAGAATCTATTTGAGCAAGTTTTACACAACAGTCTTATGTGTAATATGTTTACTGACTAATTGACTGCATTGTAAATTAAACTGAAACTTTTCTCTCATTTTTTTTCTGTATTAGACTAATTAATTCTAACAGTCTTTTAATGTCAGTCAGCCCGTAGGAACTAAATCAGACTAAAGCACTAAGGTGGACCTGAACAGAAAGGAATGAATAATGCTCTTGGGTATGAGCAATGTTCTTGTCCACTTGTTGGTTTAAGTCCTTTGTGTTCAGATTGTAGACTGTCCTCTTTAAAGCTATTAGCTTTCTACTTATTGCAAATCATCTCCATTTGACTTATTCCACGCTAAATACACGTGGATGTGCTGCTTCTCTCTGATCGTTAATTTAGCCAATTAGGGACGGTTATGATTAGCCTCTCAGGCTAATCACTAAGTACAAATGAAAACTGGCAGTAGTGGCTTTTTGTCAGTTTGCAGATTCATTTGAATAATTAATGTCTGTTCAGAAGTGTGGATTCCTCAGTGGCTGTGTGAGAATTGATCAGAAATGCTATTTAGCCCACAGAAGAAACACGGGTTCGTTTCATCCATGCAGGAGGTTTTCAGACATTTTTTTGTGCGGTCCATCTGAATTTGTTCTTTTAGTTCTGTACTGAGGGCCTAACATATATGATCACCTTACTTCTCCGCTTTCAGGTACCTCATTTGTGTGAGGACAGCATTTTACATCCTGTCATTCATTGGCTTCATGAGAACATAGCGGTGGCCGGGCTATTTCAATAATCTGTCTCCATCTTTGCCAAAAGTAGTCAACTGTCCATTTATTAGCCAGTTAAGGTACTTCTTTTTGTCATTTGAATCGCAGAGTTCTGCTGCTTTCTGTTGCTGCCATTTACAGTCATTTGATTTGTTTCTGTTGAATACCGCTTTGATAGTGTGTTAGGGAGCATCTTTACATCTCAGTTTTCTGAAGGAAATATGTCATAGAATTAAAGATTGCCTTAAAGCTGGTCAAGAGACCTTGACCGTCCAGAGCCATATGAAAAGAAACCATAAAGGGATCCAATTTGTCTGAATACAGAAGCATACAAGATCAAAATGAGCACTAAAACATAGTTTTATAATGCTGAGATATACTATCAGCTGTAGAGCCTGTATAAGAAACTGAATACCAGTAGACATTGAGAGAGATTAACCGTATGAATGAAAGATTTCAGCATCCTGACATGTACAGTGGCAGGTTTTTACCCGCAGGGAAGGCTCCGTTAGCACAGAGTTGCTTGCTGGCATGTTTCCAATTGATCGTCACATCAGGAATCGCATGCCTGTGACATGTTTGATCTGATGATTGCTGCTTATTTATGACAGATGCACGGTGGGGTCAAGCAGGCTTGCTAGCGAGCGGGGTTCATACAGGAGTTAACATGTTAGTGTGTGAGATGCACCTGTGGGTGTGCAGTGACAGCATTCAGCCATCTCCAGGAGCGACAGTGACAGACAACAATCACAAAGCGTCCCTCCTCTCATCTGTCAGTCCTAATCCCTGCCTCACTTGCCTGTCCGTCACGCATAAACGCCCAGTTTGACATGAGCATTTACTAACTCTGAGCCCACAACCCAACATAACGTTGGATGTGGTTTTATTTATGCTTTTGGTGATGTTTTGGTTTCCGCATGTTGCCATTAAGAAATAGAACTTCTTATTTAACAGACTGGCTGTAATTCCCAATGTGTTAAAGTAGTTAATTGTACATTTATTAGCATTCTGAGTTATTGACATTAGACAATGACATTTATAAATCATTTTCAAAGTAGAAACAAATCTCAAACGTTCATAGCATTTACATTCTATTAACACATTTAAATGGATATATTAAATAAGGCACTTCAGAGCTGTTTCTTTGGCTACTACAACTGATTAGCCATGGTTGACAAACTGAACACCAGGTCAGCATTTAGCTCGTCTCAAACTCACTTGCTTCATTAGGTATGGACAATGAGTTTGCCTCTCGATGCCCCACTCCCACCAGACCAGCCAAGCGTGAGGCAGCTCTGACAGAGATTTTGATGGCTGAAGAATGGTGGCTGATGTGTGGATGAACTTGTCCTGCTCTGAACATGCTGAAATATAGTACACACTAATCAGTGTGTATTTCTTTAAAAATTTTATAGAAGTCATTAGTTTGATTATTAAGACATTATTACTTTAAAAAGGGCAATTTAAATGTTTTTTATGACAATTTAAAAAAATGTTCATTCCATGGCAACTCATCCAGAATTCATTACTTTTCCCAGTTCATCTCATGGATTTTCTCAAAAAATTCCTTTTTTTTTTTTTTGTGATGATAAGATCATTTTCCCAACTCAGCCAACCTTGAAAGACCAACTTTTTCATTAGTATAAGCTTTCTTGTTACAGCTGGCTTGGTCTTCTAGGCTTTTTCTAATAGAGCATGTCTCCAAAATCTCACAATGAAATCAGACGATTCACTCCTTGTCCTTCCTTGGACCACTTTTTGTAGGAATTAACCACTGCACACTAGAAACACCCCTCAAGACCTGCTGTTTTCCGTCTTTACGTTTGCCCGTTTTTTCTGCTTCCAGCACATCAACTTCAAGAACTGTTCACTTGCTGCCTAATATATCTTGCTCCCTGACAGGTGCCATTGTAGAAAGAAAATCAATATTTTTCCCTTCACCTGTCAGTGGTTTTAATGTTTTGGCTGATCACTGTGAATATATTATCGTGAAATAATAACAGAAAGCATATGTTCAGTATTCATCAAAATAAATACACAGTACAGTTTCCTCCAGGATCAGTGCTTTTGAAGAATTTGCAGGAAGATAAACTATTGTGGTGAAAACGTAATTATAGTTTGGTGAGTGAACAGCTTCAGCTGTTGACTAAGCTGGACTCACACAAGGACAAACAGAGCAATTCGCACTAGTGCTCACAATTCAATTCCCAGGCCTCTTGTTAGCAGCTGTTAAACTAGTAGGCCTGCGCTGGAAATAATGAGCCAAGACAGAGGGAGGGAAAGGGAGCAGAGAGGGAATGTGGGGATGGGGTTTAAAACACCCCTCTGTCTTTTCTACCAAAACAAGCTCAGGACAAGCATAAGAGCTCAGGTCTGTTTCTCACTCTTTCTGTCTCTCTCTCTCTCTTGCTCTTTCTGTCTCTTACACACACACAGACAAAATCCACTGCTACCCTTTGCACAGCTTATTGTGCTCTCTTCGGATTAGCTGTCTCTTGTCAAAAAAGAAAAGAGGGATTTGGTTTAATAGAGAGGGATTTGGAGCACAGGCCAGTTTACAAGTTGCACTTACAACGGCAATGTAAAGAGAGAGATTAGTTTTTAGCATCAAGCTGTGTCTTTCACAAAGAAAGTGGAGAGGCTTGGATAGGCAGACACAATGCCAAGGAAAAGACCATTCTAGCTCAAGTTTAAAAATCTTGTGATTACATTTGGATTATGGGTAATAGGTTTCAGTATAAATCATCTCATATTTAAACATACACAAGTAACATATGTAGTATGGCTGCTGTTTGTTCTAAGGAAATATTTTTTTGCTGCTGTGAAGAATGCTAACAGACTTTTGCCTGCAATATCTGATATAGGATTTTGGCTGCTTCTTTTCTAATAGACCATATTAGCAACTTGTGTACTTTTACTCCCCTCTTAATGCTTTCTGAAAGGTTTTCTAGCCGGTATATGGCATAAAATATGTGAATACCAGAACAACAAATAATATGTGTTAGAATTAGAAAGAGCAGATAGAATTTTTGTCTGTCTTAATTTCTTAGTATTTCGTTAATTGTAATTTTTTGACTGCAAAAAGTTGCGCTTTCAGTTTTCATTGAAGGAGGAAAATGCAAAAAGCCCAAACGATTACATATGTTGTCAACATATTGCCAAACTCTAACACTAAAAATAGTTGTTTTTTTTCTTAATAAACTTATTTAATGGAAATCTTTAAAGGAAATTTTGTAACATACTAATACATTTTTGTCGAATAACATTTTTGTAGTTAATGTGTGAGTTTGATCCTACTGGGGTTAATGGCTATTGATGGTCAGTTAATAGTGCCCCTGCTTTAGAAACTTCAGATTGATAGACAAAGTCACATAAGCAAGTGACATTTTAAAAAATCTCTGTTTTCCATTTTTTGGAAATAAAAATGCTGAAGTTACCATGAAGTGACTCCTCTAAATTTTCTAAAGACTGTGTCGCAATGGCAATTGCAATATAGTTCATAATGCAATATTACAGTTATTGAAACAGGTAAAAATGGGAAAAAGTTTAAATCAGAGCAGCCTTCATGCAACTTCATCCAAGTCTGGGCAAGCTCTGAGGATCTCTATCTCTGTATATCTATTCACCTCTAGTCAGAAGTCTGTCTTTCAATTTTTAAAGCTCTATTTTTCATATCGAGATTAAGAATTTTATGTATACTATGAAGATTCCGATGTTGTCCTTAAACATAACAAGATTTGATAGAATTCTGTTCTTTTGCAGGCCAGATGGAATGGGCACTGTGACAGAGGAGGAGAAGGATGAGTTTGAAGAAGTAAGGAGCAGATTGCTAACTCTGCTGGAGAATCAAATCACCCATTTCAGGTAAAAACTCCTTCAAAAGCAGTAGCAAGTCGTACATTCATTGCTTTCCTTTTCTGTTTGAGGTTAAGACTGGGTAAATGATTGCCTGTTATTGTTTTTTGTGTTGTTATTCATGTTACTCTGGTGTCGTGGGTGTTGCAGTTAGTTTCAGAATACTGAACAATTGCATATATCATAAATATAAACATCCCCCAGTGTCAAAGTTAAAGTGAACTTTGTCATCCCAACCATATACAAGTAAGGAGAGACGAAGAATTTGCAGGAAGATGAACTATTGTGGTGAAAACCTATTGTGGTGTGTAGTAACTGCAAAAACTGTGCAGTAACAGAGAGCTCATTGGATGCCAATGTCATCTCATAGTATTTATTTCCAGTGTTTCTTCCTGTTCCTTTTCAAATAATAATAAAAAAAAACATTGTACACATTATTTCTATAGCCGTTTTAAATCTGGCACTGCTGCGTTTTGTCTCTATATGATTTTGCACTGCTTGTGAGACTTGCCCTGTTTGATGCAACAGTATCAGTTTTAACTCCCGGTGCAGTCTTCAATTTCCTCGTGATCCGGACTGCTAAAGTGAGCAGTGGCAAAAATAAAGAGAGTGTTGTCTAGCTAACTGTTGGAAAATGATTGAACAGCAGGTGAGGACGTCAGTGAGGCTGAGTTATCCTGTATAAAGTGGTTTTGAGCAGCTTAGAAACCAACATCTCTCTCCTGTTTACTGGCAAGACATGCTGCACCTGTTTAGGGTGGCCAGATTTTGTAGTATCCTTGGTTCAGCATTTTAATGCAACTTAATATGAAATTACTTATTTTTCAGAGATGTTTTTTTATTACCTTGTAGAACTATAGTTTATTTAAAAAAACATCGGTACATATAAACCCTGCAATAGGCAAACAGGTCTGTAGCCCTGAATATCTGTAGTCCATATGTTGTAATTTGGTGTGCTGCTTTTACCATTCAAATGAACCAGTCACACTTCAGGCTTCATTGCTCCAGCTGCCCCCTGCTGGGTCCACCTGTAGAGAGTTGAGATGAACAGCAGTAATAAAGCAAATAGTCTTGAAGTTAGGCAGCAGCAGCTCCTAATAACGAGCTAAGACCACTCAGCCGGAGCTACAGAACAATGTGTAGGATTATGCAAATGTATTGCAGATAGAGGCAACACCAGTTAGGGGTGTGTTGAGGGCTGAGAGTAGGACTCAGCCCAAGCTGGTTGAGTCATTTGTTAAGTGTGCCTGGTGTGCCACCCATCCAAAGAGGACAGCAGCCTGACAGAGAGGACCTCTTCTCCTCGCTGAGTGCTCTTCACTAACACCTGTGGTCCATGCTGCCACTAAGGACAACTAGCCTTTTTTCAAGAGTTTTTCTGTTCATTCATTGAGTGTGGTGACACCTGTTTCTTTCTCTGTATAGAAAATGTCTTTTGACTTTAAGAAACTTTACTTGTCATTTCAGAAAAAGAATATTTTATTACTAATTCTAGCAGCTGACAAGTGCTATCATTTTGCATAACATTTTCTTTGAGCTTTATGATAATCTCCTGTTGTGTTTATTTAGTTACTTTGCCCTCCTCTGTCTTTTTGTAGATACTGTTTCCCATTTGGGCGACCAGAGGGGGCCCTGAAAGCTACGCTTTCTCTTCTAGAACGGGTATGTGTCTTTTTCCTGTAGTAAACCCCCTGAATTATCAGGTTCATGTTCGGGTGTGGTAATTCAGAGGTTGCATTTTAACACACTTGGAAACCTGAACCTGCTAATTCAGCGGGTTCATGTTCACGAGTGGGTGTTAATGAATATTAAATAGAATATACATTTTTACTATTATCGTGACAGATTACATGACAGCATTTCTTTTGTTTCATTTGATTTAGTGCAATGCAGTATGTGAAAAACATTGACCAAAAGTCATTTGTATTCTAAGGTTTGTGATGTTGTTTTTTAATGTGGCACCACTGGCTCTTTTTTGTGCTGTTCCAACTTCTATCAGATGTCAAAAAATAAATATATTGGATTGCGAAAATTTCTTGAAGTATCACAATATTATAATTTTACTATATCAGCCACAACTTATTCGTACTATGAAGAATACACACTCTTTTAGGACTCTCAAATGAAGGAAGCTCCTACCATACAGATCAGTACAAGATCAGTGGTGCTGTTGCACTATAGGGGACAAACATATTGACAATGGCACTGTCAGTAGCTAATATTGTGGGAGAGAAAGATCTGGCTATAAATAAATGTAAAAAATATCTGGGTTAAATAGTGCTTGAAAACTCAAAACTAGCCTATTCCTAATCAATCTTTGATGCAGATTTATTTTGGCTGTTATGTACTGACCACTTTTCTGCAGGTTCTTATGAAAGACATCACCACACCAGTCCCTGTTGAGGAGATGAGGAAAGTCGTTCAAAAGTGCCTGGAAAAAGCTGCACTCATCAACTACTCCCAGCTCACTGATTATGCCCACTTTGAAGGTTTTGAACATGGCAAATCACTGCTATACACTCTGGGTTTTTTTTTAATAAATTTACAGCCTGCAGCTGTTTTCCACTTATCTCAATGCAAACATGAAAATATCCCTTGTATTGACATGCACTTCATACTCATTTTTGTCCCCAGCTGACAGCTCCCAGGCCCCTCCAGAGAAGAGACTAGAGGACATAATGCATCTGGGGGAGCTGTGTATGGAGGTCCTTCAACAGAATGATGAACATCACTCTGAGGTAGGGCACGCTGCTTCAAAGACAGGAAAGGTTCGATAAGTCATGGACGATATTTAACAAAAACCTCAGAATGAACAGTCAAGGCCTTCGTTTCCGTCATATATTGAAAGGACATAGACATAGAACGACACATTGAACGACAGTCGCTGTTTGTCATCGACTTGCAATCACTTACCGTCTCGCTGTCCATTTCTCTTCTGTGTCGCCAGGACAGCTGTTAGTGAATAGTTTGGTAGACAACTAGTGCCAGTTCATAGTAGCAGCAGATGAAAACAACGCCCACAGCCCGTCCACACAAGGCCAACTTTTGCAAGCGTTTGCATGGGGGGTTTTTTTCTCCTTTTTTTTCTTTTTTAAATTGATCAATCATAAGTGTTGAGGCTTTGCTGATGGAGACTATGCTCATTTGCCTAAACGAGGGAGCAACAGTAGACATCTGTTCGCGAGGTGTGGAGCTATTTTTAGGCTTCCAGCCACCAACAGCTGTCACATGTGAAGATGACGATAATGCCAAAGCATTTGCACCTAATAAGATGAATGTCCCGTGTGCTGTTACTAAGGAAACACTGAGGCGCTGCCACTGAGGATAGTCAAATATGGAACTACCTGAAGATCACTTTTTGGACTTATGAAACAAATCTTTTGTTCATGGAGCCACATTCAAACCATTTTATTGAATATGTATTTCATGACTTTTAAACAAGACATTGCAGTAGTTTTTGCTATACTGTGTGGAAGCTTTAGAAAATGTATATCTCTCTGTAGTTCGATAACTCTCTCTCTGTCTCTCTCTCTCTCTGTCTCTCTCTCTTTCTCTGTCTCTCTCTCTCTCTTTCTCTGTCTCTCTCTCTCTCTCTCTCTCTCTCTCTCTCTCTCTCTCCCTCACCCCCCAAATCTTTTTTTTTTGTAAATGCACAAGGGAAGAGAGGTAAGTGAGTTTTTGTAATAGCTTTCAGGTCTTCTATAAGTATGATTCATTTTTCAGTCACATTGTTGTGCAGTTATTCTTTGATGCGCTGAACGTTTAGCGCTCTCAGTAATAGTAGTCCTCTTCAGATCAGATCCCAAGTAGTGTAATAACAGAACCTGCTAATTGACACTGACACCGTTGTTATTGTTATTGAGTTTGGCGTCTGTCACATTACATGAACAACAAGGCTATTTGTGGCCGTCTGGAGAATTAGATTCTCTATCCCTATGAACTGGCTAGTCAGGCTTCTTATAAATTACGTTACAGAACTTCACCTGGCGAAAATAACCCAGTTCCATTACTGCTTTAGAGAGTGTGGTGAATGTACAAGAAAATTAGAGTTTCTGAGTCGCGGTCAACTTGATGGAGAGATGAAGCCTTAGCCACTCATGTTGATACCCATATAAACTGCACACGCGCTGGTAGGGGTGTTTGAGACAGGAGGAGTGAAGGAGGCATTAATGGTGTTAGTTGGCTCTGTGAGGTTGAAAAGCTGCTTCTGAAAGGCTCGAAGATGAGCATCCTCAAGGCCAACTCCGGTGTGACAGGAAGTCAGAAAAAAGTGGTGATTGCTCCCACATACCCTCCTACACCCCTTACACACACACTCGCACTCACATGTACACAAAGATAGCCTCTCGCAATGGAGTCTTTCAATGGATGTGCAGCATTCTTCTCCTCGACACACGTTTTTTTCATTTGACTGATTGCACTTTTTGCCTGATGCTGGCAGCTACAGACAGAGATTTCTTTGCTCTCCTGCAGTGGGGAGCGAATGAATCTGAGACAACAGCAGGCTTTTACACTCTCAGTTAATTGGGCAGCAGCCACCCAAGCATCTAGGTATGTAAGAATATGGAGAAAAATTGATTGAAGGACTTGGATCCTTTCAGAGAGCCTTCAATGCATGACATACTGGCAAACAACAAAGACCACGGCAATAAAGAGACAGCAAAAGAGAACAGAAAGTGTTCACTCCCTCCCCCAAAGCACAGAAGAGACCGTCTGGACCTTTGCAGCAAAAAGCCACATTTGTTCTGCTGACATATATCTTTAAGCTTTGTTCGTTTCTTTGACTTTTTTAATATTATTTTGGAATGGCCATGAAGTAAGTTCGAAAACACTTTGCCATTTTTATTACTGGATTTTTCAGTAAAGATGTCTGTTATTCGTTGGTTAATTTTATGGAAGAGGTTTTTGGCAGAGCTTAAGGATAGTAAGTCTTTGTCTTGCTTATATAATAGCTTGATCATTCACAATAGATGTGTGCAAACTTTATCTCCACCAACATAACAGTTCTTGTCTACAGCACTGCATTTCAGTACATAGTCTAGCTTTGGTTTTAATAGTAACACTGGTCAGCAAAAATATTGTATAATAAGAAAGTGTAGATTGTGCTCCATTTTTTCTGATTCCCCGGGGATTGTGTTGCATAGTTGAAAATTCCATGAAAACAAAGTGCAAGTAATATTGTAAAATACTGTTGTTGTCCTTCATGTCTGCATAGATGCTGAGCTTCACATTACATGCAAATATAAGATATATTGCAAAAATCTTTAACTTGATTTATAAAAGCCATGGCATCAAGTACATACACTGAGGAGGATGAATAAAGTGCATTATGTGTGAAGTTAATGATGGATAGTTCACAGAGTCTGTTGGTCTCAGGTTCGGTGTTTAATAGTGATACCAAAGAACAAAAAAATACGTTTACATCTAGCTCAGGAAATACATCAGGAACGCTTAAGCAATAAAACACCACAAAATGATTTCCCACTGCTGTTTTACAAAATTCACAAACTTATTGTATAAATCCCAGTGGTATTGAAATGGTTACATTTGAGAGATGATTTGTTTTGGCTTGTTGGATTAAATGGAATATGTCCATGAGCTGTGTGTGCAAAGAACTGAGCCTGAGAGAAGTGCGTTATTTAGATTTGTTTGTCAAGTTCTGCAAAACTCTGACCGTATATAGAAAGTAAGGCTGAGGACTGTAGGCAGTCAGAGTACATAACGTATAACCAACTCATCAGTAAACAACATTTTTGGCAACTGATCGTCATTTTTATTAGCCCTGTTTTTATTTAAAAGTTTTATAATTGCCTATACTAAAGTTATTTACCTGTGTGGGTGAAAGCACTTAAGGAAGCTCGAACCTTCTTCTCTCTGAAGTGCGAAGATTTAGTATGCTTTGGGGATGTTCCAGTGCTTTTCTCTACATTACATGTGCTTTTTTTATTTGCTTGGGGACAAATGCATGAAGTACCATACTGAAACAGACAGTGACAAGATATGTATATACAGAACAGTTGGAATAATCAGT
Organism: Brycinus macrolepidotus; assembly: GCA_037974445.1. Lineage (NCBI taxonomy): Eukaryota > Metazoa > Chordata > Actinopteri > Characiformes > Alestidae > Brycinus > Brycinus macrolepidotus. The sequence goes on from JBBPCZ010000136.1 coordinate 11,805,223, forward strand.
AGACTTGAGCAGAGTTTTAGTTTTAAATAGAAACAACAGGAGAAAAAAAGTATTCATTCTTGCAACTGACACCATCAATCTGAAGTCTGGTGTCTGAACTGGTGGACCTGAACCCTTTGGTGGACAGGAACAGTCACATAGAATCTGTTTCTTGATCTGCTTGTGCATTTGTTGACTCTTCTTGGATTGTCCTTGGACTGCTAAAAGTAAATCTAGGAACACTGTGTTCCTGGTGTTATTTGAATTTTCCCCAGACATCTCCTCCGGTATTGAACTGTGCCAGTTCCCACTCACTTTCTATCATATGACAGCTACCAACATGCGAGTCTGAGGGCTTGCACTTTCTCTTCAACATGTCTAGCCAATCAGTGTATCTTTTGAAGCACACACAGTCATAGAAGAGCTGCACGTGCTTGAAGGAGACCACTGACTGGCCAGTTCTGTAAACGTGACCTATTGTACGCCTACAATTGGCTAGCATTGCTCAGCATCAAGAGGGAGCAAGAAACTAAGCCATCCTTCCCACCCAGTGTGCTTTCTTGCACCCCCGGGGCGTGGATGCCTGTGGCATCGCTGGCAGTGTGGGTCTCAGCGATAGGACGCAACACTCTTAGCCAACTGCAGCACCTCAGGGGGCCATTCTTGTTGAGATTTTGTGGTATTTCTTTTGCTACTCTTAACTTTTAAGTTTAATTTAACATTAAAAAAAAAAGTTTGTTATGGTTGTTATGTGGCAGCCCATTGGTAACAGTCTTTAGATCATTTTAAGGTGTAGATCTTTCACAGTTTCACAATGATTTCAAGAATGCTAATGTGGCTGTTTTTTCTTTAGCCTGGCCCATTTGATGAATAGATGTGATGGTCCACTCAAGATTTTTTCAGGTTTCTCACATGTTCCTTCCAGACAGTGAGAAAAAACTGGACCAAATGATTTGTTCAGTGCAATTAAGTGCAATTAATGTAATTCAGTATATATTTTTTTACCCATGTGA
>JBBPCZ010000136.1:11827030-11840328 GCA_037974445.1 Brycinus macrolepidotus
GTGTGTGTGTGTGTGTGTGTGTGTGTGTGTGTGTGTGTGTGTGTGTGTGTGTGTGCGTGCGAGCGTGCGTGTGTATGCGCACTTGCAGGAGCATGTATTTATGACACATTACTTTCTCACCCTGTCAAAAAAGACAGAGGGTGTGAGTAGAAAGGGAGGGAACAGGTTAAAGAATCTCCTGGTGCAGCTCCACTACGGGGTTCAGGGATGTCTGGGGAGACAGCAGAGGCAATGATATGACAGTGTTAAACCCGTTACACAGACACACTTACACAGTCCGTCATATACAGGAAGGTGGATTTCCATGCCCTTCTGTTTTTTTTATCGACAGGCCCTGTGAAGGAGCATACCTTGTATGTAAATATTTGTTTGTCTTAATACATTTTCAGGACAAAAATACATTGATTGCATCAGACAACAAAAGACAAATGTGGTTAATCCAAATGCAATTCTAAAAAAAATCTTATACATAAGAATAAAATAATGCATTGTAAAAATAATTTATTACAGGGCTACACCTGAAATCTAGGTTTTTGCCGAACCCGGTGAGGTTGAAGTCAAATAGCAAACCTCTAATACGCAATAAATATGGTGCAATTTCACATATAGGTAAACTCTCACACACACAAACATTCCACCACCATGTCAGTGTCACTGCTGCACTAAAAATGATCCACCACCCAAATAATACCTGCTCACTGGTGGTCCTGTGGGGGTTCGGACCATTAATGAGTGTTGTAAAAGGGACTAACAAATGATGCAGTTAAACAGATGGATTAGTCTGTAATTGGCAACTGCAGTGTGCACAATTATGGGAAGTGAAGCTCATAAAAAAAAATGCAGATATATAATAATGTATATAGTAAATATGGGACACATCCTGACATTATATAATAACAATTAGGTAAGTAAATTGGAGTTCACTGGTTCTACAGAATCTAATGTCATCATCATACATGACCTTGCTGTGTAAACTATTGGCAGATTTTAGCCGTCAGTGTGTTTATCATGTCTATGTTAATCAAAGCTCTGGTGCCAGTATGCTATTTAAGCTGTCCCACACATGAGCCATCAATAATCTGAGAAGAGGCAGGTCCTCAGATATCTGGTGTCTAGTTATTCTTCCATTCTCTCCTGAATATCCACAAGGGAATTTCCACTTTCTTCCGCTCCTGCGTGCTCCCAGCATGCTGAACAGGAGTAAGACGGGAGCGTAGCGTGCTAAAGAGACTGCCTCTGCCCCGAGGTTGTCAGCCCCTGAGAAATGGGTGTGAAAGGTGTCAAAGCAATTACAGTAGTATTAGAGCCTCTTCCTCCTCTGTGAATGGAAATCTTTTTCCTCTGTTTGTCACTCAGGTAAGCTGAGAGCATAGCTTTGATGCTGCTTAAGTGTTATAGGGGCATTTCAACCTGTTATTGTTTTAAACTCGGCTGCTCATAGATTTTTCGAGTGATTTAGACATCTTTTGCCCTTCAACATGTATTAGCACAGGTAGGCTTTCTCTATGGTATTTAAGTGTGACTTTAGATTTATGTTAGGATACCTTGAATGTTTTGAATGGACTTAAACTGTTTGAACACTGCCTCCCACCAGTGAGCATCTAGCATAGCTGGCAAAATTTGTCCCTGCATGCAAAGATGGCTGATGTTTTGTGAGTTATGAAGCATCAACTGTTTTGCTTTTGTTTTATTCTATGTGTGAAAAAATGTAGCATCCCTCAGTGTTAAATTCTTTATTCTTATTATTCTCTTTCTCTCTCTCTCTCTCTCTCTCTTTCTCTCTTTCTTTCTCTCTCTCTCTCTCTCTCTCTCTCTTTCTCTCTCTCTCTCTCTCTCTCGCAGAAACCTGGTATGGATCTGGCAGACACCTACATTACATTTGTGAGACAAAATCAGGACATTCTCAGAGATCGTGTGAATGATGAGATATACACAGAGAAAATCTTTGAAGTAAGTGTCTGCACACAACATAGTATCAATATTGGAAATGAATTTGTTTGGCTTTAACATATTGACATATTTATAGCATAATTCACTTATACTATGTATACTGTATTATGCTTATGCTACATAATTAATATATACTCAATGGCCCTCAATTTGAGTAGTATAATATTATATGATATGTAATTATTAGATATGTCACATATTGGCCAAAATATTTATAGAACATCACATCCATATCTGCTTGTTGAACATCATTGCTGCAGGGATTTCCTTCCATTCTGGCACACTTGCTGTTGGACAGTAAGGCCTGGCTCACAGTACAGTATTCCAGTTGACCAAGTATCTGTAGCAGGGCTGAAATCCTCAGACACCCTGCCACAGTGAAAGTCACTCAGCTCTTCATACTACTATCATTTTGTTTATGAAGATGATACTCTTGATTTTAGCTCTTGTTACCAATGGAAATGGTTGAAGTAACCAAAACTTCTAATAAGAAAAAGCCAAAACTTAACATTTAACTGTTGCATCTGTTGTAACCGTGCTGACTCGCATCCTACAGTGGTACCACAGCTCTCTGTAAAATGAGAGTTTCTGGTTTAAAGATTCAGAAAATCTCTGATGATGCACCTTTAAGGTGGGAGGGACTTTGCCTTTTTTTGGGCAGTGGGCTATTTTTTTTTTTCCCCATTTGTTGTTGAGTACGGAAGGACGGCTGAAAGCTAACATTACTACTAGGAAGCTGAACATGCAACTGCATTATAGTGAATATAACTGATTATTCAAACAACAGAAATGACTCGTCAGAAAGGCTCAAAAAGTAAGCAAGGTAGCCCCTTTACTGTCTAGATGTTTTATCTTAGTTTGGCTTATTTTCTCTGGCTGAAAGGGTGTTCTTTCTTTCTTCCTTTTTTTTTGTTTTGATGGTTTACAATTTAGGTGGGAATGACCCTTAATTGTACATCAATGTAATGACATTTAAAAAAAAGTTAAAAATATGTAAAAATATGAATTCTGTTCTTCAGAAAAGTATTCCAACAATTAAAATAATATTAATAATAAATGAGCAAAATGGAGTTTTGTTCATTTATAACTTGATATGACTGTGGCCATTTACTGTTCTGCTTTCTACTGATGCACACTGAGGTATGTTTATTGACTTTTAAAGTTCTAGTGAGGATAGTGTGTATGATTTGTGCGAAAGAACATATGGGTTTGATCTCTTAGGAGGAGCGCTCTGTAATGGCTACTCAGAAACAGGTTGTTGTCTGGGGAATTCTAATCTGAGCTGGAGTAGTGAGTGGCCCTTCAGGGCCAGTGAAGACTTAAGGGATCACCATTTGGCTTTTGATTGCGTTGGTCTCTCAGGACATGCTCATAGACAAACAGCACATCATAAGCCACTGCTTTCTGCTCCATGGTGTAACATCCCTGCTCTTTCTGGTAACAGTCTCTTTTAAACTCTCACACTCTGAAAAGGGTCGTTCATGATTCATCAAGGTGTGTTAGGGACTAAATTCAACATTTTAAACAATAGTATGCTGAAAACTCTCACAAACTGGATTATAATTTGTTAAGATGTCTTTAGCACAATATTTATGTTATGTTTGTTATATTTATGTAAGTATAACATTTATGTTAAGAAATTAAGGCTTTTGTCTTGATCATCCCAAAGCGACCTTCGTTCTGAAAAGTGTCTTGGGAAAAAAAATGCTGTGATACCATGTTTCTATATTTTTACTTTAATTTAACTAATAGTGTAGCTTTGTTGGCAGATTAAACCCATATAAAGTCTTGTCCTACTTCAGTCTGTTCTGTTGTCTGTTTGTCTGTCCTCAGCTCTCTCTCTCTCTCTCTCTCTCTCTCTCTCTCACTCTCTCTGTCTGTCTGTCTCTCCTTCTTTATTTCTCTCTTTCTCTTTCTGGCCCCTCTCTGTGTTGTAGGGTGAGTGGGAGGTGTGGAAAGTTTTTGGTGCGAGAGGCAATGAGGCCTCCTCAAGAGCACTTATTACCCCTTTTGTGGCCGTTTCCAGTGTCTAACCACTCACCCTGCACTTCTGTTGACCTATTTATGCCTAGGGGGTGATGTGTGGGTCTGTGTTTGTTTTTTGGATGTGTGTCTGGCTATTCTGTCCTAAATTTTTTGGCCTCTCAGGACTGAATAATACCAAGGCGAGTGAACGATAGGAAGACAAAAAGTTATTTAGGTAACACTTTATTTTGATGGTCCATTGTGGATGCTTTTTGGATAAACACATTGTCTTTCACTTTCACATTTAACTAAATACCACTTAATGCAACTGAATTTATATAAAAGGTTCTAGTAAATCCAGCCCTAACCTTAACTTTAACTTTAACCCAAACCTAAATGTAGTCCTAATCCCACAATTAACCATAATGATGATAATCCACTGAGTTTTACCCGATTGTTAACAATAAAAGCATGTGTAGGGGACCCTCAAAATGAAGTGTGACTGTTGTTTATATTGATAGTGGAGCTTAAAAGACAGGATGTAGACACAAACACAACAGCTAGTTTCAGCAGCGTGTGTCTAGATTGTGTTTGGAAACTTTGTGTGTGGGGCCAGATTGGAGAGATGCTGTGTTTGGGGCTCTTCTCTTGATTTAGTGGAGCTGCAGCGGGGTCGGCGAGAGCGGCAGCAAGGAGACGGGCAGGCAGAATGCTTAATGCGTCTCACACACACTCCCCATGCTTCCTAATGCGCCTCACACACACCCAGTCATGCACGCGGAGAGGGAACTGAGAGTGGGGGTCTGGCTGTGTCACTGCAGACGTTTCCTCATCATGCAAGCTGCGAGAGAAAGAGCGCGTCTGATTCAGTCCACATGCCTGTGTTCTTATTTGTTTTTGTGTTTTCTTTTTTTCCTCCTTGTATGGATAGATTGGTGCACTGTACATGAGTGGCTAAATCAACAGTTCTGAGTATGTGGATACATATGGATATCGGAGCCATTGTGTTTATCTAAGACGAGATGTTAGAGGAAATCGGGCTGTGCATGCCCTTGCAGGCAGCAGTAAATCAGCGTGATTAAGACCATGATGAGGTGCACATGGTGAGGGGCCATAGCCCTCAGCCTGGCCACAGGTGCCACACGCGCCCTTCACTGCCTCCTTAATGATGAAGACAAGAGGACACTTAAGTGTGCGATTACTGCCACACAGGAAGGAAATGTGTCCGTAATGTGTTTGTGCCTGACTGATAGCAGTACACAGAAATGCAGCTTCTAACCCTCAACTGCAGAAATTAGCAGCTCACGCCGGCCGCCTGTTTCTGTCTCCTGCCTAAGCGCTTCAATTAAGGACAACCTCTGCTTTCTATTTTGTCTGCATTCAATTAAGTTTCAGTCGATGCATCCATTAAATGATGAAACTCTACATACCAAACCACTCAAAGCCAAACAAGAAAAAGCAGCAAACACAAGTCATGCAAGTCAGTTAACCATGTAAGTAAAAGAAGGACTCTTAGATCTTTATTAACGAGTTAGTCAGCTACTGGTGCTATTAATTTATTAGACTACAAACACAAGGGGCACCATTAAACTGACAACAGATTAACACCCTCTAGTAGTCTGGCACCACCACATGTGCTGGCACAAAAACATATTTTAGGTGATTAAATCATTTTGACCCAGTTGCTTTTTATTTTAATTTAAATTAAAATTTTGCTTTAAACAGTAACTGTTTTTTGTCATGAAACCTTAGAACTTTCTCAATTTTTTTTTACTATATCACAGTTTTATTTAATAATTTATATGACTGATTTTATGCAGACATTATTGACACTGCGGATTTGGACGTGAGACTTTTCCGTTGTTCAAGTGGGAAGGCAAAGTTTGAATTATTACAGAGCTTATAGGTTAGTATGCTAGTGAGATTGAGCCAGCTCACATGCTGACTCATGGACAGTAGATGCATATTACGAAAAGTCCACTTTGTATGCTCACTTTATTAACAAAAATATATTTGATACAGATCCTGTTATTTTCCTTTATTTTCACAACAGTAATTACATATTGCTTGAACAGAGAGATCCAGTGTGGAGAAATGCAGAGAGAAAAAGTGCAAGTGGGCACGTAGACCATCAAAACGCCTCAGAATCAGAAAACTTTGCTTAGTCAAGAAGTGCCAAAAGTAGCATAGCTGCACTAGAACTAGGTAGCATTTATTCCTGCTGCCTGTGTTATTGTATTAACAAAACTACTCACTGGGACTAGAGAACAACTGGTGTCCTGTTTGCTAAGTGAACAACTGAAAGAAAAAAAAACCCTCCTGTGAGTTTGCTGGGGGAAAAAAATAAGGATTCGAAATTTTTGGAAGGTCAGTTGAAATTATTGGAAGTGTTTCAATTTGCGTACACAGTGAAAAGCAGTTTTGAATTTTAAGAATGTAATGTAGTCTAGTATTCCATTCCTGGTACTGTGATCTCCAGAGAGTTTACTATTGTTTGTGCGTAATACCTCATACCAGGGGGGTGATTTTGAACAAGTGAGTGATGTGAGCATAAACAGATGGATTAACCTAAAGCCTGCTTCAAAAGGCATTATGTGTACATGAGATTTAACTTAAACCCAGCAGTCATGGCCTGTACATGTCCATGGCTTTTATACAGAGCTGTTGTTGTGAGAGTATTTAGAGGTGTCATGACCTAAAGGAGCACACAGCCAACTAACCAAGCATTATGAAGTCATTTCAACTCAGTGAATGTTCAGTGGAACCCTTATAACACCAAGAGCCACTTTAATTGTTATCTGTGGCTATAATAATGTTATTCTTCATGGCGAAAGTGTTATGCAGGTGAAGGTACAGGTAGTGTCACGTCTTCATTAAGCCCCTGAGGGTGTGCCTGTAAAAAGCAGTATAATTGCCTGATCTCATTGAAAGGAGAGCACAGCAAGGGGTCTCTCACCCCTGACTTTCTGCATCATACCAGCCCATCATGGTCAAATGCTTAGCAGTGCACACTGACGGCACTGAGGTGTGCTGTGTGTTGAGTATTTTGAAAAGATGTTGCAGTAAGTCTCATGAGCTTCAGAGAGGAAACGTCTACTTCACCTTCCACAGACTGGGACTGGTAATAATTGAATAGGCAAAAGTAATAACAAAATGCTTCTTTTTAAATGAAAAGTAATGAATAGGGAATGAATCATGCAAAGGTTAGAACATAATTGTTTTTATGCACACGAATAAAACAGCACCGCTTCTCCTTGCCGTGAAAATAGATGATAATAGATGGAAGCTGGTGTATTTAATACCCAGTTGTGGACACAATTTGCAGCTTAACATGTTAATGTAATGGGTCAGCATTACCTGCTAATTTTGACTACTAATGTGTTTCACAACTTTAGATATTCAAGCAGCTTATGTCATGTTCCGAGTATCACAACAATCATATATAAATCTGAAGAAACTGAGTATGTCATCAGATTTGGCATTTGTCCAAATTTTAGTTTTGTGCATTCTGCCGTTTTCTCCAGGAAAATAAACTACTCCCAAAGCTCCTACCGACATTGTGTTGCTCTAACATTTCACTAACATTCACACAAACAGCTACCCACACACACCTCAGCTGCCATGCAAATCTCTTTCTCATCTTCATCTAAAATAGCTAAAGAAGTTATTCAGAGAAGGTTGGATGGAAGATAATCAGGAAGGGGAATATACGTGGGGGAAAACAATATTTTCAAAAATGATTAAAGGATATAGAGAAAACATTTGTATGTGTTTCTGTCCATCATTCCTCTTTTACAATACAATTCAGCACTCTGGGTCTGAAAGGATGTGTAGCTGTTAAGAAACCATTTCTGAGAAAAGGAAACCATTTGCACCACTTTAACTGGGTTTCTGAGAAGTGGAGGAAGGTTTTATGGCCTGATGAGTGTAAATATGTTCTTACGATTACTTGAATCATGAGAAGCAGAAAATGTAACCAACTTTAAGACTGAATTTTTCAGAAATCTGACATTTAACAAGAAGAAGGAAAAACATCCCTGCAGATTTCTGAAGGAAAACTAAAAGCAAGTCTCCTGAAATAAAAAGTAAACTGCAATAAAGACAACGAGTGGGCGCACTAAATACTAAAAAAACATGATGTTGAGGCGTTGATGTAATTGATGTTGTAATTTTTTTATATAAAAGTTCTCTACTTTTTAAAGATGTGATTAATAAATGTGCTTAACTTGAAATAAAATAAATGAAAGGATGATATCTGACTGTATGTACATTGATCTATATCTTACACAGAACACTCCTACACAGTCTTCGCTATTCTTTTGCACATTACACGTACAAAAAAATACATATATACCACTGTGAATGGTGATTTAACGAAGGAAACTAATTCAATAAGCCACGACTTTGCTTAGAAAATTTCATATTATTGGAGCAGTGAAGGACTAGGATAGAGAATTGGATCTTTTCAGGAATCTATGTTCTCACAGGCAAAGATTTCTTTTTCCTGTATTCACAGCAATGGTACAACACCTCCATGAAGGCAGTGTGTGTGTGGCTGACTGACAGACTGGACCTGCAGCTCCATTTGTATCAGCTCAAAACCCTCATCAAGATAGTTAAGGTAACACTAACTTTAACATCTAAATTTGCAGGTTTTGTCTTTTTTTTTTGTAGGTAGTTTGAACCGAAATGAGTGGTATTGTTTGTTTTGCAGAAATCATACCGTGACTTCAGGCTGCAAGGTGTGTTAGACAGCACCTTAAACAGCAAGAACTATGAGACCATCTACAACCGGCTGACCATAGAGGAGGCCACAGCGGCGGTATCAGCTGGGGACGGCCTGCAGGGCATCAGCATGAGAGACAGTGATGAAGAGGACGGTTAATGTCAGAAGGTCAACACTGGCTGCCCATATTCCACTTCATCTGACTCAGAACTGTATTAAATGTTTAAATAAAACACTTTACTGGGACGAGGATATTTCCTTCTCATGCCACAGTACCCCGATTTCCAGGCTTAGCTCTACCAATGTCACTACAGTACGCTTGTACAGTATTGTTGAATGACCGCAGACAGCTCAAACATCTGGATCTTTGTTGTACTTTTTTGTATGTCCAGTGATATGGTGAAATTAATGTCCAACAAAGCTGGTTCTAACTGTGATGGGAGGCACGCCTGAAGACCACCATGAAACAAACAAAACTCATTTGTCTGTGTCATAGACTTGATACAAAGGAATCACAATCAAATGTAATAATGTTCTTATATGCTCTTTGCACTGTGGCTTTATCTTTGTTGTTACACGCAGGCCAGAAGTCTGAAACAAGGATAAGATGCTAGTCGTGCACTGTTTGTTTGATGACGTAAGTGGTGACATTATTGCACTTGATGTAACTAAGAACTTCAGTTCTTCTGTAGAAGTGACAGTGCATCGTGTATATTACTATATGTTGTTGATGTCTAGCTATGTTTTACTTAAATGAAACCACGTCGATGAATTTTGAGAAGAGATGTAGATTATATTTCTATTGTCTGTTGTGCACCTGAGTTTGCACAGGTGTTAAAAGTGTTAAAAAGTGAAATAAAAAGTGTTTTTAATGTTGATGAGTGTAGTTCCTCTCTTGAGCTCACTTACTGAAGCAAATAAATGTGCGCATTCTACATAAATCCAGCTCACTCCTCAAAGAAAAGCTGTTCTAAAATATGAGCTGGCCTGAAATAAACACAAGGACCAACAAAACTGAAACTTTATCAGTAAAAACCAACCCAAATTTAAGTTGTTATTTAGCTGGTAAGTCATGTAGCTCAACAATACCCAGGTACATTTTAGACCTCTAAAGTACAAATGTAATACCCCCAGCAATACAACATGGTCCTTAAGGTCCAAATAGGTGCCTTAAGTGAGTTTTAAGAGACCTGTTTCCTTTATTTTTTGGTATGTTGGTGACATCTGTGTGGGCTTTAGTTAACTTTTGCAAATACATCTTCCACTCCATTCTTTACAATTAATCAGCTGTTACAGTTACTGTCTTTAAGACTGATGTATGTAAATGACTTCTGTTCCGATAAGCTACTCTATATTGACTAAATAAGAGGATATATATAAAAGAGTCATTTTTCCATGACCTCACCAAAACAATGAATTCACAACGATTTAGTTTCCATAATTGCAAAATGTATGATTCATGAAGAATGAGTCATGCATTTTGAGTGAATTCTAGGATGCAAAAAGAGAGCGTAAACAATGTTTACATCATACATTATTTTAAAATATGTAAGGGAAAAAATATTCTGCGAAAGGGGCGTATTTGTCAAGGCAGGGTGTGAAAATTATAACTGCAATGAACAAAAGCACCATTATGTCCTCTGATTAAAGTACTGAAGATATACCCATGAGTGTCCCACCCCCGTGTCAGTGCTTGTACCCCCCAAAGGTGCAGTTTTTGTTTGTTTTTCTGAGTGTATAGTTTGAAGAGGTAAAGACATGATGCCTTGAGAAGTATGATGCGAAGTAAAGGAGAGTGTGAAGAATAAATGAGCACTGATGCAGGAATGTAAAGAATAACAGTAGTCTAGCTGTATATTATGGGAGTGCAGTGATGTAAACTACGATGATACACTACATTCATGTAACAGAGCCCCTTAGGCTCCACCAGGCTTGCCCTGCATCACTTTCTCCTTTTGTCATGTTCCACCCTGCCGTGGGTAAGTTGGTCCACAGAGCCCCTTTAGCTCGGAGGAGTGAGGAGTTGTTCTGAAGGGAAAGGATGGAGGAGAAATGAGCAGCATGGGCCCTCCGCCTACCCTCCATCTGGCCATTAAGCCTGAGCCTGGGGTCAGCTGTCCTCTGCTGGAAGAAGCCTGTCTAATCACCGCCGGCCTAATTATCTCTCTCTGAGCTCCTAGATTTGATAAGAAAAAGATCTGGAACTGTCAGGCCAGCCCAGCTAATGCTGGACTCCACAGCCCGGTCCTCTCCTCACTGCCTGCCGGTGTTCAGTGCCGCGTTTGGGTTTGCTCTTGTGTTGGGTTTGCTCAGGAGAGGAAAGTGTGGGATTTAAGGAGCAGAGACTCTTCAGTCGCTCCAGCTGGTTGAAGTGAGCTGCAAGTCTGTGTTCATTCTTCTGTCTGTCTGTCTGTCTGTCTGTCTGTCTGTCTGTCTCTCTCTCTCTCTCTCTCTCTCTCTCTGTCTGTCTGTCTTTTTCTCTCTCTGTTAGTCCTCTATCTGTCTGTCTGTCTATCAGTCTGTCTGTCTGTCCACCTGTCAGTCAGTCTGTCTGACTCTCTGTCAGTCTGTCTGTCTGTCCACCTGTCAGTTTGTCTATCTGACTGTCACTCTATCAGTTGGTCTGTCTTTCTGTCTATCAGTCTGTCTGTCACTCTGTCTGTCCATCTGTCAGACTGTCTATCTGTCATTCTGTCTATCAGTCTGTCTGTCACTCTGTCTGTCTGTCCATCTGTCAGACTGTCTATCTGTCATTCTGTCTGTCAGTCTGTCTGTCTGTCAGTTTGTCCGTCTTTCCAACTGTCTATCAGTCTGTCTTTCTGCCACTCTCTCTATCTATTAGTCTGTCTGTCTTTCTGTCTTTCTCTCTGTCTATTCATTTGTTTATCAGTCTGTATGTCTGCCTCTGTCTGCCTATCTGTCTGTCTTTCTATCTGTTTATCAGTCTGTCTGTGTGTCTATCAGTCTGTTAGTTTATCTATCAGTCTGTCTGTCTCTCTGTCTGTCTGTCTGTCTATCAGTCTGTCTGTCTCTCTGTCTGTCAGCTCGTCTGACTCGTGTCTGTTAAACGTGTTTTAACACAGAAGCGCTGGTTTCGGTGTGTTGTTATAAACCCGTGGCGGCCGCTCTCAGATCAGGTGTGAGTCTGATCACAGCGACATCCGGGCTCTACCGGGCGAGGCAGGACGCGCGGTTTCTCCTGTCTCCACTGGGAAACTGTGCCCTGCGTGTTAGAACACTTTAAATCTGTGAAATTTATTTAAACGTCTTTTTAAACACGTGCGCGCGTGCTGAGCGCGGCAGAAACGCGCCGAGGGTTCAGGGGTGTCTGACCAGAAAGAGTTTGAGCTGAATCTCCATATCAACGAGAATTAACCTCCTACAGCAGGAGAGAAACACGAGCACAGAGTCTGATCCAGCCGGGATTGTTCTCCTCTATCACCTCTTTCTCTCCTCTCTCTCTCTCTCACACACACACAACCACACACACTGAAACTCTAACACACATACAGACTGCATCTGCTCATTATCCACAAGTAGCTCCAATTCTGCCGATCATTTTATTTTTATTTATTATTATTATTATTATTATTATTATTATTATTATTAATAATAATAATAATAATAATAATATCGCTGGTGGTACTAGCAGTAGTAATGGTGTCGTTATTATATATATTGCACTGTTGTTGTTTTATGTTGCATTGTAGAGAGAGAGAGAGAGAGAGAGAGAGAGAGAGAGAATTATTCTCCCCTACGAGGGAACAAATGCACCGTGGTGGCTTGAATAAATGAACAAGTCTCTCTCTCTCTCTCTCTTGATGTCATTACTTCCAGTCCATTGAAGAGTGTGCTGATATGTTATTTAGCACTCACTCTGTGGATGCTGTGTGTGACTGTGTGGTGGAAATGTCTGATTTGGCTCTAATACTTCAGATTGCTGCGCTTGATTCGGTTTGATTGGGTTTAATTCGGTTTGATTCGGCACATTCTGTTCAGCCCGTAAAGGAGGCTGAGGCTGCTGCTTTAAACACCAGTGTAACACAACCAGGAATAAAACATTATTATTATTATTATTATTATTATTATTATTATTATTAATAATAATAATAATAACTAAAATAATAATAATGATTACACTATTTTATGATGATTGTAATAATAATAATAATCTAAATATAGTAGTACAATAATTCTAAACATTGTGTTATTGCTATTGTTGCTGTCGTTATTTTTATTAGTATTAACAATAATGACAACAATAATAAAGATAGTAAAATAAGAAGAAGAGGAACAGTAGCAGTAGTCAGTCAGCTGTAAATACGGTATTATTAAATTTAAATAATAACATTTGTTGTAGAATTTGCTGCTGATATGAGCTAAATCACAGCTGCTTGGTGTTTTTGTTGAAAGTACTTTTAATGCTTTTAATCCTGACGTCCAAATCTTCACTTTATACGACTGATTTAAATTCATGTAAATTAAAAAGAGAATTTTATAATAATTGTATTCTTACTAATAACAAAAAATATCGTGGTTTTAATTGTAAATTTAAATTGTAACAACAGTAACAGTAATCATAATTCTTAATAATAAATACAACGTCTATAATAATAATAATAATAATAATAATAATAATAATAATAATAATAATAAT
>JBBPCZ010000136.1:11856909-11869472 GCA_037974445.1 Brycinus macrolepidotus
ATGATGAAAAACGGCATTATGAAATAAATACTGACTTTGAAAAATAAAAAATATGAAATCATATTTCACAATAATAATTAAATTTATATAATAGAATGCAATATATTTCACAATAATGAGCTGTTTTTCATATCATTTTCATATCTGGGTCAGAGCACATCTTGAGGTAAGAAGGGAGAAACATGTTCCGTGTATGTATTTATTACATTACGCAATTTCTGATTCTGATTCTTCAGCTGGTGTCCTAGTGGTTAGGGAGTTGCCCCTGCGATCAGAAGGTCGTGGGTTCGAATCCCAGGACTGCTTGCGGCTCCGTTGAGGTTCCCTTGAGCAAGGTACCGTCCCCACACACTGCTCCCCGGTGGCAGCCCGCTGCTTCAGTAGGTGAATACATATAACAATTTCACACTGTTCACACTGTGTGCTGTGGTGTGTTCACGTATGACAAATGGTCACCTTACACTTAATCAGTTTCAGGATCATTTCTGTATGTCTGATTTACCTCCAGGTTCCTGTGTCTGGATCAGAGGACATCTTGAGTTAAGAAGGGAGAAACATGTTTTGTGTATGTATTTATTACACTGATCAATTTCTAAATCTGATTCTTAAACAGTGTCAGGATCACATCTGTACCTCTGACTTACCCCAGATTCCTGTGTATCGGGGTCTGTCTGAAAGACAGAGGGCTGGTGTGTGTATGTGTGGAGAACACGCGGCTCTCCTATCTGAAGTCATAAGCGTGCGCCGCGGTGCGGGAGGCAGATCCTGGAGGCTGGAGTGTGATTGGTGAGCTGGAGGGCTCGTCTCGAGTTACACTCCGTATTAGGACAGCTCGGACTTCGCCAGGCTCGGTGTGTTCAGGCACTGAAGGTCTCTCCTTCCTGACAGAAGCTTGTCCTGTGCTGTTTCCACCTGGTTTTGCCTCCTGTAGGCCACAGCTTGCTGCTGTTGCTGTTGCTGTTGTTGTTGTTTACCTTCTCTTTACGCTTCACTCACCGTGCAGCTTCGCCCTGCTGTCACTCCGCACCGTTGATTAGATTACCAGAGGTGTGGAGGCCACGTTTTAGCCCACTTACCTCAGTCTGAACACTAAAGGTAGGTGATCATAAGATAACCGTCTTCCATACAGCCAAACCTCGTCTCCAAGACACTTGTTGCTCATGCTAACCTCACCTAGCTGCATGTTCTAGTCTCTCATGAGCTCGCCTGACATGCTAATGCTATTAACTCGTGGCTCCCAGGCAGGAGGCACTGGAACTCAGAAGGTGGTTCAAATACCCAAAGAGCACATTTGAAAACGTCTGAAAATGTCACACACAAGGTTTAGGACACCTGTGGGATTCCCCTCTACGCCGTCACTTTAATATAACAAAGCTTTAAGACGTTTTTGTTGAGGAGTAAGGAAAAATGATAAAAATGTTGGACTGTCTAGACAAGAAGAAGCCTGCTTTAGTCTCTACATTGGGCCTGAAAGATGTATTACACAAAATATTTGAATGTCGTCATCTGCAGTCTTCTCCTCTGCAAACTGAACTCACATATGTTTTTATTGTGTGAATGCTTGATAAGGGAAGATTGTGTACCTTTTCAGTGTCTCTCTCCTCATTCTCATCAAAGTTTCAGTGTTTGAAGTTCCCTCTCTTTCCCTAAGCCTGGGTAAGCAATGCTTCGACTTGTACGAAACCATGGCTGGGGCCTGAGAGGCTGTATGTGCAGCCTGCGGAGGTCACACCATCACAAGAGTGTGATGGCAATCCGCCGTGAGGATGTCAACGTATGGGAGAGGCGAGCACCCCTTGCTCCTCGACATGTGAAGGAAATCACTGCAGCGGGATACAAAGTCCTGGTGCAGCCCTCCAACAGGAGAGCCATCCATGACAGAGTGAGTAAAAAGCCCCTCATTAATACACAGTCACAGTGAACAAGGTAATGCATTAATTACCATTTAGAGTTGGTGCTTTTCCTGTGTATTACAATTTAATGACCAACATTCTCCCTGTTAGACCCTGTTTGTTTTGAGTAATTGAAATTTAACATCTAGAGTCACTCTGATGTTTTTCGTTTAGTACTATGAGAAAGCAGGAGCCATCTTACAGGAGGACATCTCAGAGGCATCTCTGATCATTGGTGTGAAGAGACCCCCGGAAGAAAGAGTCCTCCCACATAAAACATATGCTTTCTTCTCCCACACCATCAAAGCACAAGAGGCGAACATGGGCCTTCTGGATGATGTCCTCAAAAAGGTAAGGCTTTCAGGAATAATCTCCCAGTTTTTAACTTCATCCAACTTCATCCACTTTTGATTGTTTGGAATGTTTTCAGGTCTGGTTATTAATTCAGGTTTTTCCTCTTTTCAGAATGTGCGACTCCTTGACTATGAAAAAATGGTGGACGAGAATGGTTTCAGAATTGTCGCATTTGGACAGTGGGCCGGTGTTGCAGGTGAAGAAAATGTGCATTCTCTGGTGATGTTCTTGACACAGTATTTATGAACTGAGACACTGAGAATATGTCACCGGAGATTATTTAATCTGGGTGGTGACCTTTTCCAGAGTCCATGAATGTAGTTTGTCAAGTTTATGTGGATCATTTATAGTTATGCAATGTGGTTTGTACAATACTGCCTAGAAACTGCTGGTCTGATAAAAGAGAAAATTATGTTTCACATTATTATGAACAAAGTCAAACGATAATTGTAGCATGGTCACTGGTGCTGAATATTACTGTGAGAAAGTGGCTGACCTCTTCAGCAAATCTTTCTTATTTATGCAGGAATGATTAATATTTTACATGGTCTGGGTCTGCGTTTCCTCGCCCTTGGACACCACACTCCTTTCATGGTATGCATTTCTTTCATCTTTGAGATATTTTACACATAGCAAGCCAAACATTGTTGTGCTACAAAAGTGACAGGATGTTGCATTCTCTGGTACAAAAGCTCCTTTTTATTTTTGGAGTTGCCCTCTCTGTGACTGTTATGTGATATTTTGTTCCCAAAGCAGCACCAGAGGATAAAATGGGGTGCTTATCATGGCTCTCTGTCCTTTTTCTTTTCTTTTTTCTCTTTTGGTCATGATGTAACAGCATATTGGAATGGCGCACAACTACAGGAACAGCAGTCAAGCCATCCAAGCAGTGAGGGATTGTGGGTATGAGATATCACTAGGCCTCATGCCCAAGTCCATTGGTCCACTCACGTTTGTGTTTACTGGCACTGGCAATGTGTCTAAGGTAAATCTGAAAATGCTGTATAACCCTGCAGTGACTAACTGAACTGTTGTTCTTTTGATTGAATTTTGTTAAATCACAATTTAAAGAAAGTTTGTCAGACAAAATTGGAGCACAGAGTGGTCAGTAATTAAGTATTAATCTTCTGTTTATTTATTGAATTCTGTAGGGTGCACAAGACATTTTCAATGAACTTCCGTGTGAATATGTGGAACCACATGAACTGAAAGAAGTATCTGAGTCAGGAGGTACTACCGTCTTTCCTTTGTACTCCCTGTAATTTGAGCTTCTAGTGTTTTTTTGTATGAGTAACATGCGGGTTGCATGTCCAGTCTGTAGTCCTGTGGGACATTTGTATTTGTTATTATATGACTCTGCTTTTCAGATATTTTATCTTGGTGTTTGTCTGGTACATGACTTACTGCTAATCTAATTGCAGACCTCACCAAAGTGTATGGCACAGTGATCAGCAGACGCCACCATCTAGGTCGAAAGAGTGATGGTGTATATGATCCTTTTGAGTATGAGCACCATCCTGAACGCTACACCTCACACTTCAGATCCAGTGTGAGTACTGTCATCAAACATGTTTTGGCTACACACAAACCTTATAATGAATGCAAACACTGAAATGAAGTACATAAGTGTCTTGCAGTTTTATCAATGTTAAGTACATGTTCCTCTGCTGTTTGGACATTTTGTTTAGCCTGTAAGACTAGTTTTGTCTATAAAGCCAACCCCAACCACAGCAGATTTGGACTGTTCTGTGTCTACTTTCAAGTGTAGGGACATCTCAGAACCACAGTTACATTCCTTATTCCTCATGTGCATTTGTTTAATCTGTGTTTATACTGAACATTCAGCCGCTTGTTGGTAGAGTATTGCCTCAGTGTTTTTGTTTTATTCTCTTGCAAGTGATGACTAACAAAGTTTATAATGGCCTGGTTTCGGAGAACAGTCTGCTTTGTCGTACTTTACTTTTGAAACCTGAGCTGTGAATTTACAGAGCAGCTTACAGACACTCTTAACGTACTGGAGCTGAACAGATGCTCATCAACAAGTTGGATCTTCATGAATTACTCAGAATGAATGCAGTCATGTAATGATAGTTTTTTTTTTGTTGTTTTTTTTTTTACCATAAAATGTGAGCTGCATCCTTTCAGATGAAGAGAAACTAAAGGCATGATATTTCTCTTTATGTTTAAAGGTAGCACCTTATACAACATGTCTGATAAATGGCATCTACTGGGGCCCACACACTCCAAGGCTGCTGCGCAGACTGGATGCACAGAAACTAATGAAACCTTCAAAGCCTTCAGCTTCTGTTACTGAGGGATGGCCTGAGCTGCCACACAAGTGAGCTCATTTTACCTTGATAACTGAGCTCTTGTATTACAGTAAATTATGCTGTGGCATTATGCCATTCTAATTTATTTTATGATCCAAAATATGCTTTGAATACTCGGCCTGCCTACCACAGAATCGTTTTCTGTACCATAAGTAGAGGTGGCCTTCAGTAGTTAATGTCTGTGTTAGCATTGCTCTTTCAGCTCTTGTGTGTGCACTTATTGAGAAGTCCTTGGATCCAGGTATCTTATCTTCTACATTGTTTAGTCCTCAGTTTGTGTAAATATTGGCTATATGCCTTACGTAACCCTCCATGACCTACAATTCACACTTCACACTATGTACAAACCTAAGCCTGTTGAAAGCATACAGTGTGAAATGCTCTCTCTTCTCGATCATCTTCAGGTTCTTGGCTATCTGTGACATTTCTGCAGACACAGGGGGCTCTATTGAGTTCATGACAGAGTGTACCACTATTGAGAAGCCTTTCTGTATGTATGATGCTAACCAGCACATAGACCATGACAGGTATGCATTTGAATGAGTCTTTTTACAGTGAAATCAGGTGTGGGCAGGACAGGACTAAAGAGAGACTGCAAGAAACACAAGCACAACAGTACTATAACTTACTGGACAAGACAACTTACAGTACAGTCAACAGGAGCAGTAACAGTACTAGTGTGCATGAATACAGTATGCACAGATTGAGGTAGACAGCAATAAATAATTGCTCAAATATAGCATTAATAGCAGCAACAGGATTAGAAAACGTGCAGTAAATAATAATTGTTTGTTTATGCAGAACAGTTTAGTATGTGTAAACCGTGTGATTGGGAGAAAGGAAGCAGTTCAGTTCAGGGAGGGAGAGAGAGAGAGAGACTGTCTGTCTGTCTGTCTGTCTGTATGTTTGTGTTTGTGAGTGTGTGTGTGTGTGATGTTCAGTTTGTTATTCTGTTCAGATTTAGGAGTCTGATGGCCTGAGGGAGGAAAATATTTCCCCTTCCTGGTAGTAAAGGCCTGGATGCTGCAAAACCTGCTAGACAGAAAGAGGGAAAAAATAGTGTGAGAGGGCTGTGTAGCATAATAAAGATAGCAGAGAGAGATGACCTAGCAGAACCCTAAAGAAATTATCTTCTTATTAATAAGATGTTTGAGTATGAAGAACCCCTTTACAGAGTAAAGAACCTCCTCATAGTATGGAGATCTATAAATGATTAAACTGGATGTGAGTTTTCTCCTAGAACTGTCCATCTAAGGCAAGAGCCACACACATTTTGTATTTCTTAAGACTTTATGTCAGCATTCACCCTCCCTGCATTGGAAGTACCGTCTGATTGAGGGAATCCTAGCTAGTGGGTGACTAAAATGGGGAGACAACTGAAGGAAAAAACTGCAAAAAAACACTAACAGGAGATGCAAGTTTTTGTTCCAACATTGCCGATGTGTATACAGCTGTCACGTATACTGCATTTACGCTTACTGAACAACTATGCTGCTGTGTCGAATATGACAGCATAGGAGAAGGTGTAATTTATTGATCTTTGTTTTCCTAGCGTGGAAGGAAATGGCATCCTCATGTGCTCTATTGATAACCTGCCTGCCCAACTTCCCATTGAGGCTACAGAGTATTTTGGTGATCGCTTGTTCCCCTATATCTGGGAAATGGTAAGATCTAGAGCTTGTGGGTAAGATATAAAATCATCCACTTCACTTTATCGATGTAGTTTGTATTGGAGAAGACTGCACCAGATGCATGAAGGTTTGGTCTTATACAATAAATTTGACTTTAATATGGTTTGTGAATTAGCAGTGCTGAACATCAGCCCCTTAACACCACATGCCCTGCTCTTAATAGTGCTGAATTGTTACTTCTTAGTACCTCTAGCTTTGCTCTTCATGTTCGGTTGCTTTGATCTTTTATCCCAAGCTGCCCTCAGATGCAAACAGACCACTGGATGATGAGAGCTTCTCTCCACAAGTTAAAGACGTAAGTGTAGCAAATGTTTCCTAGTGACCATCGAGACTTTCATTATATGTGGTCTATTCTTATTTATGTCTTACAAATAATGGAGACAAAAGCAATGCTGAGATTGTATGTGATGTTTGTTGTTCCCAGCTGAAGATTGTTCAGCTGAGACATATTGAATAAACCCATGGGTTAACCCTTAACTAGACTATATATAAATATTCCCTCTGTGTTGTGTTACTGAGTAGTTTAAGACTGTAAAGATTTTGGTTAAATTGCTACCTTAACTTTTTTGTGACCATCTTTTGATTTAGATGATTACACATTTATCTTATTTAATGCATGTCTCTCTCACAAGGCTATAATAACATCCAATGGCAAATTGACTCCTAAGTTTGAGTACATTGGGGAGCTGAGAATAAGGAGGTAAGGAACTTATTTTGTATGTTTTTAACATGTGATTTGTATGACAAAAAAGTATATAATTCTTTTAGTTGTGTAGATGTCCGTTTACTAGTTGAAGAGATGAATCATGTTTCATGAGATGCCTGTCACATAAAAGCAGATACATATGAACATACACATATCCTAAGATTTTCTTCTATTAAGCATGTTGATTATTACCATTAAGACACAAAATTGCTGGTGAAATTGTTTTGAAACAATACAATAGACTTTGTGGATGTTGGATGCATGAAGACATCTTCAAAGACCTGAGCGCAGGTAAAACCCACAGAAATGGCACTTATAGCGTAGGTGTCATATATGCTCATTCCCATTCGTTTTGCTCTTTTGTGTGTTCCTGTTCAAGTCATTCAGCTCAGACAGTGGTGGACTTCATGTTCAAATGATGTGTCTTGTTTATGCAAACCTGAATAAATAGCCAGTCTTTTGTTCAGTTGTTGACTTTTGCATATCTAATATGGCTTAGTGATTAACAGACTTTACTACCCATGGAAAGAGACTTGAGTGAGCAGTTTTACTTCTGTTATTATCGTGTAATGAAAGCCTAAGTCATAAGAAAATGATCAGTAGTAAGATTTATAATTAGTATACGTTAGTGTATTTTACTTCTTTAGATTTATTTAGTGCAGCGAGAGGCCTGTGTAACAGTGCCCCCTGTCCTCTAGGAGCCCTTTATTTTTTTCACAGTTAGCAAGCAGTGTCCACACTAACGTCCTGCCATGTCTGTTCTATTCAGGCACAGTTCGGTCATCGTGTGGTTTCTGTGCCGTCCTCACTGCCTTAACACCTTGCATGGCTAGAGCACTCCTGCTCAGAGTGTTCTCTCGTGGGTAGACCATCTCATTCCCTCACACCACAGCCGTCATGACTGCCTCCTACTCTTTCCGTCACCAAGACTGATTTTTGGCATGCAGCCTGGCATATATTTGTTTATTTCTGTAGTAGAACAATGACACCTGAGATCAAAAACCGGCCGACACGATTCTCACATCTCACATGTCAGCTAATTAAGATTTCATTGATAAATTATTTCTTTCAGTGACTGACAAGTCATTACAATGATTTCATCTCACTGCTTACTATAAAGAGGCTCTTCTGGTTTTATATGGCTTCTTTCCACAAGGCCATATTTTCATTTTCTTATGCTAGATGCCTAATTCATTCTCCAGCAACTTGCATGCAAAAAAGGTTTTTGTGCTTATGCTTGTTGGCAGTGCTTCTTCAGATACATTTTTCATTCTTCCTTTAGAATTTATGCAGTAGATATGCTTTCTCATCCAGGGAATGTGAAATCAGTCCAGTCATGTGATTGGCTGCTGTTCTTGGTCTGGTATTTGTTCACTGTGTTTTGTGCTTGCAGTAGTTGAGCTTTACATGGGCATTACATTCCTTTTAATCAAAAAAGAACCTAAGAGTAATTTTTGATGTTAGAGTTGCTGAATAGCATTTTATTTAAAGTTGTCTGTTTAGATAATTAAAACAACAAAATTAAGAAACCTTCCTCCAGACCTTGAAGGAGTGGTCAAAAGCCTCTAGTTTGCATTTGCGCACATGTGCAGTGTCTGATCCAATTAGACTAAACACGAGTGGTTGTCTTACAGCGACTCCCAAGGGTCTGTTGGGCTAAAATGCTGATTTAGCAGCCTGTAGTAACACTGTGGGATTATATTAAAGCTGTTGATAAAGTACTGATGGCTAAATGAGAGACGAATTTCTTCTGTACCTCCACAGATCTTATGCCAACTCTGACTTAAGTGCTGAATTTTCCTGATGATTCTGTCCTTTAACTCGGTCTGCGGTGCTACAGCGTCAATCCAAATGTTCCAAACGCTTTTCTGTAAATCATTCCAAACTTGTCACAGTGTGTAGTTGAACTGTTCCCTTTTTTGAGAACAAACTGACGAAAGCTTAACAGCCATAGTCAAGTCAGCTTTATCTTTTGTGTTCCCAAGCAAGGTAATAACTAAACACAGTAAAGCATTTTAAAAGTGTTACAGAAATCTGTTATACTTAACTGTTCTTAATAATACTGTATCATGTACAGCTTTTTGCAAAAATCCTCATTGAGTTTGTAAATTATTTAATACGGAATTAGTAAATAATAGTTATTAGAAAAGATAATAGTATATTGTATTTGATTATACATTTCAGTTTTATCCCATTGTTACTGTGGGTCTGTCGAAGGTATTTTTTTCCTTTGCGTGGTCTTTGATTTTTCTTTGTCTTTTAATCAGTAGTTTGTGCTTCAACTTTAGGAAGTGTGTGTGTGTGTGTGTCTGTGTGTGAGTGTGTGTGTGTGTGTATGTGTGTGTATATAAGTATATAAATACAGTAGTAATGGCTGTACCATCTGGCTCTCAGGGAGTCTGAGCAGATCCTGAAGAAAAGCGGGATGAAGCGTGTGTTGTTGTTGGGCTCTGGATATGTGTCTGGGCCAGTCATAGAGTATCTCACCAGGGATGCTGACACTCAGGTCACAGTGGGTAAGTGCTATCAACCACAAAAATCCTACTAGGCTAGCTTATTATTCAGTTTTTTGTCTTAACTATTATTATTCAATAACTACTATGAATTAATGTGGAATCATGTATATACTCTTAGGGTTTCTGAGGTTAAACATCAGGTTTTTTTTTTCATTTTCTCATCATTTTCATTTTATTATTTTTAGTGACCAAAACTAATTTCTACTGTGGTGGTTTTAGCAACAGTGCTTCTGAACCAAGCTGAAGAGCTGGCTGACAAATACCCCAACACCATACCTGTGATGCTTGATGTGACCAGCCAAGAGGGCCGTCTGGAAAATCTGGTGAAAGACCATGACCTTGTCATCAGGTATGGAGCCCATCCGTATCTTAAGCATGAAGCTTTACATATTCCAAGTCTGCATCTCTCACAGTAGGGCTGCATGTCCTGACCAGCTACCTCATTGCTATTAGATTGCAATAATATAGCTACAGGTTGTGTTTGTGATAGTCCTTTCAGTATATTACAGCACACTGGTGAATTATTAATCTGATGTTATTAAAGATCATATAAAAGGCGGAAATGGTTGTTTGTTTGTTCACTTGTCTTGATTTATCAAAACACCCACAGAAATAATGAAAAGCAAGATTGGTCAGGATGCTAAAAGTAGTAATAAAAACTTGAATGATTTGTTAAAGAATTATTTTTTCAAAAGATATTTCACTAATCTCAAAAAATATCAAAGTAAATATTATTATTATATTATTATTAGTAATATTTACTTCTACTTTAGTTTATTGGAGTGTTCTTATTTGCAGTTCTTAAAACCTCAAATATTCTCTTAAGACAGACTTCATTATGTTCTTAAGATTCTTCTTAAATCTTAATTGTTTACATTAACTTTAAATTAAACTTTAAATGTAACATTATATGCATTAACAAGTTTATTTACAGCTTAATTAGCTCAAGACAAAATAGCAGGAAAACAAAATCAAATCTAGCCTTAAATAAAATGTGAACTAACCTAAACCTGAAGTGACTGTGCATGAAATAGCCAGTAGGGAAAAATCTTCCTTGATCTATTTAACCAGTTATATTATGTGAAACTCGTTAGTAGTGACAGTTTAAAAGGTTTACCTTGTCTGCTGTTAAGAAAATATTTAAGAGCACCTGTTCTTAGAATTGTTCTTACAAGAAAAATTAAGAGAGAAGTGAATGATTTCTTAAATTTTCAAGAAATTTTTAACGAATAATTCATTGTTCTAATTGCAGTATACCTAACTACACTGTTATACACTATAATTATGAATAATTACAAAGTGTAAATTTAAGTGTAAACTTTTTGTGTCTAGTATGCTGCCATACAGTTATCATCCTCTGGTGGCAAAGCATTGCATCAAGAAGAAGGTGAACATGGTAACAGCCAGCTACCTGAGTCCAGCCATGAAGGAACTTCAGAGCAGGTTAGTCTTTTGATGTTGTTTGTTACTTGACTGGTCTGTGTGTGTGTTCCTGTTTTCTTTCCTCATTGAATGATTCACATTGCTTTATCATGACTGGATGTATTGCCAGAGCCGAAGAGGCTGGCATCACTATAGTCAATGAGATGGGCCTGGACCCTGGCATTGATCACATGTTGGCCAAGGAGTGCATCGACCAGGCCAAGGCAGACGGTTGCACTGTAGGTATTGTGTGTTTGTGTTCACTCATCATGTGTGTTTATGGATATGTGTGATGGTGTGAGCTATCACCATTGGTAGAATCATTAGCATGCGTGGCAGACATATGACTTGGCTCAATATATTGACACTTTATCTTGCATGTTCATTTTCACTCATTCTTGATAGCCTGGAGGAAGCTCAGCCTTTTAGCTTTTTTGTGTTTGGTACTCACTGATACTGATTCACCAATGTATTTTTGTGCAAACTTGCGCACACACAGGTGGAGTCATACAGCTCCTTCTGTGGTGGTCTTCCTGCACCAGAGTGTTCTGAAAATCCACTCCGTTACAAATTCAGCTGGAGTCCATATGGAGTGCTGCTTAATACAATCAGTCCTGCTGTCTACCTCAAAGATAACCAAGTAATGCATTCATAAAAGACTGCAAATAGCACTGTATTCTTAACCTGCGCAACCAGTATGACATTGTTGCCATTATATTTTACTGTTTTACACTTTACGTTACTTGTGTTATAATCTTTGTTATTTTAGCCCTTCAGCTAGGATATTTTTTACTAGGAATGTGAAGTGGGTGGCTAGAACGTCTGTAAGTGCATATTTGGTCTCTCTCTCAGGTGATTAATATTCCTCCCGGTGGATCTCTACTGGACACCACTGTTCCAATGAACTTCCTGCCTGGTTTTAATCTGGAAGGCCTTCCTAACCGTGATAGCACCAAATACTCTGACATCTATGGCATAGAGTCTGCACACACATTGATCAGAGGGACTCTGCGCTTCAAGGTACCTCAAACAACAGCAGTTTTCTGACAGATCTCCCAGACAAGGGCCACTTTTCAGGATGTTTGATTTTACAACTTGACACAAAACAGCACTAAGTTGTACAATTTGATAATCAAGATGACTCTGACATAATATCTGATGAGAAGAAGGAATAACTACAATAGTAGCATCAGGAATGATCATTTCTGTTACAACAAACAGCCTGGTTTGATTCAAAAACAAAAGTGCGCTACTGAGTTTATTTGTGCTTATTCCTGCAGGGCTTCTCCAGTGCAATAAGCAGCTTTGTAAAACTTGGACTGATTAACACAGACCCTTGCCCAATGTTGGAGTACACAGCCAGCCCTGTCTCTTGGGTACTACACTTTTCTATTTACTTAACATTTTAGCACATTATAATATAAAGAGTTTCTTGGCTCTGTCTCAGTGTAACAAGTTATTACCATATATATTACCATTATTATTATCAGTAAAGCAAAGGTTCAAAGTAGGGCTGGGCGATAAAACGATAACGATATGTATCGCGATAGACACGTGATCGATATCAATAAAAAATGTTCGATAAAACGATCGATATTTTTTATTCTTCGTCGGAAGAAAACACAGGTTGCGAAGCTAGTTTGGTTGCTAGT
>JBBPCZ010000136.1:11871157-11921066 GCA_037974445.1 Brycinus macrolepidotus
TATCAATAATTATCGATATCGACCGATATGAAACACTGATATCGTGATACAGTTTTCAGCCATATCGCCCAGCCCTAGTTAAAAGCTAGTTTTTACAAGCTTAATAATTGGACACCTTGGAATCATGAGCAGACTCATGTTAAAGGAAGTGATGTGAAGCCTTTAACTACTATATAAGTGTGTATTTAGTCATCTGTCATTTCTATACACTTTGGAAAACCTATGCCCAAAAGTTTCCTGAAACCTGTTCTAATTCAGCTACTTTAAGGAGCACCCAGTTATAACACCAGTTCCGGTTGCACAAACAACTTGTCTATACACTCTACATTGATTAGCCACAACAGTTTATTAGGGTATGTCATTTTATATGTGTTTGTTGGGATTTTAATAATGTACACCCCTCTCGCACACAGAAAGAGCTCCTGTGTAAGCAACTTGGCTTGTCTTCTTCTATTAGCACTGACTCCTTTGAGGAAGCTGTGTTCAACCAAATTGGGAGAGATGAGTTCAGGATGCAGACGCTCAGATGGTGCGTGATGAAACTGAACAATGCCACATGACTGGCAAGACAGTCCTGTCCTGTTTGAAATTCTTCTTGTAGATATTGTAATACAGACTGAGATTGTTGGCATTTGTATTGTTTGAACAGGTTTGGAATGCTGAATGAGGAGGCTGTGCCACACACTGGCACTATCTTGGGATCACTCGCTAAACACCTGGAGGCCAAGCTCTTTTTTAGTAAAGACTAAATGTCTGTCAGTCTCAGTTAAATGCATTGTTTCTCTAGGAGGAAATGCCAACTTGTTTGGGTTCTGTTTGGATTTTCTGTTCCAACAGACAAAGGTGAGAGAGACATGATCATTTTGAGGACCGATGTTGGCCTCAGGCACCCAACGGGCGAGCTCGAGACGAAGCACATAAGCCTGGTGGTCTATGGGGACCCCAGTGGCTTCTCGGCCATGGCCAAAACAGTTGGTTACCCTGCAGCTATTGCAGCTCGTATGCTACTGACCGGTAAGTGTCCACAAGCAATGTAGACCACTGCTACAGACTAAAAACTGTTTAAAAAACATGCACTCATTTTATTGAGTTGTTAATTTGCATTTTTTTCATAGAACTTGGTACACTGCTGTTATAACAAAACCAAAAATATTCAAAATAGTAACCTTATAGGAGACACAACTTTATGTAATAAATGAAGACAGGTTTTGGTCTAACAGCAATTGTAATGTTTCACTTTAAAACACATTCAAATAAACATACGTTAGTTGGAATGTAATGGAAATGTAAGGATGCTGTCTTATTTTCGCAGGTGAGCTTGACACTAAAGGACTTGTGGTTCCAACAACAAAGAATATCTATGGTCCAGTTCTGAGGAGACTTCAGGAGGAAGGCCTTCAGTTCATCACCAAAAGCACTGTGTCAGACTAATCTGTTCCATACAGTCAACTCAGGCCTGCAATTATCAAGAGCGTTGAAAGAAGTCACCTGACACTGAACAGACAAGTACATGCTTTATTTAAAGTGCAAACATCTGGAGTATGAAGAAAAACATATAACTCTGTAACTCAAGAACACTGTAAGTGTTATGCAAATATCTATTTTCTTACCTTTATGCGACAAGCTACATAAAAACATGTTGTGGCAGCTCTAAAGGGATTAAGTCACACTAATGCTGCGAAGCAGTGCAACAGCATAACTGTTTTATTTAGTGACCTCATGTTTGTTCCAGTTGGTCCCAAATTTGTCAAACAGTAGAAATTGTTAAATATATGTTAATAGAAATTGTTAATCCGTTTTTAAAACTTTTAGTTTAATGCCATTCACGCATTATCGTTCTTATACAAAAATGTTAAATAGGGGTTACCTCCCATACTGAAGCACTTTATTGGGTATCACATTTAATGCAGCATGTCAACGGGATCAGCATGGAAAATATGGTCAATCTGAAAATTTGAATCCATCACAATACACCATCATGACAAGATACAATAGTGTTTGTTTGTCTACTCGGGATTGGAGGCCGTTAATGGAATTAACTGTTTATAAAGGAAAAACACTGACTTATACTGATCTTAATCTTAAGCCCACCACTCACATCTGTTATGTAGAGTGGCCCAATTTAAGAAAAGCACATTTCTGGTAGTGACATACCGGCAAAAATGTTTGCTTACTACACTTAACAGGCCATGTCATCAAATCTGTGGCCAGATTTTTACAAACCCAGTGAAATGCTGAATATGTTTCAGCTACAGAGCTATTGTACGCAGTGCGTTTTCAGTCAGTAGAGCCTGTTGTGTTCAGAAATAGTAATGGCAAGCCCATGCATTTGATCATCACGACAACAACCCACAAACTCACCAAAACTGGCTTTTAAAGATTGGAGGTCTGTTTGTAGTCTCTGGTCCTTGTGCAGGACACTAATTTACTTACTGACTGCTAGTGGTCCTTGAGCTTGGCACATTTTAGCATTTTCTCTGCTCCAGCACTTCCATTTTAAGCTCATAAAAGGCCTGTTAATTAGGCAATTTTGAGAAAGCCATCCAGTGCAAGAGTAGTGGAGGACGACTAGTAAAGTTAGGCCTCAGTGATCAGTTCTCTTGCTGTTGATTTTCCCTAATTTGTTAATGTTAACTTATTTACAGTCCAAGCCTTTATTCCAACTGTCACCTCTTGACATCTCAAAAACATAAACAACTTGAATGTATTTAAGACCCGTTCAACTGAGGATGTTTCAGCTTTTTGCGTTTTCGCATAAATAAATAAAGGTGTGTAAAGTTCTGTAACAAACCCTGGTTCTGTACCAGGAACTGTGACAGAGAATGGTAGACGTGTTTTTAGTGCATGAATAAGCACTATATAAAAATCTGTGTTGTAGTAAGTGCAAGTAATTGTTATGTTGCTCATGTTGCAGCAATTAGAAGTCAGGATTTTGCTAAACTGTCCTTTTCTTTAAGTAAATATTAATACAACAGTTGCCCCATGTTGCTTAAAAAAAAATATATATATATATATATATATACACATGTATGTATGTATGTATAACTGCACACCCATGTGCTAGGAGTTTTGTTTTCCCTTGTGTGGACCACTTGGCGAGTCATCCTTAAGTAGGCCACCAAGCTCAGGATAATTGGGTTTGTAATTATTAAAAGTCAAAAATGCAAATTAGGGTAACGATACACTCTGTGGTCAAGACGGTGTCTGGCCATTTGACCTATATTCCCCTGCAAATGCGCATAACCTTTTGCGTCTTAGACTGGATTAGAACATAGAAATAATTATAGAACGATTCTTGAAACAGATTATGCCATAACTCCATATAGTTGCCGTCTTGGTCATCAAAGCAGAAGCCGTGGTCTTAATGCTGTAATTGTTTTTTTAAAGCTGCCCCTTCCTTATTTCTTTAAGTATAGTCTGAAGAATGGCTTAGAAGGACCACAGGGCCTCTTAAGAAGTGTCTTGCAGTGATCATTATAATTTGAAAGGGGTAGTAAAGTATTGGGTTAAGCCAGGGCTGAGGTGATGAAGGGCTTTGTAGGAGTTAATTGGGAAAAAAACAACCCTTTTCACTTTAATTTTTCTGTCAGATGGCATTGATTGAACCATGATTTCTAACTTGACCTCATTGGTAGTATTAATAGAAGTGAAGTGTGGCACGTGTAGAATTAAAAACTGACCCACGCCAAGTGACTTGGCATATCCTCAAGATGAGACTGTAATGAGGGCAAGTGGGCAAGAAAGTTGGAGGACTTATGAAACAGAAGTATTACTGATTTTAAAAGAAAACTTAGGTGCACATGCCATTTCTTGGGAGAATTTAAAATCTTTCCACTGCTTCATCACAGTACGGTTCATTTAATTACACATTTCTAGCGATAGTCTGGTTAACCTTTGAACAGGTTATGCTGTAAATATTCTCATGACTTCAGTTCACTTAACATTCAGTGATGCCTTTCATTTCTCTAAGAACAAATAGTTTTTTATGGCATTTTATTTTTTTTAAACTGAATGTAAAAAGAAAATCTTTAAAGGTTCAGATTTCAGTGCAGACATACAATACACCACAATTTACCTTCACAAAGATGCCAGCTGGTGGCTCAACTGTACATTAGAGTGAAAAAATGTAAAATGGAGACAATAAATGAATAAAATGAGACAGTTGTAGTGCAAAACAAATGACTCCTGCTTATTTGGTTTTATTTGAGTTGTGTTTAATTCTACATATAGCAGAAACGTTTCCTATGTACAGCTAAAAAGTATCAGTATATCACGATTTATGTTAAATCAAAGACAGTACAAAACATTGGGACAACTTCAGAAATATCAGAACACTTTTTGACTAGATTATTAGAGTGCATTCGTACATACAGTGTAAAGCACTACAGTAGTAAAATATAAAAATCTAATCTTATAAATAGAATTTTGGTCCATTGACTTGGTTGCTATAATATTATTTACAAATTAGAATATTATTTCATAACCTTGTCTGAAAACTGTGACTGAAAAAAATGCCACATTTTTTTTTTTTTTTGTATTTACATCCATGTGGAAAACAATGTGGCTTTCAGTTTCTACAAAATATGGTCTAATAAAATATGTCTTATTAAAAAGTCATTTTGTTCCCTTTAAATGAGACGCAAAGCCAATAAATATGAAATTCTATGAAAAGAAATTAGAGGTTAGTACAAAGTGGCAGAGACATAGACTATATTAGTCTACATTGAACTGTATCAAAGTGGTTGAAGACGGTAAATGTACAAAGGCACACATTCTGAGTTCCAGGATCGCACCATGTCCAGCAATGCGGGCTGTCGTTTGAAGGAGGTGAACAAATGAATCAAAAGCAGAGCAGAGCAGCAGGGAGAAAGGAGCGTCCGTGTGAGCTGTGTATGCACGTTGCTATGGTTACACGAGGGATTCCAGACTCTCTGCGGCACTTGCAGGGCCTCCCGGGACTGTGCCGTTGTTGTCGGGGGATTGGAGAGCTTTCTCATCTTCTTGGGTCCCAACCAGACTCAAGATGGCTCTGTAGAGGAATTGGTACTGCTCCTACCAGAGAAATCAAGATGCATTTTTTTCATTTGCTTTTCGTCAGCATATCACATCACCATGTCACATTAATCACAACGTAGAATTAGAATTGTTCTTTTGGCTAATAGAACAAAAAGGAATGAGTACAATGTCTGTGAAGACTCCCGGCCTCATGAGGTTGGTCATCTTGGCCACCAAGTAAACGTCCACGGATTTATCAGCCTCCAGCTGCTGAAGCAGAGTGTATAGGGCACAGAATGTCCCAGCCGTCACACCGCCAAAGCTGTGCACACACACACACAGTAACAAAGCTTTTGTATCTCTAGGGATGGGCTAGAGCAGAAGTTACTGTATTTCAGTACTGACAATAACAGCGCTGGCATGAGGAATGTACAATTACTGTCTGTTCTGATAGACAATTCTTTTTTTGGTCAAAGTGTAAATGCAACAATACGGCACTAAACTGCGATGCCAAAACAATGCTTACTGTTTATGAACAATGAATGTTTGAACTGATGATAAATAATGAATGCTATAATTTCATTTTTTAACACATTATAATAGCATAAAATAAAACAAATGAAAAAAAATAAGGAGTTAAAATGGAATAAAGGTGATAATTACAATTCAGTTCACTGAAATCTCTTGGGCCTCAGGCTTTGTACTTAACCATTTCATCTAATAACTTTCTGTAAGGGAGCTTACGGAAAGTAAGCTTAGAAGCAAATGACTGAACAATTAGTAGGTTTCTCGAAAATAAAGGAGCTTAACCATTTAAATATGCAGCAATTTTTAAAAATCAGTGGAATTCCTCTTTAAATGTCACACAGCCAAAATACAAAAATGGAAATAAAAACATAGATACAATCAGACAATTATTTGGCCAAACACTATAATTCATTAAGTAGACTATAGTTGTCAAGCAACACAACAATCAACTATAATTACATGTTAATGTGTTTTTTTAGCTGGTACATTAATGCAAAATTACAAGTTTGGTGCACTGATACAGAATTTAATTGATGTGCGTGTTTGTGTATATACTGAGTCTTTATAACAGCTTTGAACATGTGCTCAGTCAATCATCTTTGTGTTCGGTTATACATAAAGGTTTAAGGGGGCATTTGGCAGACGCTCTTATCCAGAGCGACTTACAATCATTAGTTACAGGGACAGTCTCTCTGGAGCAACAGAGGGTTAAGTGTCTTGCTCAAGGACTCAAGGGTAGAAAGTGGGGGTTTGAACCTGCAACTCTGTGGTCATCGGGTTCACAGGCGTTTTACTACCACCCTTATATACATAATATAAGTTATTTGTCCTTATTTGTTACAAAGACAATAACATTAACTTACTCGTCATGTACGACAACGGGCCCCTCTTTAGCACCCCGCTCCCCTCGGATGAGGTTGATCAGCTCAAATGTGTTGCTGATGGGGCTGTCTGGGTTTGGCCAGCGAGGGGCTCGGTAATGCCTCACTTCCAGAACGTAGTCGTCCTCAAAACACAGGGAGAGAAAAAAATGAGATCGTAACACCATGGAATATAAAAGGAAAATTACAAAAGAGCATTTGAGTCAAATGATTTGACAACCTGTTTGCATGTGTGTGCATTGGACAGTACCGATAAGCATGAATGAGTGGGATATATGATACACTAATTGAAGATACAGATGGAGACGTGTTAGATTTGTGAAAGAGAACAGATGTGTCTGGCTGGGGCCTGCTCAGTGTTTACCAGGCATTGCTCTCAGTCTTTTCAGCAGCAATGTGCTTCTCTAATTCAACCCCACAGTTATTTGGAAATTATCTCTGCATACAAATGCAAAAAGCACTTTATTCTGCCTTATATTCAAACCAGGGTGAATATAAGGCATCTTAATGTAACTAATGTAATGTAATGTCAGATTACAAAGAGTAAAACTGAAGACACTTATCAGACCGTGACAGAAAGCCTGTATGCCCAAACCATGAGAAAATGGAACACATACATTTATGTATTTGGCAGAATTACATTTATGTATTTCTCCAGAATGACTTACAATTTGATTACACAAATGCAATTGTAACATTAGGAGTCTTGCTCAGGGGCTCTTATTGATGTAGTGCAATAGTGCAGGGTGCTTGTCCTGTTGTGGAATCAAACTCCTGTGTGCTGAATGGAAGCCAGCGATATTACCCACTACCCCACACCACCCTCCACAACAACAGTACTGAGGTCAAGTACTGATGTTGGATGAAGAGTTCTGGATCACAAACACCACTCCAACTCCTCCCGAAGGTATTCACTGGTGCTCCAGAGCATGCAATTTTATGCAGCTTTACATGACCGTTAGCAATGAGTGTGCCATAATGTATCTAAATCAAGTAATCTAAGAGGGCAAATGGATACTTTGGGACATACAGTATATCATCATTCTCAGATTACCATTCCTGATTAAGTTCCAGGAGAAGGGAAGAATTTTCTTAAATTTCATTGCAAGTCAATGTAAACATATTTCATTCTACTTGTTTTTAGACCATATCTGTTGGTCAATTCCTTTATTTAAAAAGGAGCTGTGTAAAATAATGAAAAATGACAAAACCTGAGATATACATTTCTTTTTTTCTGACAGCAACAACATATTGGAACATGATGAAAATATAAATTACATAACTGTATATTATAATGGATATAACTATATTAGACCTTTGTATGAGAAGGCTAATGGGTTCACAAGTTCTTACCTGAGTAGCTTCTAGGATATAATTCTGTACAATCAGCATCTCCTCATTAGACAGACACACACGCTCCTCCCCACTAAAGGAGACGGTGAACATCTTACAGCTGATTGGCTGATCTCTTTTGGGCCAGAAGATCATTGGCTCAGTGTCCTCTGTCTGAGAGCACAGGGGAGAGAGAACTGAGCGAGAGATCTCAGCCAACACCAAAAGCACAGCTAACAACAAAAGTGGAAATGAAAATGTTGACTTATTTACAGTCATACAAAAACTACAGTAGGAAAAAGCAACATCAAGCATGCAAATGTAAGTAAAACACAAATGTTTCATGAACAAACATCAGAAAAGTAAATCTGACATGAAGGATCAATATACTGCTGTAGCAGGAACAGGCTGCCTACCAGACCACTCGCGTCAGGCAGTGATAAAATGACCGGGGCGTTGTGGTCCCAAATCATCTTCCAGAAATCTTTCACTGTACTGGGTAGGGGATTCTGGGTAATGATGTACTCATTGCTCTGCCGGTAACCCTGCAACAAGATCCCAAACACACAAAATAGATATGCAGGTGATAATTTGGGAAAAAAACCCATAAATGACAGAAACTGCATAATTGTTTTAAAGTAAAGTGGCCCTTTATAGTCAGGACAGCACAGTCCAGCACACAGTTTGAACAACATAAAAAAAAAATTCTGTATTTAACCCATTCACCAAGTGAAGCAGTGGGAAGCCAGGAAAACAGCACCCGGGGAGCAGTGTGTGGGGACGATACCTTGCTCAAGGGCACCTCAGTGGTGCCACTAGCAGTCCTGGGATTCAAACCCACGGCCTTCCGATCGCAGGGGCAACTCCCTAACCACCAGGCCACCAGCTGCCCCAAAAATATATATTACCATAATATAAGAAGCGTTGATGTAGTCTGAGGTCTCCTCTGCCGACGTTGACAAGCAAACTCTGGATCTCTCCTCTAAAACAGACCATCAGAAGTTGGTTATCATATGACGGATAATACATCTTTCTTTTATGCAAGGAAACATATGGTCATATGTTAATGTTTAACCACATTAACATATGACCATATCTTCAAATCACATATTTTGTTGATTTACTAAGTGAAAACAAGTACACATTCTCTACAGGGAACACATTTAAATATTTTTATTGCACAATTTCTACAGCGGTTTAACACATTTAAAAAAAAAAAACATTCTTATGCACACCCATTTCATGTCTTTCATACATATTAAATCCGGCAAATATTGTGCATTAGAATGTGCAGAAGTGTGTTTTACTGTAAAGAAAGTAAACTTATTTTTACTTAGAAATCAACAAGTCATATAAATTGACCAGAGGTACACAAACGTATAGAAACGACTGTATGAAAGAGCTCACTTTGTACATGTTTGAGATGTTATTTCTACCTGGCTGTGCACCAACACCCATTGTGTGTAACACACCTACAGCCATGTCCATCTAGGAACACACAAAACTGAAGTTCTGTGAACCCACCAGGTATCAAAGAGGAGCTCCTGTTCTTCTCTCTATTGCACTCTTTCAAAGCAGCAGAGAAATCACATGTCTTGAAACTGGCCTGGCTCACGAGCTGCAAAAGCATGAAGTATAACCATCACTGCAGTCAAACTTCAAGGATAAAGAACAAAGGCAAAACAATCAGAAACACAACATATTTTGACAGTATTTGCACACTGATTTCTTCATACTTTGAACTGCTTTTCCAGGCGCGTCCTGCATGAAGGACCAGTGGTCAGCAAGTCATTAACATAACTGTGGATACGGCTTGTTGGCACCTCTGTGTCCTTACTCAGTATGGCCTCCACCAGTGCATCATGGGTAAAGATGTACTGTTCCTGCAGATGAGCAGGAATATAACAGAAACATTTGCTTTGCTTGTGAGAAAACAGTGAATATTGACATGATGCTATATGGTGCAGAAATTATTACTATATCAGAATTAGACCTATTAGATTTTGCAACAAGCAATTAAGAACATGGCAGTTTAACTATAGTCAGTCCTATAGATAACTGTTATTCGATAACTAGATCCAGTCGATCAATGCACTAAAAAAAACAGGAATCAGTGTGTTGGTATTCTCACACTACACTTTTTACCTCAGTCTGCACGAGGTAGTTCCTCTGTGTGCGGATGTGCTTGAGGAAGCCCATGATATTCACTAAACCCTGCTCTTCTATCTGCTTCATCATACTGTCCAACACAATGAAGGTACCTGTACGCCCCACACCAGCACTTTACACAGGCACACAAACACACACACACACACACACACACACACACACACAGTATAGGTATGGTAAACATATGTTGTACACCTTAAAATGAAATAGTAAAATAGTACAATTATTTTTTTGTTTCTGTGCTGAAAAGAATAATCCTATTTGCTGCTGACTAAAAAGTGGATACAGTTTAAACCCTACTCAGGGTCAAGAGTAACACATAACTTGCATCGGTTTCATAGTAAGTATAATACTTATGATCAATAATAGACAAATACATTTAAGAGTACTAACATATTTTCAACAGTGAACTTGAAAATAATTTATTAATTTGAAATTAACTTATAGCATGAGTTTACAGTTTAACCCTTAGAATGCGAGCGGCATGGATCCGTGCCGGATGCGCAACAAATGGTAAATTGTCATTATACGGCAAAACACCTCCTTATATGGAAGTTCCCCCGGTTTGAGTTGATGCTTAAGGGTCATGCTGAGCTTTGCTTGGTGTTCCTATGTCACGTAGAACCAAAGTTATTGCAATTTAAAAAAAACATGTAATTATAATAACCACTACTGGGGTTTTAAAATGGCATCACATGCAAATGCATGTAAAGGACAAAAAATGCCCAAATTTCTTTTATCTTAGGTCTTAGAAACAAACGGAAAAAACCACAAGATCTCTGAACCTGGGAGATTAGTTATGTAGGACAGTTTCTGGGTGGGGAAAACCCTCGGAGGGAGGGGGGGCGAAAGCGCGGCAAATGGTAAGCGTGTAGGTGAGCAAACACCGGTTTTAGACTGTTTAGATGCTTAAATCAGGTTTTACTAATACCCTCTGAGTTCTAAAGGTTAAAAGGCTACAAGAGCTGCAGTTAGCTGAGTGCCTGTCTCCACGTCTCTGTAAGACCCTCACAGCAGGCCTACCTGCAGTGTACCACTATAGGCCCCATGTCTTCTGTCCTGGCTCTGGACGACCTGCGGATGAATGAGAGCACCGGCAGTACATACTCAGGCACACCCATGTCTGGCCACTGTGTGTAGTGGAACTGCATTACCGTTCGCTCATTAGCACGACCCTTCTGAGAGCCCTGAGAACATGTAAGTGGAAGAGGACAGAAAAGGATATTAAGTGAAAAACACATTCAAATCATGATAGGCAGGACCTTGGTGTAAAACAGAATTTCAATTTTAAACGTTCACAAGGTCAAATGTTTTCATCAGAGACTGACAGTGTTACCTACAGTACAGGATCTCAGAAATCCTGACATGAGAAAATGATTATCATACCTTCTTTACATGTGTGTTTCTAATAGTGAAGGTTCTCCTGGTCCAGTACGCCATAACCTCAGTGCTCTTAACAGTCACTAGAAAACAGCCATACTCTTCTTGGGTCTCCACAGGCCAATACTGATCACATTTTCTCTGCAACAAACACATGTAAGCATCACCAAACGGGAAAACATTAATTTACCAACAGGAATGAATCTCTTATTAATGTGGTGTTTTTTCAAAAAAGTCTAGCACAGGAAGCACATCTTACTGCGGCCTCTATAACAGATTGTGTATAGTGAACATATTGACATGTTGAGTGTGTGTAGGAATGCTTAGAGACAGTGCAAGATGGCTCACTCTTCCTTTCTCCACCAGGTTTGTGATCATGACGATCACTCCCACATTCTGCTCCCACACCATTCTCCAGAAGTCTATAGTGCTCGACTTCAGAGGGCCCTGAGCTGCTATGTAGGCTCGCTGCTTATTAAAGCCCTGTGTGGGCAA
The DNA here is from genome assembly GCA_037974445.1 of Brycinus macrolepidotus. NCBI lineage: Eukaryota > Metazoa > Chordata > Actinopteri > Characiformes > Alestidae > Brycinus > Brycinus macrolepidotus. Next base: position 11,882,938 of record JBBPCZ010000136.1, read on the forward strand.
AAGATAAAAAGAAAGAGGGGGAAACAGAGGGAGAGGGGGAAGGAGGGAGGGAGAGAGAGAATAGAAAAAAGGAAATAAGTGTACCTACATTACTGTAAACAGGAGTGTATAATGCATTTATGCGTCATGCACTGGCCAAACCAACATCCTTCAGATCTATTTTCAAACACATAAATAGTACAAAATTGGAAATTTGTTTTGTTGTCTATATTCTACTACTTAATTAAACTGTTGAAATCTGACATTGGTTCTAAGTAAACTGTAATCTAATAAAATCGTTGTGAAGTCAACATTTTGAGGTCATTTACCCCTGCTGGTCACATAATAACAGAATTCTGCTCCCTGTTCAGCAATGAGTGTCATCTTCTGCAAGGGAAAATGGGACCTAACCTGAACTAAAAACTCAGCTTCTACTTAGCTGCCAGTAAGCTTCTACTTAGCTGAAGCTTACTGGCATCAAAATAGTATCTATCTAAGCTTGTGTTCTACTGATAAAAAAAATAACATTCTTTTAATATCACAATTTGTCAGAAAAAAAAAATTCTGCAGCAGCTCTGAACAGGAAGCCACACTCACATCTACATAGTTGGCATTGATGTAATCCCCTTCATTCTTTCCATCTTTGTCAGATATGGCTGAGAGTCGGACACGGCTGTGGTCATCTGAAATGAAGTAAGCACAAATGAGACTAGCAGGCAAAACGAGAACAAAAAGAAAAAAATAATATATATAATATTTAGAGCCGGTGCTTGAAAGTCTGCACACCCGTACAGAAAAACGTCTCTATGTCTGCATAAATATGACCTAAAACATCATCAGATTTTCAGTTCCGATTTTCAGATCAGCTTTTCTGATTTTCAAGTTCTAAAAGTAAGCAAAAACAACTCTTTTACACGAATGAGACAAAATACTATACTTGGCCATTTATTTGTTGAGGAAAATGAACCTCTAATCTTCACAACACATTTGTGGAAGTGTACAGTGGCACGAACAAAGAAGATTTCTGAGGACCTGTTGATGCTCATCAGGCTGTAAAAGGTTTCAAAACTATCTCTAACGAGTTTGGACTCCGCCAATCAACAGATTGCAAAAAATGGACAACTGTTTCCCTCCACAGGAGTGGTCGACCAACAAAGATCACTCTAAGAGCAAGGCATGCAATAGTTCACAAAGGAACACAGATCAGCTTCAAAGCAAGACCTCTCTCACAGTGGGTAATATTAATGTCCATGAGTCCGCCAACAGGACAGCACTACACAACAATGGTGATTAGCAAAAATTGGTAAATGTGCCCATATACATAACTGCATATTTTTTAGAACATCTTTTGAAAACTGTTTACAAACACTAAACATTAACATAAAATTTAAGTGCTTGAAGTGTTTAAGTCCGATTTCATTACTATCCTTAAAATCCAAACTAAGGATGAAGATGCAAAACTATTATTTAAAGACAAACCAAAACCCTCCACATTTTGTCATTAGAGAATGGGTCCTTGCATAAATGAACCATTAACACAGCTGTTGCTTGTATCCAGTGTTTGCTTTAATGGTCATACACAGAGTCTTGTGAAAATGCTAATTCCAGCAAGGACTGAGCATGTGTCTGTGTTTCACAGATCCTGCATGTTGAGGACCTCGCCTCTAATGACGAACTATTCATGTAGCATTCCTGCAGTGTAACTCTCACTGTGTCCATGTTGATGTGTATATGCTGACCTTCTGTCACTAGCAACACATCAGTGCTAAGAATTTGTGCTGTTTGTGATGTTGTTATCTCTGCCATGAATGTTCTGCTTTCATTCATGGCATAACTAAGCGATAATTTCAAAACTCATACCTTAGGATGAACCAGTATATCACCCAGGACTGATCAAGAGTTACTGGAAACATAAAGTTGCAGTTATTGCTGCACCAGATATTGAAATACCTGACTGGGTTAACTGGGTTTTCCAGATCTACTTTTAGGACCTTTGTTTAAATCTGATGATGTTTTAGGTCATATTTCTATAGAAATATAGAAATTTCTAAAGGGGGTTCACAAACTTTTCAGCAACCACTGTGTTACATACATGCCAAAATGTTGATATATCGGTTCTTGCTCTTGTTGTCTGGGTGGTTGGAGCTATCAGATGTAGTTCCAAGGTCCACAGTGCATGTCTGAACCTCCTGGAATTAAACACACACACACACACACACACACACACACACACTGTATCCATTGCAGAATTATGTGCTGTAAGAGTTCAAGACAACAGCTACTGTCTCTCTGAAAACAGGTACAAACACACTGGTGGATGAGTGGTAAAAATGATGCATGCTACATATATCAAACACATTTGGATCAAAGAAATCAAATGGGAGATGTGGCTTACCTCAAAATACTCTTTCAATATCTAATCAGGGGAGTGAGAATGCAGAAAGCACAGCAATGAAATTACATGACAGTGCACAAACACATGGCAAACAAAAAAAACATAAAAAGGGTGAAACAAGAGAACGCAGCAAAAAGCTACTGGCAGAACATTTTCATAATGTGCCTCATGCACTGTGTGGGTCTGAGCTGGCACAAGCAAAGGACTTGCAAAGTAGCCTGGACTAGTTTGGGATTCTGTCCAATGTCCTTAATATCCACAAAATATACAATGGAGTACTAGATACATTAATTACTTCTTGAGGCTTGTTTAATATTAGTTTTTAGTATTTTTGTAAACCACTATATTAAGGACATTCAGAATGATATATGGGTTGGAGACATGCAGCTTTGGTGTGAAGAGCTCAAGCACTCTGACATGTGTGCTTCATGTGCTGCCTACAAATCATGCATATTACACAAAATATGGCAACCAGATACAGTATGTCACCAAGGTAACAGTGGAAACAGTGGAACAGAGTCCAAAGCCAAAAAACACATACACACAACATAATCCTACATAATGACAATGTTCACCTAGATGCCTCACGAGAAGATAAGTACGATGACTAAGGTTCTGAGAAGTGCCAAAGATAACTGAGAGCACTGTTAAAACTAATTTGTAAAGATGCCTATGGAATATATATTTTTCCATAGGAAGCATATCTCATTCATTGTTATTTATCTAATCAAGAGCAAAAAAATGAAACTCAGAAGTGGGGGTGGTTCCAATTTGACCCTGTTTCATGCTAATTAAGCTGTAATTGTGTACTGGTGTATTGTTGTGTGCATCTGAGTGGAATACTGGCATGAGAGTCAAAAGCAAGTGAGTACATGTAAGTGATTTAATTATTCTTTTGAACATGTTACTGGCAGCTTCTACTCACACATGATTGAATAAGGAGAGGGCAAGTGGGCCTGAACTAACAAGAGGAGCAAAGTGTATTCTGCAGTCTGTACTGCATGAGTGAAATTATAAGGAAAAATCTGTTTCAGTGTTCAAAACACTGATCTGCTGAGGTTGTAAGGAGGATGCCTAAGAAAAGAAACAGGTAGCAGAAGCATTTGCCCCTCCAACTCTTCAGAAAGCATTAAACTAGCTTATGTGCAGATGCTATAGACCAGATTGAGCAATGTTCTCTGTATGAAAGAACAGAGGGGTTACAGAGAACGCACCTCAAACTCCCTGGAGAAGGAGTTGTTGTTGTGAAGTTCTGCAACGTGTTTGACAAACTGCTTCACTGTGAGAGGGTCATGCTCATCTGCAAGGGTGGAGAGAAAACAACCCAAAAATGTCATCATTATTAATGACGGGCATTTCAAAATGCATTTTTAGTTTTGGTGCATCTAGTCTTTTCCGATACCATTTCCAAATAGAACTCAAAACTAAGATGGCAAAACAAAGCTACAAAATCTGTATGTATCTGTTATATACCAGATATATGACCCTTGTGGTTTAATGTGTCTTTTTCAGGGAGGTGCTGTGGAAGAAATTACTCATATTTGCGGCAAAGGTCACTAACTGCATGGCTGAAGGCAGTTATAAAAAATGACACTACTCAGATGAATACTCACCTTTAGGAAAAACAACGTGTCATTCTTTTTCTGCATTTTCAACTTACAGAGGTGGGAGTGTGATGAGACTTACCTGTGCGACTCAACAAATGAGCAGGGGAGGTGGATATGACTCTAGGGGAAGTGCTATCCTCTATGTAGAAATGAGCAGTCTGAAAGCACTTCCTGTGGAGAAAAAGACACTCCTATGAAACACTAGTAACACCACAGATCAGTTTTCAAGCTGGGTGCTGAAATGATGGTACTAAGGGACAGGTTTTCTTAATCTCAAAATGTTAATGAAATATAGACATTTTTAACACAAGTTAAAAATGACAGATATTACAGTTGATAATTATCTGCAAAAATAAAACATTTAAGTTTTTTGATTATTCTGGAAGAATGCATGACTGGCAAAACTGACATACAGTGGTGCATGAAAGTTTGTGAATAATTAAAAATTATCTACATTTCTGCACAAATATGACCTATCATTAAGTTCCCACATTCTGAAAGTAGGTAAAAAAAGACCCCAATTAAACAAGTCAGACAAAAATATTATACCTAACAATTTCTTTATTGAGGAAAATGATACGATATTACATATCTGAGAGTGGCAAAAGTACGTAAACCTTTGCTTTCAGTATCTGGTGTGACCCCTTGTGCAGCAACAACTGCAACTAAATGTCAGCTTTTAGGAATTTTAACCCATTCCTCTATACAGAACAGCTTAAGGTCTGGGACGCTTGTGGGTTTCCTCACATGAACTGCACGTTTCAGGTCCTTCCACAACATTTCTCTTGCGTTAAGTTCAGAACTTTGAATTGCTCATTCCAAAACATCAACTTTGTTCTTATTTAGCCATTTGACTACTACTTTGGGCGTGCTTAGGGTCGCTATCTTGCTGCATGACCCACTTTCCCTTGAGATTCAGTTCAAAGACAAATGTACATTTACCTTGATTTCATTGCTATAATTTAGAATTTATTGCTCCATCAATAACGGCAAGCCGTCCTGCCCAAGATGCAGAAAACAGACCCAAACCATGATACTACTACCACCATGTTTCACAGACTGAATAAGCTTCTTATGCTGGAGTGCAGTGTTCTCCCTTCTCCAAACATTTCATTAAGACCAGAAAGTTCTATTTTGGTCTAGTCCATCCACACATCATTTTCCCAATAGCCTTCTGGCAGCAGCAATAGACGGGTAGCAATGGTCTTTTTAAAGAGCACTGGCTTTTTCCTTGAATTTCTGAGAGTGAACTCATGAATATTAACATTAGCCAGTGTGAGAGAAGCCTTTAGTTGCTTAGAAGTAACCCTGTGTTCTTTTGTGATCTTGTGAACTACTACACACCTTGCTTTTGGAGTGATCCTTGTTGGGCGACCACTCCTGGGAAGGGTAACAATTGTCTTGAATTTCCTCCTTTTGTACACAGTCTGTCTGACTGTGGATTTGTGGAGTCCAAACTCTCTATAAATGGCTTTGTAACCTTTTCCAGCCTGATAAGAATCAACAACTCTTTTTCTGAGGTTCTTGGAAATTTCCTTTGTTTGTGTCATGATCTACTTCCACAGACATGTTGATAAAGGGCATTTGGATGACGCTCTTATCCAGAGCGACTTACAAGCATTAGTTACAGGGACAGTTCCCCTGGAGCAACTGAGGGTTAAGTGACTTGCTCAAGGACACAATGGTAGAAAGTGGGGGGTTTGAACCTGCAACTTTGTGGTCATCGGGTTCACAGGCAAGTGTTTTACCCATTAGGCTACTACCACATGGGTTCTGAAGATCAGACTTTGCAGAAAAAAATCATACATGTTTTGGTACATATTGTGTGATTATAGAGTCAAGTATACTTTGATGCTTACAATATTTCTAATTTTGGAATGAAAGAAAAAAAAACTTACTGCCTGCTCATCCAAGAGTTCTGCTATCAAAGTGATCAACAACCAAAAGCAGCAACAGTAGGCTGAACTGTTTAACTACAAATACAAACAGATAACAGCTTTAACTGATAAAATAAAAATAAACCTTAAAACTCTTTTGAGTGTTGTTCTGAGACTCTACAGACATGTTTCTCTACTGTAATAATCTGAAGAAGCTTTTACATCGAGGCCATTTTTTTGTTTTTTGTTATTTTCAAATTTAAAAATAACACAAAGCAAAAAAAACACATCTCCTTATGTTTGAGAATGAATTCTAAGCTTTAAAACAGAGAAAAAGATGTTCAATCTAATCCACAACCAGTCCTTAACAGGATCGCCCCAAAGAGATTCTGATTAACCTGAACTTGCGTTTGCGCATAAAACCACTTTCTTGGAAGGGATTAGCGGCAACAACACTTCACAATGATGTCTCCACAGATTAATCACTAACATTTGAAGATGTCCCCAAAGCTCGCCTCAAGTGCGCAGCTGTGCACTACCCAAATGAGCACCATGTAAGTACGAAGGAACACGCAGCAGAACATGCCACATATTACCGCAATTCCACCACCCACCGCTGTGCCGACAAGACGCCAACACCACTCTGGCCTTGTCAGACATAATCATGTGCAGGCCCTTTCTTCAGCGCCGGCTCTGGTGCTCCTTGCGCTCCAGCGCGGGGCCACAAACAACAGATCAGCATCTCAGAGACTTAATCACCAGCTTCCAGATTAGCAACTTAATCTGGCCCAATCCGCGCAGTGTAATAACATAAGTCAAGCATGAGGAACACGCCGACGAGACGAGAGCCCTGGCAGGATGAGAAATGTACAGCCTCATGCGCTTGAACTGTTTACACAGCAGAGCCATGTACTTGATGGGATTGCAAAAGTTGCTTATTTCACAGTTGAAAAAACATTAGCGGAAAAAAAGACTTCAATGTGCTCTTTGCAATTCTGTTGGGCTAAAACATCAGCACCTTGCTTAAACTGTGCAGTGTGAGTCCTATGAAAATATGGTCTACCTACACCATGTGGAAAACAAATATACAGAGGTACTCCTATACTTATCTGAGGGGTTAGTCAAACACACATTATTTAATTTACATACAATGTCAGGATGTTGGTTCACGTGCATATCCCACATGTATTATATGTAACTGCCTATGTGAAAAAAATACTTTCTAAGCCTTAACCTTAACCTCAGTAACCACAAAAGTAACTGTTTTAACAAAACCTCAGTATTGTTACAAAAAGGAAAACTGTTTTCAACATCGAGTATGTTGATCTAATAAACTGCATACCAAATACTTTTGGACCATTCATGTTATGTCTACACAGCGTAAAAGCATTACGAAGTGGGGCTGGAACAACAACAACAAAATAAAAAAACAGAAAAAGAAGAAATGGAGCAGAGAAATTCTTTTTGGCTTTAAAAAATGAAACACACCTTTTCTAAAAGTACCTTATAAATTGACCAGGTATGTTAGGTATGTTTTTCTCTGATTTTCTTACAAAATCTGGCCATTTTCTCCTCAAAAATGTAAGAAAACATACACACTTGTCATACAAACACACTTCCAGAAAAAAGTCACTGACATAATCATTCATTTAGTGTGACCTGTCCTGGTGAATGGTGTGGGCTGAGACTAAGGAAGGGTCAAGGAGATTAATTCATCTGCCTCTGTAAACAGAATCTCCCAACCCACCCCTTTCAAAACCCTCCCTTACACATGAATCTTATTATGGATTAATAACAATATCATGTGGATCATCAACAGCCGTCTCTAGGGAAATTACTTTTGTTGTCGTAGTACATAAAACCAGCCATACTGTGTGCTGAATATAATTGTACACTGAATATTCTTTTTACACCAGGGAGGCATTTTCACACACTGAATTAATGTATCTTTCAGTATTAGCTTTAAATGTACTGTTATGTCACAGTGCATCAGTGTTATATGGCCAGGGATATGTTCATTTTGTCACACACAGTCCACAGTATGTCTAGAGAGTAAAATAAAGTTTACAGAACAGTATATCTAACTCACCTCCAGTAGATAAGAATGCCAATTAGTATGACAAGACAGAGGAAAGTGAGGGTAGAGACCACAGCCAGAGGAATTACAGCTTTCCTCTGACGCTCCACACTGCCTACTAGACCCACGCGAGACTCGTGACTACTGTTGCTGGCATCTACAAGCAAGAAACAAGAAAAAGGCTTACATGAAAAAAAGTGGTATATGCAGTCCTGGAGGTCACATTACAGAAACCTTATCATTTATTATCATTCAAGGAAGAAAATATGCAAAATGAAATGAATCAACCCACATTGTTTTCATAGCTCATACACAGAACCCACAATGAGACAAAAAAAGCTCAAACAGTAGTTATTCATTCAAAGAAAACATAAAATACTGTTCAATCACTTATGGGCAGAGTAAAACTTACTTGTTCATACTACTGAATTGTCATTTGCAAACCAGTGAAACATACGATTAGGTAAATGAGAAGAATAAGCCAAGAAATCCGACTTACCTCTTAGCTTAAGCAAAATAAGCTGCTTGATTTAAAACATTCTCTCTCAGAGCAATGTGCGGTGTAGTACATAATTAGACAGGAGGAAAGTTATGGATCCTTTTATGCAAGTAATGGAGATGATGACTATACAAAAATAAACATGTATATATATGGAGCAGGCATGATCTTCCCATTAAGACATGACTATACACAGAGCTCTCAATTCCTTAGAGCTCAGATTTATTTGTTTTTTGAGTTGCATTTCAAATGTCCAGGGCAATGACCCAACACTTTGACTTGTTTCCCATAATATAATATTCAGAATAATCACCTGCAACGAGACTGTCATCCACAAAACATCCTGCGTTTATATCACTACTTAATCTCTTTCATTAGAACAGAATTAGCAAAAATCCTGCACTATGAGGCTGGCTAGTTGGCAGGTCATGATTCACAGCAGACAGACTTTTGACAGATTAGGAGTTAACCTAAGAATGACATGGCCCTCTCAGTACAACTCAAACACAATGGCACCAGCTGTCACTTATTAATGTACCAGTGTTGGACCTCTGCTCCCCTCTATTGGACAAACCACAGCATGACTGGTGCATATATAAGGCAGCTGGTGTAAGATAAAACATAGTGGTCAACATGACTATGATTAACATAACAACTATTTGGGTCATTACCAATATAAGGAAGTTTTAAAGAGAACATTTTAAATTGACAAACGTGAGTCCACATTGGTTGCAAAATTGATTACCATTTGGCTCCTAAATACAATTGTTAGCCAAGCCTTTCAGGGTTTTTGACACCAGCATCTAGAAGGGCATGCATGCTGATATTGCAGAAGACAAGCACAAAAGACAATACACAACACAAAGGGTCAAGAATTGATGCAATCAGTGTGATGATGGCTGTGGGATTGTTAGGTTGAGATGGCTAGTTAGGTTTTGGCTAATTTGTTAAATTTAATAAACTGAGACAGTTCATATCAGGGGTTGTAATGTTGCTATGTTAACAGGTATATAGAATGCCATCTATTAGGGAATTTTAGTCTGAAGACTAACACAGGCCATATTAGTCATCCTTTTGTCAAGAAGATATTAAATTCTTTCAACAGCAAGGACACAAGCTGACTCTAATCCAACAGGCTTGAATGGAACCTCTTGAGGAACAGAGTTGACGGCGGCAGTGTGAAGTTTTACCTTCCACCAGTTCTTCCTCTGAGTCTCTGTCTGCATGCTCTGGGATACTGAAATCTGAAGACGTCTCATTATCTGTAAGGCCCTCACCCGAGCCACTCTCTTCCTCCACACCTCCAAGAGCCCAGGGTGGGCTGGGATGGACAGCAATGCTGCTTGTAGTAGCCTCACTCTCCTTCACACTCTCATTCTCAAAGTAGAAGGACGATGAGTGCTCTTCCTCCAGTTCCTCAGGCAGGGCCTCAGTTGGGGCTGCAGCTGATGTGGAGGGAGCAGAACTCCATTCTCCAGAAGCTGAGCTCTGGCCCCAGTCTTGGTCCACCACCCAGCCTGAGGCACTGCTATCAACAGGTCCTTCAGCAGAGTAGGTGAGCAAAGAGGAAGAGGTCCCTGGACCGGACGTAGGCCACAGAGAGGGGGGTTCCAAGGGAGCAGAAACCCTTTCGCTGTGTATGACGGCACCACTGGTGGCTGTAATAGAGAAGTGTAGGTCACTAGGAGGCTCAGCCCCTGCGCACAGTTTCCAGTCTGCTGCACTGCACACTGGGGAAGTCCCCATGCTGGTGGAAGACAGAAATGAATGGAGGTCTACTAGGCTAGACAGATCACCTGAAAAACCTTCCCAGGTAGAAGAAGTCTTTGAGGAGATAGGAGAGGCATGCAGAGAGAGGGAACTGAGGCAATGAGCGCAAGGGCCATCGCCATTCTGACTAAGAGTTACTGCAGAAGACTCCGCCCACTCCTCCGGCAGGCCAGGATTTCCAGTGAATGAAAGTGATGAGCTGAAGTCAGGAGTGTCCATCACCAAAGAGTAGCTGCTAGACAAAGCAAGTGAAGGCTGTAGAGACAGGAAAGTGCTGAGAGGCTTAGAGAAGTGAGTGGATTCAGACCACTCTAAGAGCACAGAGTCAATCAGATCAGGTAAAGTGTGTAAAGGGACAGTATCAGAATTGCTACAGAGGGGCGCACTAGAGGTTGACCCAGACAACATCTCACCATCATCGCCATCATCATCACCACAACCACCACTAAATACTGATTCTACAGCCCAACGAGGCACAGACCTGGAGGAGGACTGGGTAAGGTAGGAAGGGAAGGATGTGACAATCTGCAGCCCCTCAGATGTCACTGGGGTAACAGGAGTGTATGGGACATCCCAGTCAGGGATGGACGCAGACTCATACAACAAAGCACTAGAGGAGGGAAGCGACACAGGACTGGCATGCAGGGTGTCAGACACAGAGAGTGCAGAGGGGGAGCTCTCACCCTTGAACACTGGCTGAGTGGTCTGCAAGAGGACAGCACTGAAGGCAGTGGTGGTTAGGAAAGGCACGCTGGGAGTTGTAGGCTGCAGTGGGACCTCTGGGGGGATGAGGGAGGAGGTTGATGCTCCAGGGCTTTCAGAGAGGGAGGTAACTGTAGTAACAATAACTGTGCTTTCCCCATAGCCTTCTGAGCCAGTGACCTCCCCTTCAGTTGTGGCTGAAGTTGAAGCAGACTCCACAACAGACGTAACGGTTTCTACTATAGGGTCTGTAAAGCTGTAAGTGCTGTCATCACCCTCTGAGGCCAAGCTTGGTCCAGTGCTGCCACTGTAAGGTGACTCAGAAGTGAGTAAATCTGTTGGTGCTGTGCTTCCACTGTAATCTGACTCAGAAGCAAGGGAATCTGTCATTAAGGTAGCAGTAGTGGTCATGTATGATGAGTGGGGAGTGTTTTTCACTGGGATGTCTACTGATGTTGTAGTAGTGGTTGTCGTTACAACAAAGACTGGAGGCCCTGGAGGATCTGTTGTAATAAGTCTGGGCCAGGCCGTAGTGGTTTGGACTGGATAGGGTGCCTGATTTAAGTCAGATCTGACCCAAACGGGATTTGGTTGAGTCTCCTCCTGGGAGAGAAACAGAAAAAAATGGGTAAGGTGCTGATAAGAGTTCTATCTGATCTGATTATTCATAATGTAAACTAATATTATGTGATATTATGTACTTTCATAGTTTCCTCCTCTTCAAATTCAAAGGGATCGGGATCAGGGTCTGTTTCTGAAAGAAAAGCAAAATTACAATAAAACAATTAAAAGAGTCTATATTGATTCCTCACTCAACTAAAAATGCAAAGAGATAACTAAACCTCTAATTATTGCATGATAAAACAGAATGCATGTAACTACAACTCTTTAAGGCTAGATAAAATCTTAATTACATAGAGAGACATACTAGTGCCATATATTTCAAACAGTGGTAAAGAGAAAGAAAATCTCCCATTTAATTATACATATATATGTATTCAGAAACAGCCTTTAAGGGAGGGTACACATACACAGATAAACACAGATACATGAGAAGGACAAACAAAACCAACCTGTGTTTATTACCAAAAATCTAAATTTAAGGTTACATGCTCTAACTCAAATTTCACAAGCAGGTCTTCAGAGTGTAAATGAAGGACAGATTGTAATGCCAAAGACATAAAGCCAAAAAGCTGTATGTCAGTATTTATTTTGTAGTTTTATTTTGTAGAATAGCTGCTGTTGGTTCAAACAGTAGGTAAGAAACTCTTTTGAAGAACAGGAGGGGGGAGAACTCCACACCAGTTTCAAGTCACACAGCAAAACAAACATTAGGTCCAGGTCAGATGACAGGTTCATAATGACTATAGAAAAAACAGCACAGGGGATGCTGGACACTCTCATGCACCAGAGCGGCTCCCCACACACAAGCAGAGAGACTAGACTCTTACTGAATCTTACCTGTTGAGTGGGAGCAACTGAATGACACAAAATGGAGAAATGACTCCAGCATTGTCATGATGCCAGCACCAGAATCATTTGTAAAGCAAGTCTTTAGGTCATTATGACATGCATACAGGGCACACTGAATACAGGTCTATCACTAAAAGACAGTGATCTATGAATCACTGCTCTGTTCTGCAGGTGTAACAGTAATGGTATATTTCACTGAGAAAAATTATTATGAGTCTGTAAACCACAAAATGCCAACGGTGTACGGCAAATGACATGGAAACACACACATCCATAAACACTGAAATATGATGCAAAAAATAATTTAAGTAATACAGGTGAGTTTATTATAAATAGCAGTGATACAGATTCCCGACATTTCAGATAACAAATGTACAGCTAATATACTGCTGTGAGAAAAATGTCAAACTGTCTCTGTAAAAAGGGATGAATACAACAAATGAGAAAACATTAACTTCCTCAGAAGTAAAAATCTGCATAGAAAGCACTGAAAAGCACATAAAAATTGATTAAAAACATTACAATGTGGCAAAAAAGCACACAGTACACTGTGTACATTAAATATTTAATTTCTCAGTACAAAAAGAAGAGAAATCAGAATGCACAGAGAGAGGATGAACAAAAGCAGATGTACGTGATAAAAGAGGGGAAAAGGGGCAAAGATGTCAAAGAACTTTCATCAAAAGGAAAACTGACCCGACAGAAGACCAACAGAGGACTGACAAAAATCAGATGAGAGTCATTGTTTAGAGAAACGAAACAAGATCAGATCTTTTTTAAAACCCTGGCACACACTTGGTGGCTCAATGGTGGTGATTTACTGTGCATTTGAACAGCTAATAAAGAAATAGAGCAATTTAATATCAAAAAGTGCTAATTTCTGTCAATTTTCTAAAGAACTTCTTACTGTTCTATTCAACTGAAACCCTAATGTCACACTGGTCATGATACTGATGTTATCAATGGTGGAGTTAAAATTAATCTAACAAGTTTGCCTGTACTAAAATAGCACACAACAGTGTGGCTATATCAGTCAAGTGGGTGACATTTAAAACATGTTAACTAGCACTGGTCTTTCCAAACAACACACCAATATCTACACAGGGAACTGGTTTGCAAAGGATCAAGTTATAGTATGAAGTTTCCACATATTGTGGTTTTTCCTAGAATTTTGGGTAACAGAGCTAAGAGTAAGGTAACTCAGTTTCCACGGAGACGAGGGCGGCGGGCACGAAGGGTCTTACCGGGGTCATTCACGGGCATGTCCACTATCAGCTGCTCACTCATACGGCCATAAAGACCATTAGTGCACACGGCCACCACCTGCACCATGTAGCTGGTGTTAGCTGCCAGATCCTGGATGATGGCTCCCTGAAAGGGTAAATAAAACACAATTATAACAGATCTAAGAATCATCTGCATCATGAACATGCAATAATGCAGTTTTCATCACATAAGTCATAGAAATATATAAAATTCTGAACACTGAAAACATCTTAACATTATATGTATTAAACCACTGTGCAAAACTAGCGAAAGTACCCAGCTTCAATTATTTCTTTCAACTGGCAAAGTGTTTTGTTTAACAACTAAAGAAACAACAACTGTGCAGCTATTACATATGTGGCTATTTTTATTTGTATCTATAAGCTGTCAGTCAAGATAAGGTTAAAGAGTAGCCTTGTCAAGTAAAAATCACAGTATCTTATTTTTCAGACACTGTATTGGTTTGTGTGCAGTTTATTTACCACATCCTGATCTCCATCAGTGAGGTATTCGAGGGTGGGTGGGTCATCCTCTTGTGTCTGCCGGTAGGTGACAGAGTATTTCTCTATGTTGGCATCGTATACAGCCCGTGGCCTCTCCCAAATCACCAGGAGACTTGTGTAATTGTGCGGATATGCTTGCACATTCTCCGGCTCTGAGCTACAAACTGCAAAAGGCCAGCAGACACTTTAACAACCATATTTACAAGTAATCTATAACAGGCATTATATTGCAAAAATAAATGTGACCATTGTTTTGATTTAGCTGCTGTGTTTTTAAAGGATTTTTACCAAGAACAATAGGGGTCTCGTGCTGTCTAATACTAAAATCCATCAAAAGTATAATGATTATTACATTATTTTCCTATAAGCATATGAATTCAGCATGATGTCACTTTTTTCAGCACATTCATACAAACAGATATGTTTTTCATTCATTTCCCTCCTTCACTCATTGTTGGTCCTAGCACAGGATGACCTTATCATGGGGGGGCGTTCTTCACCATCTGTGCTCAGCGTCTGAGTCTAAGAACCTCCAAAATAAACAGCGCTCAGACACACTGATAGGACCAGATTAAGGCAGATTAGACTGATCCACCTATTACTCTAACAAAAATGCTGATTTGTTCAGTCACTTTTAAAGCTGTTAACAAATGTAGTAAACTGTGGAGCATATTCAACTCTGATAACTCTGATTTATTCATCACTCCCATTCGTCAAATTTGAGAAATGTAAAAGAACATCTAATAAACACAAATGGGTTAATTAGTAGAGATAATATTCACTTTCAACACCAGAGGGCAGAATGTGGCTGCCCAGTAAATCAGCTTGAAAGTTAACCATTACTGTACCAGCTGTGAGAGACCATTTAACCCATGATAACATTCTTCACTTATCTGATACTAGAATTCAAAATTTGCATAGTGCTGTGGGAACTCTGGTAGTTCCTGTATAGGAATATGTGAAATTTCTCTTAAACTTACAAACAGTCATATCCATACTATAAATAATCAATAATAAGATCATTAAAACTGCAGTGCTGGAACTAGGCCATACATGCCAATTTATATCCTGTTAGCTCAAGTGTTCACATTAAGAAGTAACCAGTCTAATGACATTCTGTTATATTTTGCTTTTGGGGTTTTTTGGATAAAAACCTTTCTTGACCGAAACCACACGTTTGGTAGAAGTGCCACCAAATGCTCTACATTCACCATGTTCAGTGTTTAAGTACAGGTTCTGTTCTTTTGACATGTGAAGAGCCTCCTACGCTTCACTGAAGCCTGCAGCAGTGATATCTAAAATAGGACACTGCCATGCCACGGCTGTTTTTTCCCTCTCTCTGGTGTGGAAACACCGAGGGCAAACCAGTCCACATTATGGACACTAGTACAATCCAAACAACACACAAATACAATGAGGTTAATAGGACACTACTCCAATAGGCTGTACTGCAGTACTAACATCTGCATTCTCTATTCAACTGTAAGGCTTTCCATCTAAATGTATTTACTAGCAATAACAATGTTATTAGTTCATGGAAATTGTTGTGAAATGAAAAAAGGACAAATGCAGCATTCTGTAGAACACTCATTCAATCAACATGAAAAAGAAATGCAAGCAGGTCATGATAAAAACTGCTTGTAAATAGGTCAGATAGTTAATTCTGTTCACAGAAAAGCTGAAAGCCATAAGGACAGATTTACTATGAAAATAGAAGCCTTATGCCTCATTTAATTGGGAAGTGTTAAATGTATTAATTCTACATGATCAACAGATTGTAAAGTTCATTCAAAATAAAGAGCCCAATGTGAAGTGTTTACAGAATATAGGTTTGCACGTGTTAATGTGTACTATAATACATACCGGGTGTGAGGAGCTCTTCCGTGCCGGTATATGAAGAGAAGACTTGGCCCATAAACTGAGACTGCTGTTCTCTATAGTTATTCTGGAGATAATCCATCAGCATCACATAGCCAGCCTGCTGCATAGTCATCACCTCACAGAACATCTCCAACTGCACCAACACAACAGCAAACATACTCACAATACATCTGTTTACAGAAAACATCTGAAATACGTTAGGAATTCTGCTAAAATATTATTATAGTGTTAAACATTTATAATAATAATAATAATACATTTTATTTATAGGCGCCTTTCTAGCACCCAAGGACATTTAGGTTAATATATAGAACTTAAGAAAACCAGGCTGGCTTCACAGGGGATTTTGTGGTGTCATGTGGAGGCTTTCATTGAGGAATTTTGTAATCAAATCCAAAACTGGAACTTTAACACATATTTTTGCATCACAAGCAGGACGTACGGATTTTTCAGTAGTTCAGTGATGAAATACAGTGGATCTGCCAAAGGAATAAAGTGTATTCAGTGGGAAATGTAGTCAATAAGCCAAGGTATGTTTGGTTTCTGATGTTTCCTTCTTTAGTTCTGCACTGAAGCTAAGAAACAAACCAAAGTTTATACCCACCAATTAGCATCAGGTAAACAGCATGCCTAAATCAACAGGTTTGACTCAAGCCACATCTAGTTGTTAAGTCATCTCAAACAGACTAGTTTATGTGGTTTCCAACACTACATGACACACTGGTATTTTTAAAAATGGACAAAAGTATAATGCATAGATAAAACCGCACAGACAAAATTCAGTTTTCAAGACGGCTTGCTGCTTTTACTTATTCAACATACTTTTATCCATTTTTACAGATAACAGTATGTCATACAATGTCAGACACCACATATATGTGTTTGGTATTACTTAACAACTCAATACATGGGCGAGTGTGTGCTGATTCAGGTCTGCACTTTGCACAGTGCATATAAGCTTTGATGATTCATAGCTACATTATCCTAATAGCACCAGTGTAAAAGACACACACTTAGACATTTACACTAATGCATTTGGAAGAGGCTCTTTTCCAAAGTGATTTAAAATCAACTCATGTTACAGATATAATCAAATGTAGTGTTTGGAGTCTTGCCCAAGGACTCATCGTGCTTGTCTGGGGGTGGAATCGAACCCCAGTCTCCTGCTTGTCACACCAAACATGTCTCAGCTGATCAGCTACAGTTGGAAAGAAGGAGGAAAACTGTCTAAATTAAATTTTTTGGCTAAACTGTTGCTTCAGTTGTTTGAAGCAACATTCTAAAGCTTATACCACAATTCCCCTATAATGCTGTTGCTGCACCATCATGATTTTTTTAACACGAAGGACAAACCGTTTTTTTCTGGATCCAAGATTCATTATTCAAGAACACTTTTTAGTGAAAAATACATATGGACAAAAGTACAGAAAGGAAGAAAGAGAAAATTAGGTTGTGCCCCTCTTCTGTAGAATTTAATTAAAACCAGAACACAGTACTGTTTGTATGTTTAGGCCCTGCTTGACTGGACCTGCTTAGGCACTGACTTTTTCAAACAGTAACATCCATTAAGAATGTTCTCCATTATACTCAAACTTCCAGCCTGCTCTGTACCTAATGTGTTTGAGACAAAGTTTGTGTCATTATAATGCTACGATGTTTAGGTTTGAATGAGCCAAACCACCTGTGTTTGTATTTCTTTTTCCTAAAGCTTTCAGGCATTCAGCCCTCATCTCATTCAACAACACCCTCTACCTACTTGGAACTTACTTAAGGGAAATGGCCTGAGGTCTAAATGACACACAGCAGAAAAAGTCTTTAAGCAGTCATGTTCTTTTGATGTGGGTAACTTTACCCTTGCTCACTCCCATTCTGGCTTAATTACAGCCTACTTTTGAACGTTAGACACGCCAATGTCACTTTACAAATGTCAAACAAAAGCATTAAAACGACTCAGGATCTGTGCTGTCTGAAAGCCAGTGAAACAGTTGTCACAAAGGTAAATATAAACATATCAATATATTTTTCACTATATATTGTAGTGTTAGTTAACTGCTTTGGCAAAGAATATTAATGACAACCTTTCAGCTAAAACAATTCATATGGCTTTTATTGTTTATTTCCAAATTAGTGTGCAGATGCACAAAGTATCTCTTACCATGGCTAACTTCAAACCTGTTAAGTTGTCATCAGATGTATCAAAATAACAAGTTTCATAATGCTGAAGCTTGAAATGCTGGCAAACAAAACACATACTCACAAACCTACACTCACACCCATATTGTTGTCTCTCTGTTGATCTGGCATGTTACAACTTGCACACAGTGGTAAAGGTGATTGGTCTAGCTTGTTTTTGGAGAATATATACATGCAACAGACACTTAATAATGAGATAAAACGTATCATAGCATCAGGATGCATCAGTGTATAGGTGGCGATTTATCACTTTTGAAATATTAGAATTCTAAAAAATATTCACAAGTATGTGGTGATTTCAGGCTACAACAAAATTCTCAAATGTGTGACAACCTGTTGAACGAATTCACATGGTAAAATTGTTGACTTTATGGACCTCTTATGTTTCTTTAAAACAGAACCCTGACAAACTATGTAAAATGATGTAAAAGAATATTTAAATAATATTTAAACAATAATATTGTGCTTTTGTCTCTGCCATGCCAGTTGGTCATTAATTCCCTCTTTTACTTTCAGCTTTCGCTCCAGCAGAAAAATAATGTCAATAATTGATGTGGCCACATTAAGCATTTCAATTTATTTATGACCATGTTCACGTTTAACGTGCGTGAAATCATTTGAATATCTTACTACCAAATATCCTAGAATGACAACATGATGATCTTTATTATTCTATATTTGGGGTGGAAACTTAAGAAAAGCGAGAGTAATGCAAAATGCTAACACCTTAGTCTGCTAACTGGATTTTGTCTCAAAAGCATTTCCTAATGCATCATGTTCAAACTGATTTATCCAATATTAACACCACTAATAAATAACTATCAACATGTGCAGGGCGTGTGTAACACAGTAAGACTCCCCTGCTCACCTGTGCCTCAGAGATAGCTGCAGTGTTCTTGAAGACAATCCACTCAACAGTCTCAGAGCAAGGAGGGGAGGTGAGAGAGCCATTATAGATGAAGTACTTCTCAGTGGAGTTGGGCAAAAGGCCTTGCAGGGTAAATGGAGACACACTGCCAGTCTTCCCTGAAGAAAGGAGGGCACATAATAGCTTAGTGTCATTTTTCATAAGTGCATAATTCATGGTGGAGTATTGTTTGATGAGTAGCAGATCACATGAGTTGATGGTCATAAGGACATATGATATGGCTGCTAACTTATGTCCCCCCCCAAGAAAAAATAATAGACATGAAAGATCCTGAAGACTGGGATAATCTAAGGGTGAATACAGTCCAGAGAGAAACCAACTCCAGGTAACAATATGAACGCAAATGACAATGCCACCTCCTGAATGGCAGTTTGAGACTCCAGTAAGTGCCCTATTATCATTTTTTAAAATGCGCTGATTTAAAATGTTCATACCATGTCTGCTGACACTGTTGACCGCATCAATGATGGCTGCATAGTTTTCATTATCTTCAACACTCGTCTGTGAAAGATAAGACACCTCAACATTTTAAAAAGTCAACTGTTGTATAACAGTAAAATACTGACATTGTCTCTGTCAAAGCCTCATAACTTTTTCTTAGTTTTCAAGTTAATTTAAGGTGCTTTACATAAAGGAAAGTTGTTGTTTTTTTACATGGCTTGACAAAATCACCTGCCTTTGACATCATACAAATATTTCATGACCAACTGACCAATAGAAATGTTCCAAAATTACTTGGAATAAAATCTTGTCTCAGTAACACACAAACTTACACTGTAAAGTTAGTAATTCAGAGATGCAAATTATGTAATGACACAACACAATATACACTGTCAACAACAATTTAAATTCTGCAGTACTTTATTTCTTTTCAGGATGCATGTCACTACTGTTGTCGTCTCCTGTTGGAACCTTCCCTTTAGCATTAGTTCAGAGAGCTTAGTGTAATTATCCTTAGCATCAAAAGCAATAAGGACAGAGGGGAACCCTCAGGGCCTTCTAGGCTTTCAGAAGGCCTAATGCTTTAAATGTTGAGGGTAATTACACCAAGCATACTGAACTAAATAACACTTTCAGTACATTTTCAGTCAACAGAATCATTTTTCTATTTATTTGCATTAGTACTCTTATTTTATGATTAAGAACTGGTTCTTAAAAATACCAGAAAATGATCTAAACTAATTATTTTGCTCTTTGTGACATGTAGGTAGATACAGCTAAATGAGCTCTCAGACTTGGGCAGCTGGATTGTGCTGAACAAGTCCTAACGTGTCAGATTAACCACACTAATCATGTTTTGATTTTCAATGTTTGGCACAGAATTTGAGTTGTCACTTTAGTACTTCTGGAAGTCTTAAGCCCTGTTTACACCTGCCATTAATGTGCATCTTGAGTGATCTGATCACATGGAATGACCAAAATGCACAGCCATTTACACCTAGTGTTTTGAATGTGTCTCCAGCAGTCACATGTGATCAGATTTCTTACATAACTTCTGCTGGAGGAGGAGACCTGTGCATATTTACTATGTCACTCTAACACTGCATTCGTTTTGAGACAGAAACGTAGTTGCTCGTGTTCCATTATTCTTGCAACTCGGTTGCCAGGCGATTTCCAAACAGTCTCGAAATTGTTATGAACTTTTAAGGTCAGGCAGTGACAATGGAAATATTCTGTTTTGTCATCAAGATGCTTTAGCATTCAAAATCCAAATGTTATGCGGCTATATGCATCCCAGACCACCTCCACAGGTGGAGGTAAGTGATCAGATTGCAATGAATTTCCAAGATGAATTTACGCTGTTCAAAGGTGGACATAGTGCTGGCCACCTATGACTGGAGACAGGTATGAACTAATTTTATAGCAACACTAAGAAAAATTAGCATTGTCTGAGAGATTTTGATATTTCTGACCTGAACTGAAAGCCTAGTTCTAAAAGTCAAGGTTTGCCACTGAATAAGGAAGACCCAAAATACAGTTTTCCACCAATCCCTCATTTAAGCACCCTCTTACAGGGATCTGAATATTGTTCCCACACCAACTCACACCTTCCCAAAGACATTATGTGTATGACCCAGAATACTGTATAGAAATAGATATCAATATAAACTCAACACTCATCAAAATGTGCACTCTCCAGGCAATCTACACATGTACACACAAGCTTACTCCATACCCCAAGAGACACCATGTGTATTCTAAACTGCTGAGTTTCTCCAAAGAGATAACATGTTCACACAGGCCACAAACTCATCCTAATGCATGAATACACAGAATACACTCTGGGTCTACCAAGCACACACGGATAGCCTACTACCCACAGACGCCTGCACGTGTAATGATAATTCCTCTCCATCCCCACCCAAACTGAAGTCCAACCTTCAGGTGAAACTGTGGGGAGGGGAAAGTGCTGCTGTTTAGAAAAACTGCTGTAGATGAGCCTTTAGTATTTCCTGGTTTACATGTCCTTTACAGCACAGAGGCCAAAAAGCCAACCTTTAACTTTTTTTAAAAAAACAAGGAAATTGACAGAACTTTCAATATTTGCATTGTTGCTATTGTAACAAAAAATGGAGTTAAAAGGTTTTGATATGACAGTGACAGTAGGTTTCCTGAGGCATTTACACAGTCACAGACTTACACAAAAACACACACATACACACACACATATATACAGACTCACAGAGCATCATTGACACCCACCTCAATCAACACAGCAAGAGCAGTAATTTTTCCTCCATCTCTCAACGCTGCATCAATAGAGCTCCGATGGGCTTCATAACAATATATCTGCATCTGCATGCACATTTAGCACATGTTCTCATCATTATACACATACACAGCCTCTTACTGTTTACAAATTGCCATCTTTATGTACTATAAGCCTTTGTGGATATGTAAGCATTTATAAATGATCATTTTTGTGTGCCTCTATGAGAGAACAGCACACTTCAAAATAACCTCCATCCATATAGAAGTAGTGGAATGAAAAAAATGTTCCTCGAGGGCCTCGGAGCAGCACAGAAAACAAGATAAGGGCCTCAGACCAGCACAGAAAACAAGCTAAGGGTTTTAGAGCAGCACAGAAAACAAGCTAAGCTGTGTATATGAGTGTGAAAACTTACTGCTGTTTACAAGTAAAGCTGTGTACAAGTAAATAGCATTACACACTAGGGCTCAACCAATATATCAGTCGGGCCAGTACTAGCAAACCAATATTAAGTCTTTTTACAAATTTATTAGAAATTAGATAAGACAATGTAGTACCTTCCAACAATAAAATGTAAATGGTACACATAGCATATGGTGGCATGAACATGGTGTGAAGAGAAGGCTCTCTTACCTCCAAGGGGAATTTAACTCCATTGAGGCCATGCTCAGAGCCATCAGAAGACGCATTGCAACGGCCCCAGTGAAAGGTGATTCGGCCCACCTTAAACCTGGACCTCAGTCCCCCTCCACTTACGTAGAAATCACCATCCACATCTATTGCCACTGGAGAGACAGACTGTACTTTACTGCTACTGTTGAATGCATCAAGGGAGTTTCAGGTTCTATCCGTGAAAAATACAAGTTCATACTGTACAGCCTCATGATGCTTTTAACTACAGCACCTTTACTGCACATAATTAAGTAATTTGAACGGTACTGCAAATGTATTGCAAGGTGTTCTACATAAGTTATATTATACATTCTAATCTTTACATTCTAATTCATAACATCACACTTCATGTTCAGATACTGAGTAACAGCACACCTGTCTTGCCATCGTTCTTCATTGTCGTCGACTCATTGGTTACCTTTTCCCAGCCCTCTAACCTCAGCTTCTGAAACTGAACTTTCACCTGCGCCAGACTCTCCTCGATGTTTATTGGTGACTGTTTGGCATTGTTGCATGATGGGTATTTCTTGGCCCAGTTGTTTTGGTTTAGAGTCCCTAAAGGAGGAAAAACATTGTTAGCTGTACAATCCTTAGATGCATAATGTTCCTTAAAGATAGGCAAAAACATTATTTCACACTGAACCCAAGTTCCAATGAGACAGCGAGATACGAACACACACAAAAACACACCCTCACACTCACTCAGGTATATTATTAGACACAGTGTAATATGGGCTAAAATAGATCATTAGTCTGAGTTTTCTCAAGGGACATGTCTTTAACACGAAGACAAAGCTGATGAATGAGGTCATCCTTAGTTCTGGGTCATAGCCATTAGCATGTCAATAGCTGATAAACAGTAAAGTAGAACAGAGCAGAGTAAGGCAGAACAGTGCAGGGAATACTACAACATCATCTCATACCATTCAACTCATTCAGCTCATCACATAATGTATTACATAAGAGATTGCTAATAAATACATCAGGAACTTGCAGATCATACAGTGATAGTTTGTATACTGTCTTATGCATAAGCTACGTGTGTGAGTTTTTTAGGCCACTATTCAAATTTACACAGATTTGTGACATTAACCATGCCTTTATAAATAAAGGTCAGGTTTTTTGAGTCTTGTCCTGGTCCTTTTACTGAAGCTTGTGTTCAGATGACTGATCAGAGGTTTTTGCACAAACTTGTAGAGTTCATGCCAGTTCAAGTGCACACTGTCATTAAAACAAAAGAGGTATTACTAAATACTAAGGAATTCTTACATTTAAGTTAGATTATGGTACATTTTTTGCTTTTTTCAATACCTTAAACTTAGCAAATAAAAAACTTGATTTCACATATATGGTATGTGTAAACATTTTTTCACGCTGTCTGGGGACACACAGTATGTGACAAACAGGAGTGTGCACTGAAGGCTCAATAAGCGCTGTTGTGGTTCACTACTGCTCAGCTAATTACAGGCCTGACAAGCTGAACTACAGCCACTTGCAAATTTGCTGGAGAAAAGGCCAGTTAAACCCTCCTGTTTTGTTTCTATTAGCCATGTTATCTGTTTCCCTTTAGTACATACTAAGAAGAGGAATAAGAGAAAATGTATAGTATTTTTATAAGGCTACACACACACAGTGAGATTGTATTTGGTTAATTCTGTAGTTTTCTCTCCTCTTCTCCCCAAGGATTGTGAATGTAAACACGTAAACAGGAGTGCTGGATGCTGGGAAGGATAAAAAGGAAATAGTGGAGAAAGAACAAAAGCTTATTTAAGCCATTATTTTCTCAGTCCCTTTCATAAACAAACTTTTATAGGCTATAATGAGCTACCTGCTTTTCTAAAGGCATTCATCCTGTTTTTGAAGCTGGAATCACATGAAAGTACTCTCTGAAAGGGGTATTTTAAATTAGGGAGAGAATCTGATATGTGTGTTGCAGAGCCAACACTGATAAAAGAGAGCTTTCTCCACTCCACGCTGTCCACCCATTCCCAAATGCCCTATCACACACATTCACCCAGTGACAGGGACACCAGCTCTAAACGCACACACCTCCATCAACCATTAAGCAGGAACGCAACAGCTTTGCCTAAGACATAAAAGGAGATACCACTAAAAAGCACCACATGCTTTTAACATGTAATGCATAAAATGTTCATTACATTTAACACACTGATGGACTATGGGACTTCATCAGAGATGTTTTAAGCTTTTTTAACAAAATTTAACCCAGTGACAGTGCATGAAAACATCATATCTACTGAAACAAACATGATTTATTGTATGAGATTTTGTGATGTTTAATATCATACAAAGCATTTAACACAATGAAATTAGCACTGTAACATTTTCAAATACTATTCAGGAACACACAACATAATCTCTGTGCCAGTGCGTTTTGTTTATATTAGACTAAGGTTCCACTCAGAGTCAGATGTCCGAAGACCAAGGACAGGAGCTAACAGAGACTGACCAGTCCTTAAAAGCTCTCTTTCTCTCTGTCACTACCCCCTCCCCACTTTTCAGGCTGAGAGCACATAACCATATGAGGAATGATGGTCTGTCAGGCAGTAAGTTGGTTTGAGCACAACACGCCATTTACCCCCAGCTGCATATGACTTTCAGTGTTGTGTTCTAACAAAGCTCTAGCCTTTTTCCTGCCGCTTTCACTCCATTACAGAGAGACCATCAGCTGCCAGCTGAGTACGTTAAAATTAGCCTCAGGGAATTGATTGAATCAGAAGAGTTTACGGGCAATCTTGAAGTTATGCAATAAGGCACAGAAGCGGGTCAGTTAGAGGGGAGGAGGAGCTGGCATTCGGGCCAGTGCTGCTGAACAATGCCCCATCTGCCTGGACGCTTGTCTGCATACTGGGCACAATAATGTCCTCTTTGTCGTGCCAACCGCGTGTCACCCAGACCTTGTTTGTTGTGACGCGGAAAAGATGAGAGGCCAGAGAGAGAGAGAGAGAGAGAGGGAGAGAGAGAGAGAGAGAGAGAATGAGAGAGAGGGAGAGAGAGAATGAGAGAGAGTGAGAATGAGAGAGAGTGAGAAAGAGAGGGAATGAGAGAGAGGGAGAGAGAGAATAAGAGAGAGAGAGAAAATAAAGCAATGAGAGCAAAAGAATTTTAGCCTCACAGAAGCTAAGCTAGCAAAATGTGAGTTAGTGTTTTGAGTGACAGCAGAGGGAAAATTTACAGAGGATATGCAAGTATGAATTTAAGTGAGACACTCTTCTATGGTTAACTGCAATGACCCAAGCCACCAAACACACTACTTGACAAACAAACATATATTATTAATACACAGAAAGCCAGAGGAAGGAGCAATAAATCACTTAAGCCAAAAAAATTGTTTTATTATTATTACTTTTGTTTTTATTATTGTTTTATTGCTTTTGACTGTAAATTCACACTCTGGAAAGCAGGGTTCCTTGAACTTTAAAAAGGTTCTTCAAACTCACACATCTCATTTACAAAAATTGTTCTTTTAAGAATCATAGAAGAACCAAAAATGGTTATTCTGTGGCATCAGACAAAGAACCCTTCCTGTCACCTTTATTTATAAGAGTGTGTACAAAGACTTTTATTAGAGTCTTAAACAGGTCTTATTGATTTATTGCCTGGATAGGCGATCGATAAATGTGTTATTCAATAAGACATGTGTTAGACTGATGGTGGGCCACAGCACTGTAGACTTAAACATTTTGGCTCATTAAACACATCTGGTTTAACTCATCAGGTAATTAGAAAGGCCTTAATGAGTTGAATTCAGGGTATTTGAAGTTTGACACCACTCTGCACAACTCTGTGCAACCTGACAGGTGGAAGCCTTGGTCCATCCCCCATTAAAAAAAATTAAGAAAATGCACATTAAAAATATTTTACACTTGGGCTTCTAAGTAACTTGTTTAAGCTGAAATATTGCAACACTATGTTGTACTATGCTGCACTGACTTCTCATCCCTGATAGTAAGCCACATAAACAATTAGTAAATGATTTAGTTCAGCAGTCAAAAAATCAGAAAGAAAAACAGAGCAGGTTTTTAAATCTGGCCTACTTCTCAAAGCAGAGCCGATTGAGAAAAGGAGGAATTCTCCATGGTGCTAAAATGAGAAGAGAAGATCAGAAAGAGGAAGAAATGTGTCACAGATATTATTTAACGCTGAAAACATGGACTTTTTGGCAGAGATAAAAGGAAACGGCATGCTTAGATCCTGGAATCATTGGTAGCTCAGCCAGAGACATTAAGTAGACGCTTGTAGGATGGCATTTCGAGTGTAGAATCTTCAGAGCAACTGAGGACGTGTTATTGTGAAAAAGAGATCAAACCTATGTATGGACAAAGTGAATGTGTCTGTGGCTTGTGTTGTACACTACAGGTTCTTAGCAGAATCCCAGAGTCCATATGTTGTATTCGAACACTCATGAGGCATTAAGAAGCTCTTTTATACAAAATTATAATGCTTTGTGACCTGATGGCACAGCATGTGATAGAGATTAAATACAAATACAGCAACTGTCTTTAAAAACCCTGGTAAATCAGACTAAGGTCATTGTCTATAATAGTGTTTGAGAACTTCTGTTCTGATTTTGCCTAAAATCAGAACCTCCTCCATGTTTTTAACAACATTTTTACAACAAACTCTCAGCATATTAAAAAAGCTGAAAGTGTTACAGTGCCCCGCCCCCACGCCCTTAACTGTAACAGGCAGTAAATAGGGGCAACCAGTTAAACAGAACAAAAGGCAACGCCATGGTCCACAAAAGCACAAATTCAAAAAGGCACTCAGACAAAAGTAGACTGGCCATGACAAGTTAGGACTGATGAAATTGCCCCATTTAAAGGATAAGGATGAGTCTAATCAGTCGTGTTATGTGGCACATGCACCAACAAGAAGTTCCTGAGCTTTGCCTGCTGTTGCACGACAGCGGTCAGTGTAGGTGCACGTCTCCCCACACTGACTCGCTGTCCTCTCGTAAAGAAACACTCAAATTCCAGATATCATCACACCTCAGTATCACTTACCCGCATACGACCAGTCTATGTTTTCTGCGAGCTTCTTTTGTGATCTGAATCCGTAGGCTTGTGACACGTCCACTGAAAAAAACAGAACAGAATTTCAGCAATTACCACAGTGAATCACGCAATTTGTCTTAATGTTGTGCACCATCACTCTAGTGTGAAAGTAATATTGATACTGAACGCAAGTTTACTTCAGACATGTTGTAGAAAGCAGGAGAAAGTCATGGTTTAATGTGGTGAACACAGACACAGGAAGAGCAGGGAGGGGTAAGCCAGTTCGCCAGGAATGACTCTCCTCCAGAAAGATGCTTCTACCTAATTCAAGTGATGAAATAGTCCATAATGATCTTCACCTCAAAACATGGCCTCTGTAGCAGGCAGAGATGCTGGTTTATGTGTGAATACAGGACAGCTTTTGCATCAAATCAAAGATTAATGGGCTCTAACGTGTATCATCCTCTTTAGCAGTATTTAGTATTCTACCATGACAGTATTCAGCATAAGATGCAAATGTATTTTTATAATTTTTAATTCATAAACACTTTGCCAAGTAAACATTGATAGTATTAGTCATAAATTGGTGATAACATGCAACAAAAGATGACAGTGTTTAAACTACAATATTAACCTTCAGCTCTATGTTTGTCCTCATGAAGATACAGTCTAGAATATTTCACCTTAATTTTGCAATTCCAAAATATTCTTAAACCTTCTATTGGTGATTTCCAGGTTTTAATGGAAAAAATCCAATTTTTATATATGGTGTCAAACCACTGGGCACTGCTGCATTAAAACTAAGATCACAGTAAAAGGGCTGTATTAGCGACTATATAACTATACCATAAGAAGTGTTCACTCACTGCAGACATGGATAAATTGTTAAATATCATCCCTATAGTTCATCTGAGTGCATTTTAGAGTATCCATTTTGAACATAAGCACATGAGTGAATTCCATTTGAAAGGTATTTCCCTCAGGACCTTTCACAAATTCTCTCTTTAGTGCTCTGCCTGGTGGTTTAATTCATGCCTGTCTGTAGTAAACCATTACACATTTTCAAAGGGTCACCTCCCACTGCTTCAGAGCCAGAGGTTAAAAGTTCCCTAACACAACACTTTCCTATCCATCATTCTGTGGAATAACATAAATCCACCTCTGGTGATAAATGACCTCTACAGAAAAAGGCCAGAACATCTTCTTACTTTCTCTGGCCATCAGCTAATACAAGATAAACCCGCTTCTATAAGAACTGCATTAATAAACCTTGAACAAAGTCCTAAGTTACACATTCTTTATCATGTCTTCCAGATCTTGCCTCTCAATGTCTACAGGAAATCAGATGATATTTAGATGTTCTGAGGAGAAATTATCTTAAATCAGAGCTTTGAGTAATTGCTTAAAGTGAGAAGGGACACAGAAAGATGCAGGGAGTGGAGAAAATAAATGTAAACAGCCTTCCTTGTGATGCTCTAATTTCCACATGATTAGCGTTTGCTGCTGCTATATGGGCCAGGTCTTTGACCCATAGCTGTCAGTTGTCTAAGTGTGTCAATTTTAGCTTTAGGAGTCCAATAATATCAACTCAGTGAAATCAGAGGGAGTCGTATCACATAAATATAAAAAAACCCATATATAAATAAACACATAACATAACCGTAAACAGGTGAACAGCATGAAATAACAGACAAGAGCTCCCTTAGCGACTGATAGTATGTCTGGCTGGTGCTTCCTTATGTAGCATTATTGGTGCGTTATCAGCAGGACCATAAATCTGTGCAATTTTATTATATCAGACAATTTTACAGGCTAAATGGTATATCAGGCAGGGATTACTCACAATCTTCTGAGCAATCCTGACCAAAACAACAAATTCCCTAGTGGGCTGTTACCCACTATTTCACCACTTTTTGAGTTACCAAGTCTTAACTGTCTTACCATTTTCAACTGTAGCTTCATTGTGTGAGGCAAAACGAACAGTTCAAATAACACTTCACATCACCTTTAAACCCCTTGTCTCATCAGCAAGTATCTCCCACAGACTATGCTAATGTCCTCTTTTCCCACATAAAAGAGCAGTCCCCAGAGAGGACCCCTCTCCTTTGGGTGAAGGAAAACAATGTAAGCAACAATGGCCTTGACATGAAAGACTTCTTTTGTACTAGCCCTAGATGGACAGGGGAAGATACATTACAGTGAAAAGGTGAGCCAAAGCTACCTACCTACATATCCAGTATCAACAGCGGATTATGCTTGTGGCTTGTCTTACTGTTAGCTTTGTGTGACAAACAACAGGCCCCAGCCCCTACTGGATTGTCTGTGCACCTGTGTGACTGCTCAAACACATCTAGACACATTCAATGTTGAATCAGTCTTCAACATCCGCCTTATGCATATACGCTCTGAAAAAAAAAACACTGAGATTCCTTTATGTGTTGGAGAACTGAGTTGTCCTATGCTATACACTCTTTAAAAATATGTTGGTTTTAGCCATTGTATTCTAAAACAGCAGAGTCTTGAAAACTTCTTGAAAATGATCTACTTGGAATTATGAAATTCAAGTTCACATGTAGCAGCACACACACATACACACACACACACACACACACACACAATTTGCTTTCTATTTCAGTTAGTCCTATATATTCAAGCTCTGTATGACTCTGAAAGAATGCAAAGCCAAATATAATAAGGGATGCAATTAAATATCAGACACAGAATTTACTACCAAAAGTGTTTTTTGGGCAAGAGAGAAAGCAAATATTTTGATGGAAAAAAATCATGAAACAACAATTAAATGAAGTGTCAGAATATAAGACTTTACAAATAATCTTAATGGCAATACGAATGAGAAGTGAAAAATACCTTCTCCCTCTTGCACTGGTGAACACAGGCACATTTAAAGACTCTGAGCAGCAGCAGATAAGCAGTCATTTGTTCATGGTTTCTACAAGGGACATTAGACAAGCAACTAATAATCCCTGTTCATGCCAAGGATGCATCAAGAGATGAACACCCAGGGACTTCTCCACTACAGGTTCACCACCTGAAAACCCAACATCCTGCTCAGCATGAAGAATACAGCAAAAACAAGAGAAACTCCTTCACGCACACATCAGTTTTTAAAATGAAGAAAAACATCGTAAACGTCAGAGTCAAGACATAACTAGTGGTATTCATTGGCTTGTATTAATGACTATTCTCTGCTGTCGAGGATGTTGGATTTAATGGCACATACTGTAACCTACACACTGTAATCATTTTAATAAGTTTATCTGACGTATGCGTATTCAGGTTTACTCTGTTTTATGATTAACAATTTGGGTAGTGCCAAATTCTATTTACATTTTATATTTAATTATTAATTTAATGTGTACATTTGTTTATTTTGTTAAACTGTAGGGAGGAGAGTGGTCGTGTTCAGCTTTTAGCTAAAGTTACTTGTGTATGACATGTTTTTTCTTTAATTTGCTATTATGTTCTTTGAGTAAAAGTAATTTTCTGAATTTGTGTAGGTTTCATGATGTTTTTATGCTAACAGCGACAAACACGCTGGTAACTCTGGTAACTATGCTGTCGAATTCTACAGGTGACAAAAATGGACTGTCCAAACTTTCAGTATAGAAAGAAATACCAACATAAACAAATACTCAAATATTCTAATTATTCGGGGTAGCCCAAAATTTGCAAACAAAATCACAAATGCACAGCTTTTGTTGAGTCCCACTGACTGTATTTTTTTCATGGTCTTCTCCATTTGAACAGCTTAAACACCCTGATGAGCTAAACTGGAAGAGCCACAGCTAGACCACAGGTAAGCTCACACCACCTGCCTGATTACTTCAGTCTGAGAGGACCCGTACTCGTTTTCACTCAATCAACAGACATGCTCCGTACCAATGGCACTGCTGACGGCTTAATTTCCTGCTTGTGGTAACAGAGTGTGAATGAAAGACCTGCTGCGTCCGGCCTGTAGGAGACCACAGCTTTTTGTTTACTGTCTTTTGTGGAGTGAGACGTGTAAGGTTTCAAACCATCCATCTCAATTGGTTCAGCCTTTCATTTATTATATACTTTGTTAAATGGCTAATCACACATGTCAGTACAATTCTGAGTTGTCTATAACAACACTAAGCAAATTTTCTGTAGTACAATATAGAGCATCTTCCTGCTATCATGATTCAATGGAGGACTGTATGGACAAGAGGTTCAAGTCTTTAAAGTCTGAGTGAATTTAGCATCTGTAAAATCTGCAGACTGCAGGAAGATAAGAGGATTACGAAGACCCTGAGAGACTTTGGCAAACACACACCCTCACACCCCTACCCACCATGCACACACATACACACACACACACACACACATACACACACACACACACACACACACACACACAGAGTGAGAGAGAGAGAGAGAGAGAGAGAGAGAGAAAATGATGCATCAAGAGAAAAAATGATAAAAACAAAGGGAAAAAAAGAAAGAAAGAAAGAGAAAAGAGTAATAGAGGAAAATGAAAGAAAGAAGAAGAGACATGAAGAGAGAGGGAAGAGAAAAAAGTAAGAAAGAAAGAGATACAGAGAGAGAGAGAGAGATACAGAGAGAGATAGAGACCAAGAGACAAAGATAGCAACAGAGATGAAGACAGACAGACAGACAAAAGAAGGAAGAGACAGAGAGACACAGAGCGAGAGAGAGAACGAGAGAGAGAGTAAGAGATACAGAGTGATAAAGAAAGTGAAAGAGAAAGAATGAGACAGAAGTGATACAGAGAGAGAGTGAGAAAATGAGAGAGACAGAGAATCTGAGAAAGAGACAGAGAGAGAAAGAAGGAGACAGCAAGAAAGAGAGAAGGAAAGAGACTGAGGATAAAAAAGAGGCTGAAGATCATGTCCAGCATTGGTATGTGAGTCCAATGGGGCAGGAGTGCCTTTCTAAGAGTGTGAAGAAGCTATAAGGCCTTGTAGAGTGTAAAAATACTTCAAATTTCTGACAAAACACATAAAAATGATGTCCAGGAGTCAGCAAGGTGCTTACAATCCAAAAAGCTGACTGGTAACGATAACAAATGGAATTTTAACTTAGGAGATGTTTCAGGTCTCTCCATTATGTTTCTCTTTCTCTTTCTCTCTCATTAACACACCGAATTCAAGTACAGTGGGTTAATGGACCTTATTTTAGGACAACTACACTAAATGTTATCTTGTCCTGTTGTTTTGTTACTCTTATGTTTTTTTGCACTCTCTCTCTTACTCTTTGCACGTTTTGTATTTTGTCCTGTCCGCACTTATGCAGTCTTGTGGTGTTCTGTTTGTGTTCTTGTGTTGCATCATGGTCCTGGAGGAGCGTTGTTTCATTTCACTGTGTACTGTGTGTATACGGCTGAAATGACAATAAACTTACTTGACTTGACGGAGGTAACGCCATGCCTTTTTGAACATTTTTTAGTGGTGCACATACTAATAATACAGAGTAGAACAGTGTAATACAGTGTTTTCCATTAAGGACCTGACAAATGGATGCAAAGATGTGAAATGTCCAAAATAAAGGAGTCAGATGAGTAACAGGAAAGCAACAATGAGATTGCAAGATAAACAAGCAGGCCTTTGTTAACAGTCTACACCTCCCAATACATTATAAGGTATTCACACTGTGTGTCCAGTGTTCTTTGAGACATGTGTCACACAGCAGCACTTCATACATCAACCTACATTAGCTAAATTAAAAGGACACAGCAAAAGTGGCAGACACCTTAGAGAACAGAGCAGAGCAGAGGACATATTGGGTGATCTCAGAGCGTTCTGACTGTAAAAATACTCCTTTTATAATGAGATGAGGATGCTGGGTCAGAGGGCTAGAGGATAATTAAGTGAGATACCCCAAAAGAAAGTAAATGGGTTATATTTCGTAAGGATTCACCAGAAAAGTTTAAGTTATGGGTCAACACAATGGCACAATGACTTATAATCTCCTATAGTATATGCAAATTTAACATTTAACACAGAACTGGAGAAAAAAAACATTCACATACTGTATATAGGGTTGTCATTTTCAGTGTATTCATGTCTAACTATAAGCATGAGCTGGATGCTGTCAACAGACACTTTAAAAGCTGCCAAAACACCATGCTCTGGCTGTGTGTGGCACTCGCCCAAGGCAGTGAATGCATCTTGTTAATGTTTGTGTGTGTGTGTTTGTGTGTGTGTGGGTGTGTAAACTCAGTTTTATACTCTTTATGGGGACACGGCACTGATAATGATAGAAAAGCATTCAATCTTGACATACTAAAGACCTTTCTATTGGTCCCCATAAATATATATATATATTTTTTTTTGGTCTAGCAACTTCTGAAAAACTATCATGTTACCCTTTTAAACTCAGATGGATAGAATCATTTTTCAAGCACAACAGAGCTATAATAAAACGTA
This sequence comes from Brycinus macrolepidotus, assembly GCA_037974445.1. Taxonomy (NCBI): domain Eukaryota; kingdom Metazoa; phylum Chordata; class Actinopteri; order Characiformes; family Alestidae; genus Brycinus; species Brycinus macrolepidotus. The sequence goes on from JBBPCZ010000136.1 coordinate 11,916,916, forward strand.
TGAAGATAGTGTGTGTGTATATATATGTGTGTGTATGTGTTCATGTCTTTGTGTGTATGTGTTGTCTGGGCTTATCTGTGAGAATATGTCATGCTGATGCCAAAGTGTGTGTGTGGGAGTTGGATGTGCTAATAATTGCACTGTAATTGCTGTCAGTGATTCACTGTGTTATCCTGCTGAGACACCATGTGTGTGTTAGGCAAGCACAGGTCACTGCACAGTAACAAGTATGAAGAATGTCTTGCCAAATGCAAATATTCGAAAGGTGAAACTAAATCCACTGAAATTAACATCTGGGTCTGATGCTTCTCAGGGTCAGATCTGAAAGACTGAAAGACTGAAAGAGCCGATCAAAAACTGAAAGAAAAAGAGCTTGAGTAAACATGGCACTGTGTGCATATTCAAGATGTCAAGGGATGAATTATCACTTTACTAATGAGGTTCAAAAATCATTATCTCATGCAGATGACGTGTGTATTTTACACGCCAGATGTGTTTCTACCAAAATCAAAAAGTAAGCATTTATCTCGCAAACCTTCCAAAAACTTTTTTATCTGAGATACAAGACATACTGAGAGTAAGAAATGCACCTTACACAAATTTACAAACATAGTTAAGGCTGCAGAATTGAGTCATTCATTTACTGCATGCTACAAGTAGGGTTGAAACAACTATTGGCTGTCAGTGTGGATAATGTCAACAATAAGAAACAGCCAACAAATGTTTCCAATGTTGATTTTTCATTTACATGTTCAAAGCGACTAGAGTGAGTTCACCACTGAATCTGAAGAAGGCAGCTCGAAAAGGTTGTGCCTGTGTGAGCAGGTAGCAAAAGCAAAAGAACAACCATGGCTCAGTGCTCATAAAGAAGGTGAAGAATTATTTTTAATGAGGGGCAGGTAGAACAACATAACATCTGATTTAGCTTCCGGCAGAGGCACAAAGGATATTTTCAAGTGCTGATTCTGAAACAAACAATAGCTATCACCTGAGGACACACAGATCACACTATAAGTGATCTGTCAGAATGAGCTAACATTAAAAAGAGCTAAAGTTATTACTAACACTAGTCACTGAATTCTTTTAAAGCACACTGGTTCAGTCTACTAGAAGTGTTTAGCAGGCTCTGTGCAGCAAAAGTCTGCATAGTAACAAGATGATAATAGAGATGTTATTCTATGTTTATTTAAAAATATTTTAGATATATCATATATATATATATGCAACAAAGCATCTGCATTTTTACAGCTTTTTGTGTTTACATTTAGGCTGTTCTCTTTTCGCAACCCTATCTGCAAACATCCTGAACAGACTTTCCTGATGAGTCCTTCTGTAGGTATTTCAATGAACAAGTAAATCCAGGTGATACAACAATTGTATACTTTGATCAAAATATTGCATGCCAATCTTTAACCACATCAAGATTTCATCACAAGGCACATTGTTACATGTAGCAATGTAAGTAGTACCATAATTTTATCCCACCGTAATATTCAGAGCTAATGATGGCTTTTTTGTGGTAGGGCTGACTGATTTAGAGATAATATTTAATTGCATTTTTTTCAACCGCAAATTAAATGTTTACAATAAATTAAGCTCCGGGTCTTTTTACTCCAGAAGACCATATTTGGCTTAATAAGTGCCAGACTGGCAGTTCATGAGCTCTGTGTTATTTGGTTAAACTTCTCCACTTAAAACTTGTTGAGACAACATGGAATGGGGCAGGATATAATCAAAAGTGCAGCACTTGAACTGGAAAATTTCACTCTTTCAGATTGTGATTTCCATTTTAAAACAATAATCGCTCAGCTCTAAAATAAGTCCTAAGTCCCAGAATCAGAACAAGGCTATTGTCACCCTCTATCACCATTAGCCCAGGTTACTCTGCCTGGAAAGCTGCATCAGCCAATCAGCATGCAGGCAGTGTAGCAGCACTAGTCCCGGAAAACAAGCAGATCTCCACATGGCCTCTGGCCACTGTGACTTCCCTCCATCCCTCACTCATCGCCATGGACACAGCACCAGTCCAGCTCCATTCAGTCGGACTCTGCACAAGTTTATATCACTTTACCCTGCTTCCTTTCTCTTCACTCAACTGGACGACTCTCACCAGTCAACATTTCCACAGACACAATGCCATCTTTTGTGACATCCACACAATTCTTGTTGTTCTCAGCCATTAGTCAGACTTTAGAACCTCCTGAAAAAAAGGCTGCCTCTCTTTTCACCCAATCACTCTGTGAAATATCTGTAAACATTTACAGTGGGCCTGGGAGTGTTTTAAATAAGGGGTCCATTTAAACGCTCTGTTTATAGTGGGACAGAGAGCTTTGACGAGACCGGAGAGACAGTTTCACTGAGGAGGTTTATTTAGTTAAAACCTCTCTCAGTCATACAGGTCTGCCGTAATGTCCCCGTAGCACAGCCTCGACTGCCAAATGCAGGGAATCGTGAAAAGTGGGACTGGAAGAGAAACAAATAAAGGGCCTGGCTCTTGTAATGTGCTGTAACTCTACCACTGGGAGTACAACATCTTACTCAGGGACCTGATGCATTTAAAGAGACCTGTTTTCTTCACAAAACTGAAAAGAGTAACCTGAGTACAGGTCCGGATTTCTGGCCACCTTTCTGTTTACTTCTAAAGGGACATTCTTTTTTCAGCAGGCATAAAAATCAACACTAAACCACATCCCAGCACATACAAGATACAGCACAACGCATAAGAGAGTAACATTAAGATATTTCACTCTTAAAATAAAGGTGTCAAAAAGTTTACTGAGTGATGCCACAGAAAAAACACTTTCAGTTTCCTAGAATCTTTCAGTGGTGCTTATTGAAAGAAGCATTTTTGTAAAAAAGATGTGTTAGAGTGAAGAACCTTTTTAAAGTCTGAAGAACAGCTATATTATGTACACGTTCTACTCCAATTAAAGGAAATGTGGAGAATTTAATCAGAAACGCTATTTTATAAATAATCAATATATATCAATATATTGTTATTTACCATTATTTCCCATTTAGAGTGTAGTAAAATTCAACTAAGGTCTAAAGTGTGAAAACAGACAAACTATTTGAACATTGAATTCATAAACAAATACTAATATAACAAACGGATAATCGAATATTACAATTTTTGGGCCTGCCCTACCAGTTTCCCAGACACACTGAAAATGGCTGAATAATGCACCTTGTTGCAGTGATATGCAGTTAACTATAACCAGATAACAGAGTTTATTTATGCAGAGATAGCTATATCTTTAAGAAACACTGGTGCAACTAGAACTTATTTTTTGCTACCATATTGTGAATGTAACATTGCTTGCCCATATGAGTTGGTGTTTTTACATGTTCTAGGTGGTTGGAGGTTATAATAATGTACATCTTGTAGACCTTAACTGCAACAGTGAACATCAACAAGTTCATTTGTTGATCAGTACTTGAGCCAGATGACTAACAAAAATAATAGGCTATAACGTTACTTCTTGTGCATCACTCACTAAGGGTCTCGGTCTCTCACAACTACTTGTTACATCACTGAAGTATGTCCTGAAGCTGCCTCTGACTGTGTTTCAAGCATAAACATATACTTTAAGGCATTTTAGCTTAGTTAGGTTTTGTGATGGAGTTTGCATTATTTAAAATTTCCATTCTTAGTGGAAATGTATATCAGTTCTAAATATTGATAATTGGTCTCTTTAATTACTAGTTCTCAAAATTGGTCCTGAAAAATAATACATATCAGTCGATATCGACCTAAGACATATTTACTGATTACAGTGGTGTTGCTGATATTACCAATTCATTATGAACCCCATACAGATATTAACAAATCAAATTAGGCATGTTGTTTCCTATTTTGCAGTATAGGAGTAAGCAGTCTAAAAAAAAGGCAGTCTATGTTAAATGTGATAGCACCTTATAATGCATCATGATCACCTAAAATAAAAAAATCAAACCTCTGTATCATCCAAACAGAGTTGGTATTGGCACATCTGAACCCTTGTGGGTGAAGACGGCTGTTTGGAGAACTGTAGCTTTATTGGCCAACATTTTTAAAGGCTCGTCACTCGTGAATTCCTTCACACACACACACACACACACACACACACACACACACACACACACACACACACACACACACACACACACAC
>JBBPCZ010000136.1:11943204-11969183 GCA_037974445.1 Brycinus macrolepidotus
TGTGTATGTATTCTGAGTGCCTTTTTGTGCTCTGTAAACTCTGGAGCCAGACGATCTCATCTCACTGTATACATGAATATAGCTGAGACAACAAAGTTTACTTTGACTTTGACAAATATATTGAATGTTATTAAATATTTGTTGCAGCCCTTAAACCTTCATAGACAAATTTTCACTTCTGGAATTCTGCAGTACTGAGGTTACCCGCTCAGGCATGGTGAAGCATATTAAACATAAAAAAGGAAACGTCTGCAACAGATAGAGAACATAAACCCCTACAGAAACACATATAGTACCCAGTATTCTAGGTAGTTACATCAAATATCCATTCAGGTATACATATAGGTATACATTAATACCTGTATATAAAAAAGTATTAATTAAACTCTCCGGATTATACTGTGCGTGTCTGCTAACCTCATATCTCATCAATTAAAGGGTAAATCCGTTCTAATTAGGCCAATAGGTGATGTCAAAGCAGATATCTCTTACTTTTAGAGAATCCGCCAAAGGCACAGTTTGTTTAATTAGCACATATTGATTGGCCACTTTTCAGTAGCTGCGACACAGCGCTAACTGGATGGGGCCTTTTCAAAGTGGTAATGTGCCTGGACAGCAACATGTCCTCACTCTCCATCAGTGCTGAAAGGTTACAAAATAAGACAGCTACCCACAACATTAGTGAGTCAATGGGTAGTGTTGGTCAATGAAAAGGTAACACTTAAAGCTTCAGTCTGATCTGATGTGTGCTTTTTAACAAGACTACTTTTAAAACGCTCTCAGGGATTCGAATGAGATGTTGACTTTGGTCTTACCGAGCGACAAGACTGGCGAGCCAGAGAGTAGTACGGCCCTGACAAACCGCAAACAACGTATTGAAAGCCCTAATTGTTTTCATCTCATATGTAAGCTGTCTTCAATTAGACAAAAATGTGGTGAAAAAGGGACCCAGAAAGGGGAAAGGAACTGAACCAACGCAGAGAGGTTTCCTAGCAACAGGAGAGCACAGAGGTAAATGCCAGTTACTGCCATTCTTCAGTTTGAATATAAGACAGGAAAGCGTTTTCAAGCATTTTTAGCAAACATTTTGAGTGCTAACAACAAAGTTTAACTTCCATTTAAAAGCATACTTCCCTTCAGTGGACCTATGTCAAGGGCTCTGCAAGGCTCAAGTCGTGAGGGAAGCACATGCTGTACTCACGAAGGCATATTTCAGCCCTAAGCCACCCACACAAAGTACCAAAATGAAGAAAAAAAAAAAGGTTGAAACAGTGCTCCCGAGTGACAGGAGACTTAGAAGTCATGATATTTCTCTCACCTTAATACAAATAAAAACAAGAAAAGCTCACCACACCATTCCAATCCACACCTAAAAAAACCCTCACATATGCATATGAGCAAAACAATGACACAGTATTTCTAACTATGCCCCCACTTCGCCATCCCTAATTTCTTAATCTTCAAAGCCGCCCAGGGGTATTGTCTTGCCTTGGTATGGCCTTTTCCGACGCTATTCACCCCATTGAGGGCGCGGAGGCCGAGCAGAAGCATCTGCAGACAACGGCTCCGGGCGCGCTCTTTCTCAGGGTGTCCAGCTGCACAATGGATTTCTTCAGCTCCCGCACAAAAGAGGCTTGCGCACAAAAAAGGTCCAAATTCAATGGCATTCCTCCTCACAATCGGCACAGCACATGCTCCGGCTAAACTTCTCAGACGAAAACGTGCAGATATTTTCTGAGGAGTCACAAGCCAGGGCTGAGCCCAAATCGTGAGCAAGTTTTACAAAGTTTAAGAGCTCACTTCTGACATTTTATAATAATGAGACTAAATCAGCATCCATTCAGGCATGGTGAAGCGCAGAGTGTAAAGAGAAATAGGCAGACAAAGCAATTTCTGCAACAGATACAAAACATTAACCCTTTGACCCTAGGCTTATATTGCGTAGATAAACTTAAAACTTAGTATTCATTAACTAAAATGAATTATTCTATCACCACTGCCTACTTCATATGTAAATTATGTAGTTATGACAACAGGGACCTTAAGTCTGGGCCCACATCCAGATCCTGAGGGCTTCAGGAGTGAGCGTGACTGATGTTAGTAAAAGAATTAGTTATTATGTTGACTGTTTATTAGTTAGGAAGTAGGCTTTCATATTAAGTGTACTTCATGTAGCGTATTGTTGCACCCACAGGCCAAGCTGAGAGGCTACATTAGCTCTCCTATCACATCCTCTGTCTGGGCGGAGGGAGCACCATTGTCACACCACACAACAGCCCCTTTGGCACCCCAGCAGCTTAACATCCCGAGGCTGCTGTACCTCAATGCCCGAGTTTCCAGCAACAGAGAAAGGGACTGGGCGTACATCACACTGGGAGCAGCCTAATCCCTTTGCCCTATACATCTGCACTGGCCGTTTTTGCACCGCAAATCAAAAGCCACCTTGCTAATTAGCACCCTCAAGCCTTTCACTGCTATCCCACCTCAGGGAAGCGATCTGTGTTCCTCTATGTATGGCCGAACAACAAGATGCAAGTGGCCAAATGGATAGCACTGGAGGGCTCTCTTCATGCTTGCGCTGTCTGTCAAGAGTGTTTTAGGCGAGTCTCTATCGCCAAGCCTATTTACAACCAAGGAAACCACTCAAGAGCAAAGATGAAAGTGAATGCTTCAGAATTCCCATGTCTTTTTAATGTCTTTTAAAGCTGTGTTGTGTGACTCGTGGAGCACCAAGGCCCTGTGTTTCTTTAGACACGTCTACGGTGATGTGATTAAAGTTGTCTAGACTCAAACCTCAGAAAAGAGCTCAAGATAACTAACACTATGCACTTTCATGCTCCACTCTTTTGCAAATCAGTAATGGTTGGAGCATGAAAAGCACACCTGTTAGCTGTCAGGTTCATTAGAGGTGACACGGCATTCTAAACAGAAGTAATGACACACTACAACAACAAACTGTTTTTGGACCTAAGCCCTATGTGTAGTATACTCACACACTAAAGGTTTCAATTAAATCCCCTCAAAACATAGAGCCATAGGGCAAAATCCGGGAACTTGAAAGAGTATCTTATATAAACAACATGATTACACAGTCAAAGGGAAGGTAAAGGAAATGCTGATTAGCACTTCTGCAATTACTTTCATTTACTACAACTAACATTTACAGCGTAGAAATGATTATCTGGTGCATTGTGATTTCAAGCAGCTTGCTGTCAGGACATAACTTCATACCTCCAAAATGAGGTGACTCTTCAGAAAGAGAAAAAAATGTTATTAAGCATTAATATAAGTTAATAATTAAATTTAATTTCTAGTAATTGTGGTCCATTCATCATAATTTTTCACACAATGTAAAAGCAGATTTATGAGAGTTATGAGGTTATACGACACCAGCATTACATTTTGCTGTACACTTACACTGATACAACGAACTCGATGGATAAAGATTTAGAGATTCATGAGAAGTTCAGTCATGAATCTGCTGCATCAAGAATCTTTCACAACTCATGTGTTTAACTGTAAGGCCTACTGTAAACAGTACTGCAAGTTTACTAAACTTGCAGTACAATTTACAGTAATAATAATGCCACATCCACTCTTGGTGCTACATTTGAGGCGTCACAGTTTTGGCAAGTCCATGTGGACATGTGGATAAATTCATGCTTAGACCAGGCCAGGCATTGGAGAAAGTATCAAAAGCACATGATCTGTGCAGGCTTGTTGTGTTACCTTATCTAAAAAGGTCTATGAGTTGTTTCTATATGCTTCTGCATACAAACATGTAAGAATAATGCAGTTGCTGAAAGTACTGAGAAGGCCACTTACTTCACTGAAACAACACAGTCACAGCTGGCTTGAATCAAAGAGTGCTTTTTACCTAAATGGCTTTATCAAACACAAACATGCACAGAACTTTCCAGCTGAACACCACTGCAGTAACAGGATTTATCTTTACTCTTCAGTGCAAACCATACAAATCGCTGGTTTAGCATGGCTGCTCTACTGCAGAGCCATAGAATAAAGTAGCACAGAATAAATTACCTGAATTAATGAAAAATGTTACTATTACATGCCACACCTTACTAACTCCATTAGTAATTAAATAGCAGGGAAAACACAAAAATGTGCTGTCCCTGGGTCCCCAGTAAAATGTACCTCAAAGGTATAACATGGTTCCTATGGTCCAATTGTGGACCTTAAGGAAGATTTTAATTTTTCACTATATTCACTTCCCCAGGAGAAGGGGGCATATTAGTACCTTTGACCAACTTTTTAAATAGTAAAATAAAATAGAGAAGAGCTAAGATTGGGTGTATAGAGTCAATGCAACTTGAATATACAACTGTACAGAAATATGGTACATTTCTGTTATTTTTTTTTCTAATACCATAATAAAAACTTTACTGGTTTGTTCACTTTGCAACTTAGTCATTTGTAATAGTTACTGTTACACAAACACACAGTGTGCATAAATTTTGCAAAGAATATCTGACTAAGCTGAATTGAGGCAAACTAATGCACTGAACATTTTGTTTGTTTAAAACAATACTGCCTCCATACCAGCAGTGGATTGCCATTTCAGAAGTGAATGTATCCTGGTAGTGTCTATGCCTTCCCCAAGCCAACTCAAACAGTGCCTCCAAGGGGAAAACTACTGGAATTGCACATCAGGGGTAATGGGAACAAAACACACTCTGTAACAGTCTAAGCAAATGTTAAAGCAAAGATGGCATCGTAGATATTGATGGTATCATGTATCTTTATTATGAGTGTTAAAGCATGTGAAGTCACCCATTCTCATTGCATGTGAATCTAAAAGTGAAACAAAAAGAGGCGATATCCTGGAGCTATCCTTCACATGATTTCATCCTTCAGGTCCAGGATGAAACGCAGGATGGGATCCATGGCGACCAAACTGCAGGCTCATTCACTGATGTACCACACAGAGCTGGTATTCTTTCAGTCTTACTGGTTTCCTTTCTCTTTTCAACGCAGCTCCGCTGGCTTAGAGCTCCATTCACGCCCAGTCAGCACCACCAGTGTGGCCCATTCTCTGCTCATAATTGGTGAGCTCAGGCAGAAATATTCAAGTCCAGCACACCGCAGCCATCCAGAACAGTGAGTGTGTGACGCCAGATGGAAACAGGCCAACAAGCACAAACAAAGAATCTCAACTTCAAAAGGCTACTTTTCTTAAAGAAATGACAGATCTTTTTTTTTTCATTCTTTACAAAATAAGAGCAGTTAAATTTATTAATAATTAACACATGCAAGCATGAATACCTAACTACTGTACAGTTATTGCTGACTGCCAGTTACAGCAGGGTGGCAACCAACAATTACAAAATCTGTAAAAAGGCCTAATTACATGGCGGGAAGGTTGTCACTCACAAGCTCTGATTTGCCAACCAATCAGATAAGAATAAAAGTATTTTTTACTTAGATGGGAATATTGCTGTACACACAGGTCAAAAACATACAATTTTCAGGGCCTCTTGTTTCAAAAGTGGCCCATTTGGATGACTGTGAATTCACACTTCAAATACTCTGTCTAATTGCAGTAGCGTGTCCCCACACCTAACCCTGACAGAGAGCACCAGCTTTCACACCATGATGCGACATGCTGTAGGCATCTCTAATCATTAAAGATTGCACGAGATTTAATTTGCTCAGTCAGCGCAGGCACCATTTTGATGTGTACTTGTGAAATGATTGTTGATCAAGTGTTTGATACATTTTAAATGTTTTTAAAGGCAATATGTAACAGTGACAACTTGAAAACTATATAAAACTGGATATCATCACAAAGCGAGTGCTTCCAACTGGTTACTTTTAGATCAATACAATTATTATTATACAATTACTATAATAATAAGCTAAGTTGGTTAAAAAACTTTTTTTTTAAAAGTCACCTGTGACACTGTACGGGCCTGGACAGACTGCAATAACTGTCTTTTTAGTGGGGATAGTAGTATTAACATAACAAATGATAACCTAGGACCACCATGAAACTCATTCCAAAAATTTCTCACACATTTCCGAAATCACTCTCATTATAAAAGCTCATGCCATCATGTCGGCGTCATGTCTGCTGCCCTAATGAGCTTCCCCACAAACCAGTAAAGACCAGTTCATACACTAGTGAGGGGAATAGGCGGACAAACATTACTCAGAACTCACAGGAGAAGATCAGCGTGAGCTTCTGCACGTGCAGATGACATATATAAGACCTCACAGGTGTGTGTGGAATTGCTCTGTTGTTTACCGGCCTAGATAGAGGGGATACTCTGGCCCTCACACTGCACTTCCAAAGGATCTGAAGAAGCAGCATGGTAGCTCTGGATGTTCCTGGCCTCCACAATCGCCTCTTGCTACAAAGCATCTCCACCACTCGCCGCCCAAGTGGGATGGTTACCCCATATAAGCCTCGAAAGACCAGAAAGAAGCTGCAGGTGATTATCTGTATTCTGTTTGTGGAGTTATTCGAGAGGTTCACCTTCTTTGGGATTGTATGCAATATGATCCTCTTTTGCACCATCAAGCTGGGATATCACAATTACCAGGCAGCTACAGTGAACCTGTGTTTTGTTGGAGCCAGTACACTCACACCTGTTCTTGTGGGCTGGTTTGCAGAGACGTGTCTGGGAAGGACCAAAGTTCTCTATCTTTGCACCCTACTCCATTTTATTGGTGAGTTGATGGTATCAAACGCAAAGAATTTAAGATGTTTCAATAAACAAATGAGCCTTGAAATATATTTAATGGGTTTGTTTATGTGATTTTTTAAAAGATCTGACAATGTGCACAAGGATTGACAATGTTGCCTCAACAAGCAAAGGTTACAAGGTCATTTTGTTTGTTCGATCTGATTGTTTGCCATGCCAATACTACACTGAGGAATTTTCTAAAGTCCTGTAGACTCCAGGTTGACACTAGTTTGAGATAACACTAGTTGTGTATAAAGCGTTTATAAGCATTAAATATCTTATACTAGGGACACACAAAATATCGGAATGATATCGGTATTTGCTTTAAAAAATAACCAACATCGGCACAATATTTGATTGTTTTAATGGTACTCCAGAGGAGAAGTACTTTAAGGAAACACTGGGTTACTGTGATAAATTGTGCTAAATATTTGCATTTCACTCATTTTGCTGTATTTGTAACCATCAGAAATGCATATGTTTTTATCAATGTAATATTTTGGCATTGGCAGATATAGTCATAAAAATACTTGTCCAGAATTTCCATATCCTTATCATATTTCCTTATACACTTCTTAGAGGAAGATAATGTCTGACATTTCAACATTATCATTTTCACTCACAAAAGTAAATCTAAGCTTTACTTGCAGTGGTATATCTTCCTTGTGACCCCTAGAAACCCTAGAAATCAAATGTGCACTTTTTTTAATCTTCTACACAAAGACTTGTAAACACCTGCATTTTTTCAAAAGTCTTGTGAACAAATACTACATGTCAACAAAGACTAAACACGCTCCTTTACATACAGAATAAGTACCTTGTTTTGTCTCAGTCAAATCTACTCATACATTTCCCATAACAATTATATCCTAAAGATTAATAACTTTAAGATTAATAAGTGAACAATAAGCCTGCAGAATCACGCATTAATCTCCTGATGCCCTTTCCACAGGCACTGCCATGCTCCCTGTTGTTGCATTTCCCTTTGAGGATTTCTACATTGACACACACAATATTATTCATCAACTCGAGCCACAAGAGCAACACATCCTCTTCTACACAGGGCTCCTTGCTGCTGTCCTTGGTATTGGGGGCATCCGTGCTATCCTCTGCCCATTAGGAGCCTATCACCTTCAGGGGTATGACCAACACCAGATCCTGTCCTTTTTCAACTGGTAAGAAATCCCTTTACAAGTACTAATAACTAATTATGCACTAATTGTAATCATGAGCACAAACAAACACTACATACTTTCATCTGCAATCAAATAAATTCTCAGCCTTTGTCAAATCTAATTTACATTTCTGGAATATGTTCTGAAGACGGCATTTTACACTTACAGGCTCTACTGGCTGACCAATCTGAATTCTACAGTTGTCTTCTTGGGGATCTCTTATATTCAACAGTCTGTGGGCAAAAACCTGGGCTTTCTCATCCCCTTTACCTCGGTCCTGCTGGCCCTCATTGCGATACATATGTCTCGCAACAATCTCATCTTCCGTCCAAACAAAGGTAACAAAAATGTATGCAGAAACAAACGACTGACCAATAAAGCTGACCCAGAAATTATGGATTTAAAACAAAATTTACTGATTCTAGAACTTTTGTAGTCAACGTTAATTCCAGGCAACAGGAGTGGATGGAGTAGATGCTATAATTGCCGACCTATAACCTCAGCTGGGTTGGTTTCAGTACTGACAATGGAATGTGATTGTACACTGCTTTTGTGTTACAAATTTTAGATTTTACTTAGTTTTCCTCATTGTCCAAAGTAAAATACAGCAGGCATACTGCAGTCTGTTGTGGAAGGACACATTTTTTTCAGACATACTGTCTAGAGAGTGCCAGCGGAATATGTCACACACTACATGCACACAGGTGTTGGCATCTCAAAGCTTTAGAGTCAGCTCTCGATTCCCAAATGCCTGGACTACCTGTTTTTGGGATTGACTCCTAGCTTTGCAGTTTACACAAATTTTGCACAACACCTAGGCAGCACTATATTTGATCACCTGATTGTGGGCTTTTCATGTGAAGTTTTCATGTGTTGGACAACACACAGGCAGTTCGTTGCTGACCACACTGGGTGTGTTCCTAAACTCCCTAAAAATGTGCTGCCTCCGTTATCGTCATTTGAGTGGAGATGTGGTTAACTGGCTTGACCGCGCCAAGGAGAACAATGGAGGACGCTACAGTGAGACCAGTGTAGAAAACGTTAAGATCCTGGTGCAGCTTTTTCCACTTTTTGGACTGCAGGTGCTCTACCGAGCTTGTATTACTCAGGTGAGTAGGCAAGGAAAATAAAAGCTCTGTTACACAGAATCATCTGGTCAGTGCGAATTAATTCAGAGGGGGATACCCAGAAAATACAGGCCAGGAATCACCTCAATATCTTGTGAGCTGGATTCTAGATAGAGGTGTACGGTAACACATCACTGGTACACCCCCAGCTCTAATAAATAATGTGATTGATGAAATCAATCTAGCATGAAGCATCCTATACATATTTAGGAGGTTCCTGCCTTTTGACTCACACTGTATAGAACTTAGTACAGTGGTGCGTCCTGCAGCTGAACTATCACATTTGTCCCAGTTATACCATTTCCTATCCATGGCAATGGGGTGTTGAAGGCAGAAACACACCCCGTTACAATACATGAACCAGCCAGCTGGGCATCTACATGGTCACAAGGAGCTTCCTCTGTACATAGGAGCTGTGGCATCACAAAAAAGCATGTACTACTCTCCCTCAACAGGTTGTGTTAGTATTGTTGTGCTGTTATAGTAGCAGAAGAAAACTACCTACAATAAATATAAAGAAGACATTCATTCATCACATTCAAGATCATATTACCGTCTGGTTGAACATGTCACTCTTCAAGCGTTCATATTATAACATAATTTGCATCTTTACAGATTCCATCAGGATACTACCTTCAGACCATGCATTCAAACCTGAACTTTGGTGGTTTCCTCCTGCCTATAGCAGCTATGAATGTGATCAGTATCCTGCCACTGCTAATTTTAGCACCACTAGTGGAACTTGTAAGCACCTGCTATCAGTCTTTAAAGAAAACCCCTCCTTCACCAGCCAAATTCATAGGTATGCACTTACAAATAATGTGACAGTTCTTACTCCACCTACACTAGCTAAAGATAACAGATCACACCTTCTCTTGCAGTAATGGGGCACGCCTGTGCAGCTCTGTCTGCGCTAGTTGCAGGGATTGCTGAGATCCACCGAAAGGACCACCCTCAGATGGAGCAGACACTGTCAGGGACAGTACTACAGGTGTCCTCCATGTCCTGTTTTCAACTCACACCTCAGTATATCTTACTGGGTATAGCAGAGGCCTTTGTCACACCAGCATGTAAGCATTCATTCTTGATCATGTCTAAGACATAAAATATAAGATCTCTATAAAGTTCTCTGAACGATCCACAGCTTAACTATCACGGTGTGTCTACTTCATTCATTTTCTTCCATCTAGATGACAGCATCGTAGCTACACCACATGAATGATATCCTTGAGATGCACAATTCATTATTCTTCCCCTCATCTCTTTACTCAGGCTCCCTCATCTCTTTCTGTCTGACTCCTAGCAACCTCAGAGGCATTTCTTTGCACTTCCTGACTCTCTTTTATGGAGGAGGATGCTTTCTGGGAGCTTTTCTGATTCAGTTCTTCTATCTTGTGTCTGGCGGTAAGGCAACGTTCTTTTTATAGCAGAGATCAAGACCAGACATCAACTCAGTGCCAATGACCAAAACTTTGATCATTTCTGCTTTCAGGCAACTTCTATCCCAATGCACTCAATAATGGCAATATGGAGAGTTTTTTCTTCATATTGGCAATGCTAATGGCCATAAATACAGTCGGCGTTTGGAGATTATCTTGCAGGTGGGCTATAATTGCATATTTTGTTCTGTGTTCAAAGTATCATGTGCTGCTACATCACATTATCCACAAATGGTGAGATATCAGGGGTGTCCAAATCTGCTAATGGAGATCTTCTCAACGTGCACGGTTCTGAACCAATCGGTCCCCCTAACCATTAGAAGGACACTTGTTAAATTAGGATTAAAAATAATCTTTGTATAAAAGGAAATCTAAAGGCACAGGGATGTGCAGCCCTGTTGTATGTTCAGAGGTTTACAGTAGGCTTAACTCATACTGAAGTAGCCAAAAAAGTTTCCAAAAGAGTTCTATAAGTAGCAGGTTGAATAACTTATTAAGTACAGAGTAAATTATAAAACTGCAGTCTTAGAATATTCAGCATCATTAAAAGAGGAAACAAGATTTATTGGGCTCTAGTCTTTCTGCACTCTTGGTCTGATAAACAAAATGATACACGTTGACAGATAAAATGATAGTTGGAACATGCGTACCATGACGTGTATCATTTTGTTTATCAGACCAAGAGTGGCTTGTTAAGTTGATGAACTACTGTGTTAAAGACCAAGGGGTCGTGGGTTCTCACCCCCCTCCCCTACAGTTCACTTTATTTTTTGCTCTCTTCAAATCCACCTCTTCAATGATCAGTTGGGGTAATGAGCACTTAGGATAATAACTACACATTCATGGCCTAAACTAACTAACAAAAAACATTACTACTAACAAAAAAAGGTTTTAGTGTCTTCTCTGTGCACTCTGATAGGAGCAATAACTTCAACTCTGGTAGAGACTGCTAGCAGCTCTAAAGTATGGGCTTATTAGTGTGAGGGACATGTTTTCCCTGTACACTACAAAGCACCCATAAGGCGGATAAAAGTGTCTGCCAAATGCCAAATGTCTAAAGTCAAAGGTGTGACCAATCACAAAGCAGGACAGATTCTGTCACCAACATAACATGGCATTCAACAGTCGGGAGCAGCCGAAAGTAAAAGAAGAAAGAAGATCTTTGTACGCAGCTATATAACTCATTATAGACAACCTGAAATCAAGAAGTAACTGCATTATGAAAACCAACATCCAGTGAGGAGAATAATAAAGTGTTGGAATTGGGAGAAAACTTGAGCAGTTGCACTCTGTGACTAATTTGTGAGACACATATGTACCTAAACCTGTTGTAGGAACCAAAAAATACATACAGTAGCTGCATACAGAGATACAACCTTTGAAATGTTGACCATTTAACTAAAACATATTTACATTTTATTTATCATCTTAGAAAACAAATAGCCATTCAGAGACTGTGAATAACTGTGGTAACTGTGCACTGTGTTAATGCTGCTGACTGTACTGTATTAATAAATGTCTTGTAATTGTGAAGTGTGAATTGTGTTCATATTGCAGTTTGAATTTCTGTCGTGCAGGTACACAGATCTGAGTGCTGAACTGGGTAAAGAAGTGAGACAAAGTCAGCTGGCTGAAAAGCTCCTACAGTATAAAGCCTGCCTCCGCTTCTACGACACAGTGGATCGTCCCGAAACTTCAGTGTCCTTGGAAACGATCCTGTAACTTCTGAAAGATGGTCAAAATCCAAGACGCTGGCGTCACATAAACATAAACACTTAAAACCACCCTCGAATTTGCTTCACTTTTTCCCCTAGAGATGTGACTGTGTGCTATAGTGTGTCCCTAATGTGGCTGAACCACTTAAAGTCTGCAATAAAGTTATTGTAATGTCAGTTACAAGGAGATTCTTCATCTAGGGTACTGTTCTCACTCATCAGGCTACAGAGAAAGCTGCCACACTTCTGCTTGCAACTACAAAATACATTTATAAATTATTTAACTTTTTTTTTATTTCATACAGCACTATTAAACACCAAATGTGTTGTAATAGTTAGATGTATGCATTGTTTTAAAATGTCCTTGTACATTATATGGACAAAGGTATTGGGACACTCCTGTTTTTTCAGGGTCTGGACTAGACTTACTTCCAGTGAAGGGCAATCTTAATGCTTCAGAATACCAAGACATTTTGGACAACGCCATTCTTCCAGCTTTGTGGACAGTTTGGGGGAGAACCTTTTCTATTCCAGCATGACAGAGCCCCAGTGCACAAAGCGAGGTCCATAAAGACATAGTTGGATGATTTGGCTGTGGAAGAGCTTGACCGGCCCCCACAGAGCCCTGACCTCAACCCCATCCCTAACACCTTTGGGATGCGAGCGGAGATTGCGAGCGAGGTCTTCTCGTCCAACATCAGTGCCTGACCTCAGAAATGCTCTACAGAATGAATGGGCACCAATTTCACGCAGAAACATTCCAAAATCTTCCAAGAAGAGTGGAAGCTGTTATAGCCGCAAAGGGGAGATCAACTCCATATTAAAGTCTATGTATTTGAATGCAGTGTCATTAAAGTCCCTGTTGTTGTAATGGTCAGGCGTCCCAATACTTTTGTCCAGCCTGATAAACAGTACAGGAGAACAGCTCTGCCTGAACACGCCTACAGCTGTTGCTAGCGACTGTTCTGTTGTTAGCGTTAGCCGGAGAGGGGGGGTGTCTGAGTTATGGACCTCCCTGAGCCCATAAGGAGACGTTTGGGGGATTTTTCGAGGACTGTTTTTGTGGATCAGACCCATTCCCAACTTTCGCCTGAGGATCATGTCACATTTCTTAACCAGAGTAAGTTTACAGCCCTGCTTTCTACCTGAGCGTCACGTCTAAACTCGGCTAGTTTAGTAACTCAGCTAACCCCTCAGTACAGTAACGCTGCCTGTGTTTGAAGTAGATTAATTTCACTAACTGTCCAGCTAGAGCTGACTTCAGGTGATGTGTGCATTACAGATTAAGCGTTTTAAGTGGCTAAACCAGCTTAGCTAATTCAGTCTCTTCATTTAAACTTCACCATGAGCTCATCAGTGAAGTAGAAACAGTGGACTCTGACTGCTCTTCCATTCCATAGACAGAGAAGTTGTGTCAAACCTGCCTCTTCAGATGTCCCTCTTTTTCAACCTGTGGTTCTTTCCTTTGTGGTGGATCAGTGAAGTAGTGATGCTGCAGCTCAAAGTTAGTAGCTCTGCCTTTTTTCCCCATCCCAGCTAATTATTATTATTGTTGTTGTTATTGTTGTTATTATAGCAATCTTGTGTTCCTAACTAACCTGAATGGTCACCTTTTATTCTTGGTTTTAGTACCCCTCCCTCCCAGATTACTACAAATTCATCTTGATCACCATCCTAATTTTAATGACCCTCATCGAAGCCATCAGGCTTTACCTGGGCTATGCAGGGAACCTACAAGAGAAGGTAAATACTTTTTAAGTATATGTAAAAGTGATGAAGTTATGAATTTATTTAAATAGGCACAATGCATTTTTGCAGGTCCCTGAACTGGCTGGCTTCTGGCTCCTGAGCCTCCTCCTGCAGTTCCCCTTGACTCTCTTCCTGCTCTTCAATGAAGCTATCCTCATCCAGCCTTTGGAGAGAGGAGTTCATATCATTCTCGCCTCGTTCATTT
This sequence comes from Brycinus macrolepidotus, assembly GCA_037974445.1. Lineage (NCBI taxonomy): Eukaryota > Metazoa > Chordata > Actinopteri > Characiformes > Alestidae > Brycinus > Brycinus macrolepidotus. The sequence continues at coordinate 11,957,322 of JBBPCZ010000136.1, forward strand.
CAGCAGAGGTATGAGCAGCACATTCATGAGCACCATCAGAAGCTGGCTGGAAGTCACCCTGTACTCTTTGATGTGACCTAGTTTGTTTGTATGTGTTATTTTGCAGGCTCTCTCTGGTTTTGTTGCCCTTCGTGCAATGGTCAGACACACTGAAAGCCGCTTCCACCTTCGCCAGTTCAATGGAATACAGGAACTCGGAACATGACAACCAGTTCTGTCTCTAAAGAACTGCACACTTTGACACAGGAAGGACCATTAAGTATACCAAAAAAATATTTTGAAATATTCTGCCTTTTTCACTCAATTAGTTTTGTTATATCATCAGTAAATATTTCTGTAGTATTATATGTGAGGATTTTTTTGAATAGGGGTTTGTTTGGAGAGCATACAAACGGTAACAAAATGTGCTTCACTGGGGACTAAAAAGTTAGCATCAAGCATTTACCATTTTTTCCCAAAAAGTATCTGGCATAGTTTAACACACACACACACACACAATCATCAGACCAAGTGACGTGCTTGCTGTCTGACACAAGTAAAAAGATGTGTTTCTTTGAAATGGTCTCAGAATTTTATAAATCTTTGAAAAAGAAGCAAATTATGGAACATGTCTGTAGTTAGACATACACATACAGATTTTATACATAATCCAAAATACATTCCATAGCATAAACATGACATCCACACACATCCAGCTTCAAGTGACTATGGTAGAAGAAATTGTATTGTTTCTGTATTATAGATGGAAAAGAAATACACAAACTCCAAGATGCTCTTTCTTAGACTGGTTTTCCATGTTGTTCCCTGAAGTGGTGATGATCCTGAGAATTCCATCTTCAATCAAAAGATTTTAGCTTTGTGCTTTTCGCTTGATTGTTTCTGCTGCTTCCGTAAAGCACTGGCCCTCTCTGAGAAGAGAAGCAGAGGTCAGGGATCTGTCACTTGCAACTGCTGAGTCAGCCCCAGCACTGGGATACAGAAAAAAATCAGGTTCTCTCTTAACTGTAATAACTACATCAGTGCTGGTCCTCAACTCAAAATGAAAAAGTTCTGAACTTCCAACAGCAATAAAAAGACCATTTTATTGTTACTTGCCTTTACTGTTAAGGTTGTCAGGTGCAGCAGCATCTCCATTAGAGGCCCGCTGCCCTGCGCTCCCTCCGGGCAGCTTCCCCAGCCTCAGACCTCCTAGTCCAGCCTGATCCAGTGAGGGCCTGTCACAGCTGTAGATCAGAACAGTATGCTGTAGCGAAAGCTATGAAAGTGAAATAATAAAATGTTTCTGTATTCATGAGTGTTGATCTAGGATCTGTTCCTGTCTGCAAAGTCATTGTTAATAAGACAGATCCTAGATCAGCGCTGCTACTCTTGGCTGCCTAATGCATAATGATATGAAAGAAACCCAAAAAACCTTCTGCCCCGCAGGTTAACAGTTCTCAGATCAGGAAAAAAGGAGCCATCCTCTTGTTTACAGAGCTGCTCTGCTTCACTGGACTTCTCAGTACCTGGTACTGCCACACATGTTGGAGGCGCTGAAAAGACTGGAAAATGTGTCTCGGTTACTGATTATAAATGAGGTGTTAATGCCTGAGATGCTTGTAATTTTTTTAATAGTTATTTAAGCTGCAATTGTGATTTTGTTGCATAAAATTGGATTTTGGTATATAACTGCAGCAATACAGTTAACACATTTTATGTGTAGACAAAATTTAAACAGTTTCTGCACATCACAATCTTCACTTCCATAACAATAAACTTTGTGATGGACTGCATTAACACTGAGTAAAGTGTTACGTACCACCTCTTTATTTTCCACTCGAATACTCAAATTTGGACATCCTCGGCCAAATTATCAATCTACAGAGCTCAAACAGTCATTTCATCCCTTTGGAGTCTCATCAGTTCTTCAGCCCCACCAATGCTTATGTGAACATGACTCATCTTCACCTGTTCCATTTCTCTTATGATCAGTCCTCAGGGTGCCCATGGTGTCCAGTAGTTCAGGCATGAAGTATTTGTATGAAACGCTGGTTGTTCCTTCCGTGAGCTTCTGCTGGTTGTCAGTGCAAGCTGGGTAGAGGTGAGCTGAGGTGCAGGGCTCCAGGCCTCTGGCAGGAAGGAACTCTGGAACAGCCCTGCACTGTCTGTGGTCCATTACTCCAGTTCTACAAAGTGTGACAGAGATAGAGCAGATCAAAGCAGACAGGTAAGAGGAGATGATGACAAAAACTACAGTAATGATGACAGAGAATACAGAACATGATGTTCCAGAAAGCACCATGAAAAATATAAGTATGTAGTGTGAAAGGAGTACTTACCGATGCAGTGAGATGTTTGACACAGAGCACCTTCCTGTTACAACAAAAAAGGTATTTGACCATTTGAATCTCATAAAGAACATCACACTGACATGAGTACTGCATAAATTTTAAATCCCCAGTGAGAGGAGACTTACTGGAAACTACCTTTGATAGAACACAAAAATACAGTGCAAAAATAATGCACCTCTTATTCCAGCATGTGCTCTATCATCTGAGTTGAAGAGCAAAGAGTACTGCTGGACTGGCACAGTTGAGAAGCTGTGTCGGACTGCAGTAACTGTCAGCGGTTGGCGCTTTATTTTTCTCTGGGAGTGACGTGAGGCATAATAACACATCGTCCTTCCAGTTTCATCTGTTAAGGCAGGAAAGTACACCTAAGCCATGCTCACCAATGGACAATGTACACTTCACTTTCAAGCTAAAAGTTAGTCTTCAGAAATGAATTTTATATTTTCTTTTCTTGGGTCATAGGTTAAGAAGCGTTTGATAGACACATGACTAATACTCTGTTGACATTTACCTGTGACAGGCTGTTGGCTGGAATCTGTCACTCCTCCATTGCGTTGACAAGCTGCACTAACAGCCTCAAAATATGGATACTGAATGACACACAACATACATGATTATTATAAATTACTCTAAACACATAAAATTGTCTTCTAATAGGGTGAACACTATAAGACCACTTAGTACAATTCCATAACCTTTTGAAAATTATTTTGTAATGCATAAATAAATGTAAATATTTAAATGGTTCTTTGCATCTTTAAAGGGTTTTTCTCCATGATGGAGAAACTGGTCTATCTGGTTCTGTCAAGAAACTTTTCAAATTGGTTTTAAATGGTACCAAAAAGGTTCTGTTATTGTTAGAACCTTTTATGATACTATGTAGAACCATTTATGCTAAGAGTGTACCTTATTTGGCTTGGGCTCCCAAAACGTTGCATTACCAAGAAGACCAATGCGTGTGGTAGGATGTGGGATCCAGGACCTTCCAGACTGATTTACTCTCACTACTAGTTGCGTCTGAATACAGAAGCATTTACTGTATGGGTGTTTAAATTTGAACATGTTTTCATGTTGACAATCTAGCGTGTTGTTTCATTACCTTTTGACTCTTGTCGCTTATGTCTTTCCCTGGAGTCACTGTTTTCTCTTGAATCCTCACTTTAACCAGATCCTCACTGGATGGTAAAGGATCCTGCCAAGAAGAGAGATTCTCAGGACTGACAGTAGTGAGAGAGTGTGCTATGGACACTATAGACATTGCCTGTTTGAAGCTTACTGTGTTCTTGATGTTTTTGTGAAGGATCTTGGATGCTGCACTCTGTGCTCGCTGCTGCCGTAACTTATTCCTTTCTTTTTTGCTCCGCAAATGCTTCTTTTTCACGTTCATATTCTTAATAAAGTAAAACTAACTTTAATACACCAGTGCAAACAAAGGAAGAAATAAACACACACTGCACTAAAAGAACTGTGCAAATATAATAATTATTATAATTATTTGTAAATTACTCAAATACAGCACCTGGTCTGTGCAGTTTGGAAGATGAACAGGCAGGTCATCTGACTCTGTGCTATTTGATCCACTTGTGCTGTAATGAGTCAGCAAAAGTGTGCAATATTAGCGATCTTCCTGAAACAGTTTATTTGAAAAACTACAGAAACATGCTGACTTGCACATTGCACATGCCATCATTTACCATACACTGTCTGTAAATTCAGATCTACTCCTAGTGTGGTCGAAGAGTGTGCTTTGAAAATTCTGACCAGGGACTGAATTCTGTGTGTTTTGTGGGTGTGTGATGCATGTATGTATGTATGTAAGTAAGTAAGTAAAGTGTCCATTTGTCATACGTGAGCACACCGTGTGAACAGCACGAAATACTTCTCTGCATTTCACCCATTCACCAAGTGAAGCAGCAGGCAGCCAAGAACACAGCATGTGGGGATGTGTGGGGATGGTACCTTACTCAAGGGTACCTCAGTGGTGCCACTAGCAGTCCTGGGATTCGATCCCACAACCGTCTGATCGCAGGGGCAACTCCCTAACCACTAGGCCACCAGCTGCCCCAATACAATAACATACACACATGTATGTATGTAAGTATGTAGGTATGTATGTTATTTGTTATACAGATTACTGTTTTTGTTTGCATTATTACTCATATAATAAAAGCTGTTTATATTTACCTTGTCTCAAAATCTACATCAGAAAAGCCCTCCAGTGAGTCCACATCCCTACCCAGCTTCTGTCTAATCTTCTGCCTCAGCAAAGCCCCCAGCTCTGTTAGGCAGTGTGCAGTCTGGTGAACAAAACAAGAGACAAATTATTTAAACACAATTTCAATGTCTTTTGTGCTGTCTCACTGAACAGAACAAGCTTTTACAACAGAGAGGTAAGAGTGGAAAGCAGAGAACCTTGGCCTGGTCTGGGTCACAGAAGTCCAGTAATGTGTCACAAAAGTGGTAGCCCATAGACTTCAGGTCCCCCAAGGAGAAATGAGTCCCTTTTCTGTCCCCTTTAAATGAGGAGAGACTTGGTTAATTAACTTCCTACGGCAAGATCCTGCAATCCAGTTGTAGAAAACTACAGCAATGCACATAAATAAATAAATAAATAAATAATGTTTAACACTTCTGGAAGACCTCATCAAAGAAAAAAAACATTTCTGTACATAAGCTCATGTCTATTTCATTCAAAAACAAGGGCATATGCCTGTACACATACACAATGCATATCGTACTCACTAGGCCCCTTCTCAGTTTCCCTGTCTAGCTCCACTTACTGCTCTCGTTTCCTTGCACAGTCTTTTCAGCGTGTTTTTGACTTTATGAGTTCTGCCACCATCAGCCCCTGCATCATTGGTAAGTGTCTAACAACTGAACTACTGTTGTTTGGAATGGTGGACTATTCTAAATGATTTAAAAATATATAATGATTCTTTTCAAACTGATTATTTGGCTTGATTTTTAGTTTAAACCAGTAATAAATAAGAGTGCAAACATTTAAATATAGTATGTAAGATAATCTAAACAGTTCAAATAGTTTTCGGCCCCTCGGTTTACTATGAGCATCCCTCATATGTCATCTTTTGTGGAAATCACTGGCAATAGTCAATACAAGGTATTGTGAGATCTATAACAGAGAGGAGACACTGAACAATATAAAGTTCTGATCTTCCATGACTGGAACTGAACTTTAGGGGTTTATGTAGCTTGACACATCAAAAAGTCAGGTGTGAAATTATGTACAGGGTATTCCTAGGCCTTTACCTAAAGTGGAGCCTCCAAAGGTCGACTCCATTGTATAGCTGTTTCTGATGCCCAACCTCCACATCACAATACGGCTAGTGCCTTCTTTGCTTTTCTGCATTTTGAACTTACAGCTCCTGAAAGAAAACTAGACCAAACAAGTGTGCTATGTTGACACCACATTTCAGGACATGACGAATCATGTGGTGGAATCAACCAGCAACAAATCCAAGATTTTGTGGTGGTATTAGTTACGTCTAATGTTTACAACTGAGAAAGCACGGTCATATCTTACCTTGTCCCTGGCATTCTTGCTCATCATTAGAGGAAAGATCCGCTCTTGAAGATGTAGTGAAGCATCTTTACTATCATTGCAACCATACATGAACACATTGTTTTTCCTGCTGTGGCCATGAAAGTCACAGTAAAGGACAACCTCTCTCTCACCAAGCAGCCTAAGGAGTCAAAGGTAAATTAGTAGACCTTATTTCTATCAAAATATGTTAATTTATTGGTTTGCACAACAAGTGGATGAAGTGGTTTACCTACCGCTTCACCATGTTGCGTGTGTGCCACACACAGGGAAAGGTGTCCCGCAGTAGAGTACGATAGTTACGGTTCAGGTCACACCCAGCCAAAGAGCAGCGATAATTTCCAACCACTACCCCATCAGGGTTCAACATTGGAACTACCTGCAAATAGTACATTGAAGTGAAAAACTGTGCTATTCTTTGGAGCTATATATGCATAACATCACCACATCATTCATTTTACTTCCTAAGTATGATCTGAAGAGAAAACTGCCCTGCAGAAGCATTTCACAAAGCCATTCTCTCACCTTAAAGATAAAGGTTTCCCTCAGTAGCTGTGCATCAGGTGAGTCACTCAGTAGAAAATCCAGGAAGCCCTGCATCATCCATGACCCATTAGTCTCACCTGGATGGACCCGTGCTGTCACTACCACTGCCCGCTTGCTCCTCCGCTCCTGCCACGTGGTGCACGGTGCTGTGATAGTCAGGGCATACACAGCGTTTCCTGCCAGGCTGCGACACAGTACTCGCACTTTGCAAAAAGCTGCCAGGGTCGGGTTCGAAATTACTCCACGCAGGTAGCTCTGGAGATCCGAGTAGGTATAAGGGTAGCAGTGGGCCAAGTAACACGTATCATTTTCATAAAGAAACTGAAGTGTCCAGGTAAGGGAGTATAGTGTCTTGCCATCCTTTTGACTGTTATTGCGGTAGTACCTTTCATAAAGACATAACATAGATCAGGAATGTATACTTCACTTACACTACACTGAGTGCAACTCACTTAACGGCCATCTGAACTCACCGAATGTTGCTTCCCGCACGGCGCCAACCTTCTCCTTTCATCCAAGCGGCAAGCTCAGAGTACAGCAGTGGGCGCATGCCCGTTTCATACAGGCTACTGGATTTCATCAGGTTGACGATAGTAAAGCGATAGGTGACTCCTGACTTCATGTTCCTCACACGAAAGTAGAACCACTGTGTGTGCTTCGTGGTGTACATGTCATAGCGCAAAGTAAGCTCATAGTCATAAAGGCCACTAAAAGAGAAATAAGCACCCATTACTCTTTACGCTGTACACTCAAACATTCAATGTATATTCTCAAAAAGCCAAAAATGAGGAAACTCTGAAATAGTGTTTCTATTTATAAAACTAATCAGATCCATTTTACACAGTTCTATTTTAACATGCTGGATCCACACATTGTTGCATCTCTGTATGTCCAAACAATTTTGACATGTACATTTCATTTAATCATCTTTGCCAGCTCTGTCAAAGTAAGGGACCTGACAGAAATCAAGCTGATCTTTGTTTAACCAAAAGCCTGCCAGAATTAGAGACAACATTGAATACTTTGACACATGGTTTGTATGCATACGTGATGGGTTAGTATTTATACCATCTAGCACATGGGAAACCTGTGCTCTTGTAGTTAGAAATTTTGCCCTTTATGTACTATTATATGTATAAAATGCTGTGCTGGACATCGTTGTACTCTGGACCATTCTGTGTGTCAGGTGTTCGGGAGAAAGTAACAGTAAAATGTATTCACAGTTCATCGTTTGTCACTGTGTCCTTAAATGGAGTGAGTATCTTTCCTAACAGGCATTAAAGCATATATACTCCTTGTTAGATGTGTACTTCAGTTAGTTTCCCTTTCACAGACACTGTTTAGTTTGCAGCTGTAGTAAATTACTACTTTGTAGCCTGCTGTAATCAGTAGCACTTTGGTTACATTTTTGTAGTGCTGCTTCATGTACCATGTAAACAGATAGTAGAAAATGACACTGTGACGTATGTGATCTATGGCACGTGATAGTGAATATATTGTTATTTGCTATCCATTTTACTGTCATTTTACACACAGACATCATTATATTGACCGTTGTGACTTTGTAAAGCTGATTTTACAAAGCTAAATGTCTAATATCTGGGTGTGTGTAAGAAACTAGAGGAAGTATACAGGAAGACGTTTAGAGGTAGTGCAGGACTATTAAAACCACTGCTCTGGCTGACACCAAACACTATAAGTTGCACTTATGCCAAGGCTTTTTAGGGTTTTGATTTGATGTGTCAATCAAAACAATACGAAGTGATAAAAATAAAGTGTTGAAGGTGTTGCTGTGGCTTACTCACACTTGAACTGCTTTTTGGAGATTACCACTCTCAAATCGGGACTCGAAGGACAAAGTAGATGTTTCTTGGCTGTTGGGACAGGATGTGACATTCTTTACTGGCTCCCTGCTACCACCAACACGAGAACGGGTGAAATATGAGGTCTTCACTGCTTAACAGAAAAACAAAAACGTACAGACAGTCTTATAAATCGTGGTTTCAAAGTAATTTATAAAGTATGAAGTACATACTTAATAAATAGGGACACTCTACATAGTCAAATAAGAAGGCTACTGTGTTATAAATAATGGCTTCAAACAAAACAGCTTGAAAAACAAAAACTTTCACCCTGGTGACACTTACATGAGTCTATACAGTAGACAGTATTTCCTTTTTCATCTCCAACTGGCATGGGGGTGCGCTCATGGCCTGTCTGTTGGTAGAATGGCTCTGGTTCAGGAGGATCCCATTCTATCACAACACACAGGCAGACAATTAGGGAAAGTAATTCGTTTTAACATGTTCAGTACTGCAAAATCAAACTGCAAAAATTATGAAATCCAGCAGCAGTGTCCCTTTATGGATCGAAGACCTTAATGTACCAGCGACAAAAAGATACCTATGTGATAAATCTTGTCACAGATGACTTCACATTCAACAGGCCAGCGAACACCCTGGAAGGGACTGGAGGTAGAGGGGATAGTAAAAAGGTCCTGTGGTTCCCTCAGGCGAGGGACAGGCCGTCCACCCTCAAAATCAATCAGCAGCTGCCTGGTCCTGAGATATTTCGCCACATTGAACAAGACTAGAAAGATGCAAAATACAAAAAAAAAAACAAAGTAAAAAAATGGCCATATTTTCACTTGTACCCCACACCACACAGTTCACACTGGAACACAGACTTTGGCAGCAGGAGTAGAAATCTGAGAAGAAAACTCTAGTGACTAGTGAATTAACTGTGTAATGGAGAAGCGGTCTACATTCACTCAACTGGTTCATCTTCCTTTAAACAGTGGCCTGTTGTAAGTGTCTGAATTTTTTATAAAGGCAGTAAATTCCAACTGGGAATTTGTTAGGCACCTTGAATGTGGTGTAGGCCTCACCTAACAGTTAAATTACAGCAGCTGTCTGGTAACAACAACGTTCAATGTATAATTTAACAGATGATGAAATGAAACAAATACCTACTTTTTAACTGTGAAAAATAGGGAGATGGAGATGTTTGGAAATATTCATAACCATGACAGACCTAGCCTTAAAAATGGACAGATTTTAAACAATAATTAACATAAAGAATTAAACTAAAAGTTAAAGAATTTACCTGAATAATCATGGACGTAAAATGGTAATGGTAAGTATACATTTGTCACACGTGAACACACCACATCACAGCACACAGTGTGAACAGCACGAAATTGTTCTCTGCATTTAACCCATTCACCCGAGTGCCAGCAATGCAGCACCTGCGGAGCAGTGTGTGGGGACTGTACCTTGTTCAAGGGAACCTCAGTTGTGCCACTGGCAGTCCTGTGATTCAAACCTACAACCTTCTGAGCACAGGGGCAACTCCCTAACCACCAGGCCACCAGCCGCCCCCCGTTTTTTTCTTTTTAATGATGAGCTATACCTACTAAAATGATTGCTTGTAACCTGAGTAGACAGAGGTAAAATTAGTTGTCATCTGAAATGTGTGCACTTTACTGGATATAAAGAAGAGTAACAAAACTTACATTGTCCCTGATGTGGTTCTGGCTCCTCCTCCAAGTCTGTGCTGTCGGCAGGTGAATGGGTGGTTTCTTTAACTATAGAGTCATGGGTACCCTTCCATGTCCTACTGGATGAGACTTTTGTCTGAAGAGATGATGGACCCTGGCCTAGAAAGAAAAATAAATATTCAACCAAGTACTCTGAATACAAACACTGAAAACATTTCATTTTCAGCAGAGACAAGAAACCTTCTTCCCCTCAATACAAAGGGCAGACATTCAGATACATCAGCGTAAGGGCACACTACTTATAGCCACAAATGGAATGCTTCACATGGGCTCTGAAGCATACTACTACTTAGTCTTCATTGAAACAAGAATTCTGAGGCTTGTTGCAAAAGGAGCAAAGACTTACCAGTAAAAAGTCCATAATGCCTCAAGTGTTGCAGAATGAATCTCTCATAGGGATCATCCACGGTCTTTTTAATAAATGCAAGAAAACAGAAATCAATGAATTTTAAGTCCTGTAGAAAGCCAGTTAACAAATGAATCGTTTTGAGCAGCATTATCTGTTACAACCACAAGAGCGAAACTGTCATTTAAGGGAAACATTAAGTAAAGTGGCCCCTTATAGTCACGGATGAACAAATTGTTGAATTGTTTCTCTGCATTTAACCCATTTACCAAGTGAAGCCGTGGGCAGCCAGGAAGACAGCGCCCAAGGGATGGTACCTTGCTCACGGGTACCTCAGTGGTTCCAATAGCATTCCTGGGATTCGAACCCATACCCTTCTGTTTGCATGGGGCAACTTCCTAACCACTAGGCCACCATCTGGCCCATTAAAGGTAATCTCCACTTTTATAACGATAGCAGGTAAAAAAGCTAATAGATAAGTAATTAACTTGTTAATACACCTATAAAGACAATTTGACATCCACCATCACAATGCATACAGACATATAGCTTGCCACTGAAAGTATTTACTTGAGACAGATAAAGATTTTCGTATTTTTAAAAGTATAAACGGTATGCGGACGAAAATTTCACTTGCCTGCATTTCATTTGGCAGTTTCCAAGGGTGAAATTCACTGGAAATCTGGATGTGTCCGTTCTTCCCACTCGGTGAGCCGAGTAAATGTTAGCCAGCTAGACATGAAATTGTACGTTAACGTAGGACGAAGTAACCTTAAAACCTCTCTAACTTTTCAAGACCTGCCCAATGCATGCTGCTCACCCTGAAATAGAACTAAAAAAGGAAAACCACCTTAATTCACGGACAAAATTTCAGCTGTTGACTTTAGTAAACCTATCCTTGGCTCACTAGCTAACAGAGAGGCTAACTCCATTCTCTTTTTTTTTTTTTTTTTTTAAATAAAAATCTTCTCGTAGCTGCTAAGCAACCCACGTCGTTGTGCCGTCGTTACCATGGAGACCAAGCGTACTTTCCGTGGAGCAGATGTAAACATAGCCAGAGGGCTGTACTCAGCTTGAAGTTAACCAAGGTGAAATCAGTACATCATGTAAGGACTGGCAAAAAATAGGTTAGTGTGGCTGATCAGACAATCTACTGGAAGTGATGCAAAGCGTACATTTCCAACATCAATTGATACTGATTTCACTGAAATGAAAGGACTGTATAGATCTGGTGTGTGTGTTTGTAATGTGCATTTTGTAACATTACTATTCTTGATCTGAGGCCTCAACTTAAATTATTTGAACTGATCACGCGATGACCTAACATACGACAAATATGTCTTACACTCTATGGACAAAAGTACTGAGATACCTGACCATTACACCAACAGGGACTTTAATGACATTGTATTCAAACACATACTTTAATATGGAGCTGGTCCCCCCTATAACAGCTTCCACTCTTCTTGGAAGACTTTCCACAAGATTTTGGAGTGTTTCTGTGGGAATTTGTGCCCATTCA
>JBBPCZ010000136.1:11981277-11997605 GCA_037974445.1 Brycinus macrolepidotus
TGGTGAGGGAGGACATGCAGGCAGTTGGTGTGAGAGAGGAAGATGCAGAGGACAGAAGGAAATGGAGACGGTTGATCTGCTGTGGTGACCCCTAATCAGGAGCAGCTGAAAGTAGAAGATGATTGATAGATTAAACAATATAAAAAATAAACAGGAAAACTATAGCCCAAAAATTAAACAGCAGAGTTGATTACTGAAGTAAATGTGTTCTGCAACATAGTTCTGATATATCCACACACTTCCCACAGGCAAAGTGACAAACATTCCCTCAGGAATGGTGACAGACCAGTTTGGAATGATTGGGCTCCTGGCGTTTATCCGGGCAGCTGAAACAGATCCTGGCATGGTTCACCTGGCATTAGGAAGCGACCTGACTACACTGGGACTCAACCTCAATTCTCCTGAGTATGAGAGTTCTCAAATTTTTTGCAGACAACAGGCTTGTTTTTTCTTTCTGTTGGCTCCTTCCCTCTGCTCATGACATGTAGTTCTCTCTTAATTGTTTTTTTTGCGGGCAAGTCTATGTCTTGTTACCTCTTGCTGACAGCTTTATGCTTGGCTACTCTCCTACAGGAATCTGTATCCTAAGTTTGCATCTCCTTGGGCCTCTGCACCATGTCGACCACAGGATATTGGTGAGTATCTGTTTTATTTATTAATGTAAAGTCCTAGAATCAGCATCGTTTAGTACTTTGGTAACTGGTTGAACCCTTTTTCCCCCCCAGACTTCCATGTTCCCTCTGAGTACTTAACCAACATTCATATAAGGGACAAGGTATGTGGCACTGATGTAAAATTACATGGTCATATCACTACTGGCAGATATGCTGAGTTGTTTCTTTCTCAATGAAATGTTTGGTTCATGTTAGCAATATACACATTTAAATCAAGAGAATAGTAAGGTTTGCCTAGTTGCCTTGTTGAACATTTGAGTACAGACTAAAAAACATGATTTATTTGCAGCTGGCTGCAATAAAACTGGCACGTTATGGAGAAGACCTGCTGTTCTACCTCTACTACATGAATGGAGGAGACCTCTTACAGCTTCTAGCTGCTGTGGAACTGTATGTAGCACTTTAACCTCTTATACATGCAAATGAAGTTATAATTAAAGCAGAATGTAGTTGTATGCATTATTCCATTTAACATATGCATCATGTTGCACTTGTGTTGCAGCTTTAACCGAGACTGGAGATACCATAAAGAGGAGAGGGTGTGGATAACAAGAGCACCAGGCATGGAGCCCACTCTGAAGACCAACACCTATGAGAGAGGGACATACTACTTCTTTGATTGTCTTAACTGGAGGAAAGTAGCTAAGGTAAAATTGTTTTTTTTTACATTGCTTCCTTTTATTTTTGTGGTTGATCGCCTGTCTGCACTCTTAAGGGTGTTTGGGAGCGATGCCATAGAAGAATCTTTTTTGTGGAAAAAGTCTACAAAATGTAGTTGTTAGATTTTTTTTTTGTTTTGTACAATGGTACATCCAAGCAAAGAACCATTTAGGAACCTTTAGGATTATGCAGCTACCTATTTTCATGTTTGCAAAGGCATAACTTCTGTAATATTACAAAATGTTACTAAGTACCCCTTTTCTTCTCTAATTTTAAGGAGTTTCACCTTGAATATGACAAGCTTGAGGAGCGGCCTCATGTGCCAACCACCTTCAACTACAACCCGGCCCAGCAGGCCTTTTAAAACCGAGTCGCTTAGCGCCTGTGAGCTCCAGGAGCAGACCTCAGGGCCAGCCAGCCGGCGTGCCCAACCACAACCTGGTTTTATTCCTCACCTGTCTGGACAAGGACTGTGGGAGGGGGGTGGGGGGTCTCCACCTTAGGAACTGAGGGGGAGGGTCCCTGCCTTACAAATTATGTGCTGCCCAAAACACTCAAACACACTTTCACTGTTTTTAAATGCCCTCTTGCTTTTCTCTCTTTTCATTTTGAGCACGGGTCTGTGTTTTGTTTACGCCTCTGATCAAAAGCCCATTTGGTCTCTGGCAGGAGAACTGACTTGCAGTACAACAAACACACAGCAGTAAAAACAAAAACACAAAAAGGCTACGTTTCGTTTTCCGAAACGTACTGTGCTAGTAAACGGGACACAAAAATAAATCCAATACATGTGAATACAAAGGGCGGAAGAAAAATGCAATGTTCATTGTTGCACTATTTAGTAATAAAAGAACACAAAAATTGTTTTGTGCATTTTTATGTGGGGAAAAAAATGCTCTTCTCCTGTTTTTGTCCGGAAGGGTACACGTCCTGTTGTTAACATCATGGATTCTCTTCCTTGTCCTTTGTTCTCCTCCAGAACATTCCTTCGATCCGTCATCTTAACCCTCCTATATCCGGTCAGGTTTTCTCTGCCTAACTCCAATAATTACAAAATCAGACTGTTTTAGTGACCATTGTGGAAACAGCTTGTGGACCATCCTCACCCAGGGGGTTGTGAGATTACTGAGCTACATTGTTCCAGGAAAAAAAAAAAAAACACTTTTCAGTCTTTGTTACGATTTTGTAATAAACGTGTACATTTTTTTAATTTTTTGGACATCACATGAATAAAGATATGTATGTACGAATGTGTATATAATATATATATATAGATAACTATCTATATATATATACATGACGTCTATTTTGGAAAAAAAAAGTAACTATTCTCTGCTCAGCCTCATTTTTAGGAGGTGAGTAGTGGTGGCATTATGTGTTAGAAACAATAAAAAAAATCAAAACAAAAAAAAAAAATGATAGTGTTAATAATGTTGAGCTGCCAGACAGGGCTTCACGTTTGTTACCCTGTGCACTTAAGACCAAGATAAAGAAAAAAGGAAGGCCTGACTTTCTTGAACCAAGGACAAGCATACCCCGAAACAACAAGGGTGTACACATTTCAGTTGCAGCTGTTCGAATAGAAGCATTTCATAGGAAAAAGAAAACCGGTACACTGCTAACAAAAGCCTGACCAGTCTTGTATTTTCTGATCACGTTTAAAGCTTCTTTCTTTTCTTTGTAATAAAGCAGAATGGCTTTCCTGAACCAGTGTCTGTCTCTCTGTGGGAGGGGTCTGTAAAGCAGCAAGTCGGAGTTGGCCGAGTCTGGACCCAGACAGACAATGAACATCTTCCCAACCTCAAACGTCTGCAGCAGAGCTGCATGAAATAGATACAAGATGTTTTGTGGTGCATATAGGTTTATTTGAACCTAGTGATGCATTTATTAGGCCACATGAATTTATGCGATGTCAGAATTCTCACAGAACGTGACAAAGCTTGACACTTTGCAATTGTTCATCTATCAAGGCCTCTGAAGTTTACTTCTTCAGCTTTAAGGTGGAGCCTGTGAAGCTGAGAAGTAATGGAAGTTGACATCACCCAAAACCTTTTCAGCGACATGGACTTCTATTACATTACGCTTGTTTCTGCACTGCAGAACTAAAGAGGCAAACTTTAGGCCCAAAACATCTTGTGTAAATTAGTTTTCAGTGAACCACGCCTTTAATAGTGTGTGGTGTGGCACACTTTCTTTCTGGAAAAAAAAGACCAACGTAGGAGAGTTAAAACAATCCAGAGACTGTCAATTATTATAAGAAATACTTTTTTAATAAGCTCATTATGGCATTACTCAAAGTTTCATTGTACACAACTGATTTTACAAAAGGTGAAAAGGGTACAGGGAGAATGAAGAATCAACATTCAGCTGGAATGTTTCTGAAACGACACTTTCTTCCATTAAGCACCCATCGTCTGCATCACTGTCCCACTACTGCATATTAAGGCTTGTGCAATGAGATGTTGCCACTTTCACTCAATGTTTCCACAGACACATTCATAATTCATACGTGCTGATCTGAAAGAAAAACCAAAACAAAATACTCTCATGCCAAAAACTGCAGTTTTAGAGCATTTAGGCAGCAGGAATCTCAGGCTCTATTAAAAATGTTAGTTTGCTACATATCAACCATCCACTTGTGATGATTTTAGGGTTTTACACCATGTTAGGATGTTTATACGGTCCACTCACTTCGTACTGCAGGACTATGACTTTGTAACAGGACTGAGATGCTGCTTTGTGAGAAACTGGCCAATCCTGCAGAAACTGGTTTGACTAGTTATATAAATGTTAAGTCAGTTCTTAAGAAACTTCAGTTTGAAGGATCAGGAAAATACACTTCCAATTAGATTAATACATGAAAATCTTCTGATTAAGAATCGAGATTAAAAGGTCACCGGAAATGCCACTCTGCTTTTTGCAACTTCAAAGGGTCATTACCATATTAAAATATTCTTTTATACACAAAAGAGGTTAACAGGATTATGATACCTATCATCAACCAACCACAGCTGCCAAACCTGCATCCACTGCAAGTGTAATAGTTCTGAAATGGGCAAAACCAGGGGAAAACAATATTGCAGAGGAAAACAATAATGTATGATGGTAGAACCCTTACTTTCTGAAAGTAGGTCATAGATCATTAATGACAGTCAGATCCAGTCAAATTAGGTTCCATTACTTTCTCACTGTACCTTTCCAATTCAGAAATGGAGGCTATTACCTACTCCCCTATAATACAAGACTGTCACCATCCGAAATATGGTAATGTCTACTGTTCCTGGGTGAGTTTTCATTTACAGTTCTTAATATCTCCCAAGACCTCCAGCGAGAGCTGTTCCTTAGTTTCATTTGGCACTGGATTCAGTGGAGACCGCAGCCTCGGAGGAAGCAGAATCCACTTTAGAAACGTCCTCTGAAAGATGAAATCAGTAATTGAAGAAAATTATTCATTACAATAAATAACTGTATTAACATTCAGAAAGACATGTGGGCACAATTGTGTATTATAAAGTTTCTTTCATATATCAAAATTCTCAATTGAACAGATATGGATATACACATAGAATCTATTACCACAAACAATGTCAGGCTACCACATGAACTCAGTTCCAACAAATGTTTTGTCCACTGTCAGCTGTGCTGAAACACAGTCTGCTGTTTTACAATAGACACAAGCAAGATGACAAGCCTCCACAGCCAGGATGCCGTTAGATAAATCTGATTTCTGGGTTAATTAATAAAAGTTTATATTTCTTAAGAGCCCACAAGATATGATTTCCCTGTTTGGACTTGCTAAGACAGACAGAAGCCTTCAAACAGTCAAAGTCAGATGGGTATGAAAGTTAGTGTATGTTTTAGTGTATTGCATTTATTACCAGAACACTGATTTGCAGTGGCTATTTTTCTTTTACAGGCAGGTTCAGAGAGCCATATAAGAACTTTATAAGAAGTACTATGTTTCCATCAAGTGGCAATTCACCCACCCCTGTCCTTCTTTTCTTGAGTTTCCTCTGCTGCAGTCTTATCAGCCCTGAAGAATATCCGTGCGCTGCTCAAGGAAAAGTAAAGCAGCTCAAACTCCTGCCAGGAGACAAAAGGAATACAGTATGTGTCAGCAGTGCCATGAGATCACGCAAAACCCTCACCTCATCCAACTCCAAAGCCCGTTCTAAGATGACACATTCTAACATGAAGCTTTAAAGGCTCACAGTGTACCTGCAAGCAGACATCCAGTCTCTTCTGAGTTAGGTTCATGGTCTGCATGAGCTTCTCATCTTGGCTAGTGGCCTGAACGTTCTGTTCCTTCACCACTGCATTCATCTCCTTCATGTATTTCTCTCTGACTGCCTGGAACCAGTGCAGTGAGTCAAACTCCTGATACTGGTCCAGCAGCTTCAAAATGTAGGCCACCCCTTAAGAGGAGAAAAAAAAAAAAGAGATTTTCATTAGAAAACAAACACAAACTCAATCATAAGAGGTGAAATAAATGAGATGTGACAGTAACATCTGATCCTTACCCATGGCAAATCCATCGTCTGTGAAGGCTGCACCATTTTTGTTCTTTTTGTTCAGTTTCTCCTTGCAGCTGATGGAATGCTCTACAAAATTCACTGTCTGGAATTTGGAGGGTGGGAGAGATTGAGAGACATGGGAAAATTATAACAGAAATATAAAAGAAAAACCCTTGGAGAATCACAAGAAATTCTTTGGCAAAAGAAAGCGTAAGAGAAAACACTTGACAGTCAGCAAAGAAAAACATCAAGATTTCTGCTTACTAAAGGAGGAACGATCATGTAGAAGTTCCTTAAGTGCATATTCTTCATGCTGCGAAATTCTGGGGCAAACACACCCACAAGCATTTTAAAATACTCTGTCCCCTCTGCAGAGTTACTGGTCAGGTCACTGAGGACAGAGTCCAGGAGGCTGAAAAGAAATAAATGTTTGTTTCCTTCATTGTTCATGCTGCATAATGTGGCAACGTACATAATGTGGCAGAGCAAGAGGAGCCATGTTTTAATACCTGGCTGCTTTCTGCGTTTCCTCAGAGAGGCTCTCCTCCTTCACCAGCTCCTCAAAGTTTACAATGTCCTCGAGATCAGGAACAAACCTGAAACCATAAAGAAATATTTGCTAAAGGCCCTACTTATTGAACTCTGAGTAGTCATGCAAATCTGGGATCTGTGTATGCGTTTAACATGTACGGAGTGAACTGTTTTTCTCAGAGTAATCTAACATCAAGTTACTCTCCTATTTACAACCTTTGAGCAAACAGATACTAAATCAGCACTCCTAGAAGTTTTATAGCTACATGCCTTGATTTGAGATCAGTGTTCAGAGTGTTAACTCTGAGACACTTCATAAATAGGTATGAATAATAAGGTTGGAACAAATAATTTGAATAGTCAAGTACTCATTAATTATGTTAGCATTCATTTCCATATTTAGCATCCAGATGATTCATCTTTAAGAAACAGCAGCACAGCTGATCACTAAATCTGTATTTAGTATAAAATACTAAAATAACTTGTTACTCTGCAAATCTAAATTAATATACTTGTGATGTAATTTATAAAACTGAGGTTTTATTTTTGTTTCTACATTAAATAGAACTTTGTTTTGCTCCACCTTCAATCGGGTAATATGTTCTGACTGTTGCACCATTTAAGGTGGAATGGAAAAATTCCAGCAAGACGTTGGAACGAAAATGTGTGTGTATAGGTTCCACACCTACCTGATAGCACTACTGCAGCAGTGCAGGCCCCCAGAGCGAATCATTCGAACATACCCCATTGCATTACCTAAAAGAAAAGAGACACAGATGCCAAGTGCAGACTAGCATGTAAAATCTTATTAAAACTTTTTTTCTGTGAAATGTAAAAACATTGCGCAAAAAAGGCCTCACCAATTTGGCTGATGAGCTGTCTGAACTGGTCCAAGTAGCTCTGACCATCTGGAGTGAGTCCCAGTTTCCTGATGCCCCGGTTGAACTTTTCAGCCCTCTCAAAAGGGTACTATAAACAATGAATACCCCAAATAAACAACAAATCAAGCACAGATTTTCAGAAACACTTTCCTAGATCTTCAAAAACAGCAGAGCTGGTAAATTTTCCACCTTCTGATCTGACTGGTCCTTGGTTTCTCTGAAGAAACGGATGTCCTTGATAAGCCTGGACTTGATGTGTTCGTCATACATAAACTGGCTGAATATGTAAAACTTCTTCCGGAGGAACTGATATGTGAAGTTTACCTGAACAGAATTGTATGCGAATGAGTGAATGCACTAAACATGTTCCCCAGGAAGGCATCAGCAATGACAGCTTTAATTAGCTAAATCAGTCACAGCACAGACAAATCATTCTCAAGCAGAAGTTTACATACAGTAGTGTTCATGATGCCAGTTCCATGGGTGCGTATAGAGTTTGCGATGTGCCGAATATTGATGGTATTCAAGTGCTTATTGTTGCTGGTCCTCTCAATGAAGATCTACAAAAGTAAAGCAACTAATTAAGTCCTACTTTCACACAAAGATTGCTAAGTGGAATACAGAATCAAGCAGCAAAAACAAATGATTAGAAAAGCTGGAATTACCTGGTTGTTCAGATTGTAGAGGTAACGTGAGACAAAAACATGGATGTTCCTCATAATTTCCAATACATCCAGACCCTAACAGATATTAATATAACTGAATGAATCACAAATCACAACATCTTCACATATGGTATGCATATGAAACATGGATATTTTCACATATTTCTAAGCACAGTATTAAATACCTGTTCTAGAGTCTGGCTGGGGAGATGGGCCTCGGTCATGACCAGGCCATAGCGCTGCGTGGCAAGGTTCCTCATCTCGCTGTACGTGGCCCAGTCATGGAGAGCCACTGTTGTCAGGTTGTAAAATGTTTTGTCCAGGTAGTGTGTTACATAGGCTGCATGAAGAACAATCATTATATGTTACATTATACTGACAATGCATTCTCAAACTTTTTTCATGCATATTGCCTTATTGGTTTATTAACATGATATGCAAATACTCTAAATATTTCTGCATATTGCTTACAGTGAGGATGTACTAATAATCTCAGAACTCCAGCTTTCTTTTGAGTAATTACTCCTCAGTTCAACTTACCTTTGATGTCAATGAAGCAATTAAAGAAGCGTATAGGCTTGAGGGAAAAAAAGTGAGCCAGGTCCTTCATGCCTACTTTGAAAGGGTTTCGGTCGTCCAGCTTGAGATGTGTGTGCACAGAGAGTCGCAGGTCCTTCTCAATCTCCTTACACAACTTATCCAACAAATGCTAAGGAAGAGATAACACAAGTTAAAGTTCACGTGCTCTAATCAATGTAGTACCTTCACTGTGATGATACATGACGAGAGAGGGGGAAAAAAAAAAATCAAGAGTGATCATCCATACCTCATTGAAGACTTGCATGATCTCTTTGTCATAGCACTCCAGCAGCTGCTCAGAGGTCTCCATGTGTTTGGCGTGTAACATGGTGGGTACGCAATCTCTGAGAGCACTGAACATATACTAGAGAACACCAAGGAGAGTTAAAAACAAAATTACCTTCAGGACAGTCAGAAGCAAAGGCGGCAGGACAGGAAACAGCACTTTCAGTGGGAGGTGTGATTGTGAAACTGAGGGATTTCAGTTCCTATAGCTTAGCTGAAGAACTGTGGAATGTCAGTAGACTCACATGAATCCTTGCTGCATCCACAGCGTTGTCATACACATCGTCTAAGTAAATGGGAAAGATTGCACGGTGCCAGTAGAGAAAGCTGCAGTCACACTGTAGTTTGATCCTGAGGAAAAGAGGCATTTCCTTGATGTTTAGGGTTTAGTTTGTTTAGGGTTTGCTCTTCTAAGCAACACTGATAATAACACTGCTGTTTATACACCACTGTTAAAACTTCTATCCTGAGTCTTACCTCTCTCTTAATTCACTGATCAGGTCCAGCTTTTTCAGGACAAGCTGTAAAGGCAGAAGCTCCTCATCCTTAAAGGTTTTCTGTTAAGAAAAATACAAAATATACAGCTTTGTATGCAGTAAACGGCAGCTTTTTAAGGAATTACTCATTTTTTTTCTCCACATTTAGCCTTGTCTTTTCCCTGTGTCGCAGTACAAAGTTCAGTACACACCTCTACGCAAAGAAACCCCATTAGTGATTGCTTCTAAACTACCCGCCACAGGAGGACAATGAGGCAGGTGGCAGGAGTTTGTCTGGTCATTCATAATGAATGAGACACAGAGAATGAGACAGTGCTGTTCTTCTCAAAATCATGACACATATGGTGACATGCTTCTTAGCTTCTCTTAGATTAGAGAACAAAATGGTCACGTTAGTGTACGTAACTGACTCACTTTCACGGAAAAATACTCTCATGTGAACCAATTCCATGGTCCTAAAGAACTCCACACACAAGCATCCTATACTCTTACCATCTGGGTGCCCACACTGAGTGCCAGAGACACCACTAGTCTTCTCTCTCTGGTGCTCGGCCCATTCAGAGTGTTTTCAGCCAGAACCAGGGCTGACAGCACATCTAGCCTCTGCTCACTGTACTTCTTGTCAGAGATTACTCTTTTCTGCAAGAGATATTATATATTTTTAAAATATTTATCAATAGGGCAGATGAACAACATGAAAAGAATACTGGGGAAAAAAACTTTGATAACTGAATCAATGACAATAATGTGATGCACATACAATGTTATGGGACAGTGGAGTGAATTAAATCAGTATAATAAACTGGGGGTACAAAGTTGGAGTTTAAACTTGGAATTAGACAATGTATGTCTTTCCTTCAGTAACTATGATCTTTCCTCAGTCTGACTTTCAGACTTTATATTAACAATTTCCTCATATAATACACCAAAACGTATTGATACTATACACTAAAATACTAATATGAAGATTAGAAACATATTGCTGGTTTGAATGGTAAGTTCTAGAGGTCTTCATAAAGTTATTTATTTTCATATTCCATTATCATATCTGACTATCAAGTCAGACACCAAAGAGAAGAGCCTTCACCTTTGCTGTAGAAATGGAAGCAAGAGCCTGTGACTGCAGCTGCTGAGTGATGTGTGATACAGAGTCTGCCACCACTAGAGAGCGCCGGTGAAACGTGTGCTCTATTGCCTTTACCAAAAAAAAAAAAAAAAAAAAAAATAGTTTATACCTTTTAACAAACAATGAACGACGCTACACTAAATTACAGTGTTAAAATCTAATATTGTAAAAGTATTATCTAATATTTTTTATTTTTTCCATGCATCTGATTCTCATTCATATAATGAAACAACTTCCTAAAATGAATTAGGGTTACCAACAGAACAGCAGTTCAGTCACATGTAAAGGGTAAAGGGGGCATTTGGCAGACGCTCTTATCCAGAGCGACTTACAATCATTAGTTACAGGGACAGTCCCCCTGGAGCAACTGAGGGTTAAGTGTCTTGCTAAAGGACACAATGGTAGAAAGTGGGGGGTTTGACCCTGTGACTTTGTGGTCATTGGGTTCACAGGCAAGTGTTTTACCCACTAGGCTACTACCACCCTTTCTGGACTTAGTCCAGACTAATCTTTACCAGAAAGCTGTTCACAAACACTTCAGCACTATGGTGGCAGAGTTTACCTTGAGCAGTTCCACAAGTCGACACAGGGCCTTCACAGAGGTCTTGGTCATGGGTCTCTGCATGGACATGTACAGGTTCATGGTGGTTTTAATGATGGTGCTGATGCTGTAGGCATATAGGATCCCCTGTAGTAAAGACACACAGTCATATTAAAAGCTCTGTTTTCTTAAAAATACCATTTTCTTTCAACTAAAATTAAAAAAGACACAGCAGGAGTAAATATGACTATGAATTCTGATCGTAGATTATGATTGAACCAATGCAAATCTTATGGTTTTTTTTCTCCCTGAAAACTACTAGGACTTGGGGAGCAGGTGTAAGTGAGGCATCTCTGGAACGACACTTAAATGGTTGAAATACTTAAGGTGCATCAGTGCTACAGCATAAACATATGCAGGTTGGCTTCCAAAACAGGATTACTATTTACCACAACAGTATTTAATGTGGGAGCATGAAGTCAGTTTCCACAAGTCAGCAGCCTGACCATTACAGCTTTATGCCAAACTTTCTGAAAGGTCCTCTTTACCTGCACAAAGACATTGCACCTGTTGCTCAGGTCTTCTGAGAGTTTGTCAGCCCTCTGCTCTTTAGACAAGATAGCTTCCATCTTCATCATCCACGAAGTAACAAAAACATAGTAAGACTGCACATCCCTGAAAAAGAAAAGAAAAGAGTCTGAGACTAATGACAACTTTCATTTGACGAGAGACATAAGAGGTAAGTAAGACCACACAGGAGGAATGATGACGACTGCATTTTTAGATCATAAAGAACATAAGGCCAGATTACAACGCCCGTGTAATCTCTTAGTTATAGCTGTAGGTGATACAGTACACAAACGTACAGCCATGTTCAAAAGTTTAAATTTGACCTGATCAAACCCTGATCAAATTACGTTTTAATGGTTTTCCAAGTAAAAAAATACAAAAACTTACAAATAAAAGCTCCCAAACCCCAAATATGTTACATTAAATATAAGTTGTGCACAAAACGTGCAGATGTGTTATAACTATACAGTTATTTTTATAGAGCTATAACTCAGACAATCAGCAAACATGTAAATTAAGATAAATTAAGCAATTGTATGTGTTCAAACTTATAGTACCAATAAACTCACTTGGTTAGTGTTTGTGCCTTTTGTTGTAAGAATGTATCTCTGTTGGTACGAATAGACTGGAGACTCTTTTTATCCATCAGTTTAGCTGCGGCTGGAACTTTATTAATCAAAAATGTGTCTGGAAACCAGATTATGTTGGCAGTGAGCGTCACTGCAGGGACCTTGAATATAAAGAGGAAAAATGACAGTATTTTCAAAAACAAACTACTTACTTCTTTGTTAAATAGGTTTGTGTATAATCTTCATACTGAACAAAATATTATTAATAGAAGATAGACTTCAGCATACTGAACTTCAAATATGTAAGAGAATCACAGAACCAAAGCATGTGACTTATGAATACAATGTTTCTTCATTTTTTTTTTTACAGATTTTTTTTATTGAGATTTTATTTAGACTTTATATTTTATATTGTTCTTGTCTCTGTGTCTGCAGTCATCACATAAGCAATTTCCTCCAGGATCAATAAAGTTTTCTGATTATGATTCTGATGCAGGTAAGTAAACAAACCTTTTTACACACATCCAAAAGAGCCTTATAGACCTTCTTGTCAACAGTTCGGAAAATGTGGAAGTGCAGGACAAAGAGGCAACAGACTCCTGCATACTTATCTCTCTGGTCAATCTCTGAAGGCTCCCCTGCGAACAAGGACACTCAGGAATTACATTAGAATCTGGCAGGACATGCAACAAGTAAATAAATGATTACTGGAAAAAAATAAGTAATCGAGTAAGATACAGTTACAGCATGAACAATATGCATCAACTGCATGTACAATACACGTCAACATGCATTAGATTAACATTAGTTCATTGTTCAATTAATAATCAAGATAAGGAACTACAAACCAAGCTTTGACTCCACATTTGCAAAGATAGTGCGAATGTTGTGGGCAAACTCCTCAGCAAAGGCACTGTTTTTAGAGACCGACACACCCTCCCCTGGATTATTAAATCTCTGATCTACACAAGCCTATAGGGAACAGAAAAAAATATTATTTAGATTAATAATACATGCTTACATATAATATGTATCACTCTCCTAGGTACCTCCTGGCTATGGTACACTTTCTAGCAATAACCGGTTTTATTCAGGGGGTTTAAGACACTAGAAACTACACAACAGCTCAGTAATTCCTCCTTTAAAGACAGAATTTCAGTCATGTGATCTGAAGCAGAGTCTTGTGACCCTTATAGTGCATGCAAATTCTGCTATGCAAATTTTCACATATTTGTGGCATAAGCTCTTCTTTGTTTGATCTCTAGTGAGGGACACATGCCCTCCTAGTTCACATGAAAGAATGTCATCCTCTGTGTCTAGTACATACTTGACTCCTATTTGAACACAAACTACTTGACACACCCCAGTCACAAGATGCTTTGGTTTGGAATTTATTTCTTACTTTTGTCTTGAGGCAGATCTATATCACAACTTCACTTATAGCCACATTCTCACTCAGTCTCACTAACACCATTCACATTCAAGGCATTGTGGAACCACCTTTGGAAACCAGTTTGTCAGAAAGATATTTAAACTAATTTTTTTAATGCATTTCAGGTCTCTGTCCACTGTACTGAATTTATTATTAGATTTGTATCTGCAAGAGCTTTCAGATCAACAAAACCAAATCTTTTGTTAATTCCCACTTCCTGGCTAAAGAGTAGCAAGGAGGCCTTTTGTTTCAGAATTTTTAAATTCTTGACTCAAGACACCCATCAGTTTTTTTATATTATTTATAATTTATAATAATTTTATTATTCTTCTTAACATTTTTTATGAATTATATACTGTTTTTGTAACATGTTTATAACATCATACTTTATACTTCAAAAAAGTTTTTAAATGTGCAGTATAAATAAAGATAATTGGTAAACATAGTTTTAAAGTCACCACAGTAACCTGAAAGATCATGCTGTCCAGCAGCTGGCCCTCCAGCTTCAGTAAAAGTTTTTCAAAGGGCTTCAGCTTCTCTTCTTGAATAGCAAATTTGGATGGGTTATGATGGACAGATTTGAGCAACCTGTCAAAACAAAGTCAAAACAAAGTTCCTCTTCTTGAATACATGCGTCCACAAGTAAGACAAATAATATTTCAATATCAACATTTCAATATTTCATTAAAATTCTGTTAAAAATCTGTTAAATTCTAACAATTTTATAACTAGCATCACATGGTGTTTCTATGCACTACTCACCTTTTGTACATCTTCCAGTGATCTCTCAAAGTGGCATGGTTCTCCATTATCTCATCCAAAGTGATCAGAACCACCAGCAGTTCCCCAAGGTGCTCATACACTGTCTGCTCAAGCCGTACAGATACAATACACACATGATTAATTACACATGGAGAACACTAGATGAACAAAAATATATTCATTAGTAAACAAATAACATTACACTTACCTGAAAATGTACCCCAGTTGACTCAATAATTTTTGTGGCACCTCTAAAATGAGGAACATAGAACATGAATGAAAAACCACCATTCAGAATGACGAAAAGATATCAGAGAATGATGCACTGACACTACAAATACAATTAAACACACCACAGTACAAAACAAAATCTCACTTGTTGCTGCTGTACAGCGCACCCAGCTGGTGAACCACATTAACCACAACCTCAAAGCAACGAGACACAAAGCAAGATAGCTCCTGTGTAACGAGAGAGAAGAAGAGACCAGTCAGTAGAATCTCTCCAAGGAAGGTTGTCTGGTAAAGCACGCCAACAGCATGCGCTCATTTATTATGCACAAGTGGACAAAAAGCAACGCACCTGCAAAAAGGAGATGAAGCGCCCCATTTGAACCTGACTCTCTCCCTCCACCACACTTGTGTCTGACACTGCCAATCACAAAGAAAAAAAATAGAAAAGAAAATCAGTAATAGTAAAAGCATACATGAATGAGTGAGACAGACTTTAGACAGTAATGCACTATTGCCAAGTTAACAATAGTGAATACAGTCAATAAAATAATAAAATGCAGTAATCAAGTTAATAAGAATGAAATTAATAAGAATAAAATGTAATTTATTGTTATTAAATCAAAGGTGATATATTGCTTTTAGATGTAGAAGTGATGTATTTTTATTGAATGTAAAAAATAATATATTGTTATTGAATAAGAGGCATTGCATTGCTGTTAAATGAACAGTAATGTATTGTTATTGGGTGTAAAACTAATGCATTGTTTCTGATTGAAAAATAATGCACCGTTACTGGATGAAAAGTAATAAATTGTTCGTCTGCAAGCAACCACTGAATCCTATAATGTGTCAAGTGATAGCGAGAGCAGAAAATGAACAAAGTTGATTACCTCCTTCACCGTAGTACAGCAAACCATTGTAGAACTTTGTCTCAGCCTGAATGTGAGAGAATATTAATATTGTTTCTTTCTTCAAATTCAAATATCAGTACGCTACCAGATGTAACACTGCAATATCAGGTCTTCTGAAAAAAATTCTCTAATACTCCAGCTTCGTTACATACCTCATATTTCAGCTTCTTAACTTCACTGCAGAGAGCTGCATACACTGTGATGACTTTATTCAGGACCTACAAAGTGAACATAAAATACACATGGAAAAAACAGCACACATTTTCACTCCTCCCAACATGTGATATGAACTCAGTTACAGCCAATAAATCAGTATATGTTACGCTTTGCGTGTGTGAATGTGTATGCAATCCATCTGTATTTTTGTTCAGAGCTGTCATAAGTATGAGGCCTACCTTGTTTTCTGTTTTAATCAATTCCAAAAGTGAGGACTGTTCGTAAGGAAGGAGCTGTAATGAGACAAAAAGTTTCAGGACATTCTGTATCTGACAGCAAACATAGAAACAGGACACTTAGTATCCTGGAACATCAGTTGGGTAATAGAATGACTGAGCACCTTCAATGCTATGGGATCCAGAGTGAAATCCCATACATCTCCAACGGAGTCGTCCAGGGCTTCCTCAATAGCTTTGAGTTGGGATGTGTAGTCTTCCAAGAACTTCCCATAGTTTTTCAGTTGCACTTCTGTATGAATTTCTAGAAAACGAAAGAGCCAACTCCATCATTCAACAGCTTAAACAATTAGCACAAACATTCTGACAGTTTAAGACTGTCTTCTACTTTCAGCTGCTCCTGATTAGGGGTCGCCACAGCGGATAAACCATCTCCATTTCCTTCTGTCCTCTGCATCTTCCTCTCTCACACCAACTGCCTGCATGTCCTCCCTCACCACATCAATAA
>JBBPCZ010000136.1:12003866-12013925 GCA_037974445.1 Brycinus macrolepidotus
CAACACACTCAGAGTCTCTCCTCAGCATCCTTCTCCCAACACACTTAGAGTGTCTCCTCAGCACATGTCCAAACCAACACAATCTCACCTCTCTGATTTTTCCTCCAAAAGGTCCATATCGAGCTGTCCCTCATTCCTGATCCTGTCCATCCTCATCACTCCCAAAGCAAATAAACACTTTCAAATGTGAAAGCACTAGAGCAGTGGTTCCCAAACTGGTGCTGGAGTACCCTCTGCCCTGCACATTTTAGTGCTGTCCCTGCTCCCAACACACCTGATCCAATTTATCTGCTTATCACCTGAGTTAAAGAGTGTGTAAACATTACAGCTAGTAGTTCATAACCAACAAGTGCATCACTGCATATGTGCATCTTTGCACTTCACATTTAGTGGTATGTTTTTAAGTAAAACCATCATAGAGTAGACAAATATTTAGAAATGTCTTCACATTCTCTGAAATGACAGTAAGGTATAATCATTTCATGTACTCTTTGTACTCGAGGTCCTGTACACTATAGTGCAATTTTGCACATTTTAAATAGTAATGACATATCATACGGTGTGTTGTAACATTACCAGCACACATTGCACAGTTAATCAGTCCAACCTATTGCTCATAGTCTCTCTTCTGGCATATTCATGGAGCCATCCTATTGATTTATTCTTTATTTATTCTGTGACACACCGCACAGCTTGGATATTACATTTTAAGAATGTCTATTTTTCAGCTGAATCGTTTATTTGATATTGTTTTTTATTCTTGTTTGCACCAACCACCAAAGCAAATTCCTTGTATGTGTGAACATACATGGTAATAAACTCTATTCCGATTCTGACTCCTGTCAGTGATGGTCACATGACTGAACATGGTAAACGGATTGTGAAACTAACAAGCTACCTCTAACATAATTTTTAAACTAAATTCACTAAGAGCTGAGTAGTTCATTGCTGAATTCATTAGATCATTTTCCAACAAGTCACCAGTGTTTATAACAGAGCCAGCAGCCACTTCATTCTCCAGGTCACGGGATGCTAATGTAACGTTAGCTCAGTTCAGCAGAGATTTTAAGGAGCTGTATCCTACTTTAATGACAATAAATGATGTATATTCACTCCGACATTCCTAAAAAAAAAAAAAAAAGTGGCACACAAGCAGATTGCTCGACACGTTTGTCGATTTATCTGTTCAAAAGCAGAATAAAACAGTAAACAAGAAGACAGCTAGCCTGGTTGCTAACGCTTGGTCACTATGGCAGCCACAGACAAGGGAGTCTCAGAAACAAAAATAGAAACAGACTTACTCTGAGAGCCGTCATCAAAACGATCAAACTCCCAGTCGGGTGAGATCGACTCCCCTGCCATCCTGCGACACAGCCCGGGCAGCCCAGCCGACAGACAGCTGCCATTCACGGGTTAGAGTCAGAGAAACCGCCCCTCTCAGCCCTCCAGTCCCATGATCTATTGAACAGCACCAGCTTCCGGCCTGGAGCTCACACAGTAAACTTTAAAGTAAAGGTTCAGGACCGTCTGAGACCCTGCACAAGTGTTTGCAGTTTAGAATTTGAGTTTGAATTTGGATTTGAATTTGAGCTCACACAGTAAAACCTTAAAGGCTCAAAGTCTGCAACCTGCCACATGTTTTATAATTTATAATTTGAAATTGAAGTTAAATTTGAGCTAGCACAGTACAACTATATCCTGCAACGCATTTGGAAGTCACTCACCACATGTATTTACAATTTAGTATTTGAGTGTTTTTTTAAATTGAATTTATTCATGTGTGATGCTCAAATATAATCACTTAGATAGATAGATAGATAGATAGATAGATAGATAGATAGATCAATCTATTCATTCATTTAATTAATTAATCAATTGTCCTTCTTATATAAATAAAAGTAAACGCTCGATGCTCTTCTGAAGGTTTGAAAACATCAACCATGTGTGAGAAACACCCACCAGTCCAGGACAGTGCTGAGCTCTCCGTGTCCACAGAGTGGCGCCTGGCTAGATGTCCAACATATTGGGCTTTTTTGACTTTTTTCTCATCTGTGTAATCTAGAAGCATGCTCATCAGGTAAGTATTTCTTTAATTCTCTCTTTTTCTTTTTTCTTTTTTTGGCAATTTGTCATAACCTAGACATCAAGTTGTTGTATGAGGTCTTATTATTCTCTTTTTGCTGAATTGTCTGATTCTTGTCTGGTATGCCAGACTCCCAGAGGTCAGCCTCAGCCTTGAGGTGCTGACATAACACTGTTCTATTGTCAGCAGCAGCACACTGATGCAGTGGCACGAAGCTGAGTGTAGAGAGTTACTGTCATTTCCCTGGGCTTCCGGTTGTTGCTCTGTCTTCAGGTAAGTTCTCTTGACGTTTTGTTAAAATATTGTTCTGAGCTTCTATAATCGACAGATAATTGACACTGCTTAATTGTAATAGGCTGTTTATGGAGCTCTCTGGTGCTGTACACTACAGTTTCTTTTATAATGATAATAATGATGGGACATGAAGATGTATTTCACTTAAAGAATGTCCTTAATAGCTTAGTTACAGCCATGATTCAGTTGTAGGCTTAAAAGTGACCAAATTTTGAAGTCTAAACCATGCAGATTAGGCATGGGTTTTAGGGCAAAATTTTGTTAAATTGTATGTGTAATATTGTGACGCTTCAAGAAATTTTCACAATCCATGCTATGTCATGATATATGCAATATTGTTAAATATAAGTGCATTACAGTGCAGTGTGTGTTTTTATATGTTTGAGACACTGCACTGCTCTAAACCCAATTAAACAGGACTTTCTGCTCTGTAATGAAGCATGAAGTTGTGCTGTGGAGATCCACGATATGCTGAGGAAAGCATTTTGTGAATTAATTATATCAGTGATATCAGTGAACATCATAATATTACCCAGCTCTAGTGCAGATGTCCTCGCTATCTATCTCTCTTTTGACACACTGTGATGTGAGAGCACTGTGAAAGGTTATACGTAGGACAGACTGTTAGGATTGTTTGTTTCTTCGTCACATGCCTTCAGGTTCATCTCGTCACATATGATTTAGAGCTGTTTTACCCTCAAAACAAGCTGATACTGATGTAAAACAAACTGATACTGGTCTATTGTAGATAAGGACCTGCTTCGTCTGTACATTCTTATATTACCCTTTGTCCTCTCTCTCTCTCTCTCTCTCTCTCTCTCTCTCTCTCTCTCTCTCTCTCTCTCTATAGGATGAATGGCGACTAATTAAAAAACTTTTTGAAGCATCACAGTAAAGCTGTTCAGCATCATCACCCTTTACTCCTGTCAGAAACTTAAAGCTTTTAAAACACAATACTTGAAAATGTAAATGACAGGCAGGTTGGATGAATTTACGTGCATGGCTACATCCTCCATAGCACAAAACACTTCACTGAAAACCTACAATAAGCCTTCATATTTCGCAAAGTTCTGTGAAGACCATGGATTCATTTGGTGACCCTAATCAGCAGCAGGGAAATCTGACATTAGCAGATTTAGAGGTTAGACATGTTGAGTGTCAGATTATTCCCTCTCTACAGCCTGGAAGACCTGATAGACCTTCAGGTTTCACCCACAGTGTTGCTAGCAACATAGACAAGGAGTACTCAGAGTCAGACCCCTTGCTTCCTAATGGCTGTCGGTGGTCCTCAGCAGCCTCTGGCGCTTTGCTACAGCAATGCGAGGAACAGCAACTGGTCTGTGGTCCGGTGATGCCGAATGAATCGGTCTGTGCCATGTTGCTGCAGATCCTGGTGCCATTCCTCCTGGCGGGCTTAGGCACTGTGATGGCTGGCATGCTACTGGACGTGGTGCAGGTAAGAAGACTACGGGGAGGAAGAGAGTCATGAAAAAATACTTTCAATAAGTAGTGATGGTTGAATACTGAGCACACATAGTAAAGCACTATGCTTCCTTATAATGTTTATCTGTTTGTTCAAAATCATTTTGTTTTGTGTTGTTTTGTGTTTTCAAATGATCCAGTCATGCACTGAAAATCATTCATAATCACTGATGTTTCTTTTAAAGATTTGTTTTAATGCAGTAAGACATATAGTTTAAGTTTAAAAGTATTTCCCTCAATGTAAAAAGTAACTGCATTTTGAAAACTGCCTTTTTAAAGTGTAACATGCTCAATTTTATTTACTTACTTAATATACTTAATTTCTGTATTCTGAATATGTAGTCCCAGTTCTAGTATTCTCAACCCTGGGAATATAATGTAATATATAATATAATATAATATAATATAATATAATATAATGTAATATAATATAATATAATATAATATAGAGGGGATATAAATTCTGGATGATAATGTATCAGTCAGTGAGAGATGTCTCTCTGTGTGTTGGCGATGCAGCACTGGAGTGTGTTTCAGACAGTGACAGAATTCTTCATCCTGGTGCCATCATTACTTGGTCTTAAAGGAAACCTGGAGATGACACTGGCATCGAGGCTCTCTACAGCGGTGAGCAATGACTAAACCCAGTTTCTTTTGCTCTCTCCCTTTCTGATTTATCCATCATTCTTTCCGTCTTTCTGCCCTTTCAACACACTCCTGTTTACCTATCAAACTATATAGTACATTAAACTATATTAAATATATTTACATGTTGTCTTTACATTCTAAATGTGAACTTAAGGAACCTGTCATTTCTGTGTCTGTTTTACTTATATCTGTCCTTGTGGAGGGATTGAAGGTTTTTGGTCACATATAAATTACGTTCTTTGTCCTCTGTCACATGGTCTTGTTTACAGTGTGAAATCCTGCACTGTGCTGTGAAGAAAACAGCATTTGTGGTTGAGCTTAAAGATCATTCTGATACAGTAGTTAAATGTCTTTGACCATAACAGAGTCTTTGTGGGACAGGCAGTGCGAAGACATTATAGGATTTTTTGTTATACTTTGTTACATCATGGAATACCAAAATGAATGATTTATTAAACAAATTATTAATATTCTTGCATTTTATTTTGGAATTTTAAATAATAACATATTCCTTATTATTCCAAAATGTCATACAAATAATATAATTGCACAAAAGCATGGTCTATGACCCTTTTTATTGAACAGCTGTCTGTTTGCTGCAGGTGAATACTGGCAAAATGAACTCCCCAAGAGCAAAATGGAACCTGATTATTGGAAACCTTGCTCTCAAGCAGGTAAACACCACTAAGTTAAGTGTTTGATTTGTTATTCCAGTGTTTCTCAGCCCTCCAGACAGTCCATATTTCTGCCCTTTCACAGATTCCTAAATACCTGAATCAAACCACTGAAAATGTCTCAGTTGAATTGGGAAAGACTCGGCTGAGAAACAGTGTTATCAGTTATATGAATGCAGTCTCACCTCCTGTCCCTGCCTGCCTCTGATGTTTCCTCAGGTTCAGGCCACTGTGCTGGGCTTCCTTGCTGCCCTGGCAGCATCAGCGCTAGGACGGGTTATGGATGAGAAGCTTAGCATGAACTATGCGGCGCTGTTGTGCTGCAGTAGTGTGGTCACAGCATTCACGGCGTCAATATTGCAAGGAAAGAATACAATATTTGCATGGAATATAGAGCTGCTTAATGTAAACCAAATCATTCTGCTATAAATGTGTCATCTTTCTGAAGTCAGAAATAGGGCTGGGTGTCAAAATACAATACTTTTATGGTGCTGCATTAGTTCAGTACTTGCCAAGTGTCAAAAAGTTCTGTCATTTCAACATTTACGTCAGCCCTTTGAGCATCTGAGAGCTAATAAGCATGCTTGTTTTGAAATCTAGACTGTTGATTGACTGTCTAAATCACATTCTGTATACAAATTATTAACATTTACATCCTCTTCATGCTCAAATCTTGTTTAAGCCACACCCACATTTGGATTGTAATAAAAATATAAGGTAATATTCAGTAATCCGTTTCATGCTCTAGGTATTGGTTTTAGTATTGAAACTTTGAACGACACCCAGCCCTAGTAAAGACAATTTTATACTAGTGCAAACAACCCAGAAACTATCACTGCTATCTGCATCAATTCTGCTATTCCTTCATGACCTGAAGTATCACTTAAGTTTGTGGGTACTGGTCATGAGATTTGTCTTAAATGACATAGGGCTTGTGATTCTTTGCATGAAAAGTAATTTTTCGTGGGGCTGCAGAGTTGCTCTGTGTGACTGGATTGTGTGGATTGTTATGCTTGGTTCAGTAATGTGCTGGCTAGCTGTATTTCAGTAATGTTGGCCACTTACGTGACTGTTTCCCGCAGGTATCATTATGGTGGGAGTAATTATTGGCTCAAAGAGAGCAGGCATCAACCCAGATAACATAGCAACACCAATTGCAGCCAGTTTTGGTGACCTCATCACTCTGGGACTCCTTGCAGTCATCAGTCAGGGGTTCTTCCACTCTACTGGTAAATTTAGATTTTGAAAAGGATTTGTTTTGCTACTATTTGAAATAGACAGGTAACTGAAGTTTGTATTCATTATTACTTTTCTTTATGTTTTACATCCCTTTATCTCCCTGTCTCTTTTTCTCTTTTTCTCTATAGAGCACTCCCCCTATGTTGTCTATGTGGTGTGTGTTCTCTTTCTGTGCGTGACGCCAGTTTGGGTCATAATTTCATTTCGTCACCCAGAGAGTCGCAAGCTGCTGTGTTGGGGTTGGGAGCCCATAATCACAGCCATGGTCATCACCAGGTCTCTGAACACTGTAATGTTATACTTTGATGAAAACACAGTTACAGCTTATTCACCACAATGTGGGTTCATTGTGGTAGAGGTCATTTAAACAGAAAAACACCTTGTACATACATTGACTATAGTTTAAAAATTGTATTAAATTGTGCATTTACAGTTGTCCTCTTTTGATGTGGAATACTTATGCATAAACCGCTTGTCCTTCTGTATGTCTTTAGCCTGGGTGGACTCATCTTGGACAGAGCCATGACTGATACAAACCTAATGGGAGTTGTGGTTTACACACCAGTTATTAATGGTCAGTGAAACTGACCAAATTAACAGTGATACTGATGGGAATCCAAAATATCAAACAGGACTGTTCATTTGACAAGGATTGGTAATTTTGGTTCATTCAACTTTTGGACAGGTTATTCCTAAGCATCCACAGAATTTAGTCTTATGATGAACCCTATGAGGCCATGCTTGCTTTCCCTTCTCTTTGTTTTTGTCCTTGATACTGATCTGTTCCAACATCAGTGGTCTGTTCTACATAACAGAAAGCATCTTCCATGGTCTACCAAGTTGTTAGTTATTTCTTAGTTATTTCTAGTTAGTTCTAACTAGTGTTTTTAACAATGTACCAGACATTTTACAATTCTGGCACATTTAAAGGTCCCTTATCATGGAGACTTTTAAAAACATTTTTAAAAGATTTAAAAAATTAACTCACTTGTCCATACAGTCAATCCATGGAAACTAAACTGTGAAAAAATATTTTTTTAATTAATTGTTTTTGTAATGTCACAAATAAAAATTCATTTACATATACCAGCATACCACTTTATTAGGTACACCTA
The DNA here is from genome assembly GCA_037974445.1 of Brycinus macrolepidotus. Classification (NCBI taxonomy): domain Eukaryota; kingdom Metazoa; phylum Chordata; class Actinopteri; order Characiformes; family Alestidae; genus Brycinus; species Brycinus macrolepidotus. The sequence goes on from JBBPCZ010000136.1 coordinate 12,011,402, forward strand.
ATTTGTAACTAATTGTCCATTTTATCAGCTCCATTTACCATGTAGGTGCAGTTTGTAGTTACAGTCTGTAGTCCATCTGTTTTTCTGTTTTTCATTTGTTAATAATAATACTTCAATAATTTAGATTAGAGTAATTGCATGGTATGTAGTCTTTGAACTGTTTATGTACTCTTAAGGTGTTGGAGGTAACCTGGTGGCCATTCAGTCCAGTCGTATTGCCACATACCTTCATTCTCACTGTTTCTTGGGGGAACTGCCTGAGGATGCCAGAGGCTGTTACTGCCCATCCCGCACCTTTTATGGAAAAGGTAAACAATATTCCTCTGATAACGTTTTAAGATGAACCTTAAGGTGTTCAAATTAGGATTTAAGATATATTTTTGTAATAATATGAACATAGTGGATCCATCTTCATCATAGAAACACAGTACAAGTACAAAGTGTCTTTTTTTGCTAATTTTTTTGTTCAGTGTCAACACACCTAGTGACCTCCCCTATGTACATCTAAACGTATTGATAGTTAAGTCAAAATGTATTCTTTTATTACTCTTTCTGTGTTATTGGGACACCATCTGTTCATAAAAAAAAATATTTATTTTCATATTTTAATAATGCTCAGGGAAAAACAGCATGCATTTTATCAACTTGTCTTTTAGTGCTTTCTTTATAAGGAAGTTTGTTGCAGAGATGCATGATATGCGTGAGACACATGCTATTGTGTATTGGCAGGGCCCAACCGCAGGTCGGCTCAGGTCCTGATGCTACTGGCCATCCCAGGCCATGTGATCTTTCTGTACATCATTTATCTGATACAAGGTGGCCACACAAACCCAACTGCAATCTTCGTCACTCTTTACTTAGCAGCAGCTTTTACACAGGTTAGATGGGAGGGTTTGTTCATACCATATCATAATATTTATAACTGTTTAATCATGAAGTAGAATAATCATCCTCTTCTTGGCCTGTATTTACATTCTCTTAGGTGTTTTTGCTGTTGTGCATTGCTGATTGGATTGTTCACTGCTTGTGGAGGTTTGGCCGAGACCCAGACAGCTTTTCTATTCCCTACCTGACAGCTTTGGGAGATTTACTGGGCACCGCCCTGCTGACTTTGTGTTTTTATCTACTCCAGGTTATCAGTGATGCTAATGATAATTTGGGTGACTGAGTGTTTCTTACTATTATTTTAAAAACTTGTTCCTTAAATTGTGTGTACCCCCAGATATGCACACTTTTCATATTTAGGAGTCCAACCACTCAAGGCCTTGGAATTGCTCAGAGTTTTCATTTTATTCTGATTATCCTGAAATGGAGTGAAATTAAAGATAACAGGCACATACATCACATGATTTTAAGGTAGTCCACCAAGTTTGGTACCAGAATGCTGCTTGATCAGTAAACTGACATTTTGCATGCTGCCTCTATGAGCTATTTTATAAGAAGGGTGGTATGCATACTTGAAATTTGGTCAGTAAGTGGGCATTTGGTAGGCTTGAGATGAAAAATCTTTATGAAATTTTTATAGTGTGTACATGTAGGCATTCTCTTAACACCTTATGACATTTTACATCAATGTTCGTAAGGTGGCACTGTTCATATTAAACACATACAAGTCCTGCTGTTTTTATTTTTTTTTCTTTTTATGTACTGCACTGAGCCTCAATTCTGCAAACAGTCTGTGGAGTCTGAAAATAAACAGTTTAATCAAAAAGGTTGACTTTTTGTCTGAAGCACATGAATCAGTTAGTGAGGGATGAATTTTTCTGACTTCAGAGGCTTTAAATCTATCAGGGGTTTTCATTTGTGACCAAACATCAAGCATGTTTACAGAAAGACAAACTGAAAAAGTACAAAACTGGACTGGTGTATGCAATGTATCATGCATACCTTGATGTGAAAAATTAACTAAATTTGTTGATGTATATAAACTGTGGGAAAATTGAGAGGTTAATTAGCCATATTGCTTGAATCTTTGTCACCTTTGTTCATATCGTCTCAAAATTGCTGTGACTTCATCCCCTGAGTTGCTCACTGGTATGGCGCTCGTCTGTCTAGCATAAGATTTATTAAGTTCTTATCAGTGGAATAAAAGGTTTTGAATTCAAATCGAACCTGTAATTGTAAATGTTGGCCTTGTGATTCTAAATATGAGCTGTGTTTTCTAAAAATATGTTCAATTCTTGGTCTTTGTAAAACCGTGGCCCTTCTGTGGCTGAAGTCTCCATTTACCTTGTCTGATGTTCACTAAACCTCCTGGCATATCTTTTGAAATCATGAAGCATTGCTCACTGCCTCTGCACTTTTGGAGAACATTAATCACTGAACATTACCATGCTATTGTATGAAAGCCTTCCTTTATGTATACAACTCAGAAGCTTTTTAAATGTCTGAAATGCTATGCATGAAAAGTACTTTACAGAACCATTACATTTTTTATTTGTGCTGGACTTTCAAACATATATAATGGATGGCACACAAATGAACAAAACACCCTCTTTCTAGTTTGCTATCTAATCTCACGCAT
>JBBPCZ010000136.1:12027764-12040122 GCA_037974445.1 Brycinus macrolepidotus
CTCACCCACTCACTTCATTCACTCCCTTACCCACTCACTTCATTCACTCCCTCACCCACTCACTTCATTCACTCCCTTACCCACTCACTTCATTCACTCCCTCACCCACTCACTTCATTCACTCCCTCACTCACTCACTTCATTCACTCCCTTTGTGGTCCAGATCTAATCATCCAGCAAAAATGACCTGACCTCACTAATGCTCTTGTCGCTGAATGCAATCAAATCCTCACGGTTATGTTGCATCATCTAGTGTAAATCCCAAATACTCCCAGAAAACTAGAGGCAAGTAGAGGCAACAGGAGCCAAACTACCACTGAACTCAGAAAAAAATGTTTGATGAACAGAACAAGCATCAACAAACTTCTGAAAATTATAGCGTTCCTTATGTTTGTTTGTGCCTGGATATTTTACCAGATGACTGTGTGCTATCTTAGTGTACAGTTAGCTATTCCCAGTGAGGAGGAAAATAATGAATAATGATCTACACAGAGAAAAAATAATCAGAGCCCACACTCAGACAGAAACTGAAAAATATAAAGTATCTTATCAGTGTAACATATTGATGTGAGCATAGTATGATTCTTTTGTCCGAAAATGTGCACTCAGGTGAACGAGAAGGTGTCAGCAGACTTGGCTGCGGCCACAGAAAGGCTTCAAGTGACACTCAGTCAGCTGCATGAGCTGGAAGCAGAGAGGCTGATCCACACCAACCAGATTGCAGCTCTGGAGTCTGAGCGCTTGCAGCTGATTGGGGAGAAGGAGGAGCTGATGGATGTGTTCGATGAGGGAAATGAGGAAGAGCTCAGAAAACTGAGGGAGAGATGCTATCAACTCAGGTGAGTTAGAGTCAGATATTCAATGTAGAATATGGAAAAAAGTTACAGAATAGTTGATGTTATTTACTCTGTAGAATACAGTAGTGGATGAATAGAATTTTCAACATAAATTAAACAATCTGCCCATTTCATGTATGTAGAGAATTACAGGAGTCTTTGGAACACGAGAAACAGCACCTTCAGACTCACTGCCAGGGCCTTGAAAAAAAGGTGCAGAACATGGAGGCGGAGTATAGGTGTGAGGAGGAAGAGCTAAAGCTCATGAAGCTGGAGGTGATAAAAGAGAAAGAGGAGCTGAAGAATGTGGCAGCTCACTGGAATGAGCGATGGCTGGATGTTTCAATGACACTTCAGTCCACTCAGGCAGAACTTGAAGAGACCAAAAAGCGGCAGCAGGAGGTTGATGCAGTAAGCACTGCACCACTCTGATTACCTAGTACTGTTTTCCATCAATCAATAAGTATTTATCCAGCGTTCACTCTTTGTTAGCTCCCATGTTTTCCTTTTCAAAGTTAAAAAGTTTGATAATGTATGTTCTCAGCTGAGGGAAGAGGCATCAGGAAAGGCCACTATAGTGGAGGCATTCAAGACGCAGCTGAAGGACAGTCAGTGAGTGTCTGTGTGAAAGATGTTGTGCATGTGGGAAGTAGGGAAGCATGTAGTTTTACTGATGTTAAATATGTGCTTCACAAGGGATCAGATCCAGAGCTTGCTTGAACAGAAAACACACCTTGAGACAGAGCTGGACAGAGTCAAGGTATGTAATCCAAATGTCACTCCACATTATCATCACAGTTGGACAAAAATCTTGTAACTACAAAATGGAAACTTTACCATTTTGTCAATTGCCAAAAATCTTCTTAAATTCTGGTGAGAGTTAATGTAATGAGATTTTATTCTATTTGGACCATTTCTTTGGTACATTTATCATAAAATTTTCTCACAATGTAAAAGGCATTTGGCTTTTTCAAATTATGTCAAAAATGAAAATTAAAAATGCAAAAATTACGATACAAGGTTTTGTTACGGCAGTGATATCGCACTGATAGTGGGGAATTAATCTTTGCCCTCACAACTATTCTGCTCAGTTCAGTGCATCATGAAATTTCAGAATTCACCATTTCACCATCACATTTGGGTTTTTTTTTCATAGAATGTCTTTAAAACACTGAATATTCAGTAAACTGTTCATGCAGTAGTAAAATACAATAAATAAAACCACAACAGTTTTTGTAATTTGTAAACTAGCTATAGAATTTTATTTTGACCAGAAAAGTGCACATTTTAATAATAATATATTATGATAATTGATGCCAGCATTCCAAAATCAGTCCAGTTGAACTGCCCATTTTTGAAACATTTTACACCCCTAGTCAGCAGCATTTCCTAGAGGAGTTTTGATTGTAAAAACTGGTTGATAGTATTTCTCATTTGGCTTCTTATAGGTATGGTTGTGAATCTCATGATATAAACCTGGAGCAGTCTTTGTGTTTTCATACAGAAAGATGCTGGTGCTTTGGAGCGAGTGGAACTAGATGCCTGCAGGCAGCAGCTGGATCTCGAGCGGAGCAGAAGTCAAAGTCTACAGCAGAGGCTGATAGGAAACCCTGTATGTCCTGTGCTTTTCACTCGTAGACACTGCCTAAAGATCCTGTCAGCTGGCCAGGAAGTGTATTTATTGCTGTCCACATTTTTAAGAGTTTGTGGTTCTGTAATGGTGGCTACAGGTGTCTCTGGAGGAGAATGATGACGAGCTGGCGCAGCTGAAAGCTGAGCTACAGAAGGCCCAGGACATGCTGAAGAGCCGAAACACTGAGCTAGAGGAGCAGCAGCAGGCGCTGCAGTCTACACGGGACCAGGTAAAGCTTACCTACCCAGCCCTATAATGCTGAGTGATAGAAGGTGGGGAATGTGTAGGTGAGAGAAATCTTGAATATGAAAGCTTTCCTCTGTCATGATAGATGACCCAGCAGAACAGTGAGGTGCAGAGACTGGAGCAGCAACTGGCTGAGCGAGATCAGGAACTGAAAGAAAGGTGAACATATCTTGCAAATGTTTACTAATCAAAAATGTTTCTAGTGATGGATATTTAATAAGATATTTTTTATTTTATTTTTGTCATCCCTGACATATTATAATACTATAATACTGTGTTGTTTGATAGTCATTGCTTTATATTGTTCATGCTTTGGTATCTAGGGATCTTACTCTGAAGAATCTGATGAGTCAGAGAGACACTGAGGAAAATGAGGCCCAAAACAAGATAACTTCTCTAGAGAAGGAGGTACAGTGCTAATAATAGTATTTTAACAATAGCATTTTTAAGTGAAGAACTGACCTGTATGATAGCTTATCCATATTTCTTCATTTTGCTTCTCAGCTTACTGCACTTGAGGAGATGAAGACTGACCATTCACTGTGCAGTGGAAAACAAGACACTCAGGCCATCAACTCCCTGAAAGCCCAACTAGAGGGTAACCATTCAGGCTCCATTCTCATCGTGTATAAATAATGTAAGGGCCACACTATACACAGAAAGAGTGCTTATGCTGTGGTTTTGTATTGTGGTAACAGAGAGCAGGAAGACAGCTGAATTGCTGAAGCAAGAGAGAGATCAGGCTCTACAGAGACTAAATACACCTAAACCTCCCCAACAGGTGCTGGCTTAACCTTATATTCAGAGCCTGATTATTTCTATTTTTGTATCTATGGTTTATATAGTTTACAATTACTCTGTCTTTGTTCAGGGTAAAGTACAGAGTGCATCGGCAACAGCAACCAGAAAGGAAAAATCAGTCAGCTCTAACCATGTAGACCCTGAGCAACAGAGGAGACTAATCACAGAGCAAGTGAATAATGCACAGTGCAGCCCATAAGTAAATGGTCAGTGATCATTTTTAATCTGTACATGCTGGACAATGCTACGTTGTCCAAAAACTCTACAGACATGTTTTTTAAGGAAACTGTGGATCGAGAAATAACTCTAGACCTCTTGTTAGCTCTTTTATTCCGGACCTAATGATGCTCCTACACACCCCTGGCCCGAAAACAGTTTATAGTGTGCGGGAATCAAAGCCATATAAACAAAAAATGTCTCTGTCTAGTTACTTATGGATGGCACTGTATTACCACTACTACATTATGAGGTACACCATTTTATGACGTATCTCCTCCATGACACCTTACCTGTGTCCATTTCTGCCACAGCTGAAGAGTCTGTTTAAGGAGAGAGAGCAGCTGGGTGGTGAGGCGTCTCCAGTGCTCCAGAGAAGAGCTGTCGCTGCGGTGGACCGGGGCCCAAAGTCTAAAGCTTTCGAAGTAGGCAGTTCTGCTTAGTGTACCTTAATTATACAATTACCACAGCAAATCAGTTATATTACAGTACACCAAATATTGCTAACTATGACACAATTGTATGTTAATTTTGAGTGTAAATGCCAGATAATAATGTTAACAATTGCCCCTAAAGGAACAATAACAACATAATTAATGTCCTTTAAAACCCTTCCCAAATGAGAATTCTGCAGACACACTGAGCAGCGAGAGGAAGAGGCAGCTGGAAGCTGGGCAGGGTCTGGGAGTCCAGCAGAGGGCAGGAAGGAGCCCTGTAGATAGTCCAGAGAGAGCTCCGTCAGAGCCACCGGCCCCTGAGAATAGACCACAGGAGGTCAACTGCAGTGATACCCAAGTAAGTGATGGCTAGAATGAGGGTGATGATGAGGATTTTTCCATCTGCTGTATGATCAAAGTAAAAAAAAAAAACGAACAGAATCCTGCGGAATTCATGTATTTGCTCCTTTTTCCTTTTTGTTTTTATAGAATTTAGAGAAATTATGATGCACTTATGAGAAGGACACATAGCATTATAACACACACAGTCATTTATCTGAGTAGTCCTAATGTATTACATCTCAAAGAATGTGCTGGTGAGGCGTGTGTGGGTCCCGGATGTTTAATGCTGTGGCACGATAAACATACAGTGTCACATAAGCGGCTTTAGTGCGAGTGTGGAAGAGCAGAGCCCCTGGATAAAACACAGCTGACACTGCACCCTCCTCCCTATCACCAGAGGAGCATCTGGAGCATCTAATACTAAAGGGTCATTTCATCACTTCTGCACTTAGATTGCTGGATTTGAGTTGATTATTTTAGCACCTGTCCCTGAGTAATGGAGTCGGTTTAAGTCCAATGAGAGCAACATCTCTGCTGTATCCCTCCTCAGCAGATGTCAGCAGAAATGGAAAAGCTAAAAGGCAGAAGTGAAAATCTCCTGAAAGGTGATGTGTGAAGTCCAATGACGATAAGAAATCATCTCTGTTTCCACTGGTCCTTGATCATGAATCATTCACTGTTACAGATCTTTTGTCATTTTGTGTCCACATCTGTGTTTGGGTGTCTGTCTGTTCCAAAACAGCTGAATTACAGTATGTTATTGCATTTAATACACTACAGTTTTGCTCATATTAATGTTCCTTGCTTTACAGCCGAGTTTAAGCAGCAGATCCAGGAATTAAGAGTGAGAGAAAGCAGGAGTGAGAACACACCAGCCACTGTATCCTGCTTGCCAGGCTTCGTTAATGAGGAAGAGGAGGCATCGCAAAGGAGGCCACCCTCATCATGTGTGGATGGTACATTCCAAGTCCGACAGGTGGAGGTGTGTGACTCAGAGATGGAGGATGAGGACTGAATAAATGTATAATGTAGCCTGTGTGGATTGACTGTTCTTTGATTTGTGTTATTAACATGTGTTATTAAATGCACTTTAGAGGAAGTTCTTCATGGTTTTAAATGTCAGTTTTATTAAATGTCTTTTGGCACTACATTAAGATTTATAACAGGCTTGATGCTAAAGATTGATCTCAAGTGAAAATCTACATCTAGCCACTGGCTAAATACATAGAAGTGTCTCATAGCTTATGGTGAACAATGAATTCTTATTTGTACTTATTGTCTAATAAAACTTACTAACAAAAGAATCACTTTGTTGTCGCACCTAAAATAAAAAAAGTAACACTTTGTCATTGGTGCATAGTAAAGTCGCATTCATTTGTCTGTGCCGCTGATATTTTTAACATCCTCTCACCTTATTGTAGAATGTAAAACTCAATTCTGAGTTTACAGAAAAGTTGACACATTTTATGTCAGTTTGCAGGTTTATATTTGCAGGTTATTTTGTATAACATTATGGGATTTTCTAACTTGTTCTGAAGAGGGCAATGACATAATTAGTATTACATATTGAAAAAAGCCGGCCAGTGGATATTCAGCTGATGATCCACCATTTGTTGATTGAGGATTAAATCAAATCTCAGCAGCTCAGATCTGTTTAGTATCTGGTCAAAAACCATATGAGAGAAAAGTGATCGAAAGATTAGGGAATGCATCAGGCCTCATTCGTCTGTATAAGCTCAGATCTTATGCTACTATGGATCTCTGACTGGCTCTCGAGGGCCTTTTAAAACTGTAGAAGTAAGGGTGTAACAATTTCAACAAAGTGAAATTAATGTTCAAAACAGTGTATTGAAATGTAAAACAGGATCACTGATATACCCCTCTGTACCTTGGAAAACATTTTGAGTTAGGTATGGATGGTCTGAATGAAGAATTCTTGTGGTTGGCAGTGGGAAGTCTTATTTTTCAAACATTCAAATGTTTTTCTGTCACAGTCTGCTCCTCCTTTAGAATATTTCCTGGGTATTGATTTGTAATGTTTGTGATTTTTACTAACTGTACAGGTTTCTTTTTTACTATTTGCTATTATTATTATTGTTATTATTATTATTGCATCCCTAAGCAGAAGTTATTCTTTGTATTCATGTGCATGGGTACAATTTACACTGAGGATGATGGAGACTTTTTGAAGTATAGCCAGGATCAGCTGTATAACGAACACTGAATTTTACTCTTTAAATAAATAAAAAGGCTTGAAGTAGTATAAAACATTGTTAACATTTCAAAATGTACTGTCTGCATAGTCCATATATAGAAACTAAACCACAAAAAGCTTGTCCTGAAGTCATTGTTTTTGTGATGTCACAAAAACCACCAGATTTACAAACATCCGCTGCTAAAGTTATAAGAAGTGTTTCAACTTGGACTAAAACACAAAACAGGGCAGCCACTAAGATAAGAGCATTAAAACCTAGCCAACAGGTACTGTCTTTAAGAGTCTTAAAGGTACAGTAAGAAAAACAGTCTAAGGGACAAAGAGTGGTTGTAAAAATGAATTTTAGTAAATAAAACTACGCAAAAATAAGTGGACTCCAGATGATAAAAATAAAGTATACAAATGAATGGAAGATATGGACCCTTAACTGTGTGCTCGAGCTCAATAATACTCGATTCAATTTCAAACATTAATGGAAATCTGGCAGGTCAGTGCAAGACTCAACTGGCAGTTAGTTGAGAAAAAACGTTCAGTTTGTCGAGTTGTTAGACTCATGTTACAGTCATCTAGCAAACTTGTACCTGGCCTTGTTAAAGGTAAGTGTTCAGGAGTATTTCCTAGTAGGCAGATGAGACTAAACTGATCTCATCTCTGAAGTTCCTTACAATACAGATAACCTGATAATATCCTTGCAGCCTTTTCAACACTAGCGAAATCTGACAATCTGACAAAAGCCTGCTGACTAGTTTTGTGTTGCTCTCTTTCTCTCTCTCTCTCTCTCTCTCTCTCTATATATATATATATATATATATATGTGTGTGTGTGTATATATATATATATATATATATATATATCACAGAGCACATATATATGTCAGTCTGCAAGGGCGTGGTCTGCTACTGTGTGTACTTCTCAGTAACCATAGACACACAGTTTCACAGTTGGTCACTGAGAAGGTTGGCTATCACATTCACATAATATTCTACTTTCCCAGTCCACTCATGACCCATACATAGCAATAGTGAGCAACTGTGGATCATATTACAGTAATTATAAAACTACTACTGACTGATTAGCGCAGCTGGATACTTTGCCAGATGCTCTGACCCGTGATTTCCATGAATGTTAAGACCAATGTCATTTGGATCAAGGGTCTTGCTTTCAAGTACAATGGTTAAAATGCAAAATACCAAAGGGCAACAATTCATGTATCCAGTACTGGGTGCCAGAGACCTTTTGAGATCCAGAGATGAAATATCAGTGAATGCATGGTGACAGCTTCAAACTGCAGTGGTCTGAGCGGATCAACACTGGAAAGGGAAAGGATTGGACTGCTGTCTGGAGGATTAAACTACAATGTCATTAAAAAATGAGATGATCTCCTGTGGAACTTAAATCCTGTAAGACAATCATTTAATCCAAAACATTAAAAGCAAACATCAAGGCTTACTTAACCTCTCCATTGAAAGGCAGAGTATGTATAAAACTCTTCAGCTCTTGCATAACTGTCTGACATGCAAAATTTGCTATATGCAATCTATTGTTTTTCTTTTTGTGTGATAAAGAAAAACATTGTAAATTTCTACAAATTGTATTTCATGATGTGTGCGGTACATTTGCTGTTTTGATCAAGAAAAACAAAAAAAAATTAGGAGAATAACATTTAATAAATGTATTTTATATATATATATTTACAGCAACTCCATCCATTATTACACATTCACATCTGTCTGACTTATCCAGAGGTACCAACCTCATTTTATGATTATATGGAGCAAACAGTTGGTGATGTGGGTGTACTGAGTAAAACGATAGGCTTTTATTAGAGGTGAGAAAAGGTCGCTGGTTTGCCTGAGTCTGCCATTCAGTAAGTTTCATTGGGTTTGTTTAGGTGGGTATGATTTAAGCCAGTATTTTTGCAATGCATGATTAGTAGCTGGCCAAGGATCTTGCCATTTCTTCTTGCAGCTTGGGAGCTCATATTCTAACACAAATGAAATATAAACTCATAACTCAACACAAAATATTGACCTCTTATTGAAGATTACTTTCACAGTACTGAAGTATAGCTTAATCGAGTGGTTTCTGATCTGGCAGTACCATCACCCCTGCACAAATTAACAAGCATTTCTGATTTTGAGTAGGTATTTTTAGCAGGAAAACACCAAAATATCCAGCACAGGGGGACTACTGGACTAGAGTTGGGAATCTGTGGCTAAATCTAATCCAGGGAACAGTTCCACTGAATCGGACACGACTGCTACCCTCTGCATCCTATCCACAGATTGTCTTAATGGTCTAGTGCAAGCAATGGGCCTGTCTGATATCCAGTCTATTGTCCCACAATGTACTTCCAGGGTCCCTAGAAGTGAAGCTTTTGCAGCAGTTATTTCCTGGGTGAACACGGCAAGTCTGAGTGTACAGTTCTGGAGCTCTTCCAGAGTGCTGACCTCAAGCACCAGACTCTTTCTGTGGAGGTCAGGGCTGAGGCTGTGGCGCTGGCCAGACACCTCCAAGGGACCTGCGCAAAGTGGAGGCAGGCTGGCCTGAACCATGACCCCTTCCAGCCTATGCCCTGTCCCAGTAAGGCTGAGCAAGGAGATGGTAATAGTCCGCTGTGCTGGTGAGAAGGTAAGGGTAAAATGCAGGCAGGGATCTGGGCTTTCAGTGCACAAATTTGAACCATAGTTGGGAAGCAAAGGTTTTTGCAAAAGCTGGCCTTCAGTTTGGACGCCAGAGAGAGCACAAGGAGAAACTGGACTTGGGGTAGTGAGTCGTACGCTCTCGCTGTTTGGGCGAGTGTCCCATGACACAGTGCAGTGGCGCTTAAGTACCTTCTGGGTCTTTGACAGGAGTCCAAGCTTTGGAAAGGAATGAAGTGAAGAGCGGCCGGTGGTCATTGGCCTGTAAAGTGGTGACGAGAGGGTTGGTGAGCTGAGCCTTCGTAAAGGAAAGCAGGACTTGGACTCTTTGTTGAGTTCTGAAGAAACTTGAGGTCTTGAGACGAAGGACATGGCACTAAAATCATCATCCGATGGCGTGGAACTTCCGAAGGCTGATGGATAGTCAGACATATCCCGTTCCAGCTCATCATACTGAACTTTGATGGAAGCGGCCTCTAAGGAGATGGCAGGGCTTATGGCCAGGGTCACGTGATCAGCAGCAGGCGGAGGAGGTGGGGATGCCGTGTCTTCTTTGTCTTCAGGACATTTTGCTGTGGTCTCTCGCCAACACAGGACACAGCCCAGGATCAGAGACAAACAGAAGACCACCAAGCCCACTCCCAGCAGAATCTGGAGATGGACTGAACAGATAGCACAATCAGAAAGACTCACTAATCTGTAATCCCAGCTCTTGTTCAAAATGAAGGAACAACTGCTTTGCAGTATTCCTCAAAAGGTGTATTCTAATATACTTTCATTTCTGAACAAAAGGGCATTTTTTTGTGGAATCTTCTGCAATATAACAGATTGAAGAGGGAAGAGGGTAATTTGAAGTATTTGAAAGATCTGAAGCTTTTTTTTAACACAAACAGTTCACAAGCCATTACGTAACGAAAGAGCAAAAGACTGTTTTGAGACCCAAATCTTCTATTCATGTCTTTTCATGCAGGACTAACCTAAGATGGGCAAACATTTCCATTATACAGAGGTGGTGGTCTTCTTTAACATTCTGAATGAAACTTATGAATCCCTTCAGGTATGTTATATGAGGTACAAAAATAAACTCTGCTATGGCCCTTCAGGTCTGGAACTGGACACTACTATATCAAACCATCCCCATGTTTCTCAGCATAGGACAGCAGACAGCATAAAAGCCAAGACATACCTTCCAGGTGCTTAGTGAAGAGAACCTGAATCAGCAGCCACATAAAGAGCACGACGATGATGCCCTCAATCATTCCTTTAAAGCAAAAGATCAACCCCGAGTGTCCTGAGTAATCGTCATCCTCACTGGACATGATGACATTCAGACACTTGCTGTTGCTGCTGTAGTCCAGTGCTTTCACTACATCCTCGAAATAAGCCCATGCATCACCACAGAAATGACTTTAAGACAATGCCAGTGTCTTCCTCCAGCTTGGGTTGTTCCTGTTCCATCTGTAATCATTGTCTCTATGGAACCACAAGTGAATTGACCAAAGGGATGCTCTTGCATCAGGTCTATGTAAAATATCCAGACTTCTGTTACTGATGTGATTGTAAGGTGTTGGTGCAGCAATCCATTCTTCCTGCTCCTGGTGAAGCTTGTTGTGTTCAATCAGTTTGCTTATATGAGCTGAACATTAATCCCCTGGGCTGATGTGAGAGAGACTGACTGATGGCGGAAGACCAAAATTAGTAGCAGTAGTGGAATGTGGGCGGGATCATGCTACATCAGTCATGGGCACATATATAGATGACTGCCCTCTATTTACCCACCTTCTAATCTGAACCAGCCCTCTTGTCCCATGGTTATCTTCAGAACACCACCCAACCCCCACCCCCCCCCACCCCTAACATACCGAACAGCTGTCTCTACCATTAGCAGCTTCTCGTGTCATCACTGTGTGTAAGCAAGCACAGTGCATGGTATAAAAATCATGCTGGTTTGCGCATGTAAAGTCCTGTAAATGTGTACAAACATGGTGTAACTGGACAATAATTTTCATAGCAACAAAGTCAACTGATTGATTTGGTGAAAAATCAGATTTACACAGTTGTCTGTTACCCAATCATAGTCATACATCTTTTGTGTAATAAGTTTACTCAGTTATTTCAGCACGGCTATGACAGCTGTTATAGGTAAAGACACTGGTCCCCCAAAAGATTTTGATCCCCAGTGATGCTACAGCTATTCGTGGCCAGGAGTCCAAGTGAGCATAGTCTCTCTTTCTCTCCAGGTGGGCAGGGTGGACCACCCTTTCTACCTCTCAGCACAATTCTAGCCAACACAGTTTCTGTTGCAAATTTCCAACTTGTGGGACTAATAAAGGATTATCTTATCTTAGTACCAGAATTGGCAGTTTGAATTCTCCTCGAAAACATGTTGATTGGTCCAATGACATTGTTTTAGCAACAGTTCAACATAACGAGGTAGCACTTTAAATCTCACTCTTCCAGTGCTGGCAGCACTGTGTGATTAGGGGAATCTTTGCTAGGTAGTGGAATTGGATATCACTAAAATTAGGGACAAAATTGAGAAATTGCCAAAAAAAGATTTGGGTGGCAAAGATTTACATTAAATTTGAGCTACATTATCCTCATTAATCCAGTGCAAAACTACATGAGCAGACATCAAACACAGATTAAAATCTAGATTAACTCTGCAATATTGCCATCAATGGCCACTCAAATGTTTTGTTCAGCCTTTTGAGGGGATACTGCCTCTTGGTGTTAAATAAGTTGAACTGCATTCCTTTTTTGTTATGAAATGCACTTGTAATGTCCTGTTTCATTTCGACTTATTTTGTTTTGTAAGGGTAAAGACTAAAGACGTATGCTACATGCAAAACATGTACTGGGACACACCTGTGTTTCAGGGTTTTGGCTAGGACCCTTTCTGAAGAGTAATCTTAATGCTTCAGCAGACCAAGACATTTTGGACAACGCCATCCTTCCAACTTTGTGGACACAGTTTGGGGAAGAACCTT
>JBBPCZ010000136.1:12057094-12087311 GCA_037974445.1 Brycinus macrolepidotus
ACACACACACACACACACACACACACACACACACACACACACACACACACACACACACACACACGTACATACATACATACACACACATGCTATGAAACAGTATTACTTTATATATCAATTACAATGTTTGTAATTTTTACCACTATGTTGGCCACCACCTTTAGTGACGAAAAAAAGGAACAGGTAAGATAATACCCCACCCTTGCCTTTCTGTCCTAAGTAGGCCACAATTGAACTATCTGACAGTTTTCAGGAACAACAAAACTTCTGAATAGAGGCTTGTTGGAAACACAACAGTGTCTGCTTTGAATATTGTGTCATTCACACTAAAGCAGCCAAACAAACAATCATTAATCACCGAGAGTAAAGCCTGCCGACAGACATTTGGCATGATCACACTTTTGCCGTCCACCCTCCATTATCAAGTCTCACTTCTTGACACCCCATTCAGTATCTCACACTCTCTTTCTCTCTCTCTCACACATACACACACACAAGGATGGGGGTTGGCAGAGCACTACAAACAGCTCCCCATCTGGTTGAGTTTAAATCCTACGGTAGGGGTTAATAGCCCCGTCAAGCTGTGTCACTGAAAGCTTAGCCTGTCTGATGACGCTGGCAGACTCATCTCAGTGCCACAATATGACAATCACATAGACTCTGGACATATGACTCCACTTAACTAACTCAAGGGGCAACACACTCTCAGAAGCTAACTTTCTATTATGCTTAGTTTAAGTCTGTGAGCATCTTGGGTGTCAAAGAAAGCTGGAGTATAATTGTTTCTACAGTCATATGTCTAAAAACATAACCACAGGACGGCTACTTGTTGGAATAATATGCTGGCTTAGTATTATGGCTCCATGTTCAAAGGCAACATTGTGCAGAAGTGCAGGTAAAGAAACTGATGACCTATGCACCTACAGCTAATCTTCACAGTAGATCAGTTTATTATCCAGCTTCTGAATAATAACAGACATACAGGATTAAATTTCAAGGGGCAAAGGACTGTTTAAGAGGCCAAAAGTAAGTCCAATGAGCGATCACACTCAGTCATAGAAGAATTCTGAAATGATTTTTTGCATCTCTCATTTAAAATGGCAAAATGGTCTAAATGGCAAAAAAAAAAAAACACATGAAAGCAAAAGGATTCAAGTCAAATTTGAAGGTGGTTTTAAATCTGAAGCAAACAGGGTCTCTGGGCAGTCTTACCAGTCAGATCAGATTTCTTGTGTTTTTATTTGAAGGTGGTAGCTCTTGATGTAAGAACGTGAGACAAAAAATCAGTGATACATATCACTCATAATAGCTTAAACACTTAGAGTTGAAGCTTTTCAAAGAAGCCCAAGTTCAATGTTTACTTTCTATGTTTTAGTTTTACAGTGACTCTCAGTAAAGAAACAAGATCTAAGCTCATATATGAGGCCGGTTAACAAAGTATTTATCGTGGCAACCAACGCGAGCAAAGTTTGATCAAACAAATATTAGGTCAGTTGTAACTTAAAAACTGGACACTTTATTCTAGAAGACCCTGAGATTAAAAAAAAAAAAAAAAGTAAATCAGATTTGCTCTGTAGTATGAACAAAACTTCAGGCCCTGTTCATCCTTAGACACTTCAGGGTTGGCACTACAAATGTTGTGAGATCATATGGGTGCACATAACATAAGGGTTCAGTCATATGAGTTCAAATGTGGTTTGAGTGATTGGATTATAATTCACATCTAAGATGCACTGTACCCTGTTCGGACTTAGTGCTTTCCACTTATGACTGGATCACCCAAAATGCACAAAAATGTCAAGTATGAACAGAGCCTTATTCTCATGAAAATCATGCAAAAGTGAATTAAGCTGTGTAATAGACACTTTTAAAAATGTTTTAGCTGCAATACTGAGAGAAATGTTCAAACTGTGGTTCACAATAAAAAGAAAGATTTGTTAACTGACCTCTTTTCTGCATGTATGTGAAAAGGTCATCTAAAAACTCCTTCCGGTTAGGGTCATTGTCCAGTTCATAAAGCTGCAAATAAAAACAAGCACAATATTCATTATAAATATATCTCATTAAAATCTTCATAGCAGCAGCGATAACACATTTACAGATATCATGAGAACATCTGAGGAGCAGGTATTTCTGGCATCGCCCTGAAACTGTCAGTGTCTGAGAGCATAAGATCATGACTTTTGGATCTTGGTGTTCTACCTTGGCAAAGTCTCTGGACGCCTCTCCTCTTGCTCTCCCTCCCTCGCTTTCTTCATTCCAACTTGCATTGCCATTCTGAAGGGGGGTAAAAAAAAAAAAAAAAGGACACTTGGCTTCAAAGGTGTAGGTGACAGAAAACAAGCCTCAGCATGACAAAAAGAAAGCTGACGGCACAAAAGAAAGGAAGTGCAGGAAGGGGAAAAAAAAGTCCCAGAATTATTGGCGACCACTAAACCTCAAGAGGTCTCAGAGTTCTAACCGCACACACACAGTTACAGAACTATGCATCCCTACAGAATTACACATCCAATTCTTTAGAGTAGGTTTCATTCTTAAAAAATCAACCTCATTTTCAATGTGTCGGGGGAAGCCAAGACTAGTTCAGGGGAAGGGGAGATTGTCAATACGAGCCACCAGAAAAACACCAATATACTGATATATCTGGGGACACACCACCACCACACAAATGAAAACAGGACATTCTGCTCTTTGAGTTTTCAGGCACTCTGATAATTAGCATGTTTGAGACCACCGTCTTTAATTGCTCTACAGTGCAGGTGTCCTTGGCTGGGCTCATAAAGCACTTATAAAGTCTAATAGTCCCTTGGTGCATATGCCTGATAATAGGCTATCCAGCCTGTGCCCCAGAGCTCATCTGAGGAGAGTTCGAAAGGATAAGGCAGAAAGGTAATAAAGCACTTTTACAGGAGTTCTCTCCATCCCCCTCTTTAATATGCTAAGTGAATCACAGCTGGGGAGAGAGCGAGATCTTCAGAGTTTAGAGCTAACACACACCAGCTGGGCCCAGAGGACAGCACACTCAGCAGGGGAGCAACTGTGGAGGGCAGACACACTGTGTGGTATTGTGATGTGTGTGAGTGTCTGAGAGCAAGAGTGACATCTGTAAGCATGTATACATACTGACTTTATCATACCTCAAAGAGCCTTGAGTATTTAAATCACGCAACTGATGCACCCACTACAAACAGACCGTTCAGCCTTATTTACAAATACAGTTTTGGCCTCTATGCTTAGGTAACAACCAGTCCCTTCTTTGAGGTAACATGGCATTTGCACACATTCAGATTCACAGATTGTATAAGACTATCTGACAGTCAAGACATTTATAAACTCAGCAAGCTGTTATCAGGCTTACTGGTCAGGCTTTGGCCTTACTAATCATATTAAAGAAGACTGATTG
Organism: Brycinus macrolepidotus; assembly: GCA_037974445.1. Classification (NCBI taxonomy): domain Eukaryota; kingdom Metazoa; phylum Chordata; class Actinopteri; order Characiformes; family Alestidae; genus Brycinus; species Brycinus macrolepidotus. The sequence goes on from JBBPCZ010000136.1 coordinate 12,060,498, forward strand.
ATGAGTGAGCAAATTAGCCAAGGAGGAACCAGATGACCATCTGGGTTAGCAGGAGGAAATGAAGTCCCCTCCCCCATAACAGTTCAACAGAAACTCGCATAGCCTAACTGACCATGCCAAATAATTACTCTGGAAGACAGGACAAACACCTCGCGTTTCAAGTGTGAATGCACTGTTCCTGTGTGGAACATTGCAACACCCAGAAATATGCGTAGGATATAACTCTAATCGAATTTAATGGGTGAAGAAAAAAAAATGACCACTTTGTGTTCTGGTGGGAAAGATCCCAGTACAATAAGAACAAACATTTCAAAGATTTGAGCTGATCCACTGAAAAACCAACACATAGTTTGGATTCTTCCTCAACAAAGAACACACTAACTTTGAAAATCAAACAGATTTGTTTGGCCGTCAGTGCAAACTCTACAGTGGGCTGAAAAGCAGGGCAAGTATTTGCATTTAGAGGAAATGAAGAACCGGCAGTCTGGAGGTGACGCAACGCTAAAGACTGGAAGGTTCATACAGCATGCAAAACAAAACCAGCTTCTGCATCACAAACATTTTAATGGGAGGAGCTCAAACACCTCAGGTTGATGAGAGTCTGAATAAACCAACAACAAAAAAAAAAACTAAAAAAAATCTAAGAGCTGCGGAACAAATTTTCAATAAATTTTGTTGATATCTTTTGAGCTGGATAAAAGAACACAATATTGGTTCTAGACTTCTCTACGCCCCAACCATCGCAGAGATATGTTTAAATCCACCATACATACAAATATGAAGGATGAATGAAAGACTGATTACTGTTTTTCTACTCTTATAAGTAGCTATTTAAATAAAAAAAAATCCCCCCAGGTGATACTGCCCATAGAGCAGCTGCACTATAAAACAAATCTCATCATCCATCACCAGGTGTTCTGATTGGTAAAAAAAAATTATATATATTAAATTTTACATATGGTGTAACGGCTTGGGTTATTTTCCCTTTTAAAGTACTTTAATACCCAGGAAAATCACTGCAGGAATCTTTCCCTTTGTCGGATTAGAAAATTTGTGTCCAGACGGTGATGAGAGTTCTTACAGTGTCGCAGCTGCTCCATGAGCCATCTCACTGAAATCAACTTAAAAGCTCTGCAGGGGGTCTGTGTAATTTTTAATCCAAATCAAATAATTGGTCCTATGGTTCCCTGCTGAAAGTCAGAGAATAATTTATTCAGTTCCTTGCTGTGCTGAGGAGCCGAGGGGCTGGGAAGGGTGGGGGTGTTGTAAAGGATCTTCTCTTTATAGACGGCTGTCTGCCTAGCTGGCTGTAAGCCATCACACGCAATGGGAAAGCAGTTGCTGTGGCCGATACAGTCAATTAAGACTTATGTAACAAATACAGAACATTTAAGCAAAGACATAAAATGTTGGAAACTAAAACATACAGAACAATAAAAAGTATACCATGCAGTTGAAAACTGTACATGTTAAAAGATAGTAGTAAAGGTAAAAATTCACATTAAAACACATAACTCAATTACCCTGGCTACATAAAAGAGGGAAACAGCCACTACAGAGACAAAGGGCCACGGAGGAGCCTGTAGCTGCTTGTCTAGGGCCAAGCAGCTTTAGCAGTGCCTGAGGCAAGGGTCATATCCACTGGCTGACTACAGACTGGGCTCTACATTAGAAACCAGATTGTCTTTCAAAGAAACGGACACAGGTGTGAAGATTTTAGTCCACACAGGTCCATCACTGCCCAGCACTATCGCTAACATTCAAGCATTACACTTAGATGATCCAAGCTTTATACTAATACATTACATGTAATGTAAAACATTTTCTAAAGGCACTTAACTGACATACATTGAACTAACATTATTGATAGATATTGGTTTAGATATATGTGTACAGTCAGACACATAAAAGACATCAAGAATCTACATTCAATGCTTGAATGTCCTCAATATTTTACTATAGGTTATGTGATACCGAGTCCATAGCCATAATCCCGTCCATCTTAGGGGTTATTGTATGTTTGCCTGGAATCATGACAATTATTTTTCCAGCACAACACATGTCCATTCACACTGAAGCAAAATTACAGCAACACTGTAATTGCGAGCAAATTGGCTTTATTTTCTTTATCTGTAGAAGTGAGAGGATCTCAAACTTTTCAAAAGAAAACAACCTCAGGCAGGTCAGGACAGGCATTGAAGGTAAAGGGTTTGGGTGGGGGGAGGCATTCTAGACTTGCTGAGAGGTAAAGGAAATGGACAGGGAAATAAAAAGTAGCACCCCCTCACCCCCCCCTTCCCCATCTTTCTGCCCCATCTTTCTCCATTACTACTTCTGCTACATTCAGTGAAATTGACTAGGAAAAGGTCACAAATCACAGGACGACTGTAGTCAGGCCACTCCCTCTATTCTTTGCTCATGCACAGGCCCCTGGTGGGAATTCTCACCATTTCAAGAGAAGGAACTCTTAATTCCACTTGGAATGTTTCTTTTGGGTGGGGCTGGACAATCTAGACACACACCAAACCCCTCCTGTACCTCACATACTGACTCCAAGCCTTTAAAAGGTTTTTACTATCAATTGCCTCCGATCTCAGCTTTAAAGTACCTGCCCAACCACACAGTTCATGCTACTTTCACCACCCAACTGAAAAAGCGCAGGACAATGATTCATGCAAATTACCCCATGGTGTGATACTGTTACACCATCTGAAGCAACTAACTACTGTACATTGCCTAGTTTAAACAAAATATCTGCCCCAACAAAGCATAGAATCCAGAAGTGCCAGTCTTAAAGACAGGAGCTGCAAAGACTAAGAGAATTGGGCTCTGACCTATCTCACAGATGGATGCACTTTACATTGACAACAGTGATCACATCATAGGACCCAAGAGAGTTGTCTTGCAATATCGCCCAATGCTACCTCTCCATCAAGCTAAACCACCAAGCTCAGCCAAGGTCTGATAAAGAGGAAAAACAACAAATATGATAAATCTCTTAACAAGAACCTTTATTTTTCTTGCACAAAAGACAAAAGGTTAAGCTGTGGGAAATGACACAGCAGTTTATATTAGCAATACGCAATCAGAACTGGCCAAGATCGGAATCGGCAGATTTTTGCTTTAAACACACTAGTCAATTGGTCAGTTCGCCATTTTGATTTTAGATTATCTGAACTGTTATTTAATGAGGTAAATAACATACTTCAGCTACACATGTACCAAAATATTACAGCTTAATTTGGCATGACTCGCTGTGCTACAGAGCCACTCAGCTTAATTTTTGAAGATGCAATTTATTTGGTTCATGTTTTTTAAACATTCGACTAATGAATTGACATTTTAAACAAATAAATATCTTGTAGCAATGTACTGGAAAAGCGTATGCGAATTTCATGTGTTCGTCCAGCTTCATCAAAAATCGTCTATTGGCCAGCCAGGCTGTAAAGGAATTCGACATGTAATCAGCCTTATCAGTACATTCCTAAGTAAACCGTTCAAAAATATTTAGTAGGTACCTATTAAAACTGTCTGAATAAATGTCAAGAGCTTATTTGGTAACATTTCTTCCTAGAGAAATGACAAAGGTGCCAGGTCTTCTGCCAATTTATAATTTATGTGGCAAATCATCCCACAGAAACAGTAAACCCTGATATAGGCTAATAGAAACTGATTGCTACCAGCTGGCTGCACTGCCAGTAAAAGCTTGATGTGTTGCCAAGGTGACAGTTAAATAATGCAACAGTGTTGGACAAACAAGGTCGTCCTCCAACCAAAGGAAAGACTGCTGAACCACACATCCAGCCACACAGTCTTTAACAGTGCAAAAAAAGGTTATGAGATCTTATGTGATTGATGAGGGACCATAGAAACATCTCGTTGACGCCTTGGGTTGAAAAGACCTTTTGTCTATCAGTACACAATTCTTAGTAACACTATCTCAGCAACAGCCTCCATTAAACACTGTAGAGGCACAGACTTTTTCCCACCAAGCAAGGTTATTGTAGTGGGAAAAGTGTACATGTAAAATGACCTGGAATAAATGAAATTCTTTGCCATTACAAATGCAAGAATATAAACGGGTAAAATAATCCATAAAAAGGTCTCAAACTGTGGATTTCACACAATCCAAAAACAAAACAGCAACAACCTCAAACTAGGCTGGCCATAATTCAGCACACGCGTGGTCCAGTGTCCACTGAACCTGATTAAACCTCCATTAATCATACTAGATTAGCATGCCAGGGACCACAAAAGAGGCATTGTAGCAGTCACAGAAAAAAAAGCTTGCTACCAGTTTGCGTGACCAAAAAAGGCATTATGCCACTGGAGTTGTTCAGGTAGTCTCTGAAAACATCGGTCAACATTACTACTGTGGCGACAGCAACCAGACAGCTTCTCTGAGGATAATTCACATTTCACACAGCACTCTTTGACGTCGTCTGTGCTAGATTAGCACTTAAATTCTTCCCTAAAATACCTCTTTGCACTATAGCTTTTCCCTAGTGAAACTCCCAATCTCATGAAGACTAAAAGGTTACTCCTTGAGCCGGTACGCACATGACTTCAGTAAACCAGTAGGTCATTCCCCATGGAGACTAAAAACAAAGCAGGCTTCAACTTGTTTTTATCACAAAGCTGCCAATTAATTCCCTTCTTTCCTAAGATTATATGTAAACATTTCCATGGTCTCTGTGCGTGACTGTGTTTACCGATTGACTGAATCCATTTAAGTGTGAAAGGCTCCAAAAAGCCAACCCCCACCCTCATTTGAAAATGCCATTTGTGGCATCTGTTCTCTTTTGTGTAGTCAGTGCCATCAAACCAGTCCCTTCCCTTTTCCAACCACCCCCCCCACCCCCCCCCCTTACGCACACACTGCAATCTGATACTGTTACCACAGCACAGCATCATTAAATACTAAAGAGCAGACATAAAGAAGGGGAAGATAAAAAGAAAGCAAAACAAAGAGAGAGACAAGGGAATTGTCAGTAAACAATAAAATCCCCTCCACCAAAGTCAGAACCAAGTCAGAAGGTGAAACTTCTAAAAAGAACAGGTTTTTTCCCCCCCTCTCTCATAACACAACACGGCTACAGAGCCTTGCTGTGATCTGGCAAAAATACATCATTTTAACTTATTTGGCCAAAATCAGGGATGGAAAAACTGGAAAAAAAAATTAACAAGTGATGAGTGCAATCACTTGGGTTCACTTGTACAACAGGGTGAACCATTTGATTATTTTCCTGGAATGAAAAAGTGATCTAAACAAAACATATATACCTAGGCCTAGATATAATTGTGCTGTTCAGGAACAATAGATTCATCTTAGTTTTTCCTTTCATCTAATCTTAGCATTTTGGTTTGCAGGATTCACTTTCCTTAAAAAAATGTTTAGGTATCAAGGTAAAAATAATCCAGACCTAGGATACATGTCTAAACAGACGACTATGCTGCGCTAGCTCATGATTGCTTCTCCAAACACAGACATGGAAGCTCCCTTAGTCAAACTGACTCCAGCTACAATGCAGCCTACACCCAGCTGGCGAGTTTGTAAAGGCACACACAGGCAATTTTATTGCCCACACCCACACACCATTAGCCTCTAAATATATAGTGACTTGGGTGTGACGAAAACATCAGAGCACTACCCATTAACATGGAGCCTCACTTCCCACCATGATAGAACCCTGGAATTGCATCTAAAATGAAACTCATACCAATGTGTCTGGTATTACGGGTTTATGAGTAATAAGAGATCTTGGAGTTTAAAAGCAAGACCTCTAAAATGGTTGTTAAAATTAAATGAATGCCATGACTGCACTAAGAAAACTGTGTGACTGTTTCCATAAATGCACTCCCAAATCCCTCTTCAAGTTTGCAACTCTCTCTAAACTACTCAAACTGAAAAGTGAGTCTAATCCACAACACACAAAACAAAAAAGCTTTCAGAGGCCATAACAGACCAAAAATAATTCTCTCAAGATTTAGCTACCATTGAGGCGCAACTGACTACATGAAGTAGGTTACAGTAAACTAGGGCAAAATTCAACACCGATTGAACTTCATTTAAAGTATATTTAAGTATATTTAAAAGAGAAGATTTCAGACAACAACTATAGAGAAGACACCATCTCTCCCCCTCATAAATATAATCTAAAAACTCTACAACTTAAAACACTAGCAAATTTAGGTCAGCTTCTAGAGTCACCTCTGTGAGCGTAAACGAATGGGTCTGGTCTCCTGTGGCGGAGGCACGCGTCCACAACACCTCTGCCTTCTGTCTGGCAGCCCTGACGGCGTGCCTCTTTGGACAGAAGCCAAGACAGCATTATGTTGCCAAGTGTCTGTTCCAAGAAAACATCACGGGCCAGGAACAACAGAGGAAAGTGAGAACGCAGGAAGAAAAGAGAGAATGAATGAAAGAGAGAATGAAATTCCCAGTCTGCTGGGCGAACTGCCAGAACTCCACACTTTGAGGGTTTTAAACACAAAACAAGTCAACACCAGACTCTTAAAGGATCCCACTAACAGAACTGAAACATCAGCACCATACACAGCCATGTTCACAGTAGAAGATCAACAGTATGAGCACAGAAGAGAAAAATCAAAAATCAAAAAAAAGAAAAAGAAAATCAAGCGAAAGGTGAAAAAGTTGAAGCATAGTTTCCTATGAAGAATATATTAAGGAATATACTGTGCACAGTGGTTCACTATGGGCCCTAAGCCTGGTGCCACAAGGCTACTCCAGCAAACATCTCAAATTCAGTAGCCACCTTTTTCAAAACAGACTCTTACAATCTAAGATCAGAACTGCAAATGAGTGCTACGAAAAGAACTAGGACGCACATTTATACTGAAGCTATATAGGTGTGAGCAGATAATTACTTAGAACATTTTGGCATCATAGATGTTTATATTTGAACAATAAATCAAACTGATAAGATAAGATAACCGTTTATAAGTCCCGTGGGAGAGAAAGTATTATTGGAAGAGTTGATCATTTGATTTATTTTACTGCATTTGTGCATTTTCTAAAATGTTCATACATCTTTAGCAAACATGCCCATTAAAAATATTCGGCCCATAAATTTCATATTAATGCACCCCAAATAATAAACATCAGACTTTTACGCCTGACTTGCCAAAATGTGTGCAATGGCCTCACTGTGCAGGGGAATTCGGTAAGAACAAAAGTGAAATGGAAACAACACAAACCTGCTTGACTGACTCATCAAAACTCCAGTCAGACAGGCCATTTGGTGTGGTGAACGAGCGCTGTTCAGTGGGAGACGGGCTGTCTTCTGGTTCATCTTTCACTTTGGGTGGGGGTGACCGGGCCCGCTTTTTCGTAGCCAAGGGAGAGGCAGCGTAGACGGGGAAAGGGTATGAAGAAACTCCCACACCAGCCTGCTGGAGGGCCAGACTCTGCTTCCTTAGAAACTCCAAACCCTCGTTTTCCTCATCCTCGCTACCTTCCTCGCCATCCATCATCTCATCGTCTTCATCCTCTTCTCCTGCAGATCCCCTTCCTCTGTCCATCTCGTCCTCATCATCCTCCTCCCGTGCAGAGTCCACGCTGCTCTGTGTAGAGACTCTGCTGGCCGGAGGCCCCTGGTGGCCCTTGGGCACTCTTTCTAGGGAGCTTCTGTTGAAAAACTCGGGGGTCAGGGGTGCACCCTGGACCCTTGCTGAGGCCATGATGGCTTGCTGGGCGGCCAGCTGCTGGGCATAGAGTATATGGGCCTCCCTGAGGTGCCTCTCTTTCTGCTCCATCTCCAGCTTGGCCTGCTGCTGCCTCTGGAGCTGCTCCATCACAGCTTCCAGCTTGACTCCAGCTGATCCTCCAAGGGCTGCCTGAGAGAAGGCTCCTGCCAGACTGCTGTCCTGAGAGAAGATGGGCTGAGGAGCATATCAGAGCAACATTACTTAGGGCAGTTTGTTTTGCATCATATCTGAGATACACTGACTCGTTTAAAAAGTAGCTACCACACATCAGCACTCACTTTTTTAAATAAAACTGGACTTTTACACAACGAGGGCCGACTGTTTCTCTCTCTCTCGGCCTCCACTAAATGTGTAGAGTTTACGGGCTTTAAAATATCACCTATAAATATGATTAGAAGATTAAAAAACCCAACTTTTAAGAGCTAACCTGAGTGCTAGCTAGTGTTAAACACAGGGTCGTCCTCTGACCTGAACGGGGCTGTTTTGGCAACGATGACCGGATTTCCGGCCGAGCGCCGTGTCGATTTACACACTCGAATCAATTATTTATTTCGGCCAAATCTACATTATTAGTGGGAATACTTTTACATTTTACGAATATAAAACTTTTCCCCTCCCCTGATCTTTACAATACAATCGTCTCAGTCTTAAAAGACGCCTGCTCCAAAGTAATGGCACCCTCCCCGAAAATCAACACTTTAAGCCCCACCGAGTCTACAGCAGAGAGTGGAGAGAGATTCACATCAAAAACTAAAGCCAAAAGTGCAACGTGCAAGAGAGCCCATTCTCGACGATTTTCTAGCTTTTTGTCACTTAAAGGGTCTAGCAGATGTGGGGGACACACAGAAACTACTGAAATCATGACGTGTCCCGCGTGGAGAGGCAGTGGAGGGCGAATAAAATAAATAAATAAATAAATAAATAAATAAATCAACAGAAAAGTAAAATCACATTCACATGAAAAATCGTAAAAACAAAAAACTTGCAGGCTCGACTAAAACAACTTTTTTTTCGTTTTTTATTTTTTGGGGCTGCGAGTCTGTTTTCCAGCAGAACCACACTCCATCAGCTGGACTGCGCCAAAACGTGGGTCTTTGCCCACTCTCCGCACCCGCACTCACCATCTGCGCCTTGCTGCTGCTGCTGCTGGAATTGTCCACCATCCCTCCTTCCTAGACGTCTCTTTCCCTTTCTTTCTCTTTCTTTCGCCCTCTGTCCGTGCTCGCTCAGTGCGCCACTCGTGTTTCGCATCCACCCGACAGGAGGAAAATTGATGTTGAGATTTATTACAAAAATAAAAAAAACAATAGAGGAAGGAGGCAGCCGAAGGGTTATGCCTGCCCGAGCTCACCTCTGCTCCCGGTGTGCCGTTCAGGGGGACTCCCACTGCCCGCGACTTTCCTCCATCCAGAGAGAGAGAGAGAGAGAGAGAGACACCCTCCCCCCCAGATAGAGCCCGCCCCACCCGCTTGCAACAAGTAGGCTTAAACATGCACACTGCTTTACTTACGTGGCTCTGTTGCTCCAACTATTTTCAGTCACACTGGACTTTCCAACACATTATGAGACCATAGACCATTTGAAGCAGTCCTGTTTTCCTTAATCTCCTATTTAAAATCTTCTGCATCAGGTCTGAATACAGTGTAAACAGATTTTGCTCAGTTGTGGGTGACCATTAGCTATCCCAGGCCTAATTACAATAACACCGTCATGTAACACCCCCTAGTGGTAAAACAGTGCACAGAATATTATCATAATTTTGACACATTTTCACACTTTGGGGAAAACACACACTATATGGACAAAAGTATTAGGATCGTTACACCAACAGGGACTTTAAAGACATTGCATTCAAATACATAAACTTTAATATGGAGTTGGTCTCCCCTTTGCAGCTATAACAGCTTCCTCTCTTCTTGGAAGGCTTTCCATAAGATTCTGGAGTGTTTCTGTGGGGAATTTGTGCCCATTCATTCTGTAGAGCATTTATGAGGTCAGGCACTGATGTTGGATGAGAAGGCCTGGCTCGCAATCTCCGTTCCAGTTCATCCAGTTCATCATAATAATAAAAAGCTTTTGGGTGAAAAAAACAGACAACAGATCCAGTACAGATATATATCCCTTTATTAAGTCCATCAATATTTTACAAGCAAAAGAACATAATAAAGGCCAATTAAATATAACACAAATATCATGACAAGTCAAAGACTTCAAGCACAGAGGTCCATTCCGTCCTGACAACAGCAACAGGTCCTCGAAAGACTCTTCAAGGAAAGACAGAAAAAAATACAGGTTTGTAACAAAGAAACATCATCTTTCTCCCTTTAAGACAGGATGTGTCCTAGAAGGTCACAGCAATGCATAGTTTGGCATTCTACCACATTTGACACCTCATTCAGGTCAGCTAATTACATAAACTCTTCTAGGGCTTAATGAATTGAGATAATGATGGGTACATGCAGAGTGGTTTGTGCTAGGACTCACCACAAAAGCAGAAGTCTATGCTTTGTCAATGCCAAGTTCCTCAGGCGTGGGGATGCCTAGCTCATTGAGTGTGGGCCGAAGCTCTTGGATGACGTAGGGATAAATCTCTTTGTGGGGCCCAGCTTTGTCCTGCGTTACATTTAGAAAAGAAACATGCACAAAATTTAACAACATGTAAAAATACAAAACTGCTTTTAAAGGATTTCAATAAATCTAACAGTGATCTTATATTCTACAGTAAATGGGTGGGTGTTTACAAAAATGGAACACTCCATAGTGACGCCAAATGCATTTCTGAAAATTAAGCAGCTTTCACTCACCCTGACTGCCTCAAGAATACGGATGGCACTGGCTAAGTCGTTTAACCTCCGGCAAGCCCTCAAGGCTGCGTCCAGGATCTTGGGCTCAGGTACCAAGTCATAACCAATTAACGTGTTCATACCTAGAGGAAAACAGACAAACATTAACCTCAGTAATACACAGCAAGCGTTCTATTGATCTATGCAGTGACAAACATTCTATTTTCTCATTCATTTGATAGTTTGACTATCATTTAAAGTGGTTAAAACTATATCAGAAATATTTGAACACAATCTGCCTGAACAGGAACCTAAAAGCGTTTTTGACTTTTTAAATGTATGACTTACATTGTAGTCAGAGCAATATATAAGCTATAAGAAGAATGTGCTTTGAACTGTTTTTGTTTTTCTGAGGCAGATTACTTCATAGGTCTACAATGAAAATGCAGATAGCAGTTATTTTAAAACTGGATGATCAGGATAATCAGGATGTGGCTGAAGCCAAAATCAAGAAATACACAACCTTCATCTTGCAAAGCATGCCATAGTGTGTGTAAATGTATGTATTATATAAAGTAAACTATACAAAGTATATTTGCTAACTCATTTTAAGATTTTTCCTGTTCAAGAGGACAACATCTGTGATCAATGAACTAGCAGACAATTTCCCCTCATTCCAGCCCTTCTGCATTTGTTCTTTCTGCTATCACAAGAAGTGTAACATATGCTCTGAAAGAGATGTTCTCTGGAAAGAGATGTTCTCTGGTATTGTTAGATGATGTTGATATGGTGGACATTTTACAAGCATGTAACTGTGTAATTATTCTTTACCTTCGGTACCAATTTTGAATTTTATGAAAGAAAATGGCAATTATACTGCGCTGGCACATACAAGAGAGAAAACTACATGAGTATTCATAGTATTGTCTGCACTAAATATAAGAAATACTTAATGGCAGTTAGAAAGACACAGACTAACATTAGCTGAGGTTAGACTACTCATTTTTCATATACTGAAAATAAGTATTTTAAGAGAACGTGAAAAAGAACAAAATTATAACATGTATCCTATAAACGACAGAAAAATCGTAATAGCACTGATGTATAACTAATCTAATAAATAAAATATCTGGTAATTATTTATATTAAAAAAGAACAATACATTTTGAGTTAAAGAACAAAAAAGAGGATAAAATGGTTTATTTATATTTCCTGATGATAGGAGTCAATTACAATAATGAGACAATACTCTAGTTTTATAACCTACCTTTCCTCAGCTCCCAGGCATCAATGTCTGGTTTGCTGAAGTAGGTGACCCAGCGGGCATCAAACTCTTCATCTGTCTCCTGTTTGCCATGGGAGTAGGAGCGAGCAGCCAATGGAGCTGTTAGAAAAACAATACAAAACATCAGCCAACAGCATAGAAGCATGAAATAATGTGCTCGAAAATGTACTTAAAAACATTCTATATTAAATGATGATTCAGGCCTGTCCCAGTATACTTTGTAAACATTCTTGTCACAGCAGGTAGTAAAATATGAAAAAAAGCATACAGAATCTAAAGTAGGAGAATGATTTGTGATTTAAAAATGTAAAATGTACATTTTTGTTTACTGGGTTTTTTTTTTTACTGCAATGCTACATAAAGGGGAAATAACACTACCTGTTCAAGAACCTGATGTGCAGTGAGGCAAGGGGATTTTACTTTGGCTCTGTATTCCAGCCCATTGTAATTAAAATTAAACAGTGACTACAGGAGTAAGGTGCGGGCGTTTGGATTGAGGATATTTAGATCTATAGAGACCTATACAGAAATTGCAGCTTTGGCTTTGTATAAAACGGCTGTGATAATAACGTGGCGAGTCCAATGCATATTCCTGTTATTTGTAGCTTAAACACATTTCATCAACAAAGGCCTTTAAAAACAGTTTTTCATGCAGTCAAGTCTTGGACTGTTTAAAATTTTTCAGACAAAAATAAATAAATAAATAAATAAATAATAATTAAAAAAAAAAAAAGGTCAGTGCAAAATTTACAATACGTTGATACAAGAAGTTTCAATCTCATACGTAAATATAGAGATTACCTCCTTAGTTCTGTATAAGTGTGACAAAAAACATGGAAGCGTTTGTGCTTCCTTAACAAAATGAAACTAAAACTATAAACCCTGGTGGAAATAAATGGAGTGATGATTCTAACTGGTTCACTCTTAACGTCTGCATTTACGATCATGGCTTCTAAAACAGCTATAGGAACATGAGCAGCTGGGTTTCTGCTGACACACTGCTACTGTCTGCTTGATATATTTTGCCCTGCAGTAAACACATAAAATGTAATTATTGTTATGGAACACATTTTAAGGCTGATTTTGAGAAAGAGTATTCAAGTACTCATTCAAAAACATCAATGAATATTTGAAGCCCATGAAAAGCTATTTGGTGCAGGCCCAGTAAAAATTAAAATGCTTAACACTTTGATAAATGTATACCATTAGAAACTCGGTGGCATTACTTCATATGCTTTTAGCAGCATAGTCACACCTAGGATTCAGGTTGGAGTCTGCAACCGGGAGTGAACAATGGCATGCTACCATAAATAGTAAGTGGCATGCATCTATATGCACATATCATGTGTCAAGGCATGTAGGAAAATAACAGGTTATCACTAAGATGGTCATGTGACTTATAAGCATGATTTGGCAGAAATGTTTACAGTCTGCAGCCTACAGTCAGGAGATGACAGCAGCTCAAAGCAGTCTTTCCACTAGTGCAACGTTGGGCTTCTGAGTAGTTCAGTTCCACCAATTATGGCTGGAGGCTAAAGAGAGGACCAATGACCATGCCTTTAATAAAAGGAAAGGATGGCAGGGTTCCTCTCCGCCCTGTCAGGTCATACAATCAAATATCAGCATATGTTTATGGTGAGCTTCCTAATGAACTTTTATGGGGGAAGCATGTGTCGTAACTCATCCTCCCAGGTTAGTAACACATTTATATTATCAGAGAAAACCCATAGTGGCATAACAGCAGGGGGCTCTCAAATATGACAGGTGCTACAAATCCATGCACTTCAAAAACAATGGCTTTACAATTGAACTTGTCCCTTATTTTTAAATAAGATTATTTGCATCGGGTATTCTGAATCCAGGTGTGCATCTACCAAAACACCTTTAATTGCATTCTAGAGATCAATCCTGACAGTAATTTTGTGATACATCAAGTAAGTCAGTCATGGTCCAAATCAATATGGACTGTGGACCTTACTTTGAATTGTGCAAGGACAGTTCAGAAGTGTGGTGTCAACAGAAGACACACAAAGTCTTGTAAACACTGCCACCATCTGTTCTACAGCCTGTATTAATATCCTCCTAGGGTAATTCTGGGCTTGACAGGAAGATTACTTTAACTACCTCTCTAATAATTAAACAAATCAGATACTGGATCTTCACAGGGTAGGACCTGAGCATCATATACCAGCAGTTTAAATAATCTGACCAAAACGTGTGCAGCCCTTCTCCTGCACAGACATTGCTGTAGGTCGAGAGACAGATGTCTTGCAGATGAAGCCTGTTTTAATCATAATAGCATTTTGGTTTCCATTTTTAAGGGACATTTTAGTTTCCATAGTGAAGTGTTAACGTTTAATAACCACTCCTACACTAATTTAGGCGAGTACTCAGGTCGGGTCTAAACCCTCTTTCTGTTTCTAGTAAGCTTTTGCGGAGCTTTGGTTTTTCATAGCTGCTTCCTTGCGCTGCACGTAGTCCATCCGTTAGCAAAGTGGCTAAATCACTTTTACACATTTAGTTTTGTAAATGAAGGAAAGCTTCTCAGGAGCAAGAAGATATTCTACAAATTCAAGACGTGAAAATCAGCAGTGTTTGAACCAACTGAGGTTAGAAACATGTGAACTGATAAATGAGAAGGACGCTCTGTGAGAGCTAGCTAGCTCAGAAGGCCTAGAGTCCGGGTCATTGCAAGGACACGGTCAAAAACACAGCCTAGTACTGACCAAAACATAGATTAACAAAGTGCTCTCTTTTTAAAAAGGTAAACAGAGAAGAGCCCTTAATGATATAAGAGAGTTTAACGTCTGCAGAGAGAGAACCACACACTCCGAGTGAGCTGTGAACTTCAGACATGTCTGCTGAGCTAACCGTGGCTAACCTGCGAGCTAACCATTCAGCAGGCTCTAAACCTGGAGCCCGGGTGAAGAGTGCGTTTATATTTACCTGTGCACTGGGGTCGGGATCGTGTTAGACTCCGGGCTCCGGAGAGGGAAAGGCGGAGGGCGGCTCGGAACATGCTGTGGGCTGGGACCCGGCTCTCTGTGGCTCGGATGTGAGCGGTAGCGCGGTACCGTTAAAATGAAGCAGCAGGCCCAGGACCTGTGGCCTGATTCAAACACACCCGTATTCGGGCAGCCCCAGCATTACAAAACTCATCACCCAATCACAGCGCACAAGGCGGGACATATCGGAATACGGGTAGAAGAAAAAATAGTAAGATTAAGACAAGAGCATGTACACTATGTGGACAAAAGTATTGGGACACTCCTGTTTTCCAGGGTTGGTCTAGGCCCCTTCCCTCCAGTGAAGGGTAATAATCTTAATACTTCAGCACACCAAGACATTCTGGACAACTATGTGGACATAGTTTGGGGAAGACCCTTTTCTATTCCAGCATGACTGTGCCCCAGTGCACAAAGCAAGCTCCATAAAGACATGGTGGGATGAGTTTGTTGTGGAAGAACTTGACTGGCCAGCACAGAGCCCTGACCTCAAGCCCATCCAACTGGAACGGAGATTGTGAGACAGGCCTTCTCGTCCAACATCAGTGCCTGACCTCATAAATGCTCTACAGAATGAATGGGTGCAAATTCCCACAGAAACTCTCCAAAATCTTGAGGAAAGCCTTCCAAGAAGAGTGGAAGCTGTTATAGCTGCAAAGTAAAGTGGCCCCTTATAGTCACGCGTGAACACAGCACAGCACACAGTGTGAACAGTGTGAAATTCTTCCTCGGCATTTAACCCATTCACCAAGTGAAGCAGTGGGCTGCCACCAACGAGGGGTGCCCGGGGAGCAGTGTGTAGGGACGGTACCTTGCTCAAGGGTACCTCAGTGATGAGACTAGGATTATTGGGATTTGAACCCACAACCTTCTGATTGCAGGGGCAACTGTTTGTGTAATGCTCAGTTGTCCCAATACTTTTGTCTATATAATGTAATTTTACTTCACTTTAAACGGCAGGCGAAAGAGCTTTCTATGGAATCCCTACAAGGACCTTGATTAGTTAATTATTAGTTAATGGAATATGCTGGTATATGGCGATGGAATATGCTGGCAATAACAAAAAAGTTGGTGAATAAATGAAGAATTAACTATTTAACACACACACATATATGGGGGTGCGTGCAGCGGTCATCTCAGCTGTTGCGCGGGAGGCAAAAGGTGGGGGGGGGGGGGGGGGGAAACGTCTCCTCCCCCCCCCCCCTTCTTCTCCTCCCCCCCCCCCACACCCCCTTCTATAATGTTTCCAGCACCCATGTATATATATATATATATATATATATATATATAAATGCATATACACACACATTTATATATTATATTTGATTAAAAAACAATTTAAACAATAGATGTAATTTGAAATACCAACATGTTTCCTGAAGTACAAGCATTTGGATGTCCAACAGACATGTCAACGGTCCAGACTAAAGCCCTCTGATATACGGACTAAACAGGCTAAAAGAGTGAGACAGGTATTACTGCCTGAACAGAGCCTCCTGTAGTTAGACTGTGTTGAATCAGGACTCTGGAGGTGAGGTTCAGTGTGCAGCCTGCTGTGAACATCTCAGAGCTGTGGGACATGCTGAAGAGCTGAAAGCAGCCTGTTTCTGATTGCGCTGTTTGATACAGTCATGAAAAGTACACCTTTTATTTATTTATTTTTTATTCCATGGGGTATAAAGAAGACGATTTATCAACTACCTCTCGAAACCCCGGAAACGTTGATGACGACTTATTTATTTACAGTTTGTCAGAGTACACACACACACAGCTGGGGGGGGGCTGAATTATTCAAATCACTAATTCACTGAACACCCAGGAGGGGGCAGCATCTCGCTTCTGCGCTGGAGGACATGGGGGTTTGTTTTGGAGAGAACTTCTGGCGGGAAAAAAAGAGTAAAATATTTGGTAACGTTTAGTTTGCCATAACCCTGTGTGTTTGTTAACTGTACAATTCAAACATTTTAAGAATTCCAGTGTAAACAACCAACTCTACATAGATCTAGATACTTTTAAATAAAAGTGAATGAACAGTGGATGTTAAATAAATAAATTATTACATTTAATTTCAGGTTAGTAATCATATGCCTGAGCTGTCTGTCCCAGTGCAGTTCTTTTTGCACTGGACAGAGTTGCATAAGAGCAAGGACTCAAAGGTCTTTTTCTGGAAACCTCTGAAGCATCTCCAGATCTCTTTTCCTCTGAGCTGGATCCGGTCTCAGCAGGGCACTGGTATCCTAACTCCCGCGGGTCCAGTGGATCTTTGGAGAGGAGAATGTAAATGGCCGGGACCTTTTTAAGCATGGTCATCTGAACCCCTTCATCATCCTGGCTCTGCCACACTTCCTTTACTGCCCTGTACTGAAGCTTGGACACTTGATGCAACCCTTGGACTTTTCGCTTCATGATCTCGGCACAGGTAATGGTTTTGGTGATGGCTCGGCCCATCCCAGTGAACACAACTTGACTTACTGGCACCACATGTCCTTCCTCCAGGAGTCGGGACATAGCGAAGCCCAACAGATTTCGAATTTTACTTCCCTCCTTGACACGCATCTCCAGCACCCCAGGTCCTAACCCTGGGATTGGACATGGGCTTGGCTCTCCAGTGGAAGACACTTTTCTGAACCCTCCTTGTCCTGGTTTGGCAGAGCAGGCGTTTGGACTTCCAGTCATGTTTGTGTCAGAATGCTGGATTTTAAAAACAGTTGTGGCACTTGTGGAAGACTCCTGGCTGACATATCTTAACTCTCCACTGGACAGGAGCATATCTCACAGCTTCAGACCCTTATCTCCTGCGGGATGGAAAACAGTTCCTCAAGTAATTCCTCAAAAACTATTTAAGAGCAACAATCTCTTATCTCTGAGCTTTGAAGAGGCAGTCCGCTGTCCGTTCTCTTTCATCTGGAACGTTTCTGATATATGGACGGATCAGCTTTTGTTCCGATCAGTGCTCAGTGACTGTAAGGAAATGAAGAGATATTAAAGAACATTTCATGCAAGCTTTTCCAAGCTTTGGAGTCGGTATGCAAAAATGGCTTAGGCAACTCTCTCACATTGTAATAGTGCATGAGCATAACCAATTTCTCACTCCAGTTGCCTTTGAAGCATATCTCAGTTCCTCTCAGAGGAGAGTTATAACAAAAGGGTGGAAAAAAAGATTGAGGACAGCTGACAAAGATAAATGTTCTGGCAGGCTAACTGAGCAATCTTTTAATTAATAACAGATCAGTGTCACATTTTCAACACAAGTCATCTCACACAGTGTATTAATTCCAGCTGCGCTGAGCTCATTTCACATGTGCTAAAAAGTACAGGCTTTATTACCAAGTAAAGTTTATCTCAAGAAGATATATTTACCTGTCCTGCATATGGTCATCATGCTGGATGGTTAAAGTCTGTCTCACGTCATAAAATTCAGACAAAGTTGACTTGGTCCTAGTCTTGAGTGTGTTCATGTTCAAATCAAAGTGTCCCCTCACAGAGGAACACTGCATGAGGGGATGGACACAGTTCAACAAAATGTATTAAAGAAGCATGTGAGTGGCTGTGAGGGACATGGGGCAGGAAGGGGATTGGAGAGAGACGTTGGGACCTCTTAAAGGGACAGGCACTCAATTCCTACCACAAAACACTTCCTTCATCAAATAACATCACATTCTTATAGAAGCTTCATTGAGTTTCCCTTTAAGTGGGCCGTGTTGATGAGCCCCTGTCAATCTGTGCGTGTCTATAAACGATTAACATGCGTGACTGATTAAAAGAGATGCAGCCAAGCATGAAGGTACAATGCAGACTGTAGACAATGTTCAACTGAGAAACAACTGAAATGTTTGGCCAAAATGTTTTTATGCAAATTGCATTTTGGGAATTGTTCCTGGAATTGTGAGATACAAATAATGCCACACAAACGTTTCATCCCTCAGGCCAGTTCTATTTTCACATTCCCCTCCTCTCCCACTGTTGGAGCCGTATGGCCTCGTAGCAGTTCGAGCCTTGAGGCGATGATTTCAATCAGAGAGTCGAAGGGCACACAGTTCTCTGGTTCTGCTTCACAAAATCCACAGCCTGTGCACTAGAAAAAGCATTCGGCGCGCACACACACACACACACACACACACACACTCGTACACACAGAAAATAGGTCAGTCACACTGGTAACAAGTACAATGAATTTACTTTTTTCTAATGTGTACATCATTTTCACATAGAATAGAAAATGCTATATGGTTTTATCTTTCAATTGTGCAAATATCATAATGTGCAAAAGTACGCAACTGAATCAGTGAATTCAGTGCTTTACTTTTCTGTGTTTAGACAGAGTGGACTGCTGCTGCACTCACCTACTGGACATGGTACATTTTGCAAGAGAGTCAATACATTACTACTGACTTTAAATACAAAGACCTAGTAAGTATATATAATCTGCACCTACTACCTGCTGCATGCTCTACATTCTTGAAAACAAAGATACTGTCACAACCCGAGCCACAGCCTCCTCATTGCTGGGGGAGCTATGAACATTTAACATTCAACTTATCTACGTACTTCCTGTTGTAGCGCTATTTAAGGACTCAATGTAGAAAGTATCATTGCGAAGTATTGCCTTTCATAATGTACATAGCGGTCTGTATTCTAGATTTTCTGAGATTCGTGTTACCAACTGTATTTGTATTTTGACTTATGCCCCTAGCCTTGCATGTGATACTCATGTTTTCGTTTTTGACTTTGTTCTTCTTCTTTGTGGATCATGTGTGTTGTCTTGCCCTCCTGCTACAGTTTGCCCCTGGTCTACTTGGAATGTAGGATTATGCCATTGGATCATCTTTGTTATCACGGTTTGCCAATGATTGAACTTGCTTTGTCTTTCTCTACCAACTCTTTATATCCTATTAAATATGTTACTGCAGTCGAGTCCTTTCCCCTAATATCATTACAGAATACCTTGCCTATTAAGGACCCACCACAAGCCAATTCCCTTTGACAAGCTTTCGCTCATCAGGGAGCCATGTTGGATACACATGAGGTATTACTGAAAAAATTAATGACAGGAACTCAGATTACAACCCCATGCCACAACAAACATGGTGGCGCCCAAGAACGCCAAAGCAATGATACTACCGTCTGCCACTCCACCTGTTCCCGTCCCAGTACCTGAACAATTCGATGATAATCCAGATAAATGGCAAGGTTTCTTACTGAAATGCTTCCTGTGTTTTGTTCATGATGCCAAATAGTTTACTTCCGAAGAAGCTAAAATGACTTATTTCTCTACTTACAAGGGGAAATGGGCTACAGCGATTTGGAATGAAAATGCGGCCAGTTTAACATCTTTGGACTATTTCTTATCACAGTTTAAAGAAGTATTTAACAATTCAGTTTCAGGGAAGGGAGAAGGTGAAAGATTAGTTACACCTTACAGCAAGGGAGTGTTCGACCACAACCGAATTTGCCTTACGATTTTGTACACTTGCAACAGTCAGTGGATTTAATGAGCCCACTTTAAAGATCATGTACTTTCGAGGACTTAGAGAAGAACTGAAAACTGAAATAGCTTGTTGGGATGATGAGCTCAATTTAGAACAAATAATTAATATGGCTGGATAATCTTCAAGGAGAGCGAAAATTTTCCTCTCAGGCATCATGTGATCTTACGTACCACCGATCAAAGAGAACTTATGCAAACTGGAAACACCAGTATTAGCCATGAGGAAAGACAGCAGAGGAGAAACCAGTGGCTATGCTTCTACTGAGGAAAACCTGATCACCGCATTCAGCAATGCCCCTGTCTTCCTCTTCAGAAAAGCGAAAAGTCAAGTGCAGGTGAGAACCTCAAGAACCTTATATAGTCTAAAGCATTTTAAGATTCAAGTGGAATTTACGTGGCACTCACAATGTTTCTCCCTCTCTGCTATTTTAGACTCAGGATCTGGAGGAAACTTCGACAAAACGCTGGTAAACACTCTAGTAAAAGCCTGCTTAGAATACATACTATAAATGGTCCGGCATTTGGCGAAGGAATAGTTAAAATCAAACTGTCACTTTCAGTGCATTTAGGACTGTTTCAAGTGGAGAATATAGAATTATTAGTTACATAATGCCCTAAAATGCCCATTATTTTGGGTCATCCATGGCTTTTGCAACATTATCCCCTTATTGACTGTTTCACAGGAGAATTTCAGTGAGGAAAAAGTTGTTTTGATCAGTGCCTAAGTATTCCAGTCCATGCCACGTCTTTAGAAGTCCACAGCTAGATCAAAAGGTAGAAATTCCCTCTGATTATCAAGATTTACAAGAAGTTTTTTCTCCCACCAGAGTCCAACAACTCCCACCTCATCATAGCAGTGATTGTGCCTTTGAACTTCTGCCTGGAGCTTCTTTACCCAGTGAAAGAATCTATCCTCTCTCACTTCCAGAACAGCAGTCTCTGAATGACTACATCATGGAAGTGTTAAAACTTGGATAAATAAATCTTTCTTCTTCTCTCGCCACATTCAGCGTTTTCTTTATGAAAAAGAACAATGGAGGACTAAGGCCATGCATACAAGCGCTAAATAAAATTACAATAAAGAATTGTCTTCCACTCCTTCTCATCCCAGCCAATACTGAAAAGCTTTGAGGAAGCAATTTTTTCATTAAAACCGGATCTCCATAGCACTTGCAACTTAGTACACGTATGTCGTATTGTGTATTTGAGTGGATGAGTGGAAGACTACTTTCATCACCACTAGGGGGCACTACGAATACCATACTGTATCATGGTTTACATCAATGACATCTTGGTATAATTAACTGACAACGAAACTCACAAGAAGGTTCGGGCTGTCCTTACTTGTCTGATATGTCATCTATGAACAAGACATTTGCATACAACCTGCAAAGGTACACGTGATATGAGATTGGCCAGTGCCTCAAACAATCAAACAATTCATGGATTTTGCTAATTATTACCGGTACTTCATTCCCAACTTCAGTACCTTCGCCACACCAATTACCATGTGACTCAAGGCACAGTTCACCTCTGCTTCGTTGCTGGTACACCCTAACCCTGACATACCATTCATAGTGGAAATAGATGTATCCTCAGAGGGAATAGGAGCACAACAACAAAAGGATTCGGGTAAGGTACACCCAAGTGCATAAATTTCCAAGAAATTTTCCGCACCTAAATGAAACTATCATGTTGGGCATAAAGAACTGTTAGCTATTAAGATAGCACTGACTGAGTGGAGGCATTGGCTTGAAGGGGCAAAATACCCATTTTTGATTTTGACTGACCATAAAAATCTAGAATACTTAAAAGATGCTAAGGGATTAAACCCGTATCGGTCTAAATGTTCTTTTTTTTAATTTTTTTATCGAGATTTGATTTCATGAATTTGTGAAAAGCAGACAACTTCTCACAAATTCGTGAAAACGAACATGACAATGATGATCCACTTTCCATCCTCAGCCCAGAATGCATCGTGGCACCTATTTGATGGAAACTAATCGAGTAATTCGAAAAGGAAAACACGCTAAATCCCTCACCTGTGACAGGTGAAGTGTATGTTCCACAGAAATTTCAAAAACAATTAGTCATTTGGATGTATTCTAATCAAGCTGCAGGTCACCCTTGAGTGAAAAGAACCACAGGAAGACTTCAACAAAGATCTTTATTCACTGTGGTCAAGGAAACTCACATCATGTACAATATGTCCCAGTTCTAATTCACCAACTGCAAAACCCTATGGATTACAACAACTTTTATGCACTCCCATAAGACCATAGTCATTTCACAGTGGATTTTATTACAGAACTGCCCTTGAAAAGACTGTTATCTTTGTTGTTATTGATCAATTCTCAAAAGTCTGCAGACTCATTGCGTTAAAGAAGTTACCCACAGCTATGGAGACGGCAGACCTACTTTTTCATCAGGAGTTTGAGTTGTATGGCATTCTCAAAGAAACTGTCATGGATCAAGGCACGCAATTCACTTCACAAGTATAGATAGCATTTTGTAAAAAAAAATTGGATGTCAGCTGAATATGCCTTCAGGATATCGCCGCCAATCAAAGCCCAAACAGAGAGACTAAACCAAGAAATAGGATGCCTCGACCAAGGGGTCGACCACTACGAAGTATTCATATTCAATTAAAAACTACTGCAATTGAATCCTCTCCCCCATCGTCATTACAGATGCCAAAAAGGGTCTTTGTGCAATGCTATAGAAGAACCAAATGACACCTGTTGTTTTTTTTGTTTTTTTTTCAAAGAGCACAGCACTGTTTCTAACATTAGCATATTTTGGCTATAATGATAATAATACATTTATAAATAATCATTGCTGCTGAGAATATCCAGCAAACTGAGACCCTTCCTCCACTTAGTGTCCTGTAGTCATGGTCATTTAGAGCTTCCTTGTGCATGTTAGTGTTTTTCTTCTCTGACAAACTCACTCCATAATAAGAGAGGCTTATTAATTAGCTGATTATTTGGATTATTTACATTCTGATAGAGGATTAAATGTGTGTTAAATGTGGCTCCATGTTCTTTAGTAACTATATCTTGTCCCTCGCTCTTCGCATGCGAGGGTTAATGACAGAAAACCCGCAGTATGGTTATTTAAAGAATATTTAAAGTGTCAGGTCTGAGGGTTGCGGCCACTAGAGGCCGCCATAAGTTCAGTTTTGTTTTAGGCATTGTGTTCATGGCATCAGGCGTCTACAGCCCAGGTGTTAGTAATGAGCACATTAGCTGGGTTGTTAGGCACCTGATGCCATGACCAGGTGTGTGATGTTTAGTACCCAGATCCATAGCCACAACTACCAGCTAACTAAGCAGTTAGCACTAGGCTGTGCTCATGTTCGGGTTTGTAGGGATGTTTATAGAAGTGTCTAACCTCCGTATGTGTTTGTGAACAGTTACTGGACTGAGCTGAAGGACTGAGAGGAGCTGACCCTGGAAAGCTACTCCAAGTGGGGGTTGGATCAGCTTCTGTGTACCACAGCTTCTGGCTCCTGTACCTCTGAGAGCCTCAGTGGCTGTTAATCTCCATCTATCTCTCCACAGGCGGGAGTTGTTCGTGTTCCTTGTTCCACTGCGGCAGATCAGTGGATTTGCAGTACGGGCTGGATAGCCCCAAACAGTAGTCTCAGCAGCTCGGGTTCGTTCACGCAGGAAGGCTGGATTTCCTGGAACCTCTCTAGTTTCGTGTTGGACTGCTGAGTTTGAGTTTGGAGCTCAGTGAGCTCATTTCTTCTGTGGATTTTCATTAAAGACTTTTGTGTTCCTAACTCTGGTTCTGCAGTGCGTCCTTTCAGGGAGCTCCGACATGACATAAAAAATCTTCTTAAAAATAGTTCTAGATAGCACAAAATAGGTTCAACTATTGTACTGAGTCAAAGAACCCTTTCTCAGTACTGTATAGAACCTTATTTGTTAAGAGTATGGTTTATTGTTTGAATGTATTAATACATATATATTAAGCACCTGTTTGTACATATATATATATATATACACACGCACACACACATATATATATATATATAGGTGTTGGAAAAAGTGTAAGGATCTGATCAAGCAGGTCTTGTGGGGTGTTCCTGGTATGCTGAGGTTAGGTCCTACCAAAAGTGGCCCAAGGAAGGACTGGTGAAGGTCAAGAGTGCCAAGGTCAACAGTGATGCCTGGGGGAGCAAAGTCTAATTTCTGCCACTGCCATTCCCACTTTGCAACTTACAGGTCTTAAAGGACCTGCTGCAAACATCTTGGTGGCAGATACCACAGCGCACATTAAGAGGTCTTGTGGAGTTCAAGCCTCAAGAGATCACAGCTATTTTGGCAGCACAAAGGGGACCTATGCAAAATTAGGTATGTGGTTTAAATGTTATGGCTGATCAGTTTTTAGATGTATAATATTAATTTAAAAATCCTACATACACTACTGTTTGCACTGTTGTGTGCTGTAGTGTGTTAAATGTGGCTCCATGTTCTTTAGTAACTATATCTTGTCCCTCGCTCTTCGCATGTTTGTGGTAGAAAGAGTCTAAAGCTGACAGTAAAGGTGACTTTGTCTTTGACTTTCAGTGTGTTTGAGTTAAGGCAGGAATGTCAGGGTGCAGTAGAAACAGAATGCATCAACATTCATTCTATTGCTCTAATGACTGACTCAGGTTTTACTGTTCACCCGTTTTTTTATTATAGAAATATATTATAAGCTGCATAATTTCTCGGATTTCTGTACATGATGGTACATATAAACATTTGGATCTTGAATTCATAACAAGGACTATTCTAGTACTTCTGTAGCCCAAGCACTTCCAATCCTCTGTTTTGTTGTTTTGTATTTTACTAAGACCTCACTACAGCACCCTATTTAACGAGTACTGTTTCAATTTCTTTATCGAGTGCTCCAGACGACGCACACACTCAGCTGTTATCTGGCAGATGACAGAGGCTCTGCCGCAGGCCCTCTCTAGTGGTTTTCTCTAGAACACTTATTAATTTAATTAAAAGAAAATTAGGTCTCAAAGGGAAGCATGGCAGATTGCAGTGCCCTGTGGAAATGAAGTCAAAATTGAGTTAGTTTAATGGCATTAATCTTCTAAGTGGAGCGTCACTTGAAACTTTCATTAAAGGGACATTCTAAATTTAAAAGCATAAAGACGTTCTGTATACATCTCACTGTGTTGGGAGTGTTACATTGTTGGTCAAGACGCCCTTAAAATATTACAGTACTAGAAAAGTGCAAATGGTGTATGCCACCTTCTCCACAATATCATCTGCACTTCAACTCTGCTGTCATTTGCTTATTCTAACAAAATCTGTAATAATTGTGAGCCTTGCTGAAGCAATTTGTCGCTGATGAAAAGCTGGAATGATGTTCATTCATGCCTTACTTCAACTCTCAAGATGCAATTTCCCCTGTGGGAGAACTAGAATGCATTTTGATGGGGTGTTAACACCCTTGGTCGCAAATTTAATGAAGTCCTTGATTTGTAGTAGTACAGCAGGTGAGAGTGCTTTCAGAGTTAGGCTTGTAATCACAAGTGTATAACAACACTGGAGACATGTATTGACTGCTCAGAGCAAAACAAATGGCTCATGAAATGGCAGTTTTACCATTTCTTTTGGTAAAATGACATGTTTCCACTACTGTATATATCATATACATTACATTACATTTATTGGGCAGGCACTTTTATCTAAAGGAACTTACAGTTTGAGGAAACACTCAAGTTTCAGGACAGTGTGAGAACCAGAGGAGAGTTCCAAGTGCGAAATCTTTAAGTAGGAAGTAGTGCAAGAAGACACTACACTATTTAGTTGAACTTTTCTAGGTCCTCTATTTATCTAACTTTTGTCTAAAGGGCATCTAGGTTTTGAGTTAATATTTCCATTAGATACAGTTACGGTATCAATTATATTCTGCTCCTTCAAATTTATTATAACACAAAGCAGAACATAGCAGAGAAAAAGCTTCTTGTATCTTATATGATGAGCCCCATATGTTCAACTACAGTGGTCCAGACACCTATACCGTAAAAAGGCTGTATTTAGATATATAAGACTGTATATATCTCACACATGTGCGCGCACACACTCCTGCAACATACAAGTTGGGGCTTCCATGGACCCAATGTTTCCTGAAAATTGCCCAGAACATCACACTGCCTCTGTTGGCTTACCTTCTTCCCATAGTGGATCCTAGTGCCATCTATTTCCATGGTAAACATCTCACCCACACCTGGCTTTCCACATGATGTAAAAGAAAATGGGACTCATCAGACCAAGGCAACCTTTTCCCCCTGTGCCATGGATACTCACATATCCATTGTAGGCACTTTCAGCTGTAGACAGCGGTCAACATGGGCACTGTGACCGGTCTGTGACTATGCAGCCCCATACACAGATAGCTGCGAAGCACCAAGTGCTCTGACATCATAATTTCATAGTCAGCATGAACCATTGCAGCAGTTTGTGCTACAGTAGCTCTTCTGTGGGATTCCACCAGATGGACTAGCCTTCACTTCCC